>BSBN01000675.1:10000000-11200000 GCA_027924645.1 Cunninghamia lanceolata | reverse complement strand
TGACATGATAAAAATATTACATCACCAAGGTGCTCGACCACCTAAAGACATAAACATGTCTCACTTACTATTATTCATAATAAAATGATACTATAGGGATATCAAATAATCTAGGGTATTACCTAGCTATGTTATCATCGTAAAGTTGGTAACATAACCATGCGATTATGGGGTCGAGTCTTACTCCCCTGATTTTTTATATTAGACTTAGATAAGATATTTAAATAATAAACACAAGGTTTAACAAAGGAAAGTTATGTAAACAAGGAAAACTTGACATCACACAAGGTTACTATCGACTACGAGGATGTTCTAAGAACATCACTTAGTCGATCTAACATAAATAACATCAAGAGATCCAAACATGACTTTACAGACTCTAGTCGAATCAAAATCTACTTGCAAGGATAAAAAGACTTATACTCACCCTGACTTACTCGGTTAAGGAATAATCAATATGATACTCAGATGGCATTCTGATTTGTTCCGAACATCTAGTTCCTTTTTCCCCGGTGATACTCTCCTTCCATCCTCGAAGGAAGATTATTTTACTAGTTATACTCACAACTAGATAATCATGATTAGTGTATCATCATTTAATTCATAAACCATTATGATAAAATAATCTTAGCAGTAAGTAATCTCATGCTTAATATAAATGTAAATCAATATCTATGTAATCAATAATTTCACTTGATATTTTCCACAAACATCAAATCATTAATTTAAGATTAATTGTCTTGTTTACCACACAAAAGTGAAATTAAGTCTAATCATAAGTTGGGGATGTAACATATCTCCCCCCATAAGAATCATCGTCCCCGATGATTTAATGTCTTCAAAAGTCAAACCAACATAATGAAATAGTGTTTACTCAACATAGTATAAAGTTTCAAAAGAGATGGGGAAATATTGTATAAATATCCTCATAGTTCACCCAGGTGGCATTTTCCTCAGCATATTGGTCCCATTGGACCTTTGATTGGGTTACCTCTTTCACTAGTAGAGAAACAACAATAAATGACTAAAAAACTACTAAAAATTGCATATAAATGACTAAACTTGGTCACGTGACCATTAGTAATTTATTGCCAGTCATTTATAACAAAGACAAATTTATGACTAAACCATTTTTAGTCATTTAGATTGAGCAATTTGGTAGTATATTTAGTCGTTAATTTAGTCATTAATTTAGTCATATTTATTCACTGAGCTTGGTCACGTGACCATTAGTAGATTATTGCCAGTCATTTATAACGTGACCAAATTTATGATTAAACCATTTAGTCATTTATTCACTAATTTTTAGTCATTTATTCATTTTGTTCACTGATTTCTACCTAAAAGTGTTGGAAATGAGACAATGCTTTTGAGGTTTAAACATAAAACACAAAAAAACATAATCAATCATTCATTTGCACATAATGAAACAACTATTAAGAAGGTAAAATACTAAAATTTTATTGAGAAAAGGTGTTCTTACAACAGATACAAGACTTAATATGTGTCTTTGCTTTGAAAAATGTGTTACAAAGTGTGTTTCTCAGTGCTGTGACTGAGAAAACTGAGTTACAAAGTGCGAGGATTGTACTCTCTGCAAAGAAATTTAGGCTTTTTGAGGTATACGACTTGCCATTCCAAAACTATGATATTTTCCCTTTTGGTACTGCATGGTTTCATGAGAGTCTTCATTCATTGAATAGACTTCAATGGAAGTCTGTCCTCTATGATGTATAAACTGCCCCCATGACTATCCATGCAAACTTTGATTAATAACACTTTTCACATCATGCACTTTGATGGTTTTCACTTGACACTATCATGGTTCTCATGGCCTTCTCCACTTGCAATAGCTTGTTTGGACCATGCAGCTGAATACAAAAAACTCATCTTACAAATTTGCACCTATCATTTGCAAACAAAAATCACAATGCAATCACATGCATCAAATCCAAAGGCAATAAATTCAACATGTATTTACACAAGCATGACAAATTCAAAGTGGTTATATAATGCTTACCAACATATCCCTTATCCTTTGAAAAGTGCCTACATTCTCGTTCTTCAAGTTCCTCTCTAAGGTTTCTTTTACGGAGTTCATCTTGAGTATCTTGGCCTTCCTTCCTGAAATGAACAATTGTTCTAGTATGTTTTATACTATATTGATAATTTATAAATAGAAGTAATATTTGATATGTTTAAATACCCAACATGATTGATCAAATAACATAAACAAATTTTAAAATCACCTCGAGATGAGGAGTCATAGCCATAAGGGTTGCTAAAAAGGATAGTCAACAAGAGCACAAGTTTTGAAGTCCTCTAATGCAAGGATAGATTTCAAACCTTAGATGATAGTGATTAAATGCATACAGTGATGAGAGGGATTGTCCTTTAATGAGAAGAGCATCTTTTAGGACAAAGTTATCAAGGGCATATCCATACCTCAAGAGGCACAATGCCAAGAAAGGGGCAACTGGCAGTCAAATAGTGATTTTGAATGGAGGATTATATGCAAGTCTTGCACTACTTTGGAGATTATAGGAACTATCTTGTTGAACAATCACCTGGGAGATTTTTGCCATTTGATGAAACTTTTTCAAGGTTCATGGATATATTAGGTTGCATTACTATTAAATTCCCCAAACATTCATCAAAATAGTGGTTAAGGGAGGCCAAAATCCAAGATTGAGTGATAGTTGGAGGTACAGTAAGTGTTGTGGTTCTTGTAGGAATAAAAATTCCTCTTGTATACATTTATTCAACATGTAGCAAGAGGATTTCAATTAGATCTTTGAAGACTTTCTTTTTAGGACTATCTGTAAAGAGGAGCAAACCTTCAAACATAGTGCTATATACAAGATGACTCATGCGAGTATGCACATAATAGATAGTGAACCCTATACAATAAAGGGGTAAGACCTTATAGAGGAGCAATATGAGACAACAAGACTCCAAGGAAGATCATGATTATGAAGCTTGAAGAGGACAACCACCTTTTAGAAATGATAGTGAAAGTGCTCCAAAAGAGGTTTTAATGCTTAGAAAATATCACTCTAGTGGATAGTCAAGAGGATCATGTCAAAGTAGAAGCCAAAGAAGATGAGGATATTGAGGGTGAACAAGATCAATGGAAAGTTAACAGTCTTTTCATAGAGCAGGGATATGATGTTACATGGCATGTGACATTGGAAAGTGCAACACAACAATTACTTGCAACAATAATAAGAGCATTGTAATGACATGATGACAGTAATAGAGGGTAGTTATAGGATTGTCTTAAGGAAGGAGAATACTCACAAAAGACAGTGACAGTGGTTTACATAGAAGACACTATTTTACTTAGCTTTCATAATCATAATGACAACCATTATTAATATCACCATCACCAAATGGATAGTTATAGAAGGGGTATATTTTTTTCAAAATAAATAAAATTTAAAAAAGAATTATCAAAGATGTAATAAGAATTAATTTAAAGGAAAAACAATGGTTTCACTTATCACTCAACAAACTAACCAGATAGACCTTGCAGTTCAGCTATTGCTACTAATCTAACTTTTTAGATATGTGAAAAACATACACAAGCAAACCCTATTCAAAGATGAAATGACATAAATAAACATTTTTGGCAACATCTTAGGTTGATTGATGGATCTTGTACTTGGTCATAAGGGATGTTTTGTCTTAGACTCTTAGCTTGTTGAATATATGTAAACTGTAGATATTTAGATAGTGACAAGAAGGCAAACAAGAAAAAAGTGTTAACAAGGCAATACATCCTCACCAATTTGATCCCTTTGAATAGGCAATGGCCCATACACATTCTAGCCCATAATTCAATGTGTTTTCTAGCCTACAGTTGTCACACATGTCACTAAACAACTTCAACCATCATATCTAACTACTGATAAATGCTTATTAGGTACAACGAATGATAACGGCTAACAAGATATGACATTACTATAATCCTTCCAAAAGTTAATCATTATATTCTAATTTCCTTTCTTTTACAAATAGGAAGAACAACAACATAAAGTTAAACAATGATACAAGTCCCACAACAGTATGGCCCTTAAGCAGCCCATATACATGAACCTATACAGTTTGTCCAATACTATCAGCAAAGGACTAAAGATACTATGGATACATCATCAAAAGTGCTACAAAAGATAATGAAACTACCATTGAGAACATAGTTCATGTTTACAAACTCTAGTAAAGAATAATTCAATCAAATTTGCTTATATGTTGTTGAATTCCAAATCCGTACAGTACCATCTTCAGAGCCAGTGATAATGATAGGAAGTTCGGGATGAAAAAAAGCTACTAAGACATTATGTGTATGTCCTTCAAGAGTCTAGATACAACTTTTTGTCTAGTAGTCTCATACCTGATACAAGTACACCAAGAAAATGAATGGACTAGTATTCAAAAGGATTCATACAAAAAGTAACAGACATGAATAAAAAAGGAATTTGTAAAGAACACCTTTGCTGTATGATCATTTGAACCTAAAATTAGATATGGTCTATCACCTCCTATAAAGTAGTCAACACAATTTACACCTTTTGTAGGGGCATCAAGTGTAAAATTTGGTTCTAGTAGCATAGAGAGCATACAAGATGTCACTAACCATTGAAAGAGGACTACTACATGGTGAGGTAACTTTACTATCCAGTTCATTAAGGTGTACTGTCAACAATGACACTGTACTATTATCACATCAAAGTTTATTTCAAGAACACTGTCTACTAGTAACTATTGACACAAGAGTTATAAGTCACTATCATAAACCAAACAACCAATATCACTGTCATATCATATCAACACTGTCAAGTCAAGCAAATAAAGACAACTATCATTGTCAAGAAACCATTCACTATCTCTATCTCAGTTGGAAACTCAGGAACCAATGCATCCACAATACCACAAACCTTTGTTCATCAAAAGCATAGTGATAGAAAGGAAACTGGATTGTACACTGGCAAAGAGGCATATCATTAGAAAAGATAGAACAAAGACTTCATTTTGCAAGACCATCAAGATACTCCACTCTACTCCACATACTACTCCACTATGCTATACAAACAATCATAACACTACCAGTAGAGACTTGCAACTAATCATCTGAGTAGAAGGGATATAAGGACAAGAATCATATAGAAGCACTATCTAAAATCATGAAATGGTACCATCAAAGAACTGCTGCCATTAGGAACATGAGGCATAATACACATGGATATGTATATTGTCTTTGTAATCACTGTCATTACAAACCAACTACAAACAAAGACACTTATGTCTAAAACCAAGTAACCACTGTTAGAAGAAAATGAAGTAAATATGCCATTGTTCACTATGCATTGACAATATAATTGTCTCAAAAGACCATATCTATTCACCTTTGATCATATCAAAACATGACATATCCCAACCTTGTATCTCTTTTAATCATACAATCACACCTCTTGCAACTTTATGAAGCATAAATAACAATACTTACTTCCACTGAATATCTAAATGATCAAGAAACAACTTTGTCATACTTATATGTATAAGTACCTTACCTTGCATCAACTTTTATCAACACCTTTGAAACTTACCTTGCATCAACAAACACCATTACGTTTGGCACCAATGATGTCCAACCAATGATCAAAGAAGGAGTCAGATGCATACCACTACCACAAATACCACTGTCACAAGAAACCACTATCATTAGCAAGCCACTTTTTCACTGTCACAACCAAGAAGTATAAGACCATAACTGTCACAGTTAGAGAATTGCAAAGTGTCACTGTCATACCAACTATTGTCACTAATCATTGATAGAATACTGTATTAGGCATACCATTTACTGTGCATTCACTATGATACTCCATCACTCCATTGTATATAGGCAAGATGATACTTTCACTATATTCCATATCAAATGTTAATCTTGAACAAGATTAGAATGAAAATCACTTTCACCATATTCTAGTTATACTAGAACTGTATAGTAGTACATGTACAGTACACATGCTACATAGATAGGGGCGGGGAGAAGTAGTATAATGTGTAATGTTAATAATGTTGCATTATTAACAGTATACTAGCATGTAGGTATTCTTAGGATCTCCTTCATTGTCACACTGATCTTTGCATGGTATCTTTTCTCCTTCCTAGGAGTCTCTAAGTCTAATGTTTCCTCATGATGATGCAACTCTTGCAAGAATTTCAAGAATATGCAGACCTGTAGGTTATAATACATGGCCTCCAAGATGAATTGATAAGTCTTGAGAGAACCTATACAAACTTTGAATGACTTCCAAACATATAGACACTTTTAAACCATCTTGATAATGCTATTTTACTCTTGTGTAGGCTTCTTAGACTCTTTAGGGTTCTCATGAAGACTTTCAACTTATACAAAGCTTATGCAGGAGTTTTAGAACCTTCATATATCTTAGACATATTTGTATTCCTGTTATAATTATTATAGACTTTTACTTACTACCCATGATGTCTCTTTCCTCTACATCTTGCTACTATTATTAGGTTTCTACAATACCCTCATAAACCCTTAAATATCTTGTAAAGTTTCAAAGTGTGTTTGACATTGATGCATGGGTCCTTCATGTCTTTTGGTATGGTTTCTGTAGGGTTTCCTAAACTTGTACAAGTGTTTGACAATGTTGACATACCTTTGGGTTCACTATGTAGACCCTAAACTATTGGTAGAGTTCTTTACTCTTGACAAATTCATTGGCAAAGTTCAATAACCATGTCACCACCTTTGTCCATTTGTAGATCTCCCGATGATAGAGAAACTCTCCTCATATAGCCTTGGAATACAGTGATGACCCTGTCCAAGATTGTAGTGCTTCCTTAATGCTTTTTAGGGTTTCATAGTCCATTCATAGTTCACAAACCTATGCATCTTTATACTAAGTTTTGGTGATGTTTGAACACTGTGCCCATAGTCTTTCAAGGATCTACAATGACTTTATAGACCTTGTGATAGCTTCTATAGGTTTTCTTCTTCATCAGTTCCAAATCTCTTTTTCCTTGTGCATACTATCCATTGTCCCATATCAACCTGCAGGGACCCTTGTATATCATTGAAACTTCACAATGCATGTTTCAACAATATTCACAACCTGCTCATTATCATGGAAGACTTGATACTATTACTACAGGCTCAAGATAACTCAAGGTAATGGAGATCTTTGGAATGACTCTACATCTTTATTATGATGACTCCATATTCTTGTACCTTGAACATGTTGCAATACTTTAAAGTTCTCTCAAAGGTTATGCATAACATGCACTTCACTATGTTTGACACTAGCCTTAAAAAATTTTAATGGCTTCTATAACTACCCAAGATCTTAAGACACTCTCCATAGTCTATGAGATGTTCATTAAATGAGAATAGAATTTTAGAATGAAATAAGAAGCATCCATCATACCAATACCTGAGACTACCCTTTATCCCTTGTAGAAATCTTTTGATCTTTGTAGGCCTAGTTGATAACTCATAGTGACCTCTTCATACGTCCACTTTGGCCTTTGAATGATCTTTGCACAATTCGCTTGCCTTATCTATGCTTCCACATTTTCATGTATGTCTAGTAGGGAACTTATAACTACAACATATGACAAAAAAATCCCTGTTGTTATGCTTTGATGGATGTCCCTTCATTATTACTGGATATCTGATGTAGTGCACATTATTATAGTGCAAGCCTATTTTTCAGATTGTTTCATTTAGCACCACTAATATTCTCCACAAGAACATTGACCCTATTTAAAATGATGGAAATGGTTCACATCTCTTAGAACAATTTCTCTTGCAATTGTTTGCATTTACTTAATTATCATAGATTTATGTAAAAGAGATTGTATTCCTTACAATTATATATATGGCAATACATAAATACACATATAATATATGTGTTAAAATTAGGACATACAACTGAGAGGGGGGGTGAATTAGTTGTCACAAAACTATTATCTTTTGCTGCATTTAATCTTCTTTACCACTTATCAACAGATTAAAGATATAACCATGGAAGCATGAATCAATAACACAAGAGTAGAAACATAATCAACACACATAACACCAGGATTTTTATGTGGAAACTTAGTTAAGGGAAAAACCATGGTGGGGGTTAACCCACAAGATTTATTCTCTATTAAAAGAATATAAAATGGGAAGGCACTTGCCTTCAGGTGCACTGCCCATAGCTCACTACTCAAAAAAGGCTCATTGCCTATAGAAACATTCACAAGTTTAACACAGAAAGATTAAACTGAGAAACAACATCTTCTTCATGCCAAGGTCAGTTCCATTGAAGCACATAACACCTCTACTATGCCCCCTTAACACATCCTCGCTACCTCTACATCTTCGCTTGCATTCACACATTTCCACGACTTCACAACACTTATTTATACATGTCATTGACTTTGGAATGAAAATCAAAGTCAGCCAAACAATAATCAATCTGGAACATTCTCTAAGATAGGTATTCCAAGCAATTACAATCACAAGACTTAAAATGCTTCATGTGAACCACCACACTATTGGCCAAACATAGCTGGGACTCAAATCTTCCCGAACATCATGCCACACTCCATAAAACTTCTCTTAGATCATCCACAACATGCACCATGCATCCAGTCAGCTAAGAATGGAAAGAACAACAACACCCAAGGAGAAATCTTCATCCATGAACTCAATTCTCAATGTGGACAATCAAAACAATGGGCACCTAATTCAAAGACCACCACAAGCATAATAAAATCAATAGGAACAACCGCACCACCTCAGATCACCAGAAACGCTTGCACCTTTATCTGGGAACTCAAGAACACCAACTGGCATGGCTGTCACATTAGAAAGATTGCTTGCATACCTCAAAACCATGAACCTCTTGAGTTGAGGACACACACCAACATCCCAAACACACCTCTAGATCCACAGACCATAGTATTCCAATACAAAGCAATCTGGACCAAATTTATGTCACTCTATCTCCTCTGAACAACTACAAAACCCTGTTCTACACAGATGGCCATAACTTCACAAATTCTCCATGCGGACCTCTCAAATCTTGACTGGAACAACTTCAGACAATCCTCTACAAACCTTTTAGTCCACAGACTCTGATCTTCATTTCACTAGGAGCGTGGAGCAATCTACTTCACTTGAACTGCACTGTCTTTACTGTCTCTGACAGAGAGATATGTAACTCACTTTTTTCTTTTGGAGAGGCTAATTTTCTCAATAGCCTCAACATACAAGTCTTCTAAACAAGTAAAAGAATAAGATACAGTTGGTACTAATGACAACAAGGATATGTTGACATTAATGACAACACCGATTAGGCACATATTTGCAACAATCTCTCCCTTTGTCATTGATGGCAACATATGATGTGAAAAACTATTTCAACCATCAAGACAAGAATTTCTCCACCTTTCTCTTATCACATCTACAATCACTTTCTTCACTGCTCCCCCTTTCCCTAGCAACTAGTTACTTTCAAGTTTTTCACATGACTTCTCTCCCCCTTTGACATCAATGGCAAAGGGCACATGTTTGCAATCATCTCTCCCTAGTTTGCTTCTTAGATAAAACCAGACTAAACTCCAGAATTAGCATACAGACTACTCCCCCTAAGTAGCATCTCCTTAACACCAATCTGGATCACAAGATATGACTATGATTTCCATTGGACTGATGCACATTAGTGCATCTTAGTTCTGAATAGGAGAGTTAATCACCCCTAGCTTCCCTCTGAGATACTCAAAAGTGTCCTTAGGTAGAAGCTTAGTGAAAATATCTTCAATTTGATCTTTTGATGAAAGAAACTCCAATATGACTTCATTCTCATTTACCTTCTCTCTCAAAAAGTGAAACTTGATGGATATGTGCTTTGTCTTTGAATGCAACACCAAATTCTTTGAGATGTTTATTGCACTTAAATTATCACAGAAGATTGTAACAGACTCTTCAAACACAACTTTGATATCCTTCAACATTTGTTTCATCCACAAAACTTGAGTACAATTACTTACTGTTGCTATATATTCTACCTCTGTAGTAGATAGAGATATTGCCTCCTACTTTTTTCTCAACCAAGAAACCAATCTCTTTCCCAAGAAATATACACCTCCACTAGTACTCTTCCTGTCATCCACATCTCTTGCCCAATCAACATCTGTATATGCATGAAGAGTGAAATCATCACCCTTAGGATACCATAAGCCATAATCAAATGTTCCCTTTAGATATCTAAAGATTCTTTTAATTGCTACAACATGAGATTATCTAGGATCAGCTTGAAATATAGAAACAAGACCAATTGTATTCATAATATCAGGTCTGGTATGAGTCAGATAAAGTAGTCCTCCAATCATTGATCTATACCTTTTCTGATATGCCTTAGGGGAATCATCATCCTTACTCAACTTGCATCTAGTTATCATAGGAGTACTCACTGGTTTTGAATCTTCCATTCCAAACATTTTCAACAACTCTTTCACATACTTAGACTGAGATATGAAGATGCCTTTTTCTGACTGAATGATTTGTAAACCTAAGAAGAAATTCATTTCACCAAGCATGGACATCTCAAATTCACTTTGCATCTAATTAGCAAATTTTTTACACATGCTCTCATTTCCAACAAAGATGATATCATCAGCAATACCTCAATAATCAGAATGTGTTCATGATCAATTTTGAAATAAAGATTACTGTCAGCAGTGCCTTTGCTAAAGCCTAGCTTTAGCAGATACTTATCTAATATTGCATACTAGGCTCTCGGGGCTTGTTTAAGTCCATACAATGCTTTCTTCAATCTGCAGACCATATCTCCTTGATTAGACAACTGGAATCCTTCTAGTTGCTCAATGTAGACTTCTTCTTCCAACTTTCCATTCAGGAATGCTGACTTGACATCCATCTAGTAAACTTTGAAATCTTTGCAAGTAGCAAAGGCAAGAAATAATCTAATTGCTTTGATTCTTACCACCAGAGCAAATGTTTCTTCAAAATCAATTCCCTCTACCTGAGAATATCCCTTGCACACCAATCTTGCTTTGTTACTCACAACTTCACCATCTTCATTCAATTTATTCCTAAAGACCCATTTAGTTCCAATTATATTTTTGTCTTGAGTTCTAGGAACAAGATCCCAAGTGTGATTCTTTTCAATTTGCATTAATTCTTCTTCCATTGCTTTTAACCAACATTCATCATTACATGCTTCGTTCACTGATTTTGGTTCAATCTTTGAAATTAAATAGTACTCCACTTGTTCTTCAACAATTTTTCTTCTAGTTTGAACACCTTTATTTCTATCTCTTATGATCTGATCTATAGAATGATTCAACCTTACATACCTAGGAGTTTTGGGATTTTCTTGAGCTTCTGATTCTTGGATTTGTTCCCCAGCATTTTTGCTATGGAAAACTCTAAAGTATTTCATAGTAGGAGCATTACCAAACCACAGTTCATAAGGTGTTTTACCAGTATTACCTTTGATCTGCACCCGGTTAAGAGTGTAGAAATCAGTACTCATAGCCTCTTTCCAATAGACATGTGGAACATTTGCCTCCATCATCATGGTTCTAGCAGCCTCTTGAATAGTCTGGTTCTTCCTTTCCACAACTCCATTCTGCTGAGGAGTCCTAGGAGTAGATAATTGTCTTCTTATTCCATGCTTTTCACAAAATGCATTAAACTCACTGGATGTAAACTCTCCACCTCTATCAGATCTCAAACACTTTACCTTTGCACCAATCTCATTCTCCACCCTAGCCTTCAACACCTTGAATTTGTCAAGAGCCTATGATTTCTCTTTGAAGAAAGTGACCTACATCATCTGGGAGTAATCATCAATCAACAACATAAAGTATCTGTCACATTGTAAACTCCTAACTCTGGTAGGACCACACAAATCAGTGTGTACAAGCTCCAACAATACACTTGAAGATTGTTCTTTACTTTTGAATGTAGTTTTGCTATGTTTGCCCAACTAACATTCCTTACACATGCTATTAGTAGGTTTGGAAGATCTCTTACAACCTGAGTAGTACTTATCTTTACAATGTTATCAAAGTTTACATGACACATTCTCCTATGCCATAACCAACTCTGATCAATTTGAGTAGTCAAACATCTTTTACTAGTGCAACTTAAATGAAAGATATTACCTCTAGTCTGTGTACCAGATGCAATCTTAGTTTTAGAACTTTCCAAAATTCTATATTTTTCATCCTTGAATCGGAGGTCATATCCTTTGTCAACTAACTGTCCAACACTGAGAAGATTATGCTTCAACCCTTCAACATACAAAACATCATTAGTTTTGTGCTTACCATCAAAAGATATGGATCCTCTACCATGGATTCTGCTAGCTGAATTGTCTCCAAACTTCACAATTCCACCTTCATATCTTTCCATACTTACAAACTTACTTTTATCACCTATCATATGATGAGAACATCTGATGTCAATCACCCATTCATCCTTATCTTCAACCTAATCAGCCAAGGCACTTTCCACATTCACATAGCTAGCAGATTCAGTAGGCACGGGATTTTCTTCTTTGATAGCAATGAACACCCATTCATTTCCAGATGTACTTCCTTTATCAGATTCATCATCTATAACTCCTTCATCAGCAACTTCTTGGACATAGTAGTATTTATTTTGGAACCTAGGTCTGTTAGGGTTTGGCTTTGAAACCCTTTCCGAACATCTTGAAGCAAAATGACCAATCTTATTGCAAGCAAAACATTTGAAAGGTAATTTTCCTTCATACTTACTAGATCCTCTTGGTAGTCTTCTAGCAATAAGGGCTTCAAGTTCTTCAAGCTCTATTTCATCTTCTTCAAGTTCCTTCCTTGTCTTCTAATATCTAGTTAGTTTTCTTGAAGAGCTTTCACCTGGATCAAATCTTTGTTTCTTAGAAACACTGGCCTTAAAAGCACATTTTGATTTAGGAAGTGAATTACCAAACTTACTCATTTCAAATGTTGAAAGCTTGCCAACCAACTGATCCCTTGTAACAATTGTCGCAGTCCTGATCTCCTCAATAGAAGCAACTCTATATGAAGCAGGTAAGGATCTGAGCACCTTGCCAACAATCTCTAATTCTTCCAATTTTCCACCAGCACACCTGATACTGCACACAAGTTCATTCACCTTCTACATGTAGGAAATGATGTTTTCATCTTCACTCATCCTCAAATTTTTGTATCTACCTTTTAGGCTCTGTAACTTAGCACATTTGACATATTCATCACCTTCATATAGAGTTTCCAATTTCTTCCAGATTTCATGAGCAGTTTTTAATTCCAGGACATTTGTCATTTTTGTATCAGTCAGGGTACTTAACAATGCTTCTTTAGCCCAAATATTGTTTTCAGCATCTTTGAGCTCATCTGGAGTTGAAGGACCTTTCTCTGGACTCTTATACTCATCCTTTGTTATCAACTAATAAGCATCACCCATGCATTGCAAATGGCACTCCATGCGACTCTTCTAAAGAGAGTAATTTGTTCCATCAAATCTTGGATTGTCTTTCTTGTAAGTCGACATCTTGGATCTCTACAAGTGGTCAAGCTTCTTTTAGAGGAACCCACTTTGATACCAATTGTTGAAATTAGGGCAGACAATTGAGAGGGGGATGAATCAGTTGTCACAAACTTTTACCTTTTGCTGTATTTAATCTTCTTTACCACTTATGAATAGATTAAAGATATAACATGGAAGCATGAATCAATAACACAAGATCAAAAACATAATCAACACATATAACACCAGGATTTTTACGTGGAATCCCAGTTAAGGGAAAAACCACGGTGGGGGTTAACCCACAAGATTTGTTATTTGTTAAAAGAATATAAAATGGGAAGGCACTTGCCTTTAGGTGCACTACCCAGAGCTCACTACTCAAAGAGGGTCACTGCCTACAGAAACATTCACAAGTTTAACACAGAAAGATTAAACTGAGAAACAACATCTTCTTCATGCCAAGGCTAGTTCCATTAAAGCGCATAACACCTTTGCTCTACCCCCTTAAAGCTTCCTTGCTACCTCTGCATCTTCTCTTGCATTCACACATTTCCATGACTTCACAACACTTATTTATACATGTCATCAACTTTGGAATGAACATCAAAGTTGGCCAAACAATCATCTATCTGGAACATTCTCCAAGATAGGTATTACAAGCAATTACAATCACAAGACTTAAAATGCTTCATGCGAACCACCACACTGTCGACAAAACATAGCTGGGACTCAAATCTTCCTCAAACATCATGCCACACTCCATAAAACTTCTCTTAGATCATTCGCAACATGTACCATGCATTTGGTCGGCCAAGACTTGAAAGAACAACAATGTCCAAGGAGAAATCTTCATCCACAAGCTCAATTCTCAATGCGGACTATCAACATAATGGGCACCCGATTTAGAGACCACCACAAGCACAATGAAATCAACAAGAAAAATCACACCACCTCAGATCGCCAGAAACACTTGCACCTTCATCTGGGAACTCAAGAACACCAATTGTCATGACTGTCACACTAGAAAGATTGCTTGCGGACCTCCAAACCATGGACCTCTTGAGTTGAGAACACACACCAACATCCCAAACATACCTCTAGATCCATAGACCATAGTATTCTAATGCAGAACAATCCAGACCAAATTTCTATCACTCTATCTCCTCTGAACAACTGCAAAACCCTGTTCTACACATATGGCCATATCTGTACAAATTCTCTATGCAAACCTCTGAAATCTTGACTGGAGCAACTTCAGACAATCCTCTACAAACCCTTTAATCCATAGACTCTGATCTTCATTTCACTAGGAGTGCAGAGCAATCGATTTCACTTGAACTGCACTATCTTCCCTGTCTCTGATAGAGAGATATGTAACTCACTTGTTTCTTCTGGAGAGGCTAATTTTCTCAATATTCTCAACATACAAGTCTTCTAAACAAGTAATAGAATAAGATATAGTTGGCACTAATGACAACAAGGATATGTTGACATCAATGACAACACTGATTAGGCACATATTTGCAACAATATGTATGTGTACAGGTATATTTAACAATTTCCACACCTAACATGTTCGGAGATTTTATGCGGCTTTAGTGAATAGCATAGGAAACTACAAGGAATACCATATCTCATCTACACATTATAAGATACAAATAAATTGATCACAATTTGAAATCATTCAAAAGAGAATTTGTGCATAAATTCTTCAATATTGAATTTTGTGCAGAAGTTTTTGTGAAGGCTTTGGTGATTCGAAGTGGAATTTGCAACTACAATATCTAATAAAAATCCACTTCCAAATATGCTTTTGATGGATGTTCATACCCTCATCCAAAGCTCCAAATCACACATAGGAAATGTCAAAGAAACTACATCATAAGCATCATTGAAGAGATTGCACCATATCGGCGGGAGCTACATTCAAGTCTCCCCGATAAAACAAACATCATCGAAGACACCATACCATATCAGAAAGAGTTGTTCTAAAGTCTCTTAGACAAAATAATTTGTATAAAAGAACATCATCAAGGAGAATATAACATATCGGGATAATAAGTTTTAAGGTCCCTCTGATGGAAGGAAAGCAACATGAAACATATTTTATGCAGTGCGATGGATGTATAGAAATCGCATTTTGCAATGTAATCTATATTTTGTGATGTGGGCTTGTTTACTGATGTGGCATGAACCATGGGAATGTTGTATAGAGTAGTGGCATGTGATTAAAACTTTGGCACATATACTAAGTCTGACCTATGTGGAAGTCCTTTGCACTGTGTGTTAACTTAGGTAACACCAATCTAGTCGCTGGTTGACTGATTTGTTGAATGGAAGAGTGTCAATGGCCTAGAGTGTTTCCATTGAGGTTTGAGTTTGGTGCCATGAAGTTTGTGCTAGAAATACATTGTCTAGTGTTAGTTTGTGCAAGTCTACCTACCTAACCAAAGTGAGAGTGTGAACTGTTGTGGCTTAGGTCATAACACTTAGTCTTCTAGTTAGATTGATCTCCAATTTTGATGACTACTGCCTCCTTAATGAACCTAACACAATGGCTTTAATGGCAATGCAACAAGCCAATATCCCTAAAACAAAACCATTGTCTCTTTCTTGCACTCTTGAAACCCTAGATCCCAAAGCATAATGATTTGAAACATTGTCCAAAGGCTAGATTGCAATGGTTTTGAATCTAAAAACTTCTATCGCATAATGCTACCTCCATAATACATAAAACAAAGCTCTACAAAGCAGCATTTCAAACTAAAAATGCATATCAAACACAAAAGGAAACCCTAACCCATGGGAATAAGGGAAAGAGCCTTCAAATGGATGAAGAAGACATTGATATGCAAGAACATGAAGAAAGAACACTACCTTATTTGCCTCTTGCAACTCATAAATGAAACAAAGCAACCCCAGGAAGATGGAAAAACATAGAAAAGAGGTAAAGGAAGCAACCAACCATGCAAATGAAGATTGAAAATGCTCAGAAATGTTGCCATGAAGCTACCCCATGATCTTAGCTAAGTGAAACTCAGATAACTACCCAAAAACACTACAACCTTCCTCTTCAAAGAAGCAAACAACATAGAAGGCGTCCATCTTGGAATGGTAAAAGCAGCAAGGGTTTTCCCCTCAAAACTGAAACTTTCCTCATGAGCCCTTGTTGTTTCAGTCCTTTTGCCAAAAAAAAAACAAAGAGAGAACTCCTTGCATACATGGAAACCCACGCAAGTTTCCCTCCTTTCTTTCAAAAAAAAAAAAAAAAAATCACTTGCTCAAATTCATGTTTCCCTCCTTTTTTTTAATTACCCATTTTAATATCATATTGTCTAATTTTTATTTGTGTGACTAATTATTTAGTTGTGTTTTTTACCCAATGATCAAATTAGTCATTTATTTAGTCATTTATAGCTGTGTTGCAAAAAATTAGTAGAATTTAGTCATTTTTAGTTGTTGTGACTAAAAGTTTGTCACAGTCATTTATTTACCAAAATTCTACTAGTGTTTGTTACGAAAGCATAGCTTACGTGTTTCTAGCACCTTGATGGGCTCGATCACTACCGCCCTTGGGTCCTTCACCTGTATTGCATTCCAATCAAGAATAGGGATATGATCATCTCCTGCAATAAATTTTTTCAAATAGGAAACATGGAAAACATTATGCATCATGACAAGAGCTAGCAGCAGAGCAATCCTGTATGCGATTGGGTTGACTTCTTTCAAAACTTTGAAAGGACCCACATATCTAGGAGCCAATTTGGATGTCTTTCCAAACTTAATAGAGCTCTTTTGGGGTTTGACCCTTAGAAGGACTTTTTCTCCCATTGAGAAATGCATTGCAATGCGTTTAGCATCCGTATAACTTTTATTTCTATCATTGGCTTTTGTCAGCCTTTTCTTAATCATATGGACTTGCTCTTCCATTTTTGAAAGCATTTATGGACCAAGGCTAACCTTACCTTCTAGTTTATCCCAACTTATAGGGGTTTGAAACTTTTTTCCATATAATGCTTCAAATGGACCCATCTTGATCACAGAATGATAGGAATTATTATAGCCAAATTCCACTAGAGGAAGATAATCTTCCCATTTGTATTGCTGATCCATGAAATACATTCTCAATAAATATTCTAGCACTTGGTTTACTCTTTCAGTTTGGCCATCCCTCTCAGGATGATAAGAAGAGCTTATATTCAACTAGGTTCCAAGTGAGGAAAACAAGGTTTGTCAAAACCTTAATGTCATACGAGCATCCCTATCTGAGATAATCTTCTCAGGAATACTGTGCAATCTAAAAAATTCTTGTACAAATTTGTGGGCTATGATAGGTGCCCCATCTATTAAATTCCTAGGAATAAAATGTGTTTCTTTGGTGAGTCTATCCACCACAACTAGAATAGCATTGTACATGTTCCTTAACATAGGAAGTCCTTGCAAAAAATCCATGCTAATGATTTTCCACTTCCATTATGGAATTTCATGAGGCTATAATAGTCTTGTCGGGTGATGGTGTTCCACCTTCACCCTCTAGGATTCTAGACATGTAGTTACAAATCTTGCAGCATCCCTTTTTATTCCCTTCTAGAAGTATAAGGGTTTCACATCAGCTAGTAACTTTATTACTCTAGGATGTCTAGAATAAGGTGCAGAATGAACCTCTTTCCACACCATATTCCTTAACTCCTCAGAGTTTGAAACATACATCCTTCCTTTATACCTCAATAACCCAGCTAGTTCAAGGTAAAATCCATCATATTTCAGATTCTGGGGATTCTCCAAAAGGGCCTATTTTACTTGCTCATAAAACTCATCTCCCTTAGACTTTTGTAACACCTGATTCTTAAGGCATGGAGATCATTGAGGACATATATGTCTTCTCCTACTTAAGGCATCTGCCACTCAGTTTTCCATGCCTTGAATATATTTAATCTCAAAATCATAATTTGAGATTAGCTCTAACCACCTTCTTTGGTGAGCATTTAAATGTGGTTGAGTGAACAAATATTTAAGCCATTGGTGGTCTATTTTGAGTTCAAAGGGTTTCCCAAGCAAGTAATGTCTCCACATTTGCAATGCATGAATTATTGCTACCAATTCCAGATCATGTGGGGCATAGTTTTGTTCATAAGTTTTCAGTTTCTTGGATTCATATGTAATAACCTATCCATCCTGGACTAGTACACCACCTAAGCCTTCCCCTGAGGCATCGATAATGACTACAAATTGACCTTTCGGGTCAGGTACTTTCAAGATAGGTGTTGGAGTCAACCTTTCCTTTAGTTGGTCAAATGCCTCCTAGCACTTGTCTGACCACTCAAACCTCTTACCTTTTCTTTGCAAAGAAGTAATAAGATAAGCAATATTTGAATTTTTTTTGATAAATTTCCTATAGTACCCTGCTAGGCCCATGAAAATTTGGACCTTATGTACATTCCTTGGTGCTGCCTATTCCAATATGGCTTTAATCTTGGCTGGGTTGACAATTATTCCCTTGGCTGAAATTATATGGCACAAATACTACACTTCCTTTTGAAAGAAAGTAGACTTGGAGAGCTTGCCATACAGTTTATACTCTCTTGACCTTTGAAGAACAATACTTAAATGCTGAAAGTGTTCTTCCTCATTCTTAGAATAGATTAGGATGTCATCAAGAAAAACTAGGACAAACTTATCCAAACAGTCTCTGAACACATTGTTCATTAAGTTCATAAACATTGCAGGTGCATTTGTTAATCCGAATGGTAAGATAGTGAATTCGTAATGCCCATACTTTGTTCTGAAGGCTATTTTGTGGATATCCTCATCCTTTAACCACAATTCTTGGTACCAAGATCGAAGATCGATCTTAGAAAACACAATTGCACCTCTCATTTGATCAAAGAGATCAACAATGTGGGGCAAAGTGTATTTGTTATTTATTATTGCCTTATTTAACATACAGTAATCTATGCATAACCACAATGTACCATCTTTCTTTTTCACAAATATTACTAGTGGTCCCTAGGGTGACACATTAGGCCTTATCAGTCCTTTATCCAATAATTCCTATAATTGAGCCTTTAGCTCCATTAGCGTAGTTGTGGTCATTTTATATGGAGTTTTAGATATAGGTTCCAATCCTGGATTTATATCTATAGAGAAGTCAAAATCTCTTTTAGGAGGTAATCCTGATAGCTCATCTGGAAATACATCCTCAAAATCTCTAAGAAAATGGTACCTATCCATATTTGTTCTCTCTTGATCTATGGACTCCCTCTTCTCAACTCCTTTGAGTTTCTGAGATTCATAAAACATTAAGTCATCTTGAAATTTAGTTTCCTCAAAGCTATTTAGTTTCTCCATTTTGATAGTAAAAAAATTGACATCCTTTTCTTTGAGATCTTTTCATTTATAGGGCAGAAATTTGTCTTAGTTTGACCTCACTAGGGTCTCCTTTCAGAAAAACTTTGTTCCCTAGGTCATCTAGACATTCTATTGTTTTGGCATAACAGTCCACCTTAGTCTAGTGTCTCCATAACTAGTTTATCCCAAGGATAACATCATATGAGCCTAATGGGGCTAGGTAGAGGTTCACCTCAGTGGAGAAACTTGGAAGTTCAACCTTGGCCTCAAAAAAGCATTGCTCTACCTGAGCTTTGGTTTGATTTGCATATTTAGCTGACCAAGTGTTTGCCATGTATCCATATTTTCTAGAAATTCTATTTAAAACTTTTAGGGAAACAAAACATTCTGTAGCACCAGTATCTATCAGAACTGAAATTAGGAAACAAGATAAAATACCTGTAATTTCAATGGGAGTGATTTGATGTTCAACTTGCCTATTATCTAGGGCTACATGTATGCATTGTTGAAATGTCACCCACTGAGAGGGTAGAAAATTTCCTTGTGGCTGCATTCCCTACGTCTTGTTAGGACACTGGTTAGCATAATGATCTCTGCCACATGTATAACCCTTGCCTCTTATGAGTCTTCCTAGAATTATCTCCATTTTTCTTGGAGCTATTATTGCCCTTCTTTTCCCCTCTGGATTCATTTTTCTTATTCTTGGACCCTTTAATATTTTTCTAAGAAAAATCCTACTTTTCCCCTTTTTCTTAGAGGGTTGGAAGGTTTGAGACCAGTTATAACTTTTTCAGTTCCTTTCCCTACAAGTAGACATAGATTTTAATTTTTGTTCCTATTTGATAGCTTCTTCATTAACCTGGTCCATTGAGGTGGGACCATGCACATTAACTTCTCCCCCAATCTAAGTGTTCAATCCCATAATAAAATTTTAGATGTGAACACTTTCATCATGTTGATATTGCGGAACATACTTGAGTAGGCGAGTGAACTTTTCCTAGTATTTGTTCATAGTTAAATCACCATATTTCTAATTTTGATAATATATAAGCTTTTGGTCATAAAACAATTGAGGCAACCATCTTTGCCTAAAGAGTTCCACAAACCTGTCCCAGGCTAAACTCATAGACCTCAAGGTTAACTCCATTTTCTTATTCATCCACCATGTAGATGCTTCACCTACCAACTGGTATGCTCCCCATACCACTTTGGTGATTTCGGTATAAGTCCTTATTTCAAAGTATTTTTCTATCTCTGTAAGCCATGCCTCTGCGGCATCACCGTTTATAGAGCCATCAAACTTGGGAGGCATAACCTTTTTCATATCTCAAGATAATTCCAAAGCCAAGTGGCTTCTTCTATCCTCTTCATGTCTAGTCTTCAAGTTATTCTCTCTGCATTCACTTTGGGTGGTGTCATCACGATGTGCCTCATCATCAACTCCATAATAGGCTTCCTGCTTGGGTCCATGCTAACCCTTGACCTCCTGCTTAAGAGTTCCAATTCTCACTCTCATCTCTTGGAGCATAGCAAGGATCTGGCCAAGTTTAGATTTAGAGTGGCTTGAAGGTTACCCTTCTTCCTAGCTATCTCCCATATTGGTTTTTGTCTAAATCATGCTACAATCTACTTCTCTTGAAGTTTGCAGATTAATTATTCAATTAGTTTTCATACCAATGAATCCATTCATAAATGTAAGTCCATTCCCATTCATGTAATCTTTAACAAGAAATGAAAAATTTGCCAAAATTTTCAAAATGCATTATAGTTTTCCATGGATTACATATAATCCATCCATAGTTACAAAATTTTGTTTCCATCTTACTACTGCAAGTCATTATTAGATTGGGATACCTTCCCATGTTCATTTCTCATCCTTGAGATTTATCAAATAAATTTTAGGAGGTGGATGTACTCGCAGGTACTCATCCACAACCTCCCTAGTAACATTATGATCCTTAAGATCACTTTCCAAGATTGGTTCCTTAGGTATAGAGGGTTTCACAGATTCATTTTTAGAGATAGGAGCAGTAATCCTAACTGCTTTCCTCATCTACTGCTTGATGCGTTTAACAACATTAGAAAAGGTTTCATCATCAGCCAACCATGCACATACCAAGCAACTAGTTTGTTCAAGGCATTTCATTTTTTAGGCTCGCTCACTCAAGGCCTTAAGGTAATGTCCATTTCTTGTTACCTTCTTTTTGGGTGTCATTCTTATTCTTATCATTCTGGCATAAGAAAATCCAAACATTAGCAACCGTTAATGTTGGAGAGAGAAAAAAAAATTTCATGTAGTGAGCTCATAGGTCCATGTATTGAACTTGGTAGCTCTGATACCATATGTAATAAGCCAACTCTAGTTAATCCAAAATTAACCTACCTAATCATCATTAAGTCAAAAATCATGATTAGCATAATAAAAAAGAAACAAATAATAATCAATATGATAATAAAAATTGACATGCATATCTTTTTAGGACACATCAAAACTTAAATTTACAATTATGCCAAAGATATCATATTAGTGATTTACTTTCACTATACATTTACAATGTTTTGCTCATAGCATCAATGATAAATTATACAAAATGATGACTACCAAGTCATATAAGATAATGTACTGTATCTGGAACTTTGACATCTATCTTCTTAAGCCTCAGCTAGTCTTCCACTTGGAAAGGAGAGAATCACCTAAGATCTTTTCCTCCAGCCACAGACTGGCAATCCCCACACAACTTCCTACTTGGAAGCGGCCCTACCCTTCATGAAGGGAATAGATATAAGGAACCAATTGGTTTGCCATTTGAGTATCTGGTGTTGTGTCCTTCACAATACTTCACGATCATACAACTATAGATTCACTCTAACTATGTATGACACTACTGGAAGCATTGTGCCATCTGGAGCACTGTGAACTGACTAATGCATGCAGAGACAGATGCATTACTTTGACCAAAGATTTATATACATGACATTTTGCAATGAACGTAGTTGAATGTTCACACACCTTGACTTGACTTAGAAGCTGTCTCATCCTACAGTGTTCAATTTTGACCCTCATAAGTCATAATATCAAAGTTGGGTTAATTTCACCCTTAGTCCATATTTCTTAGACTTTGACTCCGATCTCTAGGACTACATCTAGTGATTATTTGTTGTCTATGAAATAGGGAATCTATGACTCCACGTCATTCTATTCCCATTTTTCTTTACTTTCAATTTCATGATCATAGTTTCCAATTTCAAAAGACCACTCTCTGTCTAAGTTTTTCTATGGTTACATGTGTTCAAGGTTTTCATCAATTTCATATCGATATTCATATGACTTGCCAATATAGGCCAATAGTCATCCATTTGTCAAAACAATTCAAATGGGTTCTTGAAACCCTTAGCTTCATTCATGAATATTACCATAACAAAAGAGACATATACATAATACGTACTCTACTACAAAGTTATCACTCTCATTTTCAAGTCTTTCCTTCATGGAAGTAATAGTAATAATGATTTAGATTTACTCAATGACCTGCATAATCCGGCATGCACTCCATGTAGCCTTAAGCAATGTTTTTTTAGTATTATACTAGTTTTATATCATGAAAAGACCAATCTTGTTACTCTTTTAAATCAAAATAGCTTACACCTGATGGTATAATATTAACTTTCTTAAACATAAGGTAAACCTTTTTCCTTATAAATGTCTTGACTATCTTGTAGTTTAAATGCTGTCAAAGACAAGGTTAAAAGAATATTTCAATGTTTAAATGTATGGCCATTGACCTTCTTGTAAACAGTGTTACCTCTCCTCAAGGCACTAGCTATTGGCCTACTGATAGGCTCAGGGTTTGGTTTTACAAGGCTCACAGCCTATTCAATGATAACCATTTGGTGGTTATGGTATTTGGCCTACGACGAATGCAATCATAACACAACGCTTATAAATAAATGTTACTTATTCTCAGCCTTATCAGCTTCGAGTACTTAAGACTGTTACAACATTAATCATAGATATTCAGTGTTTTGGCCTCAACATAATAATCAAAGGATACAATTCTTTAGATAGACTGAAAACACATTCTTTTAAAGTCTTTAGCCTCAAAGATCTAAGGTAGTTATACAACTATTATCACCATCAAAAAATAATACTTGCTTAGCTTAGGACCAATGTGTTTATCTAACGATGACACTTGAATGATACTACATTCTACAAAACAAATAATATGATTGTGAGAATTGTCTTAGCTCAACAGTGTATAGTGTATACGTTATGACCAACTAAGGTAGCTATAGGATTCAATATTCATTCTCCTCACATCTCCCAACAATGAAGTGCTACTCTTTCTATAGCTTTCCTACCAAGCTCTCTTCTCCTCTAATAACCGATGCTTTTTCCAAGAATAACATAATAATGACAATAACCAAAAGCCTTCTTGTTTGAAAAGGCTCTTCTTCGCATGAAAGACTCCCACAACCCCACGAAGTCCACCACCTTCAAAGTGGGGTGTGGGTTGATCCTCGGTGGCATCTTTTTACCTATGGGTATAGATTTCAAATTAACCAAAAATTATTTCCCATTCGGAAGTTAAGACTAAATTTGAGCTTATGGTAAGCTTTTCCACTGTTACCACTTCCTCTAATCATCATGGATAGTGGTATGGTTGGTGACATGATAAAAATATTACATCACTAAGGTGCTCGACCACCTAAAGACATAAACATGTATCAGATACTATTATTCATAATGAAATGATACTATAGGGATATCAAATAATCTAGGGTATTACCTAGCTATGTTATCATCGTAAAGGTGTTAACATAACCATGCAATTATGGGGCCGAGTCTCACTCCCTCAATTCACTATATTAGACTTAGATAAGATATTTAAATAATAGACACAAGGTTTAATAAAGGAACTGTTGATGACTGTTTTGATGCAATCATAACAATAAGTTAAAATTCACATGACATGAACTGTAACTATACTTGAAAGATTAGAAGGAATCATTTGGTGATTCAACTAATCCCAAGTCTACAATGGTTCGGTTGGTCAAGTTCAGTTGGTCAATGTGAAGCTGTAATGTTCAAGGGGCCTTACGTAGTTTAGGTTTATTTTGTGGTTTACTGGACTAAGAATATGCCAATAGGTCATAGATTTCAACAAGTATTCTGTTCATTTGCATACAAGTGATACTGGGCTGCAAGTTTCAGAGCATTTTCTTGGATTTTGTAGCTTTCTTCTTGATCTGTTTATGAAAACTGTCTACTTATAGCTTTGTTATCATGCTTCTTCAAATTTGAGACAATTTCCTTTGGATTTCTACGTTTTCAGCTAGATATTTCAGATGGGTTGGGAAAAGTTAGAGAGATCTAATCTACACTTCATCTAATCTACAGAAGGATCTAATTGTTTCTGTTATCCACTATGTAAATACCACAGTAATTTGATCAAATCCACAGTAAAAACCCTAAATGTAAGTTCTGAGCATTTTCACAAACATACATTTAAAATTGCAAGCTCTCAAAGAAGATATTTCAAAATACAAAGAAGGGCAGGAGAACACTCAGAAGATAGATGCAGAACTCCAGATTCTATTGTATTAGAAATGAATAGCCATACATGATTTACAATGTAAGAATGACTCTTAGTTTCATTGATCATACTACAGAGAACTTACAAGCTTTACAGATACAATAAGACAGCCAGACATTCCACGCACATCTTACTGCAGACAAACAGGCGACCTCCTTCTTCTACTTCTAAACTATGCTAACTTGCTGTGTTTTCCTAAAATCTCTGTTGTGTAGCCCCTGTTGTAAAGTACTATAGTGTAGAGAGGCACAATATAAAGACATTTTGATTGTCCTCACTACAGCAAAAAACCTAACTGAACCCCTGGTTTAGACCCCTAGTTACAGCAATAAATGCAGGTGAACCAGTTCTCAAAAATATCCCAAAGCAGTGGTCAAATCTGGGCAAAATATTGCCCCTTCTGAGAAGTTCCAGCAGCTGGGCAATAACTTTTGTTTGTCTTTTGTGATAATACCTTCAGCTGCGACCTTCTTCTTTACTTGAATGGCCTTGACCCTTTGCATTTCATCTCTATCTTCTTGCTCCTGAGATCTGATCTTCTGCCTCCATGAGGTCACTGTATTGACTTTCCAGCTGCTTCCTCAACTGCAAGCCTGCAAGACAAGACAAGCAATAAGTTTCACATTTATCACAAAAACAGCATGAAAATAGAATAAGCATTTAAATACAGGTGACTGCGCAAGATTGAGGAGATTGGATCCAGAAAATCGCTCAAAATGCGTCCAAAATGCGCCCAAGCTGCTCAAAATTGATTAGGTCAACTATCGCTGACTAAAAAATGCCAGAGGCACCAAAAAAACACTTTAAAACTCCACCGCTTCATTTCCCACCCATTGGCATGATCATCCCTGTCGGTGCGTCAAAAAACAGGTTAGTCGATATACCTCATCATCATGATTTTCTGGAATTATGATGCTCTCGCTTCTGAAGGTCCAGATGAATGTCATCATGATGTTTCGCTTCTGCATATTGGAGAAAAGAACAACAACATCATCATCATCATGAAGGAGAAATGGAGGATGCGAATATGGTCATGCTGCCGAGGAAAGGAAGATGATGGTGACGTCATCATGATATTCGGACTTCATTGAAATGCTAAGGATGACGTCATCGTCATATTCGGTTAAGATCAGGGGGATATTTGTGATATCGGGTCACCTAAGGAGCATGATCAGGATGATGAAGTGAATATGACCCTTTCGCGGCCAAGGTAACCCTCGAGAAAAATCAGCATGATGAAGATCATCATCATATTTGCCTTTGTATGTCGAACTTGGAAGAAGACGTCATCATGATAATTGGGAAAACGGATCGCTCTTGAAAAAATATCCTGTTTGAAGGAAAAAGGATGATGATGATGATCATCAGGATATTTACTTCTGTCGAACATAGAAGAAGACATCATCATCATCATGTTTGGCAAATGGATCGGGTTTTGGAAAATATCCTGTTGAAAGAAAAGGTGATGATGCTGATCATCAGGATATTTACTTTCGTTATAAGATCGGGATGACGTCATCATCATATTCGGAGCCTTCGTTAAACTTGAACATGACGTCATCATGATAATTCGCCCACCGGATCATGTTTGAGAAATATCCTGCCGAAGGGAAAATATGATCATGATGAGGATCATCAGGATACTTGCAAAAGGTTGTATTTCATCGGCAGGAGGACTTGGCGAAATATCGGGCGCACAAACAAGATCATGATGATGATGTTGTTAACAGGACAGGATAAAAAATGATGATGATGACCCTCGTCATCGATTTATCATGATGATGTCATCATGATATTTTGTCTTCGAAGCACAAGGATGAGTTAAGGTCATCATGATAAATCGATAGGGTGATATTGCAAAATATGATGATGCTGTTGAGAAATGTAATATCGAACTCTTCTGAATAGATAGGGTGATCATCATGATATTATGCTAACCGGAGATCAGGAGGATATGAAGATGATGATCCTCTTCGATTTATCATGATGATGTCTTCATTACTTAGCGAATTTCAGCAAATGTTCTGTGAAAGATCAGGATGATATGAAGTCGTCATCATCATCTTCGTGAAGTTCATCAAATATCATGATGATGACCTTGCGATAGGTTTATAGCACGCGCATGCAAATATGCCGAAGGTGGATTTGTTAAGTCAGGGTGATCCTAGACCATCAGCATGATATTTTAAGATCAGGCGATGCAAGGATATCATGATGATGCTTGCGATACAAAAGACCATTTCGACGGGGAACTTACCTTGACTTAGAGCCGATGTCATCATGATATTTCGAACCTCAGGATATTATCGGGGGGGGTGCGTTTAAAATATGATGATGATGATGCTCTTCAGCAAAACCGAATTTATAATATGACCTTCCTAAAAGAATCATGATGCTGCATAATGCGCACAAGGCCTTTTGACGGGTAAAAAGCACTACCACCTAAGATTGACGTCCGGATGTTGCGACTGCATGATTTTTAGCGGGTGATAGACCAAGATCATGATGATCCTGTCAACATGACTTAGGATATAAAAAATATGATGATCCTCCTGCGAATATCAGGTTTGACCAAGACTTTGACCGTGCATAACTTTCACATATGGACGAATTTTCAAGTGAAGTAAAAGGCAAACCTGCATGGAATTTTGAGCTCTTTCAAAATATGAGGTCACAGAAACAAAATATGAACCTTGACAAACTGACCTCATGATGATGACCCACCTCATGCAATATCATGATGATGATGCACCTGACCTTCATTTTTACCAGACCGCCAGAAAGCAGAAAAAACACAAGCAGAAGCAAAAAGCAAGACATCAGCAGGGGTCCTCGTTTTGCTAAGGAGCAAAATGGGGCGTGTTGTGAACATCACAACAACTAGCAACTAAAACAAAACAATTAAATTCAGAGTGTTCAAGGAAACTAGGTGAAATGAACTCATAACTTCCGACTATCTTTCCTGCAAATTGCTACTCAGCTTGAGACTCAGTATTCAATAAAGATGCATGAATTTTCATTTTCAGTTTAGTTGTGTGCATGTGATTAATTATCCTCATCTTGAAGATCGGTTGAACAAACCAGTGACTGACATTAGCCTACGTAGGTGAGGATATTCCCTCATAGCCGACTGGATAGAGCCTTGCTGCCAGCGAGCGTCCATAGCCCCGGCAAGGTTATCGTTACAATTCTCCTAAGTAGAGCCCCACTGCCAGCGAGCGTCCATAGCCCCGGTAGAGTTACTTGGATGGCTTAATCTGGATTTTTAGTATAATCCGCTTTATTTATTTATTTATTTATTTTTTTGTTTTCTAATTTTGAAAGATTTCATGAGATATAGCAATTTGTAACTTCATGATGATGCAAGGAGTGGACACTTGCTGAAATTAAGCTGAGAATTGTAATGGTAGCAAGGGTGACCTCTGATTTTTCACCTAATATCTACACTGGTATGTTCAACAAACCCAAGGATTTTAGGTGTGTCATCGTGAGAAACCTGCTTCGAATTCTCAATCACATTTATTGAATACAAAACTTCAGAAGATGAACAACTCTCTACATTCATGACAGTGACAGGTTATGTGTAAATTGCAAATGGTTAACCTGAATATCCTAAATTATGTACTGTTTTGAATGGTTGCTAGTTTTGCTCCTTAATACTCTACAGTAAAATAAAGATCCCTGATGAGGAGACAACAAACAAACCAAACAAGCAGGCTGTACAAACAGCACAACAACAAAAGACAAAACTGTACAAATAGACAGAAACAAAAGGCAAGCTATACAAACAACTAACCTAAAAAAGAAAACAGCAAAAGAAGACCACAAAAACAAAAACAACCAGCGTACCAGACTATATACCAGCCTCTCCAAGGCAAACTGAAACCCAGGAAAAAGACCCAAGAACACCCCTACTTGCATATTTCTTTAGGTTGTGCAGGAGTAACAGGGTACTGGTGATGGTTCTCATCCTAGCAGATTTATCTTTGAATTCTGAAAAAAATTCTGATATTCTAGATTCATTGTGTTTATCAGAATGGCTATTAACTAGTAACTGAGGCTGCTCATCAGGTTTATGATTAATCCATATGCATGTCTTATCTCTTGAATTTCCATAATCAAAATAGCATTTATCATTGTTTACTAAGGAAAGGAAAGAGACAACCTGATGTGCCTTTAGCTCTAGGGAACACACTTGTTTATTAGTAGCTGGCTCTTCATTTAGCTCTACATTTTCATTGCCCAGCTCTATGTCTAGTCCTTTTTCAAGTTGAAAGATGAATGACTCTAGATGTATCATATCTTCATCTTCATCTACCTTTATTCCTTCATTCTGGCTGTTCAGTTTATCCTCAAACTTAGCACACCTCTCAATGTTCTCATTAGTTTCCTGCACATCAGCACTTAAGTAAGTATCTTCATCATCATAATCTGACATACAAAAATTAATCATTTTTAAATCACTTGAGAGTAAAAGTGGGATGACATCTTTTGATTGACAGGAGTACTCCCCTGTTTTATTTTCAACATAGCATGAGGGTGATGTCCGATTATGCACAGCAGCTCCATGATCCTCTGTATTTTCAATTTTCAAAAATTGTTCATCAACTGACTCACATTTATCGTCCAGTGTGGAGTCTGCTTCTATTAACCTGCAACAATCATCACATGATTCCTGCCAAGAGATCTTACTATCCTTTATTCTTAGCATTGGTTCCATCTCTGTATCCTCTGCACATTTTATGACCGCTGATGCTGCATCCTCCTGTCGCTCAATAATCTCTTCATTTTCCTGCCAACTTTTAGCCTTATACACATATTGGACTGGGAGGTTGTATGTAACGCACTCTTCCACCTCTTGTCTAATGGCGTGACCAAATTTGTCTATTGCATTGTTTTCCTCATCTGAAGAATTTCCGTCAGACTCAATGAATAGTGCTGTTCTATTGCTGACACACTTCTTCCTAATGTTTAACATCATAACCTCTTCAATCTGCATCCCATTGTTGGTAATTCTGTAGACACCTGGCTCAACAGCAGCATATAAGATTTCATTAGTTCGATTATACTCTGTTATCATATGTCTCATTCTGGGCTCTGCCTCTATTCTGATCTGGTTTGGGATGCCTCTCCATGGTAACCACATGTGTGAAAAGTCAGTAGCCATATATACGTTTAATGTCTTGGACCAATCCCTACTCAGCAACATTCCATAATTTACGGGTATATCCACTACTTGGATGTCAATGATTTGGCTCACCCTAGGGTCTGAAGCTAACTGCACCTGTATGTTCATGAGTTCTCCTATCACACTAACCTCGGTCTTATCTAATTGTGTGACGACCTTGGCAGATTTGGTGGGAGTCAGCCCGAGAGTTTTACATATTCCTAAGGGCATTACGTTGGCTGAAGCACCAGAATCTACCATGCAATTGTGTATATTCTTCCCACACAACCTAACAGTTAACAAGAAAGGTCGAGTATCCCTCTTATCCGCATGTATTACTACATTTGTGTTGGAAGGCTGCTCAACTTTCTTACCTTTCTCCTTAGGTGGTGAATCACTACTAGGAACAGTTATATCAGCAGACACCATGTTTGTTATGGATGTGTCCAGGGATTTTAAAAAAGCATTTCTGATCCCTGGGGTCTTCAATAATTCATTTAGAGGTATGCTGACCTTCATTTTCTTTATTTCCTCTGATAAGTAATTCACTAATCTTGTTGTCTCTGCTGCTTCTGTCTTACCTGTTTGATCCTTTTGCACTGCTGTTCCGTTATTTGTGTGCTGACTAGCTTTAAGTATGGCAGGATTGTTGCTAGCATTCTGATCTGGGGGTGTATTAATGTTATTCGGAGGAATGGAAGTGGTGAAAGGTCCTCCCGGCCTAGGGTTGTTCCTCAAATTGTAGGTGTGGCTTTTATTTGTCTGTTGAAAGGCCTGCACCTCCTCTGTTTCATTTAATATCTCGTTTTCAGATTCAAAAGGAAACTGAAAAGCATTTAACACAAAGGCTGATTCGGGATAAAGACTTTCACAACAGTATGGTTCATCCTCTAGCAATTCATCCTCTTTCTCTTCTGCAGTTGCAAAGGTAAACGTTTCTAAGACTAATGCTGTGTCATATTCTGAGGGTACTACCTCATTACCCTTAGGAATGAGAAATTCAGAGGTAGGAGGCTGCACATCTACGTTGAAAATACTAGCTGCCAAGTGGAACTGTGGACAGTCATGCTCAGCATGGGCATTGGTATTGTGAAATCTGCACCAATTTTTGGGTGCTGTATTGGCCATTTGTATGTTAGTTATTTGTTTTGCACCATGATTATCTGTATTCTCAAAAGGAGAAGCCAGAGTACCGTTGTTGGGCCCAGTGTTCCATGTCTTGGGTGGCCTAGGTTGATTCTGGTTCTTGTTATTATTGCCCCAGGTCCTATTATCTATCACTGGCCCCCTATTTTGCATTGGTTGCCCCTGACTGGGGCCTTGATGCTGATTGTAGCTTTGGTTCTGATTGTATTGCTGATTTTGGTTGAGATTGTAATTCTGATTTTGGTTGAGATTGTAATTCTGATTTTGGCCTTGGTTGTGATTTTGATGCGGATTGTAGTTTTGGTTGCTTCTGCCATAGAGATTCTCATTTCTTAGCTGTGTCACTTCGGTTGTTAATCTTTTCAGATGTGCAGTAATTTCTTTGATGTCTTCCCTATCATCTTGTGCTTTTGCCACAGTTACATCCCTAGGAAGTTGGAAGAAGGGCTGACCATTATTTTGACTGTTATTGGAAGTACTAGCCGTGTAAGGAGTTATAGCCTAGATTGGAGTAGGATTATACACAGGTGTGTAAGAAGGAACCGGATTTATTAGTGGAGCATGCTGCACAGGGACTCCGTTCCATGGGTGCGCCTAATTCTGCACCCCAAAATTTCCTCCAAATGGACTGTAAATTGTATGTCTCATTTCTTGGTTCACTGAGGCTGCCTCTTTATAGGCTTTGGATATTGAATCTATGTCAGGTTTCCTTTTGACAAACATGGCAGTTAAAGGATCCAAAGCAGCATAGTACATAGCCAACAAAGGAGCATCATCTATGGTATAAGGGGCTGCTAGCCTAGAATAGGCCTTTTGAAATTGGTCATTGAAATTATCAATTAGCTCTCCCTCACCTCATTTTATAGCAGCCAACTTATGATACAAAGCACAAGGGTCAATCGGTCCTCTAAATCTTGACAGAAATGCTTCTTCCATAAGTGCCCAGGAAGAAATGTAACCATTGGGTAAGTTTACGTACCAGCTAGAGGCCTGCTCATTAAAGGTGTAAGGAAACAACCTACACACAACATCCTCGTGCTCTAACATAGCCCTAAAACATGCTTCCTTAAATATTCTAATATGATCTTCTTGGTCTTGATGCAACTGGTATTTGGGACATATCTTTTCCGGATTTTTTGGCATGTCATGATAGTCATTGAAGAATATGGGAGAATTGACATCGAAATAAGCCATTGCAGGTGTTTGAGCTTGACTTGAACTTGCAGAAATACCTGGATTGATTGGTGGATTAGGATTTAGAGGAGGATTAAGACCTCCAGGAGTGCCTGAACCAAGATTTAAAGATCTGAACAGTGATCTGTCAGGACTTACAATACTACGGATGTTAAAAGGTGACCCAGGGGGTGTTCCAGATGAACTTCCTGCTTGCGATATTTTTGGATTCCAAATTAAAGGGCTTTTACTTCGCCTTGTATCAGGTAGTTGCACAAATATATCTCCTGAACTGGACCTAGACCTAGTCACTCTGTTACTGTCGTTAGCCAGTTTGAAATGAAACCTAACTCAGGCAGGCCCTCCTTCTAGCGCCAGAAAACTGTTGATGACTGTTTTGATGCAATCATAACAATAAGTTAAAATTCACATGACATGAACTGTAACTATACTTGAAAGATGAGAAGGAATCATTTGCTGATTCAACTAATCCCAAGTCTACAATGGTTCGGTTGGTCAAGTTCAGTTGGTCAATGTGAAGCTGTAATGTTCAAGGGGCCTTATGTAGTTTAGGTTTATTTTGTGGTTTACTGGACTAAGAATATGCAAATAGGTCATAGATTTCAACAAGTATTCTGTTCATTTGCATACAAGTGATACTGGGCTGCAGGTTTCAGAGGATTTTCTTGGATTTTGCAGCTTTCTTCTTGATCTGTTTATGAAAACTGTCTACTTATAGCTCTGTTATCATGCTTCTTCAAATTTGAGACAATTTCCTTTGGATTTCTACGTTTTCAGCTAGATATTTCAGATGGGTTGGGAAAAGTTAGAGAGATCTAATCTACACTTCATCTAATCTACAGAAGGATCTAATTGTTTCTGTTATCCACTATGTAAATACCACAGTAATTTGATCAAATCCACAGTAAAAACCCTAAATGTAAGTTCTGAGCATTTTCACAAACATACATTTAAAATTGCAAGCTCTCAAAGAAGATATTTCAAAATACAAAGAAGGGCAGGAGAACACTCAGAAGATAGATGCAGAACTCCAGATTCTATTGTATTAGAAACGAATAGCCATACATGATTTACAATGTAAGAATGACTCTTAGTTTCATTGATCATACTACAGAGAACTTACAAGCTTTACAGATACAGTAAGACAGCCAGACATTCCACGCACATCTTACTGCAGACAAACAGGCGACCTCCTTCTTCTACTTCTAAACTATGCTAACTTGTTGTGTTTTCCTAAAATCTCTGTTGTGTAGCCCCTGTTGTAAAGTACTACAGTGTAGAGAGGCACAATATAAAGACATTTTGATTGTCCTCACTACAGCAAAAAACCTAACTGAACCCCTGGTTCAGACCCCTAGTTACAGCAATAAATGCAGGTGAACCAGTTCTCAAAAATATCCCAGAGCAGTGGTCAAATCTGGGCGAAATATTGCCCCTTCTGAGAAGTTCCAGCAGCTGGGCAATAACTTCTGTTTGTCTTTTGTGATAATACCTTCAGCTGCGACCTTCTTCTTTACTTGAATGGCCTTGACCCTTTGCATTTCATCTCTATCTTCTTGCTCCTGAGATCTGATCTTCTGCCTCCATGAGGTCACTGTATTGACTTTCCAGTTGCTTCCTCAACTGCAAGCCTGCAAGACAAGACAAGCAATAAGTTTCACATTTATCACAAAAACAGCATGAAAATAGAATAAGCGTTTAAATACAGGTGACTGCGCAAGATTGAGGAGATCGGATCCAGAAAATCGCTCAAAATGCGTCCAAAATGCGCCCAAGCTGCTCAAAATTGATTAGGTCAACTATCGCTGACTGAAAAATGCCAGAGGCGCCAAAAAAACACTTTAAAACTCCACCGCTTCATTTCCCGCCCATTGGCATGATCATCCCTGTCGGTGCGTCAAAAAACAGGTTAGTCGATATACCTCATCATCATGATTTTCTGGAATTATGATGCTCTCGCTTCTGAAGGTCCAGATGAATGTCATCATGATGTTTCGCTTCTGCATATTGGAGAAAAGAACAACAACATCATCATCATCATGAAGGAGAAATGGAGGATGCGAATATGGTCATGCTGCCGAGGAAAGGAAGATGATGGTGACGTCATCATGATATTCGGACTTCATTGAAATGCTAAGGATGACGTCATCGTCATATTCGGTTAAGATTAGGGGGATATTTGTGATATCGGGTCACCTAAGGAGCATGATCAGGATGATGAAGTGAATATGACCCTTTCGCGGCCAAGGTAACCCTCGAGAAAAATCAGCATGATGAAGATCATCATCATATTTGCCTTTGTATGTCGAACTTGGAAGAAGACGTCATCATGATAATTGGGAAAACGGATCGCTCTTGAAAAAATATCCTGTTTGAAGGAAAAAGGATGATGATGATGATCATCAGGATATTTACTTCTGTCGAACATAGAAGAAGACATCATCATCATCATGTTTGGCAAATGGATCGGGTTTTGGAAAATATCCTGTTGAAAGAAAAGGTGATGATGCTGATCATCAGGATATTTACTTTCGTTATAAGATCGGGATGACGTCATCATCATATTCAGAGCCTTCGTTAAACTTGAACATGACGTCATCATGATAATTCGCCCACCGGATCATGTTTGAGAAATATCCTGCCGAAGGGAAAATATGATCATGATGAGGATCATCAGGATACTTGCAAAAGGTTGTATTTCATCGGCAGGAGGACTTGGCGAAATATCGGGCGCACAAACAAGATCATGATGATGATGTTGTTAACAGGACAGGATAAAAAATAATGATGATGACCCTCGTCATCGATTTATCATGATGACGTCATCATGATATTTTGTCTTCGAAGCACAAGGATGAGTTAAGGTCATCATGATAAATCGATAGGGTGATATTGCAAAATATGATGATGCTGTTGAGAAATGTAATATCGAACTCTTCTGAATAGATAGGGTGATCATCATGATATTATGCTAACCGGAGATCAGGAGGATATGAAGATGATGATCCTCTTCGATTTATCATGATGATGTCTTCATTACTTAGCGAATTTCAGCGAATGTTCTGTGAAAGATCAGGATGATATGAAGTCGTCATCATCATCTTCGTGAAGTTCATCAAATATCATGATGATGACCTTGCGATAGGTTTATAGCACGCGCATGCAAATATGCCGAAGGTGGATTTGTTAAGTCAGGGTGATCCTAGACCATCAGCATGATATTTTAAGATCAGGCGATGCAAGGATATCATGATGATGCTTGCGATACAAAAGACCATTTCGACGGGGAACTTACCTTGACTTAGAGCCGATGTCATCATGATATTTCGAACCTCAGGATATTATCGGGGGGGGTGCGTTTAAAATATGATGATGATGATGCTCTTCAGCAAAACCGAATTTATAATATGACCTTCCTAAAAGAATCATGATGCTGCATAATGCGCACAAGGCCTTTTGACGGGTAAAAAGCACTACCACCTAAGATTGACGTCCGGATGTTGCGACTGCATGATTTTTAGCGGGTGATAGACCAAGATCATGATGATCCTGTCAACATGACTTAGGATATAAAAAATATGATGATCCTCCTGCGAATATCAGGTTTGACCAAGACTTTGACCGTGCATAACTTTCACATATGGATGAATTTTCAAGTGAAGTAAAAGGCAAACCTGCATGGAATTTCGAGCTCTTTCAAAATATGAGGTCACAGAAACAAAATATGAACCTTGACAAACTGACCTCATGATGATGACCCACCTCATGCAATATCATGATGATGATGCACCTGACCTTCATTTTTACCAGACCGCCAGAAAGCAGAAAAAACACAAGCAGAAGCAAAAAGCAAGACATCAGCAGGGGTCCTCATTTTGCTAAGGAGCAAAATGGGGCGTGTTGTGAACATCACAACAGGAACGTTATGTAAACAAGGAAAACTTGACATCACACAAGCTTACTATCGGCTACGAGGATGTTCTATGAACATCACTTAGTTGATCTGATGTAAATAACATTGAGAGACCTAAACATGTCTTTACCAACTCTAGTCAAATGAAAATAGACTTGCAAGGATAAAAAGACTTATACTCACCCTGACTTACTCAGTTCACGAATAACCAATATGATACTCAGATGTCATTCTAATTTGTTCCAAACATCTAGTTCCTTCTTCCTTGGTGACACTCTCCTTCCATCCTTGAAGGAAGATTATTTTCCTAGTTACACTCACAACTAGATAATCATGATCACTATATCATCATTTAATTCATAAACAATTGTGATAAAACAATCCTAGCAATAAGTAATCTCATGATTAATATAAACATAAATCAATATCTATGTAATCAATGATTTCACTTGATATTTTCCACAAACATCAAATCATTAATCTAAGATTAATTATCCTATTTACCACTCAAAAGTGAAATTAAGTCTACTCATAAGTTGGGGATGTAACACCTTTCATCAAGTTTGCATGCTTATTTCAGGTTGGTGTTATGTTTTTCCCCTCCTCATTTACTTTGCATGCTTTAATTTCATAATGAGGGTCATGGTTGCTGTTTTTTATCAATTTGGGTTTAAGTCTAGTCATTTTGGGTCATTTTCACTATTGCTTCATGTTTTACGAAAGGGTTTTACTTTTTTGTGTTTTGGACTGTTGAATTCATTTTATCGCTTGGCACACTTTTTGAGGTTGTTTTACTTTATGCTTTTGGAGTGTCAGAGTATCAGAGATTAGACTTTCAGTCTTTCACCCTCCCCTTTGTGAGTTTGAGTCATTTACTTTATGCTTTTAGAATTTCAGAGTGTCGAGGATTAGACTTCCAACCTTCGGCCTCCCTCTTGACCAAGTAGCCTTTCTTGGCCGAACTCCAATCTATCCCTTCACTTTATGGTAACTTGTTAGGGTTCAGGATTTGAGAGTTATGAATTTTCATTTTTGATTTAAGGTAGAAGAATACACTTCCGTTCCCTACTCCTTGATTGCTTTTAAATGCCAGAGTTCAAACATCAGGTTCTGAGAGTTATCCCTTCCTTCTCTTTGGTCAGAGTATGTTCTTTCCCGCCACTCCCTGATTGCTTTGTAAGATATCAAAGTTCAGGTGTTGGGTCTCCTGTGTTATCCCTTCTTATATTTCTCAAGTTTAAAAGAGTGATCTTTGACTCCTCAACTCCTGATTGTATGTATTCTTTTCAGATTTCCTACCTTGGGTCTTAACCACCAAATTTAGAGACTGAAATATTGGAGTTTCGACATCGGGCATTTCACATTACTTCTTCTGATTCTTTGGGCATATGAAATGAGTTAGGCCTAACCCCTGACTCTCAACAAACTGTTAGAGACTACAACCTTGTTATTTTTGGATATTACTAAATGGAAAATAATACTTCATGTTGATTTGAAAAAATATAATAGTACTATTTGCATGCAAACATTAGTGATGGGTGATGTGTATGAATGCAGGAAAATGATAGAGGCACCACCACCACCACCTCCAATAGTAGAGAAGAAGATAGAATTCAAAGGGTATCTACCCACCTCAAAGCTGGCTAACCCATACTCGAAGATTAGAGACACTAATATTGGTCACCCAGACCCTTGGAGTTACTTGCAATAGCTGAGGAATGAAGCTAACAAGTCCTTCCAAATGCAGTGCATGGAGAACTCTATACTCCTTTAGGTGGATGCATTCCTAGTCTTAGTTTAGGCACCTAAATTACTAATAGTATGTGCCCAAAGGTATAAAGATGGCGAAAAGATAGTGATTGGGCCATCAGGGAATATAGTACTAGATATTTCCTCTGACATGGTGGATAGAGTATTTGGTTTGCCTACATATGCAGACTATGACAAGATTACAGAAAACTCAACACTGACCTTCTATAGTAACAAGACTAGCACAACAATAGGTTATATGAACCAACACCTCCTAGTGACACAAAGGAAGCATCCTTTGAAAATGGCCCCAGTACAATCTTGCAACGAAATCAAGCAAGATGGGAGGAGATTCATTGCCCTCTTGAGCAGAGTATCTAGGTTGCCTGTTACTGACAAATGGAATCCATGGATGTGCTACTTTTGCATAAAGATCATAGATGGAAACCAGATTGACTAGGGATCCTTCATAAGTAATAAGCTTGATGAACAACATTCTAAAGTGATAGAGACCAATGAATTCTACATGATTTCCTACGTGGTCTACTTGTTGGTTTATAAGGCCATTTTTCCCAGGATTACTATAGGTGGGCTCTCTCTAACAGGGAGAAGTTCTTATTTATAACCACTTTCCCCAGATGGAATTGATGACCAGCCTAAAGAGCCACTGCATTGTTAATGATGCCTTCATTTATGCTATGATTAGAGGGATGGAAAATGACTACTCTTAGAGACTATTTGTTGAGGTAGTAGAAGAGTTGGCAAACTAGGGAAATTGGTATATCCAGTTTCAAACCCTCACATACATTAGGGTCATGGGGTTTGACAAGGCCCCCTACAAGCTGCCAAGGTACCCCAGTGATAAGATTATCTTGTTGGAGATGTGCAGGTAGATCTTCGAAGTGTATAAGTTGATTGATGGTAATGGTAAACGCAAGTCGAGCTTCAAGTTTCCAATCAAGATAGAAGAATACAGATGCCAAAATATCATCAATGAAAAACATGCAGAAGCATAATTGATCTTCATGTCATTGGGCTCATTCGACAACATAAGGAGTAGATTTGATCCCATTGGATGGGTTAGCCCCTTGATAGGAAACTGGTATGTGCATGAATATGCCATTGAGGACCACTGGGAAAATTGTGCTGATGACCATGAGGTCCAAAAAAGAGATTATTATAGGCTCAACCTTCACCTGTTGAAGAGGCTAGACTGCCCAGTGTTGTCCAAGGTTCCCAGTGTTGTCCAAGGTTCTAAATGGCATAAAAGAGGATGGTATTGTACTCAACCACTCTTATAAAAATCATATGACATAAATCTCCCCTTAGCCCTGATTAGATGGGATCAGACTAACAATATGTCAATGGAAAATAGGGCTAAGGAGGTGTTGAAGAGGACAAAGGCTTGGATAAGGATTTACCTTATCCCATGATTAACCCCAAGCCTACAAAAGAGGTAGAAAGCACTAAAGGAGCCAAGAAGAAAGTTAAAAGGACATAAAAGTAAACACCTATTGCCCCAAATGTTGAAGAGACTGACCCTGCCGTAGTCAAGGGAAAATAAAAGGGAATAGCAGTCAATGTAGATTGATAAGAAGAGGAGGAATAAGACATGGTACCCTTGGCTAAGAGGGCCTCTACAAGAGCCTCAAGCCTTGCCTCTTGAGGTGTCACCATGGCACTAACCCCCCATCCCACCATCACAACCACCTCTCCTCCTATCCTTAGTGCTACTGCATCTACATTTGAGGTTAGGATTGAACCATCCTCCACTTCACCTCCCCCATCTCCCACTCAATAAAACTCATTACCATCACCCACACTACCTTCTCCTTCCATTCCATCTCAGCCTTCCATCTTCCAGTCTTTAGTCCCATCTCAACCTCCACCTTCTACATCACTCCCTTCTCTCTCTTCTCCTACTCCTAGCACCCAAACTCCAGTGGCTCTTGGCCAAACAACTAAGGAGTAGATGGAAAAAGAAGATATCACTATTGAAAGGCAAGCGAAAGAAGAGGTTACCCCTCTGGTTGAAAAACAAAGCAAAGTAGACATGCTAGAGGGAGTAAAAGATCAACAAGCTAAGGTGTCAAGTTTTGAGGAGTAGCTAATAGGGTCCCTTGCAGAGGCTCCTAAAGATAAAACAAAAGATAAATTTGAGGAGATCTTGGGTAGACAAGGGCCCACTCTAGAGGAACTGGTTGGTAATATTCCTTCTGAAGAATAAGAAGAAGATGGTGGGGAGTCTGATGAATCAGAAAAGACATAAGTCTTGATCCCCTCACCAACAAGATCACCATCTCCACCTTCGGCTCCTTTTCCACCACAAGATGCCACAACTGAGTCAGGCTTCATGGTCTGGCTAAACAAGATAGTGGAAAAGAGGAAGAGAACATATGTTGAAGAGGAAGATTTGTCTACTATAGGCCAAGTATTAGGGGCACTTCCTAAGAGCAAGAAGGATAGGACCCTCTCACACATGTCAAATAATAAATAAGGAATCCAGATTGCTCACATATCAACTCCATTTGTTGATAAAGAAGAATCTGCAATGACTTCTTAAGACTATAGTATACAGTAGGTCACATTGGGGTCAAGAACCCAAGATGGAGACAAGAATTCCATAACTGATTCTGTGCATGTAGTTTTGGATAGAATGAAAAAGGATGAGGTGACTAAGGAGGAATTGAAGAAATGAGTTCCACAACTATTAGCCTATGTCACTCATTTAATAGGGCCAATTGATTCCTCTACTCCTACTCATGCCCTAATGGAAGAAATGAACAAAGAAATCATAGCCCCTGATCCCTTGCATGTCTTTCATACAGCCACTAATTGGAAAGACTCATCAGAGACCCTTGGGAAGGCTACCATTAGGGAGGCTCTAAAAATGTATCATAGCATAGAGCATGAACTATAGGCTCGTGATGGACTCATGAATAGCATTGATGATGAAGCCTTGGTTTGGGAAGAATAACTTCCAATTTTGGTAAAGATGGAGGCTACACCTCCAAATACAATTTTGCAATTAGGAATTTTGGACAAAGGAGATCTAGAAGTAGTATTAGAGTTGATCAAAGCTGGGAAGCTTCAAGTCATTATTGTAGAAATACAAAAGAAAATTGCAAAAGAAGACAGATACAGCCAAGTAATGCACTAACATGGTAGAGGCCCTAATAAATTTCATCCCCTTTCAGCTCAAGGATGATTCTTTAGTGGTTCTACCTGCAGAAAGGATAATAAAAGAATTTTCAGGGATCTTTTAGTAGCAGCTCCTAGAACAAGGTATTGATAACTTAATGAGGCTGAAGACTCTCTTCACTAAGTTTCAAGAGCAGTTGGTGGGATTGGTAGAAATTTAGGACAATCTCAAAAGGTCATCATACTCCCAACAAATCAAGATCAAGTATCACAATGGACCCAGTATGAATGACATCTAAGAGGCTACCACCAACTTCAAGGGTCATTTCGGAGAAGGGGCATAATATCCTTGTTCTTCACTCTCATTTATTCTTTGATTCTTTCTTTCTTTCATTCTTTGATGAGGCCAACTCTATTTGCCCTTGGTAGCACTACTCTAGCCAACAAGGGCTAAATTGTGTATTATAACTTGTGTATAAGGGTACTTTTAGGCTAACTAGGGCCAAAGTGTGCAAATGTAAGAAATAGAACTCTCATATATAAAGGGGAATTTTTGAACATTTTTAAAGGGGGGGAACATAGAGAACTTGTGCATGTGCAAGCTATACTTGTATTTTGGCATGTAAGTAGCATACCTAATATGCATGTAGGGTGTGTGAATATTGATCTTTTATAATCAACCAATAATTTTGCCAGTTAATGAGAAGACAAATTTTGGGACCTATTCTTGTGTTTCTACACTATGGTTGTAATGTACTTGCATTTCTTTTCCTTGCATATAACTTTTCATTAGTGAATCTTGAGCTTAATTGATAAAATCACAAGTTTGGTGGATGAATGAGGGTTTGAACTCTGTGCATGTAATATGGTGTTTTTTAATTTCTTGTTCTTCTACTTATTTCCTTAGAATCTTGTACTTGCAGTGGTAATGATTGTGTGGAATACTGGTCATCCATTGCTTGTTAATTTGATCTCACCAATGTTTGTTATATGAAGTGAAAAGTTAGGTGTAGTAGCTGTCTAAACTATTTTACATTTCCCTTCTAAACCCTAAACCTCTTTTTACTTTTTTTTACAACTTAGAATTAGGTTAGCATTAGCACTCAATTGAATATCTACCTATCAAAGGTTACTTAGCATTCTAGATTGATATTACCAGCACATGCCCCTTGAACAAATATTCACATTGTCCACTCTACTATTCTAACACTGTTGTGACCCAACAAAATAGGGACCTTGGGGTAAATTGAGATTATTAGTCTACCTTTTAGGAGAAGTAGAGTGATCATTCATTCTACTTGAGTTGATGTGTCAAAACAACCATCAATAGAATTGGTGCTAGAAATAGGGCCTGATCAATCTAGATCCGCCTATGTTTTCCCTGACCATTGCAACTAGAAGATTAACTAGATCTTGGTCAGTTGGAGAAGTTGAATTTCAAGATCTACAACATCAACAAAACATTAGGAGTGATCATGGTAAACAATGAAGGTTAAATTTTATGTCTATCAACCCTGCTAGATCTAAAACTCTAGAAGCCTTCCCTGAAGAACCACCCCAGACACCATTGGCTGCCTTCTTTGGAGCAGGCCATTTCTCCTTATCCTTGGCATCTCCTCTCCATGAAATGCCTAAAAACCCTGAAAAATTCTATCCTAAATTCATTTATGGGGAAAGTAAAAGTGTGAAGGAACATATTCAAGATTCCAAAGAAGCCGTCAGTAGAGCCACTATTCCCCATCTTGATGTGGTCATGTGCCTCTTCCCTTATTCTCTGAGAGAAGTCACCTATTCCTGGTATTTATATTTACCTATAGGATCCATTGATACTTGGGAAAAGCTAGAGACCACTTTCATAGAGAAATTTAGGGTATACACTGACCTTGGCATCATATATCAGCAATTCACCTCTTGCAAGATCCAACCAAATGAGCCCTTGACTATGTTCAACACTAGATTCCATAAATTCTATAAGAGGCTTACTCAACCCTATATGGTTGATGAAGTAGCTGCAATTCAAATTTATCTTAGAGCTATTGATCCTTTCATAGTGGTCTTACTCAACAAGACTCAACAGAACCTAGATACCCTAGCAAAAGTTTATGTTAAGGCCCTCAAACTACATAGAGAGATGTACCCTGTTACTGCAGGGGATTTTGGAACTTTGCCTTCAATGGGTTTTCTGAGGATGCCCAACTAGATTCCCACTATCAACAATGCTCTCACTAACAACACTCCCTTGATGAACCCAACTCCAATGGGTAGTTCGCTGCTTGGACCACAGATCAGCTATGCTCAACCTCTTAATTAGATTAGTCCAAGCCGTATGTTGCTTGCTCTGGGACAAGCCTATAACAATGAGGCCACAACACCACACCTAATCCTCTCAATATTGATTACCCTACAATGAATCATATCAACATGGTTAACTCCCAATGCACTCACCAGGCTAATACATCCATAGTAACCCTACAATCTTGTGCAAATCAGACTTCACAATTAACATCTAAATTAGAGGTTATGAAAAAGGCACTAGACCAAGTTACTAATGAGCTCACCAGACTGAAAGTCAATAACCATTGGGATTCACACCAAAATCAAAATAATTAGAATCAAGGTCATGGTAGGACTTTGAACTCTCAAAGGCATAACAATCCTTGGAACACAAGACCAAACAATAGAGGAGTACCTTCTCCCCTAGATCAGACAAATTCAATAAATTACATTGAGATAAAACCTTTGCCACACTGGTGTAGGCTCCATGATACCTTTGACCACTCTAAACTTAATTGTGCTAAGATGTCCAAGATAACACAAATCTTACAGGTTGATCGACATATACAACAAGAAGTAAAAGACATCTAGCTTGGATATGTAGGGACTGCTATATAGTTTGACACATTTGTTTTCCCCTATGAAGAGGACAATGAGCCAAAAACTGAAGTTCAAGATTATCATCAATTTAAGAGTAACTACTACTTGAGGAACAAAGGTAAAGAGCCTCTCACTACTTCCATCCCACCAAACTATAGTAGTGTCCTGCCTAATCCTAATGCAGACAATAATCCAACCCCTCTAGTGGGACCTGCAGATGGAACATCTAAAACCAACCAATACAGAGGAAAAAATAAGAAAAACTCCAAATATGATCTGATGGATGACTTAAAGAAAACTAAGGCCAACATGTCCATCCTAGATGTAGTGCAAGAGTGCCCAACTTAGCGAGAGGCCCTACTCAGGATTCTACAAGGAAGGAATTAGACCAAAGCAACAGAAGTGAAAGCTACAACAGATGATATCTTGGCAACCTTGTACAAGGAGAAGATAGGTATGCCACCATTTTTTCTTAGCCTCAGAATAGATAGGAAAAATCTACACAACTGTTTAGTTGATTCTGGAGCTTTTGGAAATGTCATGCCTTATTCTATATGTCAAAAGATCAATCTTACTCCCACTAAGACCAACCAAAAGGTGGTTCAATTAGACAAAACTAACGTAAAGGTTGTGGGTGAAATCAAATATGTTCACATACAACTGGTGTCTGATCCCTATGTCCAAAGTCATATTGACATCCAAGTAGTTGATATCCCTAAGGCCTATGACATGTTATTAAGTAGAGACTAGACTAGGAGCTTGAATGTATTATAGTAGTAAGCCTCATTGAGGGTTAGGAAGAGATGGATGCAATAACTGAAGAGAAAGAGATCAAATCTAAGGAAATCATTTCAAAAACTCCTAAGGAAACTATCATGATCTTACATACTGAGGTCATTGAAGACACTGAGCAAATAAAGAAGGCACCTCTTTAGACAAAACTAGTTCACAAATCTTTCCCTCACCAAGATAACGAGTTGTGAACCCTCAGATATGATGGTACATGTGTAAACAAGGATGTGGGGCTAGAGTGGAACTGGTGAACCCCAAAGGGAGATAATTCTTTGCATCATATAGATTATATTTTCCTTGCACCAACAATATAGATAAATATGAGGCTTAAATAAGGGGATTGCTACTAGCTCACCAGAAGGGCGGTAAACTACTGAAAGTGCAAGGAGATTCCCAGTTGATAACCATGCAAGTAAGAGGTAGATATGCCTACCATGACAAAAGACTAAGTGCATACAAGAAAAGAGTCTAGGATCTCATTGAGGATTTTCACGCATTTGACATAAAGTTTGTACCTAGGAAGAAGAACCAGACATTAGATTCATTGGCAATCGCGACCAATACACTAGAACCAATAGAAGACTCAAAGTTGAAGAAATTCTCAGTGGAGTTAGTGCCAAGTCCAGCAAACCCAGATAATGTCAAGCACTTCTAGGTATTCAATGATGATAAACACATTCTAGATTTCATCACTAACACTGGTGTTTTTGAAGCACGGGTCATTGACGAATGCAACAGAGATCCCTTTGAGATTGATGAAAAAGAAATTATCCACATGAAAATGAACAATATTCCTAAGGGGTTGATCAGACTCGAAAGATTGTTTGATACAAACTAAAAGAAGAAAGAAAACACTCAGGAAAATCTAGAAGGTGGCAAATACGACACTATCAACTTAGGGGATAAGCAATAGGTCAAGAACATTTTCATTGGGAAAGCTTGCAAGCTTGAAGAAAGGGAAGGAATTATCCAGGCATTGAAAGACTTCAAATATGTCATAGCCTAGATTTACAAAGATCTGAATACTTTCGACACATCCATCTTCAAGTACACTCTTCCTCTAAAGCCCAATTCTAAGTCGTTTAGACAAAAGTTGAAACCTGTCAATGCCTTACTGGAGCCACTGATATTCAATGAAGTATAGAAGCTACTCTCTGCCAAAATTATATTTTCAGTGAGACATTCTACCTGGGTGGCCAACTTGGTCCTGGTAAGAAATAAGAACAGAGAAATAAGGCTCTATTTAGACTTCAGGAATTTGAATTGAGCCTCTAAGAAGGACAATTTCCCACTCCCTTCTCTTGATGAAGTATTGCAAATTGTTAATAGCTCCCAGATGATGTATTTTCTGGATGGGTTTTTAGGATACAATCAGGTCATGATAGAAGAAGAAGATCGACTAAAAACTACTTTCACTTGCAAATGGGGTAATTATGCTTACAGAAGAATGCCCTTTGGATTAATTAATGCAAGTGTTACTTTTCAGAGGGCCATGGATATTGCTTTTAGAGGTTTGATTGGAAAATACATCATAATATACATGGATGATTTGACTATTTTTTCTAAGAACAGAGGTGATCATGTGGGTGAATTGAGGAAGATCCTTTAGAGATGTAGGTAGTATAGAGTTTCTTTAAACCCCAAGAAGTGTATATTTAGGGTAACAAAAGGGAAGCTATTTGGTCACATCATTTCTAAGGAAGGAATTTCCATTGATCCTGAGAGAGTGGAAGCAATCTAGAAGATCCCCTTGCATGGTAGCAAAAAACAACTCAAATCCTTCTTTGGTAAGATTAATTTTGTTAGAAAATTCATCATTGGATTGGTTGAGATTTTAATCCTTTGAATGACATGTTGAAGAAGGATGCCAAGGTCCAATAGCCTATTGAGACTAAGCAAGCCTTCTTGAAGATAAAAAGTGCCATTGCTTAGGCTCCCATGCTAACTAGCCTAGATTACACTCTCCCCTTTTATATTTATTCCTTTGCATCTACGATCTCTTGTGCAAATATTCTAACTCAGAAGAAAGGGGAAGGAGATGAAAGACATATTGCATTCATGAGTATTCCTTTCAAGGATGTTGAGAATAGATATTCTTATATGGAAAAATAGGCCTATGAATTGGTTAGGGATTTGAAGAAGTTTAGACACTACATACTTAGGAGCAAGGTTATGGCAGTTGTCCCTGACCTAGTGGTTAAATCCCTATTGATGAAAAATGAGTTAGGAGAATGAAGGGGACAATGGTCCATGACCTTATAGGAATTTGATCTTGAAATATATCCTATGAAGTTGGTTCAGGGATAAGGATCATCTAAGGCTCTAACTAAGTTAGATCCATCTATTGAATGCCACCATTATTTAGTGGAGAGCATTATTGTAGACCCATGTTATCAAGACATAATGTTGTATCTATTGAGCAACAAGTGCCCCGCACATATGAACTCCACTCAGAGGAGGGCTTTAAGGATTAAAAGTTAGAGATACATGATCAAGTCTAGGGTCCTGTACAGAAGGAATTTTGAAGGGATATACCTTAGATGTTTGAATAAATAGGAAGCAAAATAGGTATGAACTGAGTTTCATGATAGGTTTGGCATTGGTCATGGATCAAGAGATGTGACAACACATCAGACACTTAAAGCAAGCTACTATTAGTCTCATGTTTTTAGAGATGCCCATCAGCATGTAAGGAAGTGCCACACTTGTCAAACCTCAGTCTCCATAAAGAGAAATCTTGCTATGCCATTGCAGCCAGTATATGAGGTAAGACCATTTGCCCGCTGTGGCCTAGATTTCATTGGTATGATTAACCCAAGTTCTTCTGTAGGGCATAGGTTCATCTTGACAGCTATAGACTATTGCAAATGATGGAGTGAGGTGCTGGCCTGCAAAGATTGTACCACCAACATGATCATCAGGTTTTTAGAGGAACATATCATCACTAGGTTTGGTATGCCTTTTTCTCTCGTATGTGACAATGGCCTTGCTTTCTCTTTTGCTAAGTTATTGCAATGGACTTTTTAAAATGAGGTAATCATCAAATTTTCTTCCAATTACTACCCTCAAGGAAATGGTGTCTCTGAATCTACAAATAAGAATATGATAGGTGTCATCAAAAGGCTTTTGGAAAGGAATCCTAGGGACTGGCATAACCAACTTAAGTATGCATTATGGGCCAATAGAACTTGGGTAAAATCCTCATTGAGCACCTCTCCTTACCAATTGGTTTATGGACAAATCCTTGTCTTCCTTGTGAACATGAAAATTCTAACCTTACAATTCATTAGGGATTACTCGGGGAATGAAGATAAGATAGAAGCCATGTTGCTAAATCTCCTAAACCTAGAAGAGAAAAGAGATGCTACCTTAAAACACTTCATAAAACACCAAGGGGTAGTTAAGAGATGGTTTGATAAAAGGGCTACCATCAGGGTGTTCAGAATCAATGACTTAGTCCTCAAGTGGGATAAGGCCAAAGAGAAGAAAGGAGACCACTCAAAATTTGACAAATTATGGTTGGGACCTTATCAAATTTTTGAGATCCTTGGAGAAAACACCTTCTGTATCAGCTCTCTATCTAGGGAACTCATCCCATTACCAGTCAATGGGTGATACCTCAAGCATTACTTTCCAAATTAAGAGATCCTGGCTAAGAGACCATTTGGTCTCTTTGTACATAGTTAGGATAGGAGTCTTGTTATGTTTGGTTGTTCTTTGTGGTGCTCTGGTCAATTTGTTTTATTTTAGGGTTCAATTTTGTCTAACCATTGTTTTATTTTTTCCTTTCTCCTTTCTCTTTTTCAGTTGTTTGGTTTTGTTTCCTTTTCTTTAGCCTGTGTGGTTTGATTTTTTGGTTTCCAACCTTGACTTGTCCTGTAATAGGCTCTTTTGCTAGCTCTGCTTTCTAAACTAGTGTGACCCCTTTGCCTAGTCTTGAAAGAATTTTGTTTTGGTTGGCAAAAGAAGGGGGGTCTACTTTTGAAGTTAGTGCTTTGGATCATTGCTTGGTTATAAGACTAGTCTCTCTCCTAAGATTTTAGTTTTGTCTTGCATATTGGTTGTGGGCTTGCTGGTCTAGTCAGAGGATTGGGTGTGTCTAGTGCTTGAGATGATGTTATCAAGAAATATTACATATACTCTCACACTAATGCTTCTTTCAGTATGCCTGAATGACTTGTCATTACTAAAGGTTGGGTGAACATTTAATGATCTTTCTTTCTAGGTCACCACCTCTGGTCTAACTTAGGGGCCATGTGCCCTAGTGAGGTTAGCCTTGGCTCCAACCTGGCAATAGGCTTCAATGCCTACAAGTTAAGAAGCATAATAAAAAGAGAGTGATTAAAAGGGAGAGTGATAAAAAAGGAGAGAAAAAAAAGGAGAGTGATAAAAAGAGAGTAATAAAAAGGGGAGCCAAAAGAAAGAGAGTAATTAAAAGAGAGTGACAAGAGGGAGACATGATAAAAAAGAGTGATAAAAAGAGGGTGAAATGAGAGTGTAATTTAACTGACTGGGTGATCAAGCATCTCTACCAGGGCTATGGATGCTTGGCTAGTAGTAGAGCAATGCCTTGGTGGGGCCAGTGATATCTTCGTCGGGGCTATAGATGCCTAGTTGGTAGTGGAGCAATGTCCAAGTGACTACATGATAGCTTCATTTACTTTACCTATCCCAATCTTTGGTTTGTGATTGATGATTTCTTATATACTCAAGGAAGGGGAATGAATCATGTGCACACACTTGGATTTTAGATACATTTGACCTTGTGCTTGTTCATTCTTGCTTATAGTTGGACTTGGCATTCATACTCCCACTATGGTTGATGAAGATAGAATATTGGGTCTTTGGCTAGTCTTTGGCACCTTGGAATGCTTTGGAACATTCTTTGTTTTGGTTGGCATCTGTTGTGTTCCTCACAACCCACCTCATTTTGTGGCCAAAATAGGGACCCCCTTCTTTTTCTACTTCTTTTCTTGCATGTAAAGTATCATGCCTTATTATGACTTGGGACAAGATTTTGGAGTTTTTGGTTTTAACTATTTCATGTTTCATGACTTGGCCCTTTTGCAAATTTATTTTCTCACTTTTGGACTTTGTCCTTCTGACATGACAAAAGGCGAAGGCCCGAAGATTTAAAGTTCTATTTTGTGACTTGGGCATGTTCTCTTAGTACCAAATATTCCCATTGAGATATTAGAGTTTGTCACATTTATGCAACAACAAAATTATCTCCGATGCCTCGATTCATGGATTGTTGCATTGCTCATATGAACACTATTTTGTCAGAGTTAGCCATCACAGAATGACTATAAAACATTCCTTGACGGCCCGATCTTGAGGACACTAGTGCCGAGTTGGTAGATCACCTGTGCAACATTGGAGGCCAGCCTTCAGCTTGCTCGTTGGCTAGTTTTGTGGTGTGGGAATTGATGTCCATCCACCTACCCTTGGAGGCACATTAATGGTGGCATCCCGCATGTACAAATGGCTCTTTTATTGATTTATTGAGCTCCTTTGTTCTCATTCAAAGCTTTTTACAACCAAATTTTCCTCTAAGCTCAATGAATTTGACTTGCACCTTGAGATCTTTTCGATACCCTACCGATATTTCATGTTGGGATTATAGATTATTGTTGTTGGAGTGCGGATTTCATGATTTTCAGCCCCTTTCATCGAGTTTGCGTGTTTATTTTAGGTTGGTGTTACGTTTTCCCCTCATTTACTTTGCATACTTTAATTTGATAATGAGGATCATGGCCATTATTTTGTTATGAATCTAGATTTAAATCTGGTCATTTTGGGCCATTTTCACCATTGCTTTGTGTTTTATGAAATGGTTTTAATTTTTGTGTTTTGAGCTGTTGAATTTGTTTTATCACTTGGCACCCCTTTTGAGGTTGTTTTTACTTTATGCTTTTGGAGTGTCAGAGTGTCAGGGGTTAGAATTTTAGTCTTCCACCCTCCCCTTTGTGAGTTTGAGTCATTTAATTTATGTTTTTAGAATGTTGGAGTGTCAATGATCAAACTTCTAACCTTCTACCTCCCTCTTGATCAAGTAGCCTTTCTTGGCCGAACTCTGATCTATCCCTTAGCTTTATGGTAACCTTTCAGGGTTTGAGCTTTGGGAGTTAATAAATTTCATGTTCAATTTAAGATAGAAGAAGACACTCCCATTCCCCACTAGTGCAGTCATGGTTAGGAGAGTCCACAAAGTGAACAATCTAGACTGTGCAATAAGAGTCAACACAATTGAAACAACTCAAAGATATAAATAAAATGTAGATTTGGTCATTCCGTATATCATAAAATTCAAATACAAATTGGTCAGAAACATACAGACTTGCAATTAGGGCTCACATACCTAATCAAAAAATTATAGAGTATGCACAAGATATAGCTTTGAAGCTCACTTGCAAGAAATTCAATCTATCAAACTTAGAACCAATGATCACTATTTTTGTAGGCATCTATTATATCGATTTATATCATCTCCATAACATAATATTCCTTCGTGTTAGCCAAGGTAGTTGACAAACTCAAATGAAGAGCTGTGATGTGTGTACATGAATATGTCGGACCTAATCATATAGAACTCCTTCGCAAATGAATGGAATGGTGTGTGGATCTTAGGGAAGGTCAGCCACAATACAAAAAACATTAAATGATGTGTCATTTAGCTCTATAAGTCATGAAATGCTCAGCAAGTCTTCTCCTTCAGCTGATTGTCTTAGACTATTAGGATGCTCTATTATGAGAAAGTAGTCGATCTTCTGATAGTGATATCTTTCCAGTACTTGATCCAAATGATCTGAATTTTAGATATGATGTACATGAATGAATCTAGATGCTAGTTCTAGCTCTGCAAGGTCTAAGATGTAACTGAGGTAGAATGTGAACCAAACTATAGAAACTACTACTGACTAAACTAACTGAACTGAACAAGATAATGAAAAGAAATAAACTAAAATGCAAATGGTTTTTTGGTTGATGCAAGATTTCTCTTGAACTAGGGGTGCTCCTACATCAGACATCTAAGATTGTTGAAAAAGTGAGTCCCTCACTTTGTTGGGGCTAGAGGAAAACCAAGATGATCTACCTCAGCCTAAGAAATCCATGATGAATCTTCTTCCAGTCTACCTTTCCACTTCACAAGATATTCTTTGTATTGCCTTCCTCTAGTGCTACGTTCAACTCTGCTATCCAAGATGTCCTCAATCTGCTCTGGTGCTTATTGTGGTAACTGCTTCTTCAGGTCTGCTTCAATGTTGTCATTGAATTCTACTTCATGATACTGATATAGGTCTGCAATGTTGAAAATAGGTGATATACCCAATGTCTCTGGTAACTCTACTTCATATGCATTTCTTGAGTCAAATTTCTTGAGTATCCTACATAGTCCAAACTTCTTCATCTTCAACTTGTTATAGGTCCCAACTGGAAATCTCTCTTTTCTCAAATACACCATCACTTCATCTCCAATTACAAATTCTTTGTGTTTCCTCTTCTCATCTACATGCTCTTTATACTTAATGTTCATCTCCTCCAAACGCTTCTTAACCTGATTATGCACTATCTCTATGTGTCCAACAAATTCTTCTTCTTCTAAACTTCTCTTCTCTTCCATACTAATGTTTCTCAACTCTGCTACTCCTCTAGGTTTAGTTCCTATCACAATCTCAAATGGTGTTCTTTTGGTACTCCTATTTATTGAATTATTATATGCAAACTCTACCTATGATAGAATCAAATCCCAATTTCTTGCCTTCTCTCCAACCAAACATCTCAACAGGTTTCCCAAACTCCTATTCACTACCTCTATATGTCCATTAGTCTATGGATGAAATGCTAAATTGAACTTCAAATCTATCTTCATCTTCTTCCAAAGTGTCATCCAAAAATATCCACAAAATCTTGTATCTCTGTCTAAAATTATGCTCTTAGGTAATCCATGCAATCTCACAATCTCCTTGAAAAATAGGTCAGCCACATGAACTGCATCAGTTGTCTTCTTACAAGGTATAAAATGTGCCACCTTTGAAAATCTGTCCACCACTACAAATATTGAGTCATGTCCTCTCTATGTCTTCGATAATCCCATTATGAAATCCATGCTTATGTCTTCCTAAGGTCTCTCCGGTACTATCAAGGATTTGTACAATCCAGTATTTTGACTACTCCCTTTTGCAGTTTGACAAACACAACTCTGCACAAATTTCCTCACATCCTAATGTATCTGAGACCCAAAGTAATTTTCATGTACCAAAGCCACTGTCTTGTCAATGCCAAAATGTCTTGCCAATCCACCATTGTGCTTCTCCTTTATCAAATTGTATGTCATTGAACTCCTAGGTATGCATAATTGGTTTCCTTTGAACAACATATATTCTTGAATGAAATAATCCAACCACTTACTTCTATATGTCACAATAGGATCCTTACATGCTTTCCAAGGTTCTGCAAAATAAATATCTTTCTCATACATGTTCTTCAATTCTTCAAATCCCAAAACTTCAATTCTCATCTCTGTCAGCAAGTTCCTTCTCCTACTTAGGGTATCTGCAACTTTGTTTGATTTTCCACTCCTATGCTTTAACACAAAATTATAACTCTACATGAACTCTACCCATCTCATATGTCTCTCATTCAACTTTGCTTGACTCTTCAAATACTCCAAAGCTTGATGATCTATATACAACACAAAATCTTTAGGTAACAAATGATGTCTCCACTTATTTAGGGATTGAATTATGACATAGAACTCTTGATCATAAACATAATATCTTCTCCTTGCATCATTCAACTTATCACTAAAATATGCTATAGGTCTACCTTCTTGACTTAACACTGCTCCTATTACGTTTCCACTTACATCACAATCTACTTGAAATACCTTATTGAAATCTGGTAATGCCAAAACAGGTTTCTCTTTCACTTTCTACTTCAACAATTCAAAACTTCTATCTACTCTTGATGTCCACTTAAAGTCCTTTCTATCACCTCTCATTGTCTCTATCATAGGGTTACATACTGAACTAAATTTTTTAATGAACTTCTAATAGAAACTATCTAATCCATGAAATGATTTGACTTCTCCAATGCTCTCCAATGTAGGCCATTCAACAATTGATCTTACTTTCTTAGGATCCATCTTCAATCCTTCCACAAAAATCACAAATCCCAAGTATACCAATTCTTCCTTCATGAAACTACACTTCTTAATGTTTATCAACAATTTCTCTTCTCTCAGTCTCTGCAATACTTGCCTCAAGTGCCACAAAAGTTCTTCTATTGTCTTGCTGAAAATTAGAATATCATCCAAATATACAATAACAAACTTACCCAAGAATTTCTTCAAAACTTCATTCATCAACCTCATGAAAGTACTCGGTGCATTTGTCAATGCAAAATGCATCACTAACTACTCATACTTGATCCTTCATTTGTTTTAAAAGCAGTCTTCCATTCATCTCCTTCTCTGATTCTCATATGATGGTATCCACTCTTCAAGTTTCTTTTTGTAAAATATTTTGGTCCACTTAGACAATCCATAATATCATCCATCTTAGGTAAAGGAAATCTATACTTAACTGTGATCTTGTTTATTGCTCTAGAGTTTGTACACATTCTCCATTCTCCATCTTTCTTTGGTGCTAACACTATAGGTACTGCGCAAGGACTCAAACTTTCTCTGATCAAACCCTTCTTCAGCAATTCATGTATTTGCCTATTTAGTTTTTCATTCTCTGCTAGTGTCATTCTGTGTGCTGCTTTGTTAGGAAAACTAGCTCTAAGTATAAGATCCCTGTGATGACTGATACTCTTGATTTGTGGCATTCCTTCAGGTACATTATCTGATATGATGTCTTCATACTCTATCAGCAACTCAGTTCTCTCCTTCGATTGTGATTCTTCAGTCTCTTTCTTCAAGTTTTCAAGTTTCTTAGGATTCAAAGCTGTAGACACCCAAAATTGTCCCAAATTTGTCCATGTCTTATAACACCTAGTCAAAAACATCACTTAGACATCATGTAGCATTTTTTTCTAATCCCACTCTTAATTTAACTTATCCAATTTTCCAATTAATTACATAAATTTTATTTTTTTAATTAATTTCCCATCCTAATCCAATCCCATCCTTATCCCACTTTCCAATTAATTAAGTAAATCTTATTTATTTAATGAAATTCCCTCACATGTCCCAACTAATTCAAATAAAATATTTGAATTAGGTCCTCACCTTTCACCACATTCCAACACTTGTCCACCTCTCAATTGAATCATGTGTGATAGTACAACATTCATTTAATATCCTTTTTGTGTACACAATCACACATGAACTAGTTTTTGTGTACACGATCATACATAAGCTTTATCCTTCTCCCTACACTTGTCACATGACTACAACTCCCTTGAAGAGTGGGAATAACTAATCAATCTTGGCCATCCACATTGTTCAATTAGCCCTTTAATCTCAACCATCCATTAAAACCAACCCCTTTCTATAAATCAACCCCCTCATAAGCCATTTTCATGCATTGAGCCTTCAAGTACCCTTATTCTGTTGAATTTTCTAATATGCATTGAGTTTGAATATCTACATGTTGTCAAAATATCATTAGAGCCTTTGCATCATTTATCTATCATCCATTTGTATTTTCATCTATCATCTTCCATCTATTATCTTCATCTTAATGTTATGCTGCTAAATTGAGAAATCAACATATCAAATATATCAAATCAATCAATTCATCTTGCATGCATCCATCATTGCATCTATCTGTATTGAAGATTTGGGTTAGGTAATGCATTGTATAGTTTTATCATTTTCATTTTATCCAAATTTTTCAATCACATTTTGGTGAACCCAACATGAACATGCCCAATTGGATCTAATCATTAGTTTTTTGTAGGTTTTTGTTGCAAAAAATTACATTTTTCTAACCCTAGTTTGTCAAGTTTTGGGAGTGAATTGTTGTAGGTGATCTCCTAGGCTGAAAGTGACCACACCATTGTGTCCAAGAGGCCATTTCCATGAATTTTGACTATAAATTTGCCTAGTTTTGGTGACTGAAATTTTTGAATTTTTTTTTTAGGGTTGCAGATCCGTACAGTATGGATCCGTATGGATCCATACCATACAGACCCATAGATCCCCTCTGTCTGATATTAGTTCTGGTTGTTATGATTATGGGCAAATGTTTTTAGGAAAGGTTGAATATCAATTATGATTGTAGGGTCTAAAATTTCTGATTAAATAATATCTGTTATAAAGAGATCTTGTTTGTAGATTTAAATGTTGATGGTTGCAGATCGCCAGTGAAAACCCTAATCTGCCATCCATCATTTGTTTTTCACTCCATTTACCTTCAGCCTCCATTGAGATTCATTTTCAACTGTGACATTTACCATTGTGGCCACCTTGTAAATTACAGTTGCCACCCTTCCCGAATACTTCATCAACCACCTCTGAATTTTCTTCGCTATTCTCTTTGGCGACCTTGTCGGTAATCTGTTGCTCACTTACTGTTGACCTCTGTCTACCTATCTAATCCTCTGTGATCTCCCATTCCCATCGACATCCCCCTCATCATCTGCCTTGTTGGCACACTGGTCGCCCTCCCCGCAATCAGGCTCCTTTATCGACATCTTAGGTTTATATCCCTATCTCCGTCACTTTCCAATATGGCCTCTATCAACCACCCCACTATTAGTGGTAACAACTTGTATTAGTCGCCACCTCTCAAGTCATAGTCACCTCCATTAAAACTTCTACTACCTATCTTAGTCTCGTCAAAACTCTTGTTTTGTATTAGATTCCAGAGACAATCTAACTCCATCCGGTGGTTAAGCAAATTTGCAGCGGATTTGGCAGCCTCTAATCCACCCTTGGTGATTTCCACAGACAAGGTCAGCAATCATCAAAAGTTTATTCCAGTTGGCATCTTGACCATAAACAATGACTACTTTAATCTTTGCTGTTGGCTTCTTTCAGGGGCTTCGACCAGTCGGCATCTAAGCCTGGTAGTAATATATTTAGCACATTTCAAACTATACATAGCAGTGGTCATAAGATTTCATCGACATTTTCTATACTTGTCGGTTGTTCTAATCACAAATATATGGAAACGATTTCATTCTCAATATCAATGGCTATCCCAAAGAGCCTGCAGCGACCAAACAATACTTCGCTTGACATTTTGTTTAACCCCCCAGTAGCTTGAGTACCCGCCATTGACGGTAACATCATCTCGTGGCGAAAGGTAGTTCTAAACAGCTGACACAACAGTGATCTTGGCATTTTCAAAGACGACATTGGTAGTCTAAAGTGGGGAGCCTTTAGGCTCGAACCCTCGTGGCCTTGCGGGCTATTTCCCGTACTCGACGCAATAGTTTTTATCCTGACTTAGGGCTTTGTATTAGATTCTAGGGCTTTTTAATAGCAGGGATCAGGGTTTTTTTTTTTTTTAATTTTGTCTTTCTTAAGCACATGCTAGGCAAGTCTTAGTCATTTAGACACTAAACTACTTCCCACATAGTACATGTGACCCAATCACTAGTGGTCAACTAGTCAACTGCCAGCTTGACCTTTGTCTTCTACATGCCATAGGGGGGAATTTTTTCTTTTTATCATAACTTTGTCATAACAGGTCAAAATTGTGTGCAAAAGGGCTTGTTGGAAAGATGATAGGATGAACTTCACAACGGTGCAACTTTTATTAGGTGAATGTCATTTTAGGGTTTTTTATCAGTCAAAGTCAAACTTGCATGCAAACTTCAGATGAACATATCTTGAGCAAAATTGATCCAATTTTGATGATTTGTTTTTTAAAAGTGCATGAAATTTTCTAAATTTTCTATTTATGCAATCCATTCAGCTATATCAGATCATTTTCATCAAAAATTTTCAAATTTTATCTTTTTGACATAATGGCCTTCTATGCAAGTTTACTTGTTTCTTTTTAGATTTTGTGGCTTGTAGGTGAACCAAAGGAGCTAGAGTAGTGTTTGGATTAGTCACAACAACAAGTGGGAAATGTTGAAATTAGGGCACACAACTGAGAGGGAGGTTGAATCAGTTGTCACAAAACTTTTATCTTTTGTTGCATGTAATGTTCTTTGCCTCTTATTAACATATTAATGATATAACCATGAAAGCATGAATCAACAACACATGAGCAAAAATATAATTAACACACATAACACCAGGATTTTTATGTGGAAACCTAGTTAAGGGAAAAACCATGGTGGGGGTTAACTCACAAGATTTATTCTTTGTTAAAAGAATAGAAAATGGGAAGGCACTAGCCTTCGGGTGCACTGCCCAGAGCTCACTACTCAAAAGAGGCTCACTGCCTACAAGAACATTTACAATGTTAATACAGAAAAGGTTGAACTGAGAAACAACATTTTTTTCATGCAAGGTTTAGTTCCATTGAAGCGCACAATACCTCTGCTCTATCCTCACTCACTTCCTCACTACATCTGTATCTTCACTCACACCCTCATCTTTCTATGACTTCACAACACTTATTTATACAAGTCATCGACTTTAGAATGAACATCAAAGTTAGCCAAACAATCATCTATCTAGAACATTCTCCAAGATAGGCATTTCAAGCAATTATAATCACAAGACTTAATATGCTACATGTGAACCACTACACTGTCGGCCAAAGATAATTGGGACTCAAATCTTCCTCGAACATCATGCCACGCTCCATAAAACTTCTCTTAGATCATCTGCAACATGCACCATGCATCTGGTCAGCCAAGACTGGGAAGAACAACAACATCCCAGGAGAAATCTTCATCCATGAGCTCAATCCTCAATGCAGACCATCAACACAATAGACACCTGATTCAGAGACCACCACAAGCATAATGAAATCAATAGGAACAATTGCACCACCTCAGATCACCAGAAACACTTGCACCTTCATCTGGGAACTTAAGAACACCAACTGTCATGACTGTCACACTAGAAAGATTGCTTGCGGACCTCCAAACCATGAACCTCTTGAGTTGAGGATACACATCGACATCCCAAACACACCTCTAGATCCACAGATTATAATATTCCAATGCATATCAATCCGGACCAAATTTCTGTCACTCTGTCATCTCTGAACAACTACAAAACCTACTTCTACTCAGATGGCCATAACTTCACCAATTTTCCATGTGGACATCTCAAATATTGACTGGAGAAACTTTAGACAATCCTTTGCAAACCCTTTAATTTGCAGACTCTGATCTTCATCTTACTGGGAATGCAAAGCAATCTACTTCACTAAACTACACTGTCTTCATTGTCTCTAACAGAGAGATATGTAATTCACTTGTGTCTTCTTGAGAGGCTAATTTTATCAATATCCTCAACATACAAGTCTTCTAAACAAGCAATAGAATAAGATACAGTTGACACTAATGACAAGAAGGATATGTTGACATCAATGACAACACCGATTAGGCACATATTTACAACAATCGCCCCCTTTGTCATTGATGGCAACATATGATGTGAAAAAATGGTTCAACCATCAAGTCAAGAACTTCTCCCCCTTTCTCTTATCACACCTGCAACCACTTTCTTCACTACTCCCCCTTTCACTAGTAACTACTCACTTCCATCCAATATTTTCACATGACTTCTCTCCCCCTTTGATATCAATGGCAAAGGGCACATATTTGCAATCATCTCTCATCCTTTTTGTTTCTTTGACAAGACCAAACTGAACTCAGAACATGCTGACTACTCCCCCTAAGTAGCATCCCCTTAACACCAATCTGGATCACTAGATATGACTATGAGTTCCACCGGACTAATGTACACAAGTGCACCTTAGTTCTGAACAGGAGGTGTAATCACCCCTAGCTTCCCTTTGAGATACTCAAAAGTGTCCTTAGGTAGAGGCTTAGTGAAGATATCCACAATCTAATCCTTTGAAGAAACAAACTCCAATATGACTTAATTCTCATTTACCTTCTCTCTCAAAAAGTGAAACTTGATGGATATATGCTTTGTCTTTGAATGCAACACCAGATTTTTTGAAATGTTTATTGCACTTGAATTATCATAGAAGATTATAACAAGTTCTTCAAACATAATTCTAATAGCCTTCAACATTTTCTTCATCCACAAAACTTGAGTACAATTGCTTGTTGCTGCTATATACTCTACCTCTTTAGTAGACAGAGAAACTACCTCCTTCTTTTTGCTCAACCAAGAAACCAATCTCTTACCCAAAAAAATGCACCACCGCTAGTACTTTTCCTGTCATCCACATCTCTTGCCCAATCAACATCTGTATATGCATGAAGAGTGAAATAATCACCTTAGGATACCATAAGCCATAATCAGATGTTCCCTTCATATATCTGAAACTTCTTTTGACTGACTTCTACAACATGAGATTCTCTAGGATCAACTTGAAATCTGGAAACAAGGCCAACTACATTCGTATTATCAGGTCTAGTATGAGTCAGATAAAGCAGTTCTCCAATCATTGATCTATACCTTTTCTGATCTTCCTTAGGGGAATCATCATCTTTACTCAACTTGCATTTGGTTATCATAGGAGTACTCATTAGTTTTGAATCCTCCATTCCAAACTTTTTCAACAACTCTTTTACATACTTAGACTGAGATATGAAGATGCCCTTATCTGACTGAATGATTCACAAGCCTAAGAAGAAATTCATTTCACCAAGCATGGACATCTCAAATTCACTTTGCATCTGATCATCAATTTTTTTACACATGCTCTCATTTCCACCAAAGATGATATCATCAAAAAATACCTCAACAATCAAGATGTGTTCATGATCAAATTTGAAGTAAAGATTACTATCCGCAGTGCCTTTGCTAAAGCCTAACTTTAGTAGATACTTATCTAACCTTGCATACCAGGCTCTTGGGGCTTATTTAAGTCCATACAATGCTTTATTTAATCTACAGACCATATCTCCTTGATCAGACAACTGGAATCCTTCCGGTTGCTCAATGTAGACTTCTTCTTCCAATGCTCCATTCAGGAATGCTAGCTTGACATCCATCTGGTAAACTTTGAAATCTTTGTAAGTAGCAAAGGCAAGAAATAATTTGACTACTTCAATTATTACCACCAGAGCAAAAGTTTCTTCAAAATCAATTCCCTCTACCTGAGAATATCCTTTGTACACCAATCTTATTTTGTTTCTCACAACTTCACCATCTTCATTCAATTTATTCCAGAAAACCCATTTAGCTCTAATTACATTTTTGTCTTCAGATCTAGGAACAAGATCCCAAGTATGATTCTTTTCAATTTACATTAATTCTTCTTCTATTGCTTTTAAACAACTTTCATCATTACATGCTTCATTCACTAATTTTGGTTCAATCTGTGAAATTAAACAATACTCCACTTGTTCTTCAACAATTTTTCTTCTAGTTTGAACACCTTTATTTCTATCTCCTATTTTCTAATCTTTAGAATGATTCAACCTTACATACCTGGGAGTTTTGTGATTTTCTTGAACTTCTGATTCTTGAACTTGTTCCTCAGCATTTTCATTAGCTTTTTGAGTCACTAGATTTTCTGGAGCAATATGATTATGAGTCTAAGCTTGAACTTGCTTTTCATTTTCATCATCTAATTCATATCCACAAAACTTGGAAGGTCTCTCCATGCTTTCATCTACCTTGACATTAGCACTTTCAACAATCCTTTTCAATCTCTTGTTGAAGCACTGGTATGCCTTGCTTTGGTTACAATAACCCAAAAATATTCCTTCATCACACCTTGATTCAAACTTGCCCAGATCTTCATCTCTTTTGATATAGCATTTACTACCAAAAACTATGAAGTATTTCACAGTAGGAGCATTACCAAACCATAGTTCATAAGGAGTTTTACTAGTATTACCTTTGATCTGCACCCAGTTAAGAGTGTAGATAGCAATACTTAGAGCCTCTCTCCAGTAGACATGTGGAACATTTTCTTCCATCATCATGGTTCTAGAAGCCTCTTGAATAGTCCAGTTCTTCCTTTCCACAACTTTGTTCTGCCAAGGAGTCCTAGGAGTAGATAATTGTCTTCTTATTCCATGCTTTTCAGAAAATGGATTAAACTCACTGGAGGTAAACTCTCCACCTCTGTCAGCTCTTAGACACTTTATCTTCACACCAATCTCATTCTCCACCCTAGCCTTGAGCACCTTGAATTTGTCAAGAGCCTCTGATTTTTCTTTTAAGAAGGTGACCTACATCATCTGAGAGGAATCATCAATTAGCAACATAAAGTATCTATTTCCTTGCAAACTCCTAACCTTCGCAGGACCACACAAAGCAGTGTGCACAAGTTCCAACAATCCACTTGAAAATTGTTCTTTACTTTTGAATGTAGTTTTTCTCTGTTTGCCCAACTGGCATTCCTTACACATGCTATTAGCAGGTTGTACAAGCTTTGGAAGATCTCTCACAGCCTGAGTAGTACTTATCTTGACAATGTTATCAAAGTTTACATCACACATTCTCCTATGCCATAACCAACTTTGATCAATCTGAGCAATTAAACATCTTTTACTAGTGCAACTTAAATGAAAGATATTACCTCTAGTCTATGTACCAGATGCAATCTTAGTTCTGGAGCTTTCCAAGATTATGCATTTCCCATCCTTGAATCAGAGATCATACCCTTTGTCAACCAACTGTCCAACACTAAGAAGATTATGCTTCAACCCTTCTACATACAAAACATCATCAGTGTTGTGCTTACCATCAAAAGATCTAGATCCTCTACCATGGATTCTGCTAGCTGAATTGTCTCCAAACTTTACAATTCCACCTTCATATCTTTCCATACTTACAAATTACTTTTATCACTTGTCATATGATGAGAACATCTACTGTCAATCACCCATTCATCCTTTTATTCAACCTAAGCAGCCAAGGCACTTTCTACATTCACATAGCTAGCAGATTCAATAGGCACTGGATTTTCTTCTTTGATAGCAATGAACACCCATTCATTTTCAGATGTACTTCCCTTATCAGATTCATCATCTATAACTCCATCAGCAACCTCTTGGACACTAAAACCTAAGTTTTTTAGGGTTTTCCTTTGAAACCCTCTCCAGACATTTTGAAGCAAAATGACCAATCTTATTGCAAGAAAAATATTTGAAAGGCAACTTTCCTTCATACTTATCGGATCCTCTTGGTAATCTTTTGGCAATAAGGGCTTCAAGTTCTTCAAGCTATTTTTCATCTTCTTCAAGTTCCTTTCTTGTCTTCTCATATCTGGTTAGTCTTCTTGAAGAGTTTTCACCTAGATCAAATATTTGCTTCCCGAAAACACTGGCCTTAAAAGCAAACTCTATCTTAGGAAGAGAATCACCAAATTCACTAATTTAAAATGCTAAAATCTTGCCAACCAATTGATCCCTTGTAACAGTTGTCATAGTCATGATCTCCTCAATAGTAGCAACTCTATGCTTGTATGAAGCAGGTAAGGATATGAGCACCTTGCCAACAATCTCTGATTCTTCTAATTTTCCACTAGCACACATGATACTGCACACAAGTTCATTCACCTTCTACATGTAGGAAGTGATGTTTTCATCTTCACTCATCCTCAGACTTTCATATCTACTTTTCAGGCTCTGTAACTTAGCACATTTGACATATGCATCACCTTCATATAGAGTTTCCAACTTCTTCCATATTTCTTGAGCAGTTTTCAATTCCAGGACATTTGTCATTTTTGAATTAGTCATCACACTTAACAATGCTTTTTTAGCCCAAATGTTATTTTTAGCATCTTTGAGTTCATCTAGAGTTGAAGGACCTTTCTCCAGGGGCTTATACTCATCCTTTGTTATCAACCAATAAGCATCACCCATGCATTGCAAATGGCACTCCATGCGACTCTCCCAAAGAGAGTAATTTGTTCCATCAAATCTCAGACTATCCTTCTTGTAAGTTGACATCCTGGATCTCCTTAAGGAGTCAAGCTTCTTTTAGAGGAACCAACTCTGATACCAATTGTTGAAATTAGGGTAGACAACTGAGAGAAAACTTTTATATTTTGCTGTATTTAATCTTCTTTTCCTCTTATTAACAAATTAATGATATAACCATGAAAGCATGAATCAACAACACATGAGAAAAAACATAATCAACACACATAACACTAGGATTTTTACATGGAAACCCAGTTAAGAGAAAAACCATGGTGGGGGTTAACCCACAAGATTTATTCTCTATTAAAAGAATAGAAAATGGGAAGGCACTTGCCTTCGGGTGCACTGCCCAAAGCTCACTACTCAAATGAGGCTCACTGCCTACAAGAACATTTACAATGTTAACACAGAAAGGTTGAACTGAGAAACAAAATTTTTTTCATGCCAAGTTCAGTTCCATTGAAGCGCACAATACCTCTGCTCTACCCTCACTCACTTCCTCACTACATCCACATCTTTGTTCACACCCACATCTTTCCACAACTTCACAACACTTATTTATACAAGTCATCGACTTTAGAATGAACATCAAAGTCATCCAAACAATCATCTATTTGGAACATTCTCCAAGATAGGCATTTCAAGCAATTATAATCATAAGACTTAATATGCTAGATGGGAACCACTACACTATCAGCCAAAGATAACTGGGACTCAAATCTTCCTCGAACATCACACCATGCTCTATAAAACTTCTCTTAGATCATCCTCAACATGAACCATGCATCTCGTCGGCCAAGACTGGGAAGAACAACAACATCCAAGGAGAAATCTTCATCCACAAGCTCAATCCTCAATGTGGACCATCAACACAATAGGCACTCGATTCAAAGACCACCACAAGCACAATGAAATCAATAGGGACAACCACACCACCTCAGATCACTAGAAACACTTGCACCTTCATCTGGGAACTCAAGAACACCAACTGTCAAGACTGTAACACTAGAAAGATTGTTTGCAGACGTCCAAACCACGAACCACTTGAGTTGAGGATACACACCGACATCCCAAACACACCTCTAGATCTGCATATCATAATATTCCAATGCAGATCAATTTAGACCAAATTTATGTCACTCTATCATCTTTGAACAACTGCAAAACCTAGTTCTACTTAGATGGCCATAACTTCACCAATTTTCCATGTGGATCTCTCAAATCTTGACTAGAGAAACTTCAAACAACCTTTGCAAACCCTTTAATTCAGAGACTCTGATCTTCATCTTACTTGGAATGTGGAGCAATCTACTTCACTAAACTACACTATCTTCACTGTCTCTGATAGAGAGATATGTAACTCACTTGTTTCTTCTGGAGAGGCTAATTTTCTTAGTATCCTCAACATACAAGTCTTCTAAAAAAGTAATAGAATAGGATACAGTTGACACTAATGACAAAAAGGATATGTTTACATCAATGGCAACACTGATTAGGCACATATTTGCAATAGGAAAGAGAAAATAATCAGGTGCACACATTCCATCTTTCATATCTTAATCATTGTTTGATGACACATTTAGATTTTGGGCTTAAAATTAACATTGCTTGCTATCACACATCAAAATCGAGCATAAAACAAACAAGTGTCTTCCTACACATTGGCCTTTGGATCTAAAAAAGAATAAGTGCTTTAATTGTTTGACCACATATTTAATTTCTAAAAGGGAAATTAACAACTACGAGTGTGAATCAAGTGTGTGTCAGCACCTCACTTGGTTTTCTTTTGTTTACCCTATCTAGGAGGCCTACTTGGAGACACACCACTCCAAGGGATGACCTCAATCGAGGTGTGAATCTAAAGACACCCTCCTTTGGGAGTTGAAATCTTGTCACTCTTGGGTAATCCCCAAATAACTTTATACCTTTGGGAAGTGAAGGTGAAGGGTGGGTTACCCCTTTCTCCCGGCTGTGTGGTAGGATTTCACTTTCATTACATCCTTAGTCAACCTTGTGCATCCTAGCTTGAGACCTAATTGGCTATGCCCACTTGACTAGTCATAGGACTTGTTGATGTGTCTTTTTCAAGTGTGTTCTTAATCATCACATTCTTCATACTTCAAATTTAAACTTACTTATGTGCCTTGCGTGAGTGATTCATGTGTGTATATGCATAGTCATTTGTTTGAACATTGCCAAATCAAGCTATAAATACCAAACACATAAACGAGTCATCCTACACATCATATCCAACTCAATTCCATCCACATCATCCAATCTTGTTATTCCACATCATATCCTAATCATACCTAAATTAATTTCATCATAAACATATCCTAGTCACATCCATACACATTCCTAATCATTACACATCACCCAATCATCCCAAGACAAATCATCCTAGTCATCCAAGAAATCACTATCCAAATCATCCACATCATCATCATAATCATAATCAAGCACTTGCCAAAAAGGTCTTAATCCATAAACACTTGTGTGACAACATGACAGCATTAGAATACATAGTACCCAACTTCCAAGACCTCCTCTAATCACTTTATCAAGCACCACAACCTTTAGACCAATGAACTATACAAAGGCTCCAAGGCATCATCCAACAATTACAACTTCAAACAAGCCAATCACCTCAAATGTGAAAACTCATAGAACAAGCCCAACACCTCATCACCACTTGATAAACCCAACAAACACATCATCCTCTAACCATTCACCAACAACCTTCATCTCAATCCCATGTGTCACCTACATTATCATATCAACCTCATCCATCCACATATCACATCAATCCTTCATCAGCCTATCACACCTCTTCTAATCTCAATCATTATCCATATCAATCTATATCTCAACAACCATTATCCTATACAATCCCTCCACCACAACACCATCACAACTTCCAACACATTCAACCACAATCCTATATGTGTCATCTATCTACACATCATGTCAATATCATATCAACCTATCAACCTCCACCCCAAGATTATCCAATTCCTCATTTTACAATTCAAACACACCACAAAACCCATCCACAAGGTAACCAAGTGTCCTCACAAGAAGAACCCTTGATAGACCTAAGTCAATCTTTGTAACAAGAAGCACATGCAAGTCCAAGTGGCCCTTTTTACATAAATCAAGTGAGCCCAAGTTATCCTATGCAAGACTTAATTACCTTTGACAATGGAGATACCAATCTAGCCAAGGCATCCTATGAGTCACCTCCACCATCTAATCATATGCCAATACATGAGCCAACTAGTCCTATCCTAATAGCTTCATATGATCCTAATCATAGTCCATTGGTCCATCAACCTTCATCACCTTCATCCTCATGTTCCACCAATCTTCCATCCAAGGATCCCTTGGAGATAACCGTACAATAATTGGTCCAAGCAAATTTGATTGAGCTGCCATCAATAGAACCCTTTGAAGAAATATACATTAAACCCCATTGGTATAATGAAAACCATTATTGGTCATACCATAGGGCTAAGGGCCATACGACACTCAATTGTGCCAAACTTAAGAGATTGATCAAAAAACTCATAAATTGTGGTAAGATTAATCCCAATCCTAATCCAAATCCATCCAACCCTATTATTCTTCCATCTAATCCAAATCCTAATATGTCCAATCCCATTATCCATCCATCCAAAAAAAATCCTAATCATGATCATAAGCCTACAACACCATCCACCCTTATTGTCCATCCACCCATACACTTGCAAAGGATGTGATCCATTGGCTATTAGCAAGGGATAGAACAACCCCATGTCAAATGCCCATTCATGAGCCAATCCAAGAGCCTTCCACTTCCATCCAAGAAACCCAAGAGGTATGTCAAGAGTCTACTCCCAAGCATGTGGAAACATTAATCCCTAGTCCTAATCAAGATCAAAGCACTTCCATTTACCCTATCCATAACATGTATCTTTTCCATGATCAAGATAATATCCTTAATGAAGAACCTATCCATGAGCCACTTGATCCTATTCATACTCCCATAACCATTCATGAACAAGACACCCAAGACCTACATGCTCCATCCAATGAAAGTCTTGTTGACTTACTTAAGCATTCACCCCATTTCATGGACTTCCTTCAAAGAAAAGAGACCTCTTCACCTATCCATGATCCAACAACTTCCACTTGTCATGATGAGACACTTGTCCCTCAAGCCAACATGGAAGATCAAACAAATACTTTGGATCTTAGTGAGCATAATGAACATAATCAAGATCCTAATGATCCTTCCACATCCACCAAATCCATCACCATATCCTATTGGTCTTACCACCGTCATCCATGAATGTTCTTCCTTAGGAGAACAACAACCTTTGTCCTCCACCTCACCTTCTCCATCTAATAATGAACTCAAGTCTAGTTCTCCAAAACACCTAGTCCCATTGTCCATTGCATACTCCAAAACATGAACTACCAAGGTAAAGGCTTAGGCCTCCATGAATAAGGTATTTTGGAGCCAATACATGTCAAGGTCCCTCCTCGCTCATATCACCTTGGATACACATCCCAAGGTAAACAATCTAATGATGTTGGTAATTCCTCCATGCATCCCAAGTCCAATTTCCATTGCACATCCTATCATGTAGCCAAAACATATGTATTCATTCCACCTCCACCATCCTATAAGTGTGAAAAGCATGTGACCATACATCTTCCACCATCCACTCTACCTCCACTTCTCCCTATTCAAGTATGTGCCTAATTGATGTTTTCATTGATGTCAACATATCTTTGTTGTCATTGGTGTCAACTGTGTCCTATTCTATTACTTGTTTAGAAGCCTTGTGTGTTGATGATATTGAGAAAATTGGCCTCTCCAAAAGAATCAAGCAAGTTATAGTGAAGTGCAGTATAGACATAGAGTTGTATGTTGAAGAACAGTTTGGTAGATTGCTCCGCATTTCCTTATGCTTAGAAATCTGGGTCCGTGGATTAGAAGTTGTTCAAAGGGATGTCTGAAGATGCTAAATCCTAAGTTTGAGCCTCCGGTGTGAAGTTGTGAGAAAGTTACATTCACCAGAGTAAAGCCTGCTCCTTCTGATTATTCTCTAGTGATAGGGAGAAAGTATTATGCTCCACATTCTTTTGCAATAAATTAATTTTCTCTACAGTTCTAGAGGGTAGTCTAAGATGATGATAAGTGCCTACAATTAAAGTGGTTCATGTTTTGGTGGTTTGCAAGCTATCTTTCTTTTATGACAGTCAAAGATAATGAAGTTCATGTGTTTCAGTAAGAAGATTCCTATGGCTAAAGTGGTTAAGGTTTGTGTGGTTGCTCCTGATGATTATAACATACTTGTGGATGTCTCCTGATCATGTTCCTATCTTGACATTGGTCTATGTTAAGGAATCAAGATCATGTTTTGAAGATTATTCCCAGATAACGTAGCATGTAACCAGTCTTGGTCAACTTGGTTATTTCCAATAACTTCGGAGATCGCTTGAAGATTGTGGAAGCATGTTGTTGCTTGGAAGATTGTGTTTGAGTCCCAGCTAAGGCATGGCATGATCTGCATACATCTTTACTTCTTTTCTTTGCATAATGTTGTAATAGGTCAGGACCTATTTTGTAAATTCTTGTATTGCCGACCTTGGAGATTGCTCCAATGGTTGATGATTGTAATGTCGACTTTGATGACCATTCCAAGGTTAATGAAGTGTATAAATAATTGTAGTTGAGCTGTGAAAACATTTTCCTTGTGTGAAGATGGAATGACAATAAGAAAGGTCCAAAAGGCATAGCAGAGAAGAGGTAGAGTAGAGAAGAGACAAAGAAAAGTAGAGGCAGAGCAGAGAAGAGGAATTATTGTACTTCAATCATAGACATAAAAAGGTGTTGATCGCGGCAGTGAGATGCCAGTAGGGTTTAACAACCCTTATTGTAATCTTGCTAGGTTTAGGGTTGAGACAGTGAGCCTGCTAGACCTAATTGTTATTCATGGTAGTGAGCCAGTATGTTTAGGCCCATGGAGTGACCAAGCCTGAACATCATTATTTCAAGATTGCAATATATATTGAGATCTAATCCTCTCTGTGGTTTTTCCCCACCTTGGGGTTTTCCACATAAAATTTGGTGTCTCTTGTGTTTGATGTTGTATCTATGGTTAAGTTTCTAATTTCATGCATTCATTGTTAAATCATAATAATTGTGGATAAGTGATTGGTGTTTAATTGTAGAAGTGTTTAAGTTTTTGAGACAACTGATTCACCCCCCTCCCCCCCTCTTAGTTGTTTGGGGTATATCAACACTCCCAACCCCTAATATGCCTCCATCCACTTTGCCATCATTGCTTCCAACACCTAATTACCCACTTATCCATAAGTCCCTTAAAAATCCCAATCATGACCAACAAATACACACATTGTCTAAACATGAAGCTACCACTCATTCCACCAACCCCACTTCCATCATGTTCATGGGATTCAAAAGTAAAAATTTGGATGCCTCCTATAAATCTAAAAATCCTGTCAAAAATCCTAAAGATCCTAATGCCTTAGGCATCAATGCAAAGAATTGAAGTACAATCCATCTAAAAAGCAATCCAAACCCATACCTCCACAAGAAAAGTACAAAACCAAAATGGTTTGGGTCCCTAAGAAAAAATCAAGCAAGTCAAACGAGGTATCCACATCTCAAAAATCCCAACCATCCCCTTCCATTCAAAAATTTGCTTCTGTTCAAAAATTTCAAATTCCTTCATCCCACAAGAAAATAAAAATCATAAAATTACTAAGTCTATGTGGGTACCTAAATCACTTAATCACCCATCTCCTAAGCAAACATCCCCATTGCTTACCTCACCACCTTCTGATCAAAAGATTCCATGTTTATCATGGTGTGTGCAACCGTTGATCATGTTCCCTTCCATTCCACAAAATTTCCACATACCTCCATCTCCCCATCTTTCATTCATTATCTTACATATCTCCCTCATCATCCTATCCCTATGGTCCATGCTTTTGCATAAGCCTTTCATCCATATTTCCATACGTCCTACATAATCCACATCATAATCCACTATCCCCTACCCTACCATAAACCTCACAATCCACATCAAAATCCACTATCCACCTACTCCATCTCCCTTTCATGCATCTCCCTACCAACATTGGTGCAGGAGCACCTACCTGACAGCTGGCCTCCATGAGGTAGTTAGTTTGTTTTGAGTCTTGTTAATGTTTTCAAGAAGGTCTTGTAAGACCAATGCATGTAATAAGGTCATGTTGACCAGGCTTTGCTATTTTTAGATAGTTTGTTAGGACAGCTGTTATGCTGTGTGTTCAGTTGGATCCTCCCAGCCGCCTGGAGAGTTCCCAGCATCTTGGAGTCGGGTCAGTAGTACTCGCAAGAGATCCTATTTATGCATGAGGATCGGTTGGTTTTAGACATCGCATTGAGAAGTTAGATTGAGGAGTTGAGATAGAGCATTGTATTGCATCTTTTGAAATCAATAAAGATCTTGTTTGTGTTCATTTTCTCTTTGATCTCCATTGTGAAATCGATTTGCTGTTTTGGTGGTTTCATGGATTTGCTGATCCATTCCACCGGTTGATTCGTCGGATCGGTGGAATGGTTGTGTATAGTAGTTTAGGATGTAGGTTGCATTTTCTGTTTGTTTGCATGCAGGTGTGCAGGATCGCAGTCGAGAGGTGTTGAGAACCCTAGCATGGGTATGTGCTAGGTCGAGCTGATAGTTAGAGTTTGGAAGATCACCCTGAAAGTGGATCGGGTTATCCCAGGAGGTTCGGCGGATCAGAATTCGCTAAGGTTGGAAGTTCGTCAAAACGGCATCAGGATATTATGGTGTATATCCTGCAGTTACTTCAGGCGTCATTCGAATAGGTGGAGAGGAGCATGATGTAGTAGTTTGCACAATGTGAATGTGCGTCGGGGTGATCATCATCAGGTGTTGCCGAGGAGGAGCGCATCGGCATAAGGTAGAAGATCAGGTTGATAAAACGATTGCGGGCCGATAAGGTTAAGTTTGGCCGACAGCAGGATATTGAAGGAGTTGCATATGACGTCATCGTCATCAGGATATACGTCATCAGGATATCGAAGCAGCAGGATATTGAGGGAGCTGCATATGACGTCATCGTCATCAGGATAATCGTCATCAGGATATCGGGGTGACGTAAGCATCGAAGGAAAGGTGCATGAAGTAGTGGTCGTCAGGATATATGGGAGGAACCGGATGTTCTATATCCTGCTGATGAACATGATGTTGAACATCATGATGCTGAAGATAGTGAAGATAGAGGTCATCGGTAAGGTGAACAGTGGACGTCAGGAGGATGTTTGCGCTTGCCGAATGTGATGATGCTGCCGATAGTCGGATATGATGATGCTGCTAACATGCGAAAGGGCGAAGGCTTGTCTGCAGGAGGATATCGGTCGGCAGAGAAAATATGATGATGCTGACAGTGTTAAGGGAAATATGATGATGATGATGAAGGGTTGCGGACATCCATGCTATATGTCAAGGTTTTAGTGTGGATGCCTCTGCATCATAGTGGTATCAGAGCTCAGCAAAAGGTCTGGGCTATTGTGTGTTGATTCTGTCACCGAAAGGGCAGAGGTAGAGTTGATTCTGTCACCGAAAGGACAGAGGTAGAGGAGTAAGAGGTTGACAAAATGCCTCTGAAAGGTAGTGGTACTGCAAGGGAATTGCAGGAGATGAAGGAGAAACATGCCAGAGAGATGAGGAAGATGAAGGAGCTTGCTGAAGCACTTCAAGCCAGGCTTGGAGCCCTGGAAAAGAACAAAAAGAGGGAAGTGGAAGACAGTGAGTCTGAAGAAGATGAAGATGCTATTGAAGAGTATGAAGAGGTAGCTGAAGATCTGGATGCTGAAGACCAGAAATTTGCAAAACTGTTAAAGGTAGTGCAGAGTGATAAACCTAAGGTAAAGGTTGATGTTTCCAAGTATAATGGAAGTTTGAATGAAGATGAGTTACTGGATTGGATTGCTGCACTTGATAATCACTTTGAATGTGAAGATGTTGCTGAGGATCAGAAGGTAAAGATTGCAAAGACCAAGTTAGGAGGTCATGCTTTGGTATGGTGGGATTATGTACAATCCGAGAGAAGAAAACAAGGGAAGTCAAAGATCACTTCATGGGATAAGATGGTAGCAAGGATAAAAGGTAAATTCTTGCCTAAGGATTATGAGGTTCAGATGTTTAAGAAGCTGCAATTTTTAAGGCAGAAGGAAATGGATGTGAAGGCATATACTGAGGAGTTTTATAAGTTGAGTATGAGATCTGGTCATCATGAGAATGAGGTAGAAAAGGTGGCTAGGTACTTGGCTGGTTTGAGATTGAACATACAGGATGAGTTAGTTTTAGCTAACCCTAAGAGTGTGGAAGATTGTTACCAAATGGCAATCAGGATTGAAGAAAAGATGAATAGGAGACAAGATAAGTCCATGAGAGGAAGAGGCAGCAATATGAGGGGAAGAGGATTAGCCCCTACAACAAGGCAAACCAATGAGGGTCAAGAAGACACTGGTAAAGGACAGGGACAGTCTGATTTCAGAGGTGGATGGAAAGGTAATAGAGGCAGATTTGGAAGTGGTAGAGGTTCTACTACATTTTCAGGAAAGTGTTACAACTGTGGTGAGTTTGGCCATCCATTTTTCAAATGTCCAGAAAGCAAAGGTTCATCATCCCAAAATGATAGAATGAATGACAAGAGAGTACAACTTGTGCAAGAAGAGGAAGTAGAGCAAAGTGTGCCAAGTTCAAACACTTATCAAAAAGATAGAGATCCTGACAATTATGCATATCCTGAGGAGGGAGAAGCATTGATGCTAAGGAGAATTAGTTTGCAGGCATCAAAGGATATGATGCAAAGAAGAGCTCTTTTCAAGACCACATGCAAGAGCAAAGGTAAAGTATGTAAGGTTGTCATTGATACTGGTTCAACAGACAACATGGTATCTCAGGAAATGGTGGATAAACTGCATTTGGAAAGGATTCCACACCATAACCCTTACAAGGCATCTTGGGTGAGTGATAGTCAATCACTTTTTGTCTATGAACAGGCATATGTGGATTTTCAGATTGGAGCATATCATGATAGAGTTTTGTGTGACATTTTGCCCATGGAATGTTGTCACCTACTGTTGGGGAGACCATGGCAATTTGATAGGAGGGTACTGTATGATGGGTATGCTAATACCTACACCGTCAAGAAAGATGGGAAGACTATTAAGTTGATGCCATTATAGGAAGCAGCTGCAGCACAGGGGGCAGCCAAAATCATTTTAGTAGGAAAGAAGGAGTTTGTGCAGAAGCCTATAGGAGCAGGCATAAAGGCAGTTGAGGACACTGCAGGGAAAGGAGTTGTTAAGGACAACAGGTTGAAGAAAGTTTTAGTTGTGACTGACAGAGGTCAGCAGCAGGTTCAGAAACAGGTTTTCAAATAGCAACCAGTTGAGAGGAATGACAAGGATGTTGTCATAGTTGGGACTATTGTTTGTCCTATACAGATTGAAAGCAAGATAGAGTTGAACATTGCAGAAGTTCAAGAGGCAGTTCAGACAGAGGTTCTGGTCAGACAACCTGACAAACACAAGGTATGTGAGAGAAGGGCCTACATTGACAGGCATGAGGATTTACTTGCCAGAAAGCAAGTTACAGTTCAGAAGTCTTGGAGTAGCCAAGAGCCAGCAGAAGATAAAGCTGGAACAGGTCAGAACACTGACATGGCAAAGTGTAAAGGTGGAGCACTTCCACAACCAAACTCATGGGACATGAGTTCTTTTCTATTGGGGAGTATGGTGCAGGAGCACCTACTTGACAGCTGGCCTCCATGAGGCAGTTAGTTTGTTTTGAGTCTTGTTAATGTTTTCAAGAAGGTCTTGTAAGACCAATGCATGTAATAAGGTCATGTTGACCAGGCTTTGCTATTTTTAGATAGTTTGTTAGGACAGCTATTATGCTGTGTGTTTGGTTGGATCCTCCCAGCCACCTGGAGAGTTCCCAGCCGCTTGGAGTCAGGTCAGTAGTACTCGCAAGAGATCCTATTTATGCATGAGGATCGGTTGGTTTTAGACATCACATTGAGAAGTTAGATTGAGGAGTTGAGATAGAGCATTGTATTGCATCTTTTGAAATCAATAAAGATCTTGTTTGTGTTCATTTTCTGTTTGATCTCCATTGTGAAATCGATTTGCTATTTTGGTGGTTTCATGGATTTGCTGATCCATTCCACCGGTTGATTCGTTAGATCGGTGGAATGGCTGTGTATAGTAGTTTAGGATGTAGGTTGCATTTTCTGTTTGTTTGCATGCAGGTGTGCAGGATCGCAGTCGAGAGGTGTTGAGAACCCTAGCATGGGTATGTGCTAGGTCGAGCTGATAGTTAGAGTTTGGAAGATCACCCTGAAAGTGGATCGGGTTATCCCAGGAGGTTCGGCGGATCAAAATTCGCTAAGGTTGGAAGTTTGTCAAAACGGCATCAGGATATTATGGTGTATATCCTGCAGTTACTTTGGGTGTCATCCGAATAGGTGGAGAGGAGCATGATGCAGTAGTTTGCACAAGGTGAATGTGCGTCGGGGTGATCATCATCAGGTGTTGCCGAGGAGGAGCGCATCGGCATAAGGTAGAAGATCGGGTTGATAAAATGATCGCGGGCCGATAAGGTTAAGTTTGGCTGACAGCAGGATATTGAAGGAGTTGCATATGATGTCATTGTCATCAGGATATACGTCATCAGGATATCAGAGCAGCAGGATATTGAGGGAGCTGCATATGACGTCATCGTCATCAGGATAATCGTCATCAGGATATCGGGGTGATGTAAGCATCGAAGGAAAGGTGCATGAAGTAGTGGTCATCAGGATATATGGGAGGAACCAGATGTTCTATATCCTGTTGATGAACATGATGTTGAACATCATGATGCTGAAGATAGTGAAGATAGAGGTCGTCGGTAAGGTGAACAGTGGACGTCAGGAGGATGTTTGCGCTTGCCGAATGTGATGATGCTGCCGATAGTCGGATATGATGATGCTGCTGACATGCGAAAGGGCGAAGGCTTGTCTGCTGGAGGATATCGGTCGGCAGAGAAAATATGATGATGCTGACAGTGTTAAGGGAAATATGATGATGATGATGAAGGGTTGCGGACATCCATGCTATATGTCAAGATTTTAGTGTGGATGCCTCTGCATCGAACATCTATGAGCACACTTGACATGGTCCATGCGATGAAATCCATATCTAGTTGGACACTATCACCTTTCATAGCACTAGACACTTGAGTCCCTCCTATCCATTACCATGGTGAAAACCTGCTCGTAGGTGCCATGTGTAATTGTCATGCTATCCCATTCAAAATAAAAATAAATCAAAAAAGTAAAGATAAATCCCTTCATCCAATGGTGAAAATCTAGTAAACAGGTGCCTTGGATAAGTACCATGATGAAAACCTAGAAAAAATGCATCATGTGTAGGTTTATCTTCTATGTCACTTACACTTGGGGGCACATTGTCTCATCCATCTTATCATTTCCAACCTATCATTTTCCATCTTATCATGTCCTATCTTGCCATATCCTATCCTACCATCCTTAGCTATTACACCCACATACCTATCCTATTAAGTCTATTCATCCTCTCTTCCTTCTTTTGATCTTGATAAAGATATGGGGGCAAAATGTTGAAATATGGTTTGGATATCTCTTGATATACCTCATCCCTTCCAAACAATATTATCCATCATGTCATCCTTTTGTCATGTGCTTTGTCATGTAAAATCCTAAGTCTACCACCTAGAATGGGGCATGTTATTCCTATGCGACATAGTCCTTGGAGATCACATCCTATCTCCATTATGAGGCATACATCTATCCACTATAGCCTATCCTTGTATCCATCCATATATCATGAGTCTTCCTATCCATCCATCTATCATGAGCCTTCCATCCCATTTACTATCCTCCATCTTTCCATCCATTCTACCCCCTTGCACCTAGACTTGGTCTTCCCTTGTCATTGGTATTTAGCATAAAGGCTACCCAAATTGTAAATCCATTGGAATTTTCCAAACCACTTCAACAAAAAATCCAAAAAAATTAAATATTCCTAAAAAATCCAAAAAAAATCAAATATTTCCAAAAAATCAAATATCCAACAAAAATCCAAGCAATAAGATCAATCATCATCAAAATAATCCATCACATCAAATCCAATCATCAATCCAATCATTAAAATCCAATCATCCAATCAAAACAAATCCAATCAAATCAAGAAAATCTATCAATCAATCAAAATCACATCAAATCCAATCACCAAACCAATCCAATCAATTATCAAATCAAATTAAATACCATCAATAACATCATATATCATCAAACATCCAATCAATCCATAATCCAATCCATCCATCTTCTTTTATCATCACCATCAATAAAACTATCAGAACTACATATCATCTCTATCGTTAAGTGCCTTCATCTTGTGGATACATGGTATGTATGCAATTTGGGATACGAAGGAAGTACCTAGATTTAGGCACCATTGATAGACCTCTTCCATCTTCTATCCTTCTAATATTCACCAATCATCATCTTTATCCATCTCATTTCTTCTATCATCTATCTCCCACATCATCAATAAACACCTAAAATCCAATCAATCACATTCATTTCACATCAAACCAATTTTTCTAATCAATTCCTCCAATCATTAAATCTTCAAATCAATCATCATTTCTTCAAATAATTCCAAGCAATAAATCCAAATGCAACTCATCCTTAATCCATACCAATCAAGATAATCAATCATGTAAAATTATTCAATTGCAATCCTTAGTCTTGATCCTAATCTTGTCATAAACCAAATCAATCAATCATCATCATCATCAATGGGATATATTGTTCCCACATCCTTGTGTTGATCTAGGGATATATATTTCCCCACAATGAACAACACTATTATCATCATCATCATCAACAACAACAACAATCAATTAATCAATCAATCATTGGTTTACATCTTGACAAGGGCAATACCTTGTTTGTTTTTGTATTATTTATGCATTCTTGCTTGCTTTCTTGTGTGTGTTATCATTTAATCTTGCATTTGTATCAAATCTGTATCTTTCTAGCTAATATTCATACCTTGTGTATGTTGGAATAGCTTTTTACATTATCCTTTGCATCTAAGGTCATATCATATGTTTTGTGCATTAGGACTTTAATGCTCTAAGTTTTCTTCCTCATACGTTAGACAAGGTTGTATTATGCTAGTGCACAAGACACATCATCACCCTGGTCCTTATACCTTGGTGCATAACGTCTAGTACTATATCAAACACTATGGTTGCTCACCTTCATTGTAGCATAATGCATCATTCATTTCTTCTATCCATTTCCTTATCTTTCTTCCTTGACCAATCAGTATACACCTAAAAATGGCTCATGTCGAACTAAATAAATATTTTAATATTTATTTTAATCTTATTCTTCTATCAATAAATAAATATCCTAATTCTTCTAATGTCATATCTAATTAAATAATCCTAAATTATTTAATTATTTTCCTCTAAGTCAAAGTCTTCTGTCTAAATTCCACATCACTCATCCATGTCATTCTTCCATGCCATTGGACACCTCACCATGTTGCTCCAATAATTAAATATTCTTAATATTTAATTAAGTAATTATCCTCTCAACATGTGCCCTATTTCTTCTCCACATGTGTCCTATTATTTCTCAATCATCTCCATGGTTAAAAACACTTGTCTTCCAAAGCCTATTTTCTCTCTCACATTCTAACAACCAAAGAGTCCTTCTCCACATTCTTCTCATAGTCTTCCACTTTTATCTGACTGGTCTTTGTGAGCATCATGACATGTGACTTATGGTTCCACATATTTCTCTACCTTGTAAACATAGTAGGAACATCTTCCACCTTTATCTCTCTCATCCCAACTAATCAAATCTCTACCGTACACATCACAAGACTCATTCCTCCACCGTGGATCTTATGACACTTGGAATTGACTCATCCTTAGCCTATAAAAGCAAGTTCCTCACTTCCATTTTCCATCCCAAGAGATTTAGTAAGTACATGCTGCAGAAATTTTCATCAAGCAATCAAGCGTGCCTTTGGCCCCCCATTTACATTAGTATCATAATCCTCATAGTTGCACAATCATAATCTCCATAGCTGCATATTATCATCTAGTTTCAAATCAATATCCATAGCATTATCATGGCTTCATATTAATCATATCATCATTATCTTAGCTTTGCATTGTAGGCTCGTCACATTGCATTTTTATCCACAAAATCCATTCCTCTCTTTGTCATCTTGGAAAGCAATGATGCAGTAGCATCCAGGGTGTAAGAGCAATCTTGCATCAACCTAAAAAAAAAGTTGTTTCTTTTCAATAAGGGCTAAATTTGGCAGGGTTATTATTTTTAGTAAGTTTGCATTTGTGCACGGTTGGATACAAAATCTTACATGGACCTCTAGAATGGTGAAGAAATCACTTCAATATCATTTGTCATTTGTGAGATATTAAAATTTCAAATTCCAAAAAAAATCCTATTGAAATATTCAAAGTCAAATTTGAGGCACTTAGAGGCTCCGGATGGGCCCAAAATTTGGTGGGAAACCCAACCAGTCTACATTTAGGTACACAACTGTCTTTCCGTGAGCTTTCCGAAAAGGTATTATAATTGAAAATCCAATAGTTGGATCGAAAGTTATGGCCCCGCGAAGTTGACCTGTTTTTGGGGGGATGCAAATTTTTGTTGTTATATGGAGCCTAATCAGACTTGGATGTTAAATTTACCCCACTTTTATTGGTGTGGTTTCCCCCCAAATTCCTACGAGGTCAAGGGGTAGCGCCCCTTGCGGGGTCAAGGGATAGCGCCCCTTGCGGGGTCCAGGGGCAGCGCCCCTAGTGCATTCCCTGTGGCGATACAGGGTGGGGTCGAGAGGCAGCGTCTCTGAAACCTCACATGGTTTTTTTATTATTTTATAAAGGCACCGGGAGTTATTTTTCATTGACCGACATAAAAAAACCCTATTTTGTAACCGACAAAAAGCTTGATAAAAAGTGGCTAAGGGTTAGGGTTTTGATATATTGTATTGTAACATTTTGCAGCGGTATTGAGTTGTAGGGATTGCTGATTGTAATCGGTTTGATTTACTGGATAATAATATTGGACTCTCTATTTGGTGGATGTAGCCCGAGTTTGGGTGAACCACGTTAAAACTTGTCTCTTGCTATTATTATTTCTGTGTATTTCCATTCCTCTGTTTAATCTTTATTTGCATTTAATTGATATCTTCTGCCGGCTAACCTTAACAATTTTGAAATTAAGCCGGTGGCCACCAAAAAGGGCTATATATGATCATTTTTGGGAACCCTTGGGGTAGTAGAGTTAAGGGGGAAGGTGTAGAGTCAAGAAAAGGTGGGAAAATAGAAACCCTAGTTGATTTGGGGTTACAAAAGGCTGAAGATTCTAGAGTCTTGAGAGAGGGAGTTGTAATGTGTTGCAGCATGTAGGGGATTCATCCTCTGATTGTATTTGAGCTTCTATAATGTAATGTTTTTCTCATATTAATAAAATATCATTCTATTTTCTGTGTGCAATTTATGTTATTGTGTGTTATATTATTTACCCCCTTCATCAAGTGGTATTAGAGCAAGGGTTCTTGAGTGTGTAGATAGATGGCCGATTGTGGGGTGGTTTGCACCAGGACCTGAGGTTGTGGGTTTGCTACAGAGATCAACATGCCTCCACAAAGAAACCATGGTGGGAGGAATGCTTTGACGAAAGATGGTTTTAGAGCCTTGCAAAGACAAATCGATGCATTGCAAGAGGAGCTGCGAAGAGCATTCAAGCCGAGAAGAAGAGAGGAAAGCGAAGATGAAGCTGAAGAAGAGCTATTTGAGGAAGAACAAGAAGCTGTGGGAGATCCTGCAGAAGATATGTTGTTGAGGTCCATTTCAAAGATCAGAAAGAGGCCCAAGACCAAAGTTTCTACCTATTCTGGAGATTTGAATCCAAAACAACTTATTGATTGGATCAATGATATGGAGGAGTATTTCGAGTATGAAGATGTGGAAGACCTAGAATGGGTCAAGTTTGCCAAGACAAAGTTGAAGGACCATGCTAGTATTTGGTGGAAGAAGGTCCAGATAGAGAGAAATAGAAGAGGAAAAGCAAAGATTACCAGATGGGATTGGATGGTGGAGAAATTGAAGAAGCAGTTCATTCTTGTGGACTATGAGATGGAGTTGCTAAAGAAGCTGCAAGGATTGAAGCAAGGTAACAAGTTTGTTAAGGAGTACACATAATATTTTTATAAGATCACTATCAGGACAGGCCATGGAGAGGCCAATAAGGGGAAGGTAGCCCGTTACATTAATGGGTTGAGGCCAAGTATTCATGAAGAGTTGAGCCTAGTCAGAATGACAACCATAGAAAATGTGTACCAATTTTCCCTGAAGGTGGAAAAGAAGCTGAATAAGATATTTGAAAGCAAGCAAAGGGGAAGAGGTCAAGGTGGGAGGACTAGTTGAAGACCCTATGGAGGATGAAATGAAGATCCAAAGAAAAGTGAAGAAGCTGAAACTAGTCGAAATCAAAGAGGAGATAATAACTACCACCCTCGTGACCAGAATAATGGTGACCAAAGAGGAAGAGGAAGAGGTAGACCTGGGCAAGGACATGGAAGAGGAGGTTTCAGAGGAACCTATTTCCAATGTGGAGAAGAAGGGCATCAAGCATACGAGTGTCCGCAAAATCAAGGAAGGACAAATAGAAGACCTAAAGGTAATGCACAAGTTGCACATGTAGATGAAGATGTGCAGCTTGATCATTTTGAAGATGCTGAAAGGGAAGAAACCCCAGTTATCAGAAGAACTTTGTTGAATGAAGAGAAAGAACCCAATCAGAGGAAGAGTTTAATCCACACAAGGTGTAAATTTGAAGGTAAGTGTTGTGATAATATTATTGACAGTGGAAGCACTGACAATCTTGTTTCAGAGGAGATAGTTGGCAAGTTGAAGTTGACAAGAAGAAAGCATCCACATCTATATTAGATTGCATGGTTGTAGAAGGACCACAGATCTTTAGTCAATGAGTAGTGTTTAGTAAAGTTCAAGATTGGACACTACCATGATGAGGTGCTGTGTGATATCATACCAATGGACGCATGACATATGCCATTGGGGAGGCCATGGCAGTATGATAGGAGCGTTGTTCATGATGGCCATGCAAACACAGATTCCCTTACAAAGGATGGAGTTCGCATAAATTGAAGCCTTTGAAGGAAGTGGAAGAAAACGTATGTAGAACTACCAGAATTTGCTTGGTAGATGGTAGAATTTTTTTGGAGGGTATGAAACATGAGCATGGTTGCTTTGCATTGATTCCTAAGATTAGTCAAGAGAAATGTCAAGATGTACCAGCAGAAGTCTCAGAAATGTTGGAAGAATTTCAAGATATTGTCTCTGATAATGTACTAGAAGGTTTACCACTAGTGAGGAAGATAAGTCGTCAAATGGATTTGATACCAAGAGCTAGTTTGCCAAATAAAGATTTGAACAGACAAGTCCACGAGTTGTTAAGGGACTGATAAGGGAGAGACTGAGTCCATGTGTGGTACCTACAGTACTAGCACCAAAAAAAGATGGAGAGTGGAGAATGTGTACATATTCTCAAGCCATAAATAAGATCACGATCAATTACAGGTTTCAATTGCCAAGAATGGATGACATAATGGACTATTTGAGTGGAGGCAAGTACTTCATGATAATTGACCTAAAGAGTGGGTATCACCAGATCTTTATTAAGGAAGGAGATGAATGGAAGACAACCTTCAAGACAAAGGAAGGTTTGTATGAGTGGTTAGTCATGCCCTTTGGGCTAACCAATGCACCAAGCACATTCATGCGGCTCATGAACGAGGTATTGAAAGAATTTTTTAGAAGTTTTGTTATTGTTTATTTAGATGATATTTTGATTTTCAGTAAGACTTGGGATGAGCATATGATGCATATTAGAAGAGTTTTGGAGAAGCTGAGGGAGGAGAAGTTGTTGATCAATTTGAAGAAATGTAATTTTGCAAAGAAGGAGTTGATATACCTCAGATTTGTTGTCTCAGTTGAAGGTCTTAAGATGGACCTAGAAAAAGTAAGGGCTATCATTGAATGGCGTATGGCAAGGAGTGCAACGGAGGTATGAGATCTTTTCATGGTTTGGCAAGTTTTTACATAAAGTTTATCAAGAATTTTAGTAGCATTTCTGCACCCCTAACTGAGACAATGAGAGAGGATAGAAAAGAGTTTAGATGGACTAAAGGAGCAGATAAAAGCTTTGATACATTGAAGCAGAAAGTCACAGAGCAACCTATTTTGGCACTTCTAGATTTTAATAAGGTATTTTAGGTAGATTGTGATGTTAGTGGTAGTGCTATAGGAGCTGTTTTGAGTCAAGAAGGTAAGCCCATTGCCTATTTTAGTGAGAAGCTTAATGATGCCAAGAAAAAATATTTTGTTTATGATCAGGAGTTTTATGCAATAGTTCAATCTTTGAAGAAATGGAGACATTATTTGTTGCCAAAGGAGTTTGTTTAATATACTGATTATCAGGCTTTGCAGTATCTTAATAGTCAAGGAAAATTGAACCAGAGGCATTTAAAATGGGTTGAGTTTTTGCAGAGCTATATTTTTGTTTTGAAGCACAGGAGAGGGAAGTCCAAGATGAGGAAATTTGGACCATGTAGAATCCTGAAGAAGCATGATTTAGGAAATGCATTTGAGGTAGAGTTGCCTGATGACATCAATATTTAACCAGTATTCAACATTTCAGATTTGACAGAGTATCATGATGATGGACTTGATAAAGGAACAAAGTGGGACATTCCACCACCTACTTCAGAAAAGGAGGAGATAGAGGGCATTTTGGATAGCCGTGTGGGTAAGAGTACAAGAAACAGGCAGTATACAGAATACTTGGTGAAATGGAAAGGAAGGCCTGTTGAAGATTCATCATGGTTATTTGAGACTGAGGTTAACTATTTTGGTTTCCCTTTTACACATGAGAAGTGATAGGGTCCCCTTTTCAAATTGCCCTGGGTGTCTGATGCAGGAGCATCCATGGTGTAAGAGCAATCTTGCATCAACCAAAAAAAAATGTTTCTTTTCAATAAGGGATAAATTTGGTAGGGTTGCTATTTTTAGTAAGTTTGTATTTGTGCACGGTTGGATACAAAATCTTACACGAACCTCTAGAATGGTGAATTGAAGCTAATGGTGAAGAAGTCACTTTAATATCATTTGTCATTTGTGAGATATTAAAAGTTCAAATTCTAAAAAGTATCCTATTGAAATATTCAAAGTCAAATTTGAGGCACATAGAGGCACCGGATGGGCCCGAAATTTGGTCAGAAACCCAAGAAATCTACCTTTAGGTATTGCTTGTGCACAACTATCTTTTCGAGAGCTTTCCTAAAAGGTATTATAATTAGAAATCCAACAGTCGGATCGAAAGTTATGGCCCCTCCATGTTGACTTGTTTTTGGGGGGAGATGCAAATTTCAAAATTAAACTGGTGGCCACCAAAAAGGGCTATATTTGACCATTTTTGGGAACCCTTGGGGTAGTAGAGTTAAGGGGGAAGGTGTAGAGTCAAGAAAAGACGAGAAAATAGAAACCCTAGTTGATTTAGGGTTACAGAAGGCTGAAGATTCCAGAGTCTTGAGAGAGGGAATTGTAATGTGTTGCAACCTATAGGGGATTCATCCTCTAATTGTATATGAGCTTCTGTAATGTAATATTTTGCCCATATTAATAAAATATCATTCTATTTTCTATGTACAATTTTTGTTATTGTGTGTTTTATGATTTACCCCCTTCATCAAGTGGTATTAGAGTAAGGGTTCCTAAGTGTGTAGATAGATCACCGACTGTGAGGCAGTTTGCACCAGGACCTGAGGTTGTGGGTTTGCTGCAGAGATCAAGATGCCTCTACGAAGAAACTGTGGTGGGAGGAATGCTTTGATGAAAGAGGGATTCAGAGCCCTACAAGACAAATCGATGCATTGCAAGAGGAGATGCGAAGAGGGTTCGAGCCAAGAGGGAGAGAGAAAAGCGAAGATGAAGCTGAAGAAGAGCTATCTAAGGAAGAACAAGAAGTTGCGGGAGATCCTGTAGAACTTAGGTTGTTGAAGGCCATTTCAAAGATCGGAAAGAGGCCCAGGATCGAAGTTGCTACCCATTGTGGAGATTTGAATCCAGAACAACTTATTGATTGGATCAATGCTATGCTAGAGTATTTCAAGTATGAAGATGTGGAAGACCTAGAATGGGTCAAGTTTGCAAAGACAAAGTTGAAGGGCCATGCCAGTATTTGGTTGAAGGAGGTCCATTTAGAGAGAAATAGAAGAGGAAAATCAAAGATTACCATATGGGATCAGATGGTGGAGAAATTGAAGAAGCAGTTCATTCCTATGGACTATAAGATGGAGTTGCTAAAGAAGCTGGAATGATTGAAGCATGGTAACAACTCTGTTAAGGAGTATAGAGAAGATTTTTATAAGATCACTATTAGGACAGGCCATGGAGAGGCCAACAAGGAGAAGGTCGCCCGTTACATTAATGGGTTGAGGCCAAGTATTCAAAAAGAGTTAAGCCTGGTCAAAATGACCACCATAGAAGATGCGTACCAGTTTTCCCTAAAGGTGGAAGAGAAGCTGAATAAGAGATTTGAAAGCAAGAAAAGGGGAAGAAGTCAAGTTGGAAGGACTGGTAGAAAACCCTATGGAGGCCGAAATGAAGATCTAAAGAAAAGTGAAGAAGTTGGAACCAATCAAAATCAGAGAAGAGATAATACCTACCACCCTCATGACTAGAATAATGGTGAGCAAAGAGGAAGAGGAAGAGGTAGACTTGGGCAAGGACCTGGAAGAGGAGGTTTCAGAGGAACCTGTTACCAATGTGGAGAAGAATGGCATCAAGCATATGAGTGTTCACAACATCAAGGAAGGAGAAATAGAAGACTTGAAGGTAATGCACGAGTTGCACATGTAGATGAAGATGCATAGTCTGAGCTTTCTGAAGATGCTGAAAGGGGAGAAACCCTAGTTGTCAGAAGAACTTTGTTGAATGAAGAGAAAGAACCCAATCTAAGGAAGAGTTTAATCCACACATGGTGCAAATGTGAAGGTAAGTGTTGTAATATTATTATTAACTGTGGAAACACTGACAATCTTGTTTTAGAGGAGATGGTTGATAAGTTGAAGTTGACAAGAATAAAGTATACACATCCATATCAGATTGCATGGTTGCAGAAGGACCATAGAGTTTTGGTCAGTCAGTAGTGTTTAGTAAAGTTCAAGATTGGAGACTACCATGATGAGGTGCTATGTGATATCATACCAATGGACGCATGTCATATGCTATTGGGGAGGCTATGGAAGTATGATAGGAGCGTTGTCCATGATGACCATGCAAACACATATTCCCTAACAAAGGATGGAGTTCATCATAAATTGAAGCCCTTGAAGGAAGTGGAAGAAAGGGTATGAAGTACTGCCAGAATTTGCTTGGTAGATGGTAGAAATTTTTTGGAGGGTATGAAGCATGAGCATCATTGCTTTGCATTGATTCCTAAGATTAGTCAAGAGAAATGTGAAGATGTACCAGTAGAAGTCTCAGAAATGTTGGAAGAATTTCAAGATATTGTCTTTGATAATGTATTAGAAGGTTTACCTACCAGTGAGGAAGATAAGTCATCAAATGGATTTGATAACAGGAGCTAGTTTGCCAAATAAGGTAGCCCACAGAATGACTCCATTAGAGAATGAAGAGTTGAACAGACAAGTCCATGAGTTGTTAAGGGACTGATAAGGGAGAGCCTGAGTCCATGTGTAGTACCTATAGTACTAGCACCAAAGAAAGATGGAGAGTGGAGAATGTGTACAAATTCTCAAGCCATAAATAAGATCGCGATCAAGTACAGGTTTCCATTGCCAAGAATGGATGACATAATGGATTGTTTGAGTGGAGCCAAGTACTTCACAAAAATTGACCTAAAGAGTGGGTATCACTAGATCCATATCAGGGAAGGAGATGAATCGAAGACAGCCTTCAAGAAAAAGGAAGGTTTGTATGAGTGGTTAGTCATGCCCTTTGGGCTAACCAATGCACCGAGCACATTCATGTGGCTCATGAATGAGGTATTGAAATTTTTTTCGGGATGTTTTTTATTGCTTATATAGATGATATTTTGATTTTCAGTAAGACTTGGGATGAGCATATGATGCATATCATAAGAGTTTTGGAGAAGCTGAGGGAGGAGAAGTTGTTGATCACTCTGAAGAAATGTAGTTTTGCAAAGAAGCAGTTGGTCTACCTAGGATTTGTTGTCTTAAAGGAAGGTCTTAAGATGGACCCAGAATAAGTAAGGGCTATCATTGAATGGCCTACACCAAGGAGTGCAACAAAGGTATGGTCTTTTCATGGTTTGGAAAGTTTTTACAAAAAGTTTATCAGGAATTTTAGTAGCATTTCTGCACCCCTAACTGAGACAATGAGAGGGGATAGAAAAGAGTTTAGATGGACTAAAGGAGCAAATAAAAGTTTTGATACATTGAAGTAGAAAGTCACAGAACAACCTGTTTTGGCACTTCCAGAGTTCAATAAGGTATTTCAAGTAGATTGTGATGCTAGTGGCAGTGCTATAGGAGGTGTTTTGAGTCAAGAAGGTAATCTCATTGCCTATTTTAGTGAGAAGCTTAATGATACCAAGAAAAAGTATCCTATTTACGATCAGGAGTTTTATGCAATACTTCAGGCTTTGAAGAAATGGAGACAAATAAAGGAGTTTGTTTTATATACTGATCATTAGGCTTTGGAGTATCTTAATAGTTAAGGAAAGTTGAACTAGAGGCACTTAAAATGAGTTGAGTTTTTGCAGAGCTATATTTTTGTTTTGAAGTACAGGAGTGAGAAGCCCAACAAAGTTGCAGATGCCTTAAGCAGAAGGCAAAAATTTGTTGACAGAAATGAAGATAGAGGTTGTTGGGTTCGATGAGCTCAAAAGATTGTATCCTAAAGATCCAGATTTTGCAGAGGCCTAGAAAGCTTGTTTGGAACCTATTACTTTGGAAATGACAAAATGGTTGGATTTCATAATCCAAGATGGCATGTTGTTTAGAGGAAGCCAGTTGTGTATTCCAAGGAGTTCCATGAGAGATAACTTAATTAAGGAGAAGCATAGTGGAGTATTGGCTAGACACTTTGGTTGAGACAAAACCATTGCTATTGTTGGTGAAAATTATCATTGGTCACAGTTATAGCAGGATGTGAGGAAATTTGTGCACAGTTGCAAAGTGTGTCAGATGGCAAAAGGAACAAGTCAGAATATAGGGCTATATCAGCCATTACCTGTACTAGAGAAGCCATGGGATGATATTAGTATGGATTTTTTACTTGGTTTACCAAGGACACAGAGAGGATATGATTCCATTTTTGTGATGGTGGACAGATTCTCGAAGATGGCATATTTCATTCTTTGTAAGAAGACTAATGATGTTATTCATATTGCTGAATTATTTTTCAGAGAGGTGGTGAGATTACATGGTCTACCAAAGAGCATAGTTTCAGATTGAGATACCAAGTTTGTTGGTTATTTCTGGAGGACATTGTGGAAGAAGTTGAAGACAGATTTGAATTTCAGTTCGGCACACCATCCACAAACTGATGGACAAATAGAAGTGGTGAATAGGATTTTGGGTAACCTGCTACGATGCTTAGTAGGAGATAAGCTCAAGGGATGGGATTTTATTTTACCATAGGCATAATTTCCTTACAACAATTCTGTCAATAGGAGCACAGGTAAATCTCCATTCTAGGTTGTGTATGGGAGTAGCCCAAGAACTGCTTCCAAATTGAGGAGGATGGATAAGGGGGAGAAGAGTAGTGCTAAAGATGAAATGTTTGTTGAGCACATGAAGAATTTGCATGAAGAGGTAATAAAGCAAATCTATAAGATGAATTCTTAGTATAAGGCTAAAGCAAATCAGAATAAGAGACATAAGGAGTTTCAGGAGGGTGATGAAGTTATGGTTCACTTGAGAAAAGAAAGCTTTCCAGTTGGTACATTTAATAAGCTGAAGATGAGGAAATTTGGACCATGTAGAATCCTGAAGAAGCATGATTCAAGAAATGCATTTGAGGTAAAGTTGCCTGATGACATCAATATTTCACTAGTGTTTAACATTTCAGATTTGACAGAGTATCATGATGATGGATTTGATAAAGGAACACAGTGGGACATTCTATACCTACTTCAGAGAAGAAGGAGATAGAGGGCATTCTGGATAGCCATGTGGGTAAGAGTACAAGAAACAAGCACTATACAGAATACTTGGTGAAATGGAAAGGAAGACTTGTTGAAGATTCATCATGGTTATCTGAGACTGAGGTTAACCATTTTGGTTTCCCTCTAACTCATGAGAAGTGACAGGGTCACTTTTCAAATTACCTCGGGTGTTTGATGCAGGAGCATCCAAGGTGTAATAGCAATCTTGCATCAACCAAAAAAAAAATGTTGTTTCTTTTCAATAAGGGCTAAATTTGGCAGGGTTACTATTTTTAGTAAGTTTGGATTTGTGCACGGTTGGATACAAAATCTTCCACGGGCCTCCAGAATGGTGAATTGAACCTAATGGTGAAGAAATCATTTCAATATCATTTGTCGTTTGTGAGATATTAAAATTTCAAATTCCAAAAAAATCTTATTGAAATATTCAAAGTCAAATTTGACACATTTAGAGGCTCTGGATGGGCCCAAAATTTGGTTGGAAAACCAAGTAATCTACATTTAGGTATTGCTTATGCACAATTGTCTTTTTGAGATCTTTCTGAAAAGGTATTATAACTTGAAATCCAACTGTCGGACCGAAAGTTATGGCCCCGTGAAGTTGACCTATTTTTGGGGGGAGATGCAAATTTTGAATTTAAGCTGGTGGCCACCAAAAAGGGCTATATATGACCAATTTTGGGAAATCTTGGTGTAGTAGAGTTAAGGGGGAAGGTGTAGAATCAAGAAAAGGTAGGAAAATAGAAACCCTAGTTGATTTGGGGTTATAGAAGGCTGAAGATTCCACAGTCTTGAGAGAGGGAGTTGTAATGTGTTGCAGCCTGTAGGCGATTCATCCTCTTATTGTATTTGAGCTTCTGTAATGTAATGTTTTGCCCATATTAATAAAATATCATTCTATTTTCTGTGTGTAATTTCTATTATTGTGTGTTTTATGATTTACCCCCTTCATCAAGTGGTATCAGAGCAAGGGTTCTTGAGTGTGTAGGCAAATCACTGACTATGAGGCAGTTTGCAAAAGGACCTGAGGTTGTGGGTATGCTGTAGAGATCAAGATGCCTCCACGAAGAAACTGTGGTGGGAGGAATGCTTTGATAGAAGAGAGTTTTAGAGCCCTGCAAAGACAAATCGATACATTGCAAGAGGAGCTGTGAAGAGGGTTCGAGCCGAGAAGGAGAGAGGAAAGCGAAGATGAAGCTAAAGAAGAGCTATTTGAGGAAGAACAAGAAGATGTGGGAGATCCTACAGAAGTTAGGTTGTTGAGGGCCATTTCAAAGATCAGAAATAGGCCCAAGATCAAAGTTTCTACCTATTCTGGAGATTTGAATCCGGAACAACTTATTGATTGGATCAATGATATGGAGGAGTATTTCGAGTATAAAGATGTGGAAGACCTAGAACGGGTCAAGTTTACAAAGACAAAGTTGAAGGGCCATGCCAGTATTTGGTGGAAGGAGGTCCAGTTAGAGAGAAATAGAAGACAAAAAGCAAAGATTACTAGATGGGATCAGATGGTGGAGAAATTGAAGAAGCAGTTCATTCCTAAGGAATTTGAGATGGAGTTGCTGAAAAAGTTAAAATGATTGAAGCAAGGTAACAAGTCTGTTAAGGAGTTTACATAAGATTTTGATAAGATCACTATCAGAACAGGCCATGGAGAGGCCAAGAAGGAGAAGGTAGCTCATTACATTAATGGGTTAAGGCCAAGCATTCAAGAAGAGTTGAGCCTGGTTACGATAGAAGATGTGTACCAGTTTTCCCTGAAGGTGGAAGAGAAGTTGAATAAGAGATTTGAAAGCAAGCAAAGGGGAAGAGGTCAAGGCGGAAGGACTGGTGGAAGACCCTATGGAGGCTGAAATGAAAATGCAAATAAAAGTGAAGAAGCTAGAACTAGTCGAAATCAGAGAGGAGATAATACCTACCACCCTTGTGACCAGAATAATGGTGAGCAAAGAGGAAGAGGAAGAGGTAGACCTAGGCAAGGACCTAGAAGAGGAGGTTTCAGAGGAACCTATTTCTAATGTGGAGAAGAAGGGCATTGAGCATACGAGTGTTCCCAACATCAAGGAAGGACAAATAGAAGACCTGATGGTAATGCATGAGTTGCATATGTAGATGAAAATGTGGAGTCTGATCGTTCTAAAGATGCTGAAAGGGGAGAAACCCTAGTTGTCAGAGGAACTTTGTTGAATGAAGAGAAAGAACCCAATCAGAGGAAGAGTTTAATCTGTACAAGGTATAAATGTGAAGGCAAGTGTTGTGATATTATTATTGAAAGTGGAAGCACTAACAATCCTGTTTCAGAGGAGATGGTTGACAAGTTGAAGTTGACAAGAAGAAAGCATCCACATCCATATCGGATTGCATGGTTGCAGAAGGACCATAGAGCTTTGGTCAATGAGTAGTGTTTAGTAAAGTTCAAGATTGGAGACTACCATGATGACGTGCTGTGTGATATCATACCAATGGACGCGTGTCATATGCTGTTGGGGAGGCCATGGCAATATGATAGGAGCACTGTCCATGATGGCCATGCAAACACATATTCCCTAACAAAGGATGGAGTTCGTCATAAATTGAAGCCCTTGAAGGAAGTCAAAGAACAAGTATGTAGTACTGCCAGAATTTGCTTGGTAGATGGTAGAAAATTTTTGGAGGGTATTAAGCATGAGCATCATTGCTTTGCATTGATTCCTAAGATTAGTCAAGAGAAATGTGAAAATGTACTAGCAGAAATCTTGGAAATGTTGGAATAATTTCAAGATATTGTCTCTGATAATGTACCAGAAGGTTTACCACCAATGAGGAAGATAAGTCATCAAATGGATTTGATACCAGGAGCTAGTTTGCCAAATAAGGCAGCCCACAGAATGACTCTAGCAGAGGATGAAGAGTTGAATAGACAAGTCCACGAGTTGTTAAGGAAGGGACTGATAAGGGAGAGCTTGAGTCCATGTGCGGTACCTGTAGTACTAGCACCAAAGAACGATGGAGAGAGGAGAATGTGTATAGATTCTCAAGCCATAAATAAGATCATGATCAAGTATAGGTTTCCATTGCCAAGAATGGATGACATAATGGACATTTTGAGTGGAGCTAAGTAATTCACAAAAATTGACCTAAAGAGTGGGTATCACCAGATCCGTATCAGGGAAGGAGACGAATGAAAGACAACCTTCAACACAAATGAAGGTTTGTTTGAGTGGTTAGTCATGCCCTTTGGGCTAACCAATGCACCGAGCAAATTCATGCAGCTCATGAACAAGGTATAGAAAGAATTTTTGGGAAAGTTTTGTTATTATTTATTTAGATGATATTTTGATTTTCAGTAAGACTTGGGATGATCATATGATGCATATCAGAAGAGTTTTGGAGAAGCTAAGGGAGGAGAAGTTGTTGATCAATCTGAAGAAATGCAGTTTTGCAAAGAAAGAGTTGGTATACCTAGGATTTGTTGTCTCAGAGGAAAAGGTCTTAAGATGGACCCAGAAAAAGTAAGGGCTATCATTGAATGGCCTACACTAAGGAGTGCAACAGAGGTACGATCTTTTCATGGTTTGGCAAGTTTTCAGAAAGTTTATCAAGAATTTTAGTAGCATTTGTGTACCCCTAATTGAGACAATGAGAGGGGATAGAAAAGAGTTTAGATGGACTAAAGGAGCAGATAAAAGCTTTGATACATTGAAGTAGAAAGTCATAGAGCAACCTATTTTGGCACTTCCAAATTTCAATAAGGTATTTCGGGTACATTGTGATGCTAATGGCAGTGCTATAGGAGCTATTTTGAGTCAAGAATGTAAGCCCATTACCTATTTTAGTGAGAAGCTTAATGATGCAAAGAAAAATTATTCTGTTTGTGATCAGGCATTTTATGCAATAGTTCAGGCTTTGAAGAAATGGAGACATTATTTGTTTCCATAGGAGTTTGTTTTATATACTGATCATTAGGCTTTTCAGTATCTTAATAGTCAAGGAAAGTTAAACCAGAGGCACTTAAAATGAGTTGAGTTTTTGCAGAGCTATACTTTTGTTTTGAAGCATAGGAGTGGGAAGTCCAACAGAGTTGCAGATGCCTTGAGTAGAAGGCAAACTTTGTTGATAGAATTTAAGATAGAGATTGTTGGGTTCGATGAGCTCAAAAGTTTGTATCCTAAAGATCCAAATTTTGCAAAGGCCTGGAAAGCTTGTTTGGAACCTGTTACTTTGGACAGGACAAAATGGTTGGATTTCATAATCCAAGATGGCATGTTGTTTAGAGGAAGCCAGTTGTGCATTACAAGGAGTTCCATGAGAGAGAACTTGATTAAGAAGAAGCATAGTGGAGGATTGGCTGGACACTTTGGTCAAGATAAAACCATTACTATTGTTGGTGAAAATTATTACTGGCCACAGTTGCAGCAGGATGTGAGGAAATTTGTGCAGAGTTGCAGAGTGTGTCAGATAGCAAAAGGAACAAGTCAAAATATAGGGCTATATCAGCCATTACCTGTACCAGAGAAGCCATGGGATGATATCAGTGTGGATTTTCTCCTTGGTTTACCAAGGACATAGAGAGGACATGATTCTATTTTTGTGGTGGTGGATAGATTCTCAAAGATGGCACATTTCATTCCTTGAAAGAATACTAATGTTTTTGTTCATATTGATAAATTATTTTTCAGAGAGGTGGTGAGATTTCACAGTCTACCAAAGAGCATAGTTTCAGATTGAGATACCAAGTTTGTTGATTATTTCTTGAGGACATTGTCGAAGAAGTTGAAGACAGATTTGAAGTTCAGTTTTGCACACCATCCAGAGACTAATGGACAGACAGAAGTGGTGAATAAGAGTTTGGGTAACCTACTATGATGCTTAGTAGGAGATAAGACCAAGGGATGGAATTTAATTTTACCACAGGTAGAATTTGCTTACGATAATTTTGTCGATAGGAGCAAAGGTGAATCTCCATTTTAGGTTGTGTATTGGAGTAGCCCAAGAACTTTTTTCGAATTGAGGAGGATGGATAAAGGGGAGAAGAGTAGCGCCAAAGTTGAAAATTTTACTGAGCACATGAAGAATTTTTTGGAAGTTTTGTTATTGTTTATTTAGATGATATTTTGATTTTCAGTAAGACTTGGGATGAGCATATGATGCATATTAGAAGAGTTTTGGAGAAGCTGAGGGAGGAGAAGTTGTTGATCAATTTGAAGAAATGTAATTTTGCAAAGAAGGAGTTGATATACCTCAGATTTGTTGTCTCAGTTGAAGGTCTTAAGATGAACCTAGAAAAAGTAAGGGCTATCATTGAATGGCGTATGGCAAGGAGTGCAACGGAGGTATGAGATCTTTTCATGGTTTGGCAAGTTTTTACATAAAGTTTATCAAGAATTTTAGTAGCATTTGTGCTCCCCTAACTGAGACAATGAGAGGCGATAGAAAAGAGTTTAGATGGACTAAAGGAGCAGATAAAGGATTTGATACATTGAAGAAGAAAGTCATAGAGCAACTTGTTTTGGCACTTCTAGATTTTAATAAGGTATTTCAGGTAGATTGTGATGCTAGTGGCAGTTCTATAGGAGCTATTTTGAGTCAAGAGGGTAAGCCCATTGCCTATTTTAGTGAGAAACTTAATGATGCCAAGAAAAAGTATTTTGTTTATGATCAGGAGTTTTATGCAATAGTTCAGGCTTTGAAGAAATGGAGACATTATTTGTCACCAAAGGAGTTTGTTTTATATACTGATCATCAAGCTTTGCAGTATCTTTATAGTCAAGGAAAGTTGAACTAGAGGCACTTAAAATGGGTTGAGTTTTTGTAGAGCTATACTTTTGTTTTGAAGCACAGGATTGGGAAGTCCAATAGAGTTGCATATGCCTTGAGAAGAAGGCAAAATTTGTTTAGAGAAATGAAGATAGAGGTTGTTGGGTTCGATGAGCTCAAAAGTTTGTATCCTAAAGATCCAAATTTTACAGAGGCCTGGAAAGCTTGTTTGGAACCTATTACTTAGACATGACAAAATGGTTGGATTTCATAATCCAAGATGGCATGTTGTTTAGAGGAAGCCAGTTGTGCATTCCAAGGATTTCCATGAGAGAGAACTTGATTAAGGAGAAGCATAGTGGAGGATTGGTTGGACATGTTGGTCGAGATAAAACCATTGCTATTGTTGGTGAAAATTATTATTGGCCACAATTGCAGCGAGATGTGAGGAAATTTGTGTAGAGTTGCAAAGTGTGTTAGATGGCAAAAGGAACAAGTCAGAATATAGGGCTATATCAGCTATTACCTATACCAGAGAAGCCATGGGATGATATCAGTATGGATTTTGTCCTTGGTTTACCAAGGACACAGAGAGGACATGATTGCATTTTTGTGGTGGTGGATAGATTCTTGAAGATGGCACATTTCATTCCTGGCAAGAAGACTAATGATGTTGTTCATATTGCTGAATTATTTTTCAGAGAGGTGGTGAGATTACACGGTCTACCAAAGAGCATAGTTTCAGATTGAGATACCAAGTTTGTTGGTTATTTCTGGAGGACATTGTGGAAGAAGTTGAAGACATATTTGAATTTTAGTTCTGCACACCATCCACAGATTGATGGATAGATAGAAGTGGTGAATAAGAGTTTGGGTAACTTGCTACGATGCTTAGTAGGAGATAAGCCCAAGGGATGGGATTTGATTTTACCACAGGTAGAATTTGCTTACAACAATTCTGTCAATAGGAGCACAGGTAAATCTCCATTCCAGGTTGTGTATAGGAGTAGCCCAAGAACTACTTCTAAATTGAGGAGGATGGATAAGGGGGAGAAGAGTAGTGCCGAAGCTGAAAATTTTGCTGAGCACATGAAGAATTTGGACAAAGAGGTAAGAAAGCATATCCATAAGATCAATTCTCAGTTAAGGCTAAAGCAGATCAGAAGAAGAGACATAAGGAGTTTCAAGAGGGTGATGAAGTCATGGTTCACTTGAGAAAGGAAAGATTTCTAGTTGGTACATATAATAAGCTTAAGATGAGGAAATTTAGACCATTTAGAATCTTGAAGAAGCATGATTCAGGAAAAGTATTTGAGCTAGAGTTGCCTGATGACATCAATATTTCACCAGTGTTCAACATTTTAGATTTGACAGAGTATCATGATGATGGACTTGATAAACAAACACAGTGGGACATTCCAGCACCTACTTAAGAGAAGGAGGAGATAGAGGGCATTCTAGATAGCCGTGTGGGTAAGAGTACAAGAAACAAGCATTATACAGAATACTTGGTGAAATGGAAAGGAAGGTCTATTGAAGATTCATCATGGTTATCTGAGACTGAGGTTAACCGTTTTGGTTTCCCTCTAACTCATGAGAAGTGACAGGGTCACTTTTCAAATTACCCTAGATGTCTGATGCAGGAGCATCCAGGGTGTAGGAGCAATCTTGCATCAACAAAAAAAATGTTGTTTCTTTTCAATAAGGGCTAAATTTGGCAGGGTTACTCTTTTTAGTAAGTTTACATTTGTGTACGGTTGGATACAAAATCTTACATGAACCTCCAGAATGGTGAATTGAAGCTAATGGTGAAGAAATCACTTCAATATCATTTGTCATTTGTGAGATATTAAAATTTCAAATTCCAATAAAAATCCTATTGAAATATTCAAAGTCAAATTTGAGGCACTTAAAGGCTATGGATGGGCTCGAAATTTGGTGGGAAACCCAAGCTATCTACCTTAAGTTATTGCTTGTGCACAACCTTCTTTTTGAGAGCTTTCCCAAAAGGTATTCTAATTGAATATCCAACGGTCGGATCAAAAATTATGGTCTCACGAATTTGACCTATTTTTGGGGGGAGATGCAAATTTTAAAATTAAGCTGGTGGCTACTAGAAAGGGCTATATATGACCATTTTTAGGAAGCCTTGGGGTAGTAGAGTTAAGGGGGAAGGTGTAGAGTCAAGAAAAGGTGAAAAAATAGAAACCCTAGTTGATTTGGGGTTACAGAAGGCTGAAGATTCTATAGTCATGAGAGAGGGAGCTGTAATGTGTTGTAGCCTGTAGGGGATTCATCCTCTAATTGTATTTGAGCTTCTGTAATGTAATGTTTTGCCCATATTAATAAAATATCATTCTATTTTATGTGTACAATTTCTATTATTGTGTGTTTTATGATTTACCCCCTTCATCAAGCAAGGAAGTACACTTCTAAGAGCAATATTATCATCTGCAAGATCATTGAGAAGATAGGAAATAATGGAATGCACGAGATAATCAGTTTGCAAATATATATTGCATTTTTATTAGTTTCATTGATGTATTGAATTTGAGTAGGAATTCTACAGTATTTGTGGTATCTTAGTAGGTTCCTACATTAGTTTCAAATTATCAATCACATTTTGGCACCCACCATGGGGCCTTGCCCCATTTTTAACTTCCAAATTTGAGTTCTTGGTGTCCTTACAGTCGTAATAGGTCATTCTTGTGCATTCAATTTCTAGTTCTGCGCATCTGTGGAGAAAGTCACAATCTTGTGCATATAAAACTTTTTTCTGCGCATCTAATAGTTCTTTATGTGGATTTGTCTTTCTATGCATATAACTCATCTTTTTGTGCATTTGATATCTATTTCGGTGCATATGAAATCTATCATTTTTTAGGGTGTCTTGATAATTTTTGATGCTAACTTTGGTTGGAGGTATCATCGATCGTCAGAGAAATATATTCAAACTACTGACAATGGGTTTTTGCAGGTTTTTAGGCTTGGTTTAGGCATCATCATACAACTTGCATACAATCTTCACTTACTTTCTAAATAGGAGTAATCATAATCATTTTGCATACAACTTGCATACAATTTTCACTTAGTTTCTAATTAGAAGGAGTAATCATAATCATTTTGCATACAACTTGCATACAATTTTCACTTAGTTTTTAATTAGGAAGAGTAATACATTCTTGCATACAATCATCACCTAGCTTAAAATAGGAGGAAGTAATTCAATATCGCATTACAAATAATCACCTAGTTTAAAATAGGAAGGTAAATGTACAATCTTGCATTCTACTTTGCATACAAATCATTCACTTAGTCTAACTCAGAAGTTTAAAATTGGACAAATCTTGCATAACAAACTTGCATACAATCCAAATTTAGCATAAATAGGAGAAAGTAATTTGATTATCTTTCTTTTGTTGTTATTATGCAAATATGGCACTTTTGTGTTGGTAGATTAGTCATGTCTAGTTTAATCTAAGTGGTCAATGAACAAGTGTTTACTTTGTTTGTAAAAGTGATAGGCATATGCTCTCCCCTTACAACATCTTGGGTGATCAAAAAGATAGACTCAATTCCCCTTTTCTTGTTTACCCTTAGCAAGGCCTACTCTTGGATTGCGATTCATCCAAGAGGGATGACCTTAAGCGGAGCTTTCTTTTGACCTACTCTATAAATGGAATAAGGCAAAAGCCAAGTTCTAACCAACGTCAGCCTTGCCTTTCGGTGCCAAATCAAAAAGAGGTGTACTAACACTTTGTGGAAACAATTTCCACATTATGTGAAGTATTTGAAATTCTTAGTAGGATTGGTCAAAGATTTTAGTAGCTGGTTGCATGCTCACAAGGCATTGGTCCCTCAAAGTTATTAAGAACCATTGTTTTAGAGGCCAAAATCCTTTTACTTGTTGATGCAGGAGGTTGGAATATAGACCTCTGAAGCTGCCCAGTATTTTCACTAATCATGTGTAGAGACAAAAAATTCACTCTTTATTGGGAATGAAACTTGGTATGCCTGAGAAGTGTGTGCCATGTAAGGGGGAGCCAGTGCTATCAAGTTTCTATCTGTCCACCTTGATTTAAGTGGCTGGAGAAATCCAAGTTGGGATTCAACAAGTAGTATCTTTTCTCACCTAGGATTGTACTTGTCTTCAATTTTATTTTAAACATTAAATGTCACAAACAAACATCAAATTGTACTTGTTATGTTCTCTTGCCTAAACACAGAAAAATCATCAGCAAAGAAATTTAGGTTGCATAGAAAAACATGCCTAGAATAAGCAACATTGATCAAACACTACAAAAACACAGAATTGTGCATTTGAAATTTGTAATTGCTCATTTGATACTTCTTTCTACGCATTCATTTCCTACTACGCATATACAACCTATTTCTATGCTTTTGAACATTCTTGTTGTGCATGCACCCTTCAACACATATAAACAACAATACCGTGCATACAAAACTGTGCATTCAATCAATAGAGCCGCACATTTAAACCCTGTTTCTGCGAATTTAAATTTGTGAATTCAAAATAGAGAGCATTTCTTGAGATTTTGAGAAATTAAGCAAATCAACTTTTGATACCCATTTTTGTATAGAATCTATTGGTGAAGTCATTTGAACCATAAACATTTTTCCCATACCCGTTTCCAAATATTTCACTTACCATATCATACTTAGCTATCCCAAAATCAAACAAAATCAAAATTTTCCCAAAGGTGGCATTGAGATCTTCATTTTCAAAACAAAATAATTTGGTTAGTTTCCCCTATCAAGATCAAATCATCCTCTAGAGACTACATTAAGCATCTTGACAAGGTTTGTCTACAACAATAGTGATTCATATCATCTCTATTTTGACTCACCTTGGATCAACACTTTGATTGCTTTTAGCTGAAGACCATTGTTGAACAAAAGATCAAAAATAAAGCTTAAGAAAACCTTATCACCATCAACTCATTCAAATCCAATCTTTCATCCAAATGACACCCACCAAAAATATCACTTGTATCCACAAGTAGTTCATCCAACTCCACCCATATCCAAAATTTTATGGTTGAAACTAGGTCCCAAATCAAGAGAAGAAAAGAAACGAATACATCAAACAATAGTGTTCACTCCTCTTCTTCTAGTGATGAAGAGGAAGAAATCCCACATGAAGAACTTGTTAGTGCTATGCAAGATCCTAAATTCCAAAGAATTATGGATAAGGTCATAACCATGGAGCCCCAAAAGTATTTCCTTATGCTAGGACAACAAGGAGCCAAACTACCCGCTGATTTTGATATTTCAAAATTGAGAGAAACAACCTCATCAAATGAAGTAGAAACTTCCAAAGATGGAAAAGAGGCTCCCAAAAATGAAAAGACTAAGGTTATGTCAAACCCTTTGGACACACTAACACAACAAATCCAAGTCTTGCAACAACTTGTGGACATTCAAACCAGAAAACATTACTCATTAGAGGATATATCTCCATATCCTTTTGATAAGAGCTTAGTCATGGTACCTTTCCCTTCGAAATTTGACATCCCTAAATTTGACAAATATAGGGGAAAAGGTGATCCGCGAGACCATATTTGAGAATTTAGTGCTGCATGCTTAGAGGTCACCCACAATGAGACATATCTTATGTGACTCTTTCCACGCAGCCTAGAGGGTCAAGCTATGGAATGGTTATCTCATCTACCTCCCAGAATATGAACATTTAATGAGCTAGTGGACAAGTTTGTGACACATTTCTCCTATAACATTGAACACGAAATTTCAATGTTAGATCTATGTAATAACAAATAAAAAGGTGGAGAATCTTTTGCCACTTTCTTGCAAAGATATTGGAGACAACTCACAAGTAAATGTCCTTACCACATCCTTGAGAAGCAAATGATTAAGATGTTTGTCCATAACCTAAACATTGACTAAACATTGACTTAAGCTATCAAATACAAATCCAATGCCCTACTTCTTTTAGTAAGGTCATTGAAATGGGACTATTAATTGAGAAAGCTTTGATAGCAAAAGGACAAATTAAAATCTACAAGGATGTCCCTAGTTCAAGCAATAACACAGACAAATCGAGGTTTTGGACTAAAAACAAAAACATTGTAAATGATGGAGTTGTAGATGCCAAACATGTGGTACCAAAACAACCTATTCTCAACTTATCAAGTCCACACAAGACTACTCCAAACAAACCTCCAAAGAATGAACCAAGACCCACAAACTTTCCTCCTTGATGGAAGTTTACACCATTAGGGGAATCAATTGAATCTGCTTTAAGGAAGCTCATATCAAACAACCTCATAATGCTTCCTACAGTAAGAGAATATGAACCCAAGTTCAAACCCTCTTGGTGGAAAGATTCCAACCTTTTTGAATTCCATAGAAGCAAAGGTCATAAAACTAATGGCTGCCAATGACTGAATAACACCATCCAAGACTTGATAGATCATGGAGAAATATCAATAGATGGACATACATCCAATGATAAGCATTTGGCATTCAAGAATCTGCTCTCTAACTATGATAAGGGAGGATCCTCTAAGCAAAACAATAATAGTGGTAACAATGCCAACTACACGAATATATCATATGAATACATTGTTAACCACATCTCCAAAAGTGATTCACATGTAAATGTGATCACTATAAATAATAAGACCTATTGTAATGTTACCACTCATCATGGAAAGATTACTCTCCAAGGGGCTCCACCTAAACCATCATTCATATCCAACCAGTATAATTTCCTAGACCAACTCCATAAGACACCCACACATATATCTATATTGGAGCTTTTGCGTCTTTCACCATCCCATAAAGCTATCCTAGAAAAAGCTCTCTTGGAAACCACCGTGCCAACCAACCTTGACCAAGAGAAATTTCAAGCCATGGTAGGACATCTCACTACCCCTCATTTCCTATCTTTTACCAAAAAAGATGACACGTCCATTACCCAACCTCACAATGCATCCCTTCACATCGAGCCCTCATTCATAAACACAGAATAAAATGGGTCCTTATAGATGGAGGGGCAAGTTTAAATATTTGTACACTAAAATTAATCCTTGCATTGGGTTCTCTGAGAGTGTTGTTGATCCAAAGAAGTTCACAAGTAAGGCTTATGATGAAGAAGAAAGGACATCTAAAGGAACTGTTGTTTTGCCGATAAGAGTTGGACTAGTGGAAAAAGATGTGGTTTGCCAAGTACTTGACATGGAACTAGCCTAGAATATTCTTCTTGGCTGACCTTGGATACATGCAATGAAGGTCGTACCATAGACCTATCACCAATGTATAAAGTTCCCACACAATGTCCAAGAGATTACTATCCATGGTGATCTTGATCCATTCCAATACTGCAATACCATCAAATCCCAACCAGAAGTTGTCATACCTACCAATCGTGCAAGTTCATCCTCTACAGCCTGTTAGGAATTGCATGTAGAAGATATTAATTAAATACAAATAAAGATTAAATAGAGGAATGGAAATACACAAAAATAATAACAGTGAGAGACAAGTTTTAATGTGGTTCACCCAAACCTGGGCTACATCCACCAACAGAGAGTCCAATATTATTATTATCTAGTAAATCAAACCGATTACAACCAACAATCCTTGCAACTCAATATCGCTGCAAAATGCTACAATATATCAATGGAAACCCTAACTCTTAGCCACTTTTATCAAGCCTTATGTCGGTTACAAAAATAGGGTTTCTTTATGTCGATCAATAGAAAAATAACTCCTAATGCCTTTATAAAATAATAGGCAATTTTTGCTTCAGGGGCGCTACCCCTAGCATCCCCTGCTGGGGGTGTTACCCTAGATCCCCATCGTGGGCTCTGCCCTTGGGCCCCCACCAGGGGGATAAGCCCCCCAGTACCTATAGGAGGGGTTCTTCCCCCCTGCACTCCCCCATTAAATAATTTGGGGGGAAACTGCACTGATAAAAGTGGGGAAAATTTAACCTCTGAGTTTGATTAGGCTCCATATAAGAACAATCTCCCATGTGGAGACTGATTAGACTCCACAACATATCACAACTAGTGTTGACCCAAGTTTAATACCTTTTACATCCAAAACCACTAAACTAAAAGTCAAGCTCAAAGACAAAGGGGTAGGAGAATATTCTATTGAACATACCTTTTGTCTTGCATGCTTGCCCCTATCACCTAACTCTTATGGTAAATCCTCTATGAACAAACCGCGGTCTTCAATATTTCTGAACTATCTTGTGAAGACAAAGGCATTGATGTGGTTCAAACATATAGCTCAACAAGTACATACCATAAGAATCAAAGCTTAGGGTCTAGACTGCAAGAGTTTGATTCACAAAACACCAAGAGTGAGTCCCAAGAGGAAGGTCAGATGTAACACTTGCTAGATAATACTGAGGAGAGTAATGTTTTAGACCTTGTAAATACCCCCACAAACCTAGACAAATCCTCCATCTTTACCATCATTTCCCTTGAACTAGACCAACCTAATGATCCTCTACCATTAGTCCATCCCAAGCTTCTAGACTGGGAACTACAAGAGGCACCCGAACTAGATACCTTTCAAAATGACGATGCTATCATTGACTATCTAGAACTATGGGATCACTTACCCTTAGGAGATCCTAAAGCTACCTTTGATATAGAATTGAATGACAAGGCTTATTTTGGAGAGAGTTCCAAGCCTTTTAGTCATAAAAATATAAAAATAAAACTGCTTTAATGGTGAAAACCGCTATGTGGCAGTGTTAGATCGTGAAAAAAGTAAACAAAAGAAGATGAATCTGATGGTGAAAATCTCTCTGAGGCGCCAAAGGATGAAAGAATTGACACTCTCCCCAATCTTGCACATCAGGAGAGATCATCAATTTTGATAGAACCAACAGGACCTATTAGCATTGGCACAGAAGACAATCCAAAGATAATCCATCAGGCAGAATCTTTATCTGAGTGAGAAAGACTAGAATTCATCCCATTCTTCAAACAAAGAGATAAATTTTTCTTGGTACTATGCAAATATGCCTAGACTTGATCTAAATTTCATAATGCATCACTTATCACTAGCTCTAGGAGCTAAACTAGTAAAAAAAAAACTAAGGAAGATGCATCCGCATATCGCACTATTACTGAAAGAAGAATTGAAGAAGCTGTTAGATGTTGGGTTTGTCATACCAATTGACTATCTAGAATGGATTTCCAATATTGTTCCTATCTCAAAACCAGATGGAAGGGTCAGAATTTGTAATGATTTTAGGGATTTGAATAAGGCTTGCCCCAAGGATGACTTTCCTTTGCCTAATATTGACATCACTGTGGACCTTACAACGGGGCATACTATGCTATCTCTCATGGATGGGTTTTTAGGCTACAATCAGATCAAAATAACACCTGAAGACCAACACAAGACCACTTTTACATGTCCATGGGGTACATATTGCTAGTGTGTGATGCCATTTGGACTAAAAAATGTAGGAGAAACATACCAAAGAGCAATGACAACAATTTTTCATGATATGATGCACATCATCATGGAAGATTATGTCGATGATATTCTAGCCAAATAACTCACAAGAGAATGACACTTGTAGGTATTAGATAAATATTTCAGAGACTGAAGCAATTCAACGTTCGCTTGAATCCAAAGAAGTGTGTGTTCTGAGTCACATCTGACAAACTTTTAGGATACATAGTTTCAGCCAAAGGAATTGAGGTGGATCTAGCCAAAGTGAAGGCAATAATGGACATGCCATCACCTAGAAACATTAGTCAACTAAGATCATTGCAAGGAAAGCTACAATCTATCTATCGGTTCATCTCTCAATTAGTCGACAAATGTCACCCATTTACTCATCTCCTACACAAGAACATTCCTTTTAGATGGGATGAGGGGTATGAACAAGCTTTTAACCTCCTGAAAGAGCAACTGATGAATCCTCTACTCTTGATGCCACCAATATAGGGTAAACCACTTCTGCTCTATATTCAGCTACACCAATAGCTCTTGGAGCCCTATTAGCACAACAGGACTATGAAGGAAAGGAATGAGCCATTTACTACATCAGTAGAACATTGGTAGGCTATGAGTTACAATACACATCCATTGAAAGAGCATGCCTTGCTATAGTTTTTGCATCCCAAAAACTAAGACATTATATGCTCACTATTAAGTGGTAAAAATATGGATAGTGGGTGTTTAATTAGTTTGATGTCTATCCTCCTTTCACCAATTACATTCAAGGACTTTGGGTCGAGTGACAAGGCACTATTAGACCCTTGGTCACTTAGGAATGTAGGGAAGCTTGGATTTATGTGATTTGATTGCCAATTATGTTCAATTATGCTTAATTATACCTCAAAACCCTAATTATACAATTACAGTAGCAAACAGACAAATTACTCAAAATGTTGCTATAGGAAGATGTAAAATGACAGATGAATGCACACCTATTTTTTAAGTTTGAAAAGAAGAATAGTCAGGGACTAAGTAGCGGGCACCCAAGTCCAATGCCCAGGTTTTTGTCAGGATCTGGAAACTTGATCTATAAACTATCCCTACTACATCAGAGATTTTCTTATCACAAAATCTGGAGGAGTAGGTAACGGGTGCCCAAGTCCAGGGTGCTATTTTTAACTCTGATCTACAAATCTGACACCCTGTAATATCCTCCTACAACTCCACTTTTCCTGTATCTTCAGTCTATAACTTGCAATCACAGAAACTTTGGGAGGGGGTTGTGGTGTTTAAAGGATTGCCTCAGTCAAGCCTTAGAGAGAGGTTCAAGTCTTCTGAACAACATTGTCAGATAGAGAGTGTGTGCCCTTGGGAAGCAGATTCAAAACCAAATGATAAATGCTTAAAAACACAAATGATATCACCTTGTAGTGGAGATCTCATGAAAGGAAGAAGCTGTTCATGCGATGAGGAGATGGATGCTCAAATCTACAAATACAAACACATAAACAACACAATATTTGCTCTAACACATAATGAATGCCTTGAATCACCTTCATAAAAGCTTGAGAATCACACTTGTATCTAATGTCCATCTAGTTTACAAATGAATGCCTAAACATGCTTATATATGCAACTACAAACACTCCTGCCAAGAATTTCATAATTCAAACTTACCGTGTTAACATAGGACCTAAATAATGGTTACAAGCCAACACTCAAAATTTGGGATTGACATAAAATAGGGTAGGACTAGGGCACGGGCACCCAAGTCCTCCCCTCTATTTTGGTTAGGGTTAGGTTCAAGGGATCCCCCTAGGTCCCATTTGTCATGAAACTTAGGGTTCATTTCATTAGGATGTCAAAATATGATGCAAGACGTCCTAAATGTAGCTAAAAGACCTGGGAGCTAAACCTTATGAGGGAAAAGCCCCCAAGGGGACATTTTCTGACATTACACTCACACATTCCATCAAGTTGGTAGCAAAGATAGATCCATTAAAATATTTTCTTAGTAAGGCAACTCTGATGGGTAGACTTTCAAAATGGGTAATGATTCTCAACGAGTTCGACATAGAATATGTGGACAGAAGAGCTATAAAAGGTCAAGTGACTATGGATCAGTTAGCAGATGCACCATTACAGGATGACAACCCATTAAGCTTTGAGTTTCTAGATGAAGCCATTTTCAGCATAACAACCCAAGCATGGAAACTCTATTTTGATGGATCCTATTCTCAACATGGGTCAGCAACAGGCATTTTATTGGTCACACCTCAAGGGGATACAATTCCCAAATCATATAGACTACTTTCCCCTTGTACCAGCAATGTGGCAGAGTATGAGGCATTAGTCATTGGTCTTAAAATGGTTGTAGAATGGAAAGTCCAAGAGCTTCATGTGTATGGAGATTCACAACTAGTTATCAATCAAATAAATGATGACTATCAAACCAAGGATGAAAATTTAATACCCTACAACCATATGGTAGATGAATTTAAAGAATATTTTGTTGTGATTTTCTTTGAACAAATACCAAGACTGGGGAACAAGGCTGCAGACGCCATGGCAACCATTGCATCACTCCTAGACATACTGAAAAATTAGCCACATTATGAGTTCTTGGTGGAGCCAGTTTCTAATCCAGTTTATGATATCCTTAAAACTAGAATCATATGCCACATTGTAGGATCCGATTCCCCCTTGTATAGAAAAACCTATACCTATCTAAAAGAGAATACCTTACCACTAGGATTATCCAATATTCAATGACAAACCTTCATCTATCAAGCCTCCTGCTATACCATAATTGCTGATACCCTCTGTCAAAGAGGTCTTGATGGTACTCTCCTTAGATGTCTCGAAAGCGAGGAATATCAAACTGCCTTAAGAGAAGTTCACGAAGGAATTTGTGGAACCCACTCTAGTGGTCCTACCTTAGCTAAGAAACTCATGCGTATGGGATACTATTGGCCAAGTATGGAAACAGACTCCTATAATTTTGTGAAAAGGTGCAAGAAATACCAAATTCATGGGAACTTAATACATGCACCGACACAAGAGCTGTAGCCTTTAACAACTCCATGGCCTTTCTGCTAATGGGGACTCGACTTAGTGGGCAAGATACACCCCCCATCATCCAATGACCATAAATTCATAATCACTACCACTGAGTTCTTTACAAAGTGGATCGAAGCTGTACCCCTAGCCAATGTCACAGGAAAACAAATTGCCTCATTCATCCTGAATTACATCATTTGCCACTATGGCATCCCTTTATCCATTATCACTGATAATGGAAGACCCTTTCAAAATCAGGATGTCAAAGAGCTCTATGACAAATTCCATATACAACATCCTTTTTCCACCCCATACTACCCCCAAGGAAATGGTTAGGCGGAGGCGTCTAATAAAACCATCTTGAAAATCTTGAAGAAGACTGTTAATGATGCCAGCCGTGATTGGCATATTCAACTGAATCTTGCTCTATGGTACAAGTATCTGCACACCCACAAGTGCAACACCTTATTCCCTAGTCTATGGCTTCGAAGCCATCTTGTCCATTGAAGTCGAGTTACTATCCTTGCGAGTATTGTTAAAAGATCTCATAAATGATGAAGAATATTGGGTTTCCAGACTACAAGAGTTAGAACTATTGGAGGAAAGAAGACAATATGCCTTTAACCATCTAAAGGCCTATCAAAAAAAAGATGTCAAGAAGTTATAAATGTTAGGATTAGGTGTGTCATACACCTTGCAAGTTCTAATATTTGAAATATTTATTTATTTGTATTTTGGCAATTGGTTTTTTTATCACTTACTTTCATGGAAGTTGCTAAATCCAACTATGGTAACTTGTAAGGTGTGTAAGAGTTACTAAAATGGAAAGAGATTGAAAAAGGAAATTACAATTGGAAACTTGAAAAGTGAGATTTTAGGAGATTGTGAAAGCATGATTTTAGGAGCCAAAAATAGAGTGCCATATTTGGAGAGTCAGTTATGATTTGAGTAACTTTCTATATTACGGTGGATTTGATTCTCCATGACTAGGTGTTGTAACTCATGGTTTTGAGTTTCCATTTTAGTGGTTTCTTGTTTTGGAACTCCTATAATTTGAAGGCTTGAGGAGAAGTTTGTGAGAGGAGAGTTTTATGCAAGGTTGTGCTATCAGTTTTTCCTCTAGAGGAGCAAGATGTAAATCTCCATGTTAAGGCTTTGAGCCTACAAGTGTATTGTAACATGTTTGTTGTTGCATATTAATACATTGGTTTAATGCTTTGGAGTGTGGGGTTTTTTACTCGAAAGGGTTTTCCCCACGTATATTAGTGTCTCTTCTCTTCTGTCTATCTTTCTTCTATTCTTCTTTTTTTGTTCTTAAAGTGTTAATTTATATGCTGTTATGCTGCTGAAATTTATTTAGATCTATAAACTACATTATCTTTCCTCTAAGGGTTAATGTGATAAGAAATCAACTATGTTTGTTTTCGCTTTAAGGGCATAGTAGTATGTGCTTGCATCAAGTTATTGAATATTTGTTTAAGTAAAATATAGGATGCTATAAGGCATATGTTGAGTTCTCTCTTTCCCTTTCCATTGGTATCAAACCTATGGTGGTTCCATAGTTGCATGAGATTGCATGTGTTGGTTCCATGGTGTCTAAGGTTCTGGGTATTTCTTTTGTTGTGATTTCTTAGCCTGGCAAGCTTGAGGGAATATGTAGGAAGGAAATGGTTGATTATTAATCCTTGTTTGAGTGGAAGTTTTGCAATTGAGCTTGTTTTCAGGTTATAGTAGGCATTTGAAGGATGGAGAAGAGGGAGTATTATGGAGTTGATCATGTGGTTACATTTAATATGATATTGATTTGGAGGTCATGTTTGATAGTATGTAATAACCCTCATGCATGGTGGTTATGTTCTTTCATTCTATGGTCATTTGCAACAAAGTATTCATGTTGGGTGTTTGTTCTTTTCTCCTTGATCACATGGTGAAACTTGGGTTGTCATGACTATGGTTTATTGTACTTATGTTGGGTGCCTGGTTTTAGTCCCTGGCATTGGAAGGCATTGTTTTGTTAACCTCAAATGCATGTAGGCTGTGGAGTTGATCTAAAAGCTTCTAGAACAACATAGCTCCTGTTGGAAAGAGACACTATATGGATTCATGGTTGTTGTCATTGATGGAAACAAAGGTCATCCCACATATCCGCAAGTCATGGTGTGTCTCTACCGGAAGTCAAAATAAAGGTTATTGTGGTCTGGTGAACAAGAATAGAGCATGTGGCAAGGTCTGATAGATAGGTCCGGATCTCTCAGAGGAAGTATCTTGGTACAGTGCAGATCTGGGATAGTCAAGAGGACTACCTTGAGTGGTATATTCCAAGGATTTAGCCTCCGGTGATGGACAAGGAAAAAGATATGAATAGTTGAGTACTAGATTCCTGAGTGATAGTGTGAACAGAGGAAGAACTAACTGACAGAACATCAGACTATTTTCTGGATGTGTTACTGATGATGGTAAAGGTTGTGAAGGCATGAATCATGTTTGGCCGACATGATTAATGATATCTACAAGTATATGCTTGATCTGCATTACTTGATGTGCAAGGATTCAGCTGACAGAATAGAGTTTGTGAGAAGATACACTGTTCCAGGTGCCGACTAGAAAGATAATGAAATCACTTGTGCGGATATATATAGGATGGATTTAGTTATGAGATGTGTGGTTGTGTGATGTGATATGCAAACAAGAGTAGAGCAAAACAGAAGCAGTAAGAAAGATCCGGTATGTGAAAGAAAAGTAGAATAAAGAGAAGAGGAAAGATGAAGTGCAGCAGATCAGTGTACTGAGCCTAACCAAAACTAAACTCTAGCATATGTGGATGCCTCCAATCAGTTCAAGTATTGTATAAACATTCTTTTGTATACAGTGTGTCTCCTTATAGGCAGTGTGCCTCCTTTGTGAGCAGTGTGCTCAGGCAGTGAGCCCTAATTGGCAAGTGTCATTTTGTAATTCCTTATTCTTCTAATAGAGAATAATACTTGGGTTAATCACCCCATGGTTTTCTCCCTTAATAGGGTTTCCATGTCAAAAATACTGTCATGTGTTTTTCATTTCATGGTAATATTTGCTTGTTTGAATTAATGTTGCATTCAGACAGAAGAAATAATTAGGATAACTGATTCACCCCCCCTCTCAGTTATCAACAATTGGTATCAGAGCCAAGTTCCTCCTAATAGAGCCTAACAACTTGAGGAAGATCTGGGAGTTCAAATGGATACATATGGTTTAAGGGAGCAACTCAAGACTGCCCTTGAGGATCTTGAACAGTCAAACTCTGAAGTCAATGAACTAAAGGAAAGACTCAAACAAGCTGATGAATTCATGAGAGAACTAAAAGACAAATTAAGTCTCTCTATGAAAAAGGGAAAGGAGTTGCTCCAGCAATTGGCAAGACAAAGTGAAGAAAGTAATGCAAATGAAGAGCTGACTGAGAAAACCAAGTTATGTGAAAAGTTATCAAAAGAAGTCATTATGGTAAGACATGAAATGGAATCAGGAGTTATAAAGTTCACTCAAGAGATTGAAGAGAAAAGAAAAACTGAAGACAATCTAAGACAATGTCTCAAAGAGAAATCAGAAGATTGCCACCAGATGGATAGGATTATCAGACATCTTGAATCTAATCTTGAAGATGCTAAAGATAATGAAGAAAAACTTGAGGATCAAATTGTCTCTCTCAAAAGGGATCTTCAAACAGCAAATGAATATAAAGAGAAATTCAAGATAAGTTATGCTCAACTTGAAGTTCTTCTTGGAAGTCAAAAAAGGGTAGATGACAAGTGTGGTTTGGGATATGAGAAAGGAGAAAGCTCTGGATACGGTCAGAAGAATTTTGGATCAGAAAATCCAAGGAACAGGCCTAGAAGACCTCCGGTAAGACAACCCAATGCTCAAAGATATCCATCCTTCAATGGATACTGCCACAGCTGCAATCACTTTGGTCACAAAGCTAATCAGTGTAGAAAGAGAATGAATCAGACTAATTCATCCTTCTCCGAACAATGCTTTAACTGCAAAAGGTATGGACATAAGTCTCATGAATGCAAAAATATGCAAATGAACAAATCATTCAATGGTAGATGCTTTACATGCAATAGAGTAGGTCATATGGCTAATCAATGCAGATCAAGAGGTTATCAGTCAAATGTGCAAAGAAATATTGTTTGCCAAATCTGTAATAGGTCCGGTCATAATGCAAAAGTCTGCAGAAGCAAGAATCAGGACAAAAGAGGTCCGGTATATAATCAGAATCAAGACAAGGGTAAACAAAAGATGAATGTGGATGAAGTTAGGAATGAGATGAACAAGATTTGGGTGAAGAAAAGTTTAGAGAAGGTAGAGGTTGGATCCGCACCAGACTCTGGTGCTGATATCCCTTCCAGAAATTAAGAAATGAGCTCTGGCTCAGGGGGAGACAAAGAAAACCCTGTTCCCCCAGCCAATCAAGTGGTATCGGATTAGGCACAATATGCGGAGTAAAGGGTTTGTAGATATGAGTCTTGAGATGATCCAACTAAGATTTCAGAGGTCCGCACAAAGATATGAAGAAGTTGTGATCGATCATGTAGAACCTGTTCTGGGAGATGCTCCAGAATGATAAAGGATTACAAAAGGGTCCGGAGAGATCCGGAAGTGCATTGTCTTATTCTACGGATTGGATAGAGTATTTGGGATGTCGTTGTGATGTGTCATCTTAATTTGTTCATGATTGGAAGATCCACATGATGTTCATAGATCAGGACTGATCCAGTTCTTCAAATCATCTGAATAAGGCAAACCAGAATAATGTAGGTCGAGCATTTATTGCAATCAAATATTAGGGTTTGCGGAGCAATATAAGGGATTTCTCATTAATCACTTGTTCATTCTGCACTCAAGAAGAAATGAAAAGTGGAGCTTTGCAACAAAATTCATCAAGTTTATCAAAGATCACTCACAGAAGTTATTACATCCAGAAATCAATCAAACCAACTCCGTGCAACTAAAGGCGCATAAGGTATTTTCCGTCTTCAATATCTCACTGTAAATCTTTTTGAAAAATGGCTAATCTAAATATAGTTAAGATCTCTGATAGACTTCGCCCCACATTCAAGAAACATCCATACAAATCTTTGGAGGTAGATCCCCTAGGAGCCTTCTCTAGTGTTCCGCATGGTGTATTGCATACAGAGGACATTAGGGTTTACATACATGCGAATATTGAAGAATTTGGAGAATCAAAATTGATGGATATCTATCATAAACAATTGATAGATGATTCCTTTGAGATTAAACCTCAGTATAAAGCCATCCAGGATAAGCACTTTGCACAGTGCATTCATTTCCCCTATTTTGAAGAAGATGAATGGGTCCGGTATGTACTGAGTAGAGTGCATGACAATTTCCTATGGTTGAACAAGCCTTTTAAGATCACCAAAGATGTAATTAGGGCTGTAACAGGTCTACACTCATCTGATGGAATACCTATCCTCAAGTCTGTCAAAAATCAGATAGTTAGTGATGCAACCGGATTAAAATTTGATAAGAGAGCTATGACAATTGAAGACATCACTGAACCAGATGTCAAATTTGCATCTATAATAATTAGTTACAAGATTTATCACTCCAGTAGGGAAAATTCTATTATGGGAACTGCAATTTACACAGCATATCAAATGCTAAAAGAGAATGCAGACTATGATTTGTGTGAGCTTCTTCTAAACCAACTTTTGGAAAATCTGTAGAAGATTAAGAAGGACAAGAAGAACTCCTTCAAGTATGGTAGTTTGATCCTTTGTCTATTCTTTTATTACATGAATGAGCTTCCCGGATCCAGTGGATGGATATGGTAGAATGATAGACTAGTTGTCATCCAAATCAAAGATTATTTGCATGGACTTGGAGATGCTAAAGCAAGAAATACAACCTTGTGGGGATATTTCAAGAACTTTCAGAGCATGATGCAAGCAAGAGAAAGAATTCCCCAGTCTCTTATTGAGAAGTACAAAAACACAGTATGCTTTATGGTAGAAACAGATCAGTGCCTAATGGAGGCAGTAGAGCCAAGGACAGTCTGGATCATGCCCATGGGGTATGAGGTTGATGAATAGATTGTAGAACTACATGTTCAACACATGCTTAGTCAGCCCAAAGATCCAAAGGCAGAAAGGTTTGGAACCTTTGAGCAGCTGAGTGTGAAAATCCATGTGGAACTCAGAGAACCTGAGATAAAGAAGAAGGTGAGAAAAGAAGTAGAGCATATTGCTCAAGGCCTAGGCATCCCAAAGGAGGCACTTGATGCCAACCGGGAAAATAGGTGAAAGGCTGAGGAAGAGAAGAAAGAGGCAGAAAAGAAAAGCAAGAAAAGTACTCTGGTGGAAACCTCAAGCCGGACTAGATCATCAAAAAGATCTACACCTGTCACAACCAAAAGCTCAAAAATATCAAAACTGGAAGGTCAGACATCTGGTAAAAGAGAGAAAAGGTCTAAAATAAAAGCCACAAGGGTTTATACAAGTCAGAAAGATGAAGAGGAAACAGAATCAGATGAAGGGGTAAAAGAAATAAAGAAGCAGAAGAAGAAAGGACCCGGTAAACTCTCCACAGGCCAAGACAAGGAAGAAATGGTAGAGGAATTTGTTGAAAAGCCCACCCTATCTCTAGAGAGTGTAATCAAATCTGTCACTATGGATGGAAACCTTCAACCAATGGCCAAATTCTATGATGACTACAATGAGGCTGACCAAAAGATCCTGCAGGAAGCCACAATCAGATATCTGAACATATACAATAAGGCTTTCATTGAGATTATATCTCTAATTCCTAAAAGCCTAGAAAAGGAGTTAGAAATAAGAAAGAACAATGCCCAGGCAAAAGATATTGAGATCCGGGAGCAGATAACTATTCAGCTATATCCTCAAATTGATCCCAAGACAATGAACATAATATTCAAAGACTGCAAAGATGAGTTCAGGAGTAAAGCAAGGATGAATCAACTCATGCTTGGTGAGACTGACAAGGTGGCCATGGATACAGAAGAGATCCTCTGGAAGGCCTTCAAAAGGTTTAATCTTCCTATTATAGAGGACTTGGGTACTGATCCTTCATCCACAAGTACTGTAGAAGAAACTTCTGAGAAAGCAACAGAAGAGATGGGCCTTGAACAAACCAACATTTCTCCTCCAGTTTCCCCTACAGTCTCCAGATCCAAAGAAGAAGAGAAATTATAGGAGAAAGAAGCAGCAGTAAAAGAAAAAGAAGTTGACAGTACTAAGGGTGCAGAGAAAGAGAAGACTCTAATAGAGAAAACCACAACTGATAGTGGTAAGAATGTGGAAGGAGAGAAAACTACAAAAGACAGCTCCAAGACTGCAGAAGAGAAGAAACATCTGTCTCCAGCAAGAGACACTACATAAACTATCCAAAAATTTCTAAGCAAAGAAACAATAGAGATTGACGAACCGGAGCTTCTACAAGGTCCTTTCAATTTTGATTCCCTTTCTCCGGTACAGACAATGAAGATAGCTTCATTTGCAAATGCTAAGGCAAATGAAAAACTCCTAAAGTCTCATATGGAAGACTGTGAGTTGATAGAATCTACTTCCAGAGTGCTTGAGAAGATTATGCCATCAGTCCAGAAAGATCCCACATCCTTCTCTTCTGGTAATCTCAAAACCTTAGTCAGCAGTGTTGGTACACATTTTGAATCCCTAGAAAAATTAGCTAAAGAAAAGGTCCGAAGGATTTTTTGGATAAGAGATTCTCAGAGGTACTAGGATTAATCTCTAATGATAGGAGAAATATGAGTATTGGAATAAAGAGCTTAGAAAATACTCTTAAGGATGGCGGTGACATTTACAGATTTTGTATCTCCTGGTCAAAAGCAACAGTAGAAATTGAGAAGAAAATAAAAGAGGAACAGGACAAACTACTGAGTTTGTCTGAAAGTTTTGATCCTCTCTCTTCCTCCATAGTAAATCAAGAATGTCAAACTATTGCAATCACAAATGCAATCAAGAACTTTGAAAAGGAAAGGAAGAATATAATTAACCGGATGGGAGAACTTAGAAGGATTATTATCCCTAAGTTAGAGACCATGCATGAGGCCATAAGTGATGCTAAGACTACCGCCCACACAAATGATCTGACAGATCTTAAGAGGGCAGAAGCTTTTGCATTTTTGTTGAGTGATCACATTTTAATTTTGGATAGAATGAAGCAAAGTTGGGCTACAGAACTCATCCAGTTGAAGACATCCTTTGCAAATATTCTTCAGTTTATGTGAATATGTAATATATAGCCAAGTATAGTAAATTTTTTGAAAATTTTGGTGTGCGGACCCTACCCTTTGCCATTGATGTCAAAGGGGGAGTGAGGAGTAGTGAAAAATGAGGAATCCAACTAAGGGGGAGCTCCAGAAAATGTATATAAAGACAGAGCATCAGCCAAGGGGGAGCATAGTGTAAACACTTAGTCATTTTTCACTAAGTGTTGCCATCAATGCCAAAGGGGGAGATTGTTGGCAAGAGACACTATATGGATTCATGGTTATTATCATTGATGGCAACAAAGGTCATCCCACATATCCGCAAGTCATGGTGTGTCTCTACCGGAAGTCAGAATAAAGGTTATTGTGGTCTGGTGAACAAGAACAGAGCATGTAGCAAGGTCCGACAGACAGGTCCAGATCTCTCAGAGGAAGTATCTTGGTATAGTGTGGATTTGGGGAAGTCAAGAGGACTACCTTGAGTAGTATATTCCAAGGATTTAGCCTCCGATGATGGACAAGGAAAAAGATATGAATAGTTGAGTACCGGATTCCTGTGTGACAGTGTGAACAGAGGAAGAACTGCCTGACTAACATTAAACTATTTTCTAGATGTGTTACTGATGATGGTAAAGGTTGTGAAGGCATGAATCATGTTTGTCCAACATGATTAATGATATCTACAAGTATGTGCTTGATCTGCATTACTTGATGTGCAAGGATTCAGCTGACAGAACAAAGTTTGTGAGAAGATAGACTGTTCCGGGTGCCAACTAGAAAGATAATGAAATCACTTGTGCGGATATATATATAGGATGGATTTAGTTATGAGATGTGTGGTTGTGTGATGTGATAGGCAAACAAGAGTAGAGCAGAACAAAAGCAGTAAGAAAGATCCGGTATGTGAAAGAAAAGCAGAATAAAGAGAAGAGGAAAGATGAAGTGCAACAGATTAGTGTACTGAGCCTAACCAGAACTAAACTCCCGCATATGTGGATGCCTCCAATCAGTTCAAGTATTGTATAAACATTCTTTTGTAGATAGTGTGTCTCCTTGTAGGTAGTGTGCCTCCTTTGTGAGTAGTGTGCTCGGGCAGTGAGCCGTAATTGGCAAGTGCCATTTTGTAATTCCTTATTCTTCTAACAGAGAATAATACTTGGGTTAATCACCCCGTGGTTTTCTCCCTTAACAGGGTTTCCATGTCAAAAATATTGTGTCATGTGTTTTTCATTTCATGGTAATATTTGCTTGTTTGAATTAATGTTGCATTTAGAAAGAAGAAATAATTAGGATAACTGATTCACCCCCCCTCTCAGTTATCAACAGCTCCTCCATATGCTTGTACATGGTGGTGGTTGTGGAGTTGGCCTACAAGTGGGCCTAGAGTTCCTTGACCTCTTCTTCCTTTTGGTTGGTTGTACTTGCATGTCTTAGTTTCATATTGACTTGATCTGAGGGTTTGGTAGATTTTCTATTCAAAATCTATGGTTATGCTTATTTGTGTTATTCCATTATTCTGTTATAGCTGTTATTGGTGGTTTTTAGACTTGTGGGTCTTCCAGATGATAAGTGGATATGGATTTGCATGTATGTCAGTGACATAATGGTTTTGTAGATTTTACATGGTTAATCAAAACTTGTGGTTTTGTAGATCTACGAATAAACTATTTTTCATATTATGAATCCTTGTGGGTGTTTTTGGATGTACGATAGTTGCAGGTTTGCATGTATGCTTCGTGCATGGTGTGAGGAGCTTTGTAGCTTTCTCAATGTGGAGATTTTGGTATGTGATTAGTCACTCATCATTTCTACAGTATTTGCTTGATGGGTTCCTTGACTATGGCTACTCATATGTGGACTTGTTTGGCAAATCAGATCTATGGTTGATTTGGTGTTTGAGTCTTGTGGTCTACATGTTATCTTCTTATTATCTTAGTTTGTAGGCTACTAATGTAATGATGAGTTCACATGTTAAATTTGTTTTGGATTTTTGAGTTATGTAGTTTGTGGATTAGCTACCCATTAGCTGTAGTGGGATAACTTAAATGCACAGATTGTCTTTATCCACGAGATTGATTCAGTATTTATGTAGACTTTGTTAATTGGCCTTGTCTATGGTCATTTGTGCACTGGTATGTTGCATTGGGATAAAAGGATGGATATTAGAGTGCCTAGGTATTCAGTTATTAGGACTTATAGCATGTTTATCATGATGTCATGGATAGCTTGGTTACACAGTTTAGTGTGAGCTTTTGATAGTGATGGTTTTATCTTCTAGACTTGGAGATCTTGGTTCTACTTTATTCTTGTGTTGCTGGTATTGTATAGGTTAATTATTAGATTGTGGTAGAGCCATGGATGATCTTCATTGAGAGGATGGTTATCATAATGCCTTGATAAGCTCAGTATTACAGTTTCAGTGGGAGCTTTGGCAGTGATGTGGATCTATCACTTTGTGATGGATGATCCTCTACAGTGGTTGTAGGTATCATGGTAAGACTTTTGGATTCTGATTCTTATATGCTATGAAATTATTTTGACATCTTGAGTTCCATTGTTAGAGGATAGTTATCTTCATGTGATTGGAGATGGTATTGTGCCATGATGGATTCTTATTTCTAAGATTGGAGTTTTGGCATGATAGTGCCCCTTTGGCAAGATATGTTCATTGGAGAAGGTAGTGATCTCCTAGGAGGAGATGTTAGATCATGATGTCATGTGTTTTCCTAGATTTTATAGACATGCAATGGGAGCTTTGACAATGGTCTAGTGAAATTCTCTTTGGTTTTGAGTATTAATCATTTGCTTGAAGCTTCATGATTTTTTAGGATGCATTTGAAGTTGGCATGAATTGGTTGATGTATGCTCATGGATACTAGAGAGACTTGAGGTGAGGTTAGAGATCTCTTGTTGTGTGGATCATGTGTTTTAATGGTGAAATTTCAGCAAAAACACCAAGGAGCCTTTCACCTGGGTATGGACATGAGTTCAGGTTTGAACTTGAGAGGAGATTGTTCTTCGAGAGAGTCTATGAGACTCAATGTATCTCAGTGGATCATTCTCATTCCCCACTCTCAGTTCATTTGGTAGAAAATGATCTGATAGGTATTGCCCATGTTATTTCAGATTCATTTTGTTTTATGCTTTGATTTCTCATGGACATGGATCATGAGCTATAGTTTATAGTTCTGGAGGGTTCATTTGAGGAGTACTTGGCATGGTAATCTCCTTATGTATATGGTTTGATTTTTTAGAAGTTTTGGAGATGTTATTGGGATATATTACTATTTTTTGAATAAATTTTTTAAAGTTTGATCATCCTTGGTTAGAGAAGCTTACATCAATTTTTGGTTATATGAGATAAATATATGTTTTGTTTGATGTAATGAGATTTAATAGTTGGGTGTTGTTAAGGCTTTTTAGTGGGGGTTTTGTGAAGGAGATCTTACTTGGCACAGCTTAGCACTTGGTGGTGTTGGCAGAAGGACATGATATGGTTTGCAATTTCTCTTTATGGTCTCATGCTTCTTCCTAGAGGTTCTTATTCATCTAGTATGATCACTGGTTTTGTGGTCATCTATTGTTGTTGTACTTTATTGTTTTTTAGAAACAATATGTTTTCTCTTAATGTATATCATTTGAGATGTGGAGAACTTGGGAGAAGTGGAGGAGATCAAAGGTGATAGAGTGAGCAGAAAATTATTTGTGGAAGTATGCTCTGTTTTATAGTGGGTTGGTTGTAGTTTGCATATTATTGTGATTGTTCTTTGTATTACATGATTTGATTATAAGCCACACTTTTATGTAAGTGTTGATTGGTAGACTTTGTGTTGCTTTGGTTGGCATTGCTCATGTAGTATCATTCCTAGGATGCATATGTTTTCATTGGACTACAATATCAAGGGTCTTCAGATTTTTTACACATCAATGGTTTTGGTGTGTTTGTTATCATGGGAGATGGTAACTTTGAGTAGGACAGTGGATTATATAGGGATGAGAGCTGCAGTATGGGCTGGGTATGTCATGTGCAAAAGTTCTATCAATGGTGGGTTTTTTAGTTGGATGTAAACAACTAGTTGTGGTTGTTGTTCTAATTATTTTGGAGCATTCATGCTTGACTTATTTTGGAAGAAGTTTGGACTTCAAAGTTGTGCTCTGGTAATGGTTTTGAAGTTGGATACATTGGTGTGTCTATGTGACATTTAGTGTTTCATCATGTTTTTCGAATCCTAATCTTTGATCATGTTGGTGATCACTTGGAAGATGTTACAAGTGCTTATGTAAATCTCGTGAGCATAGTGGAGTTCAGTTGAGGCAGTATGGTAACCTTTGTTGTTCCAAGATTAGTTGTCTTTCCTTTGGCTCTTGCAAGGTTTATGACAAGTGGGAGAATGTTAGGATTAGGTGTGTCATACACCTTGCAAGTTCTAATATTTGAAATATTTATTTATTTGTAGTTTGGCAATTTGTTTTTTATCACTTAGTTTCATGGAAGTTGCTAAATGCAACTATGACAACTTGTAAGGTGTGTAAGAGTTGCTAAAATGGAAATAGCTTGAAAAAGGAAATTACAATTGAAAACTTAAAAAGCAAGATTTTAGGAGATTGTGAAAGCATGATTTTAGGAGCCAAAAATGGAGTGCCATATTTGGAGAGTCAATTATGATTTGAGTAACTTTCTATATTACGATGGGTTTGATTCTCCATGACTAGGCGTTGTAACTCATGGTTTTGAGTTTCCATTTTGGGGGTTTCTTGTATTGGAACTCCTATAAATTGAAGGCTTGAGGAGAAGTTTGTGAGAGGAGAGTTTTATGTAGGGTTGTGCTGTTAGTTTTTCCTCCAGAGGAGTAGGATGTAAATCTCCATGTTAAGGATTTGAGCCTGCAAGTGTATTGTAACATGTTTGTTGTTGCAGATTAATACATTAGTTCAATGCTTTGGAGTGTGGGGTTTTTTACCTGAAAGGGTTTTCCCCACATATATTGGTGTCTCTTCTATTCTGTCTATCTTTCTTCTATTCTTCTTCTTTTTGTGTTCTTAAATTGTTAATTTATATGCTTTTATGCTGTTGAAATTTATTTAGATCTGTAAACTACATTATCTTTCCTCTAAGGGTTAATGTGATGAGAAATCAACTATGTTTGTTTCTACTTTAAGGGCATAGTAGTATGTGCTTGCTGTTATCACCCAGTTTTGCACCCTTGCATATAGTTGTGAAACCTCTGCAAACTGGAATAACATGGGACTGATCTCTAAGTGTGGGACTTTGCTAAGTGAGATCAGACCTCTGGAGAAGGTCGGCTTCCTTGTCTAGTTATCACCTAAAACTACTAAATTTTGGGGGGAACATGGAGAGAGAATGCTTGCAATGAAAATGAATAAAAACTTGAAAATAGAAAAGGGTGATACACCAGATAGATTTAAAGAAACTTCCATAGAACTAAAGGATGCACAATACAATCAGAATATGGAAAGTAGGCATACACAGGTTAGATGACTCTAGCAGAGGTGAGAAGCCATATGATTGAGAGGAATACAACATTCACAGACAAACCATATGCAGATTCACACAAAACTAGAAAAATTAGTAAAGAGGTAAAATTAACTTGCATATATTCAATGGAAAGGCATGGTTACATCATATGAAAACTTTGTTTGGAAATAAAAAAGCCTTAATGCCAAAAAATTTCCAATCCTATTTACAACATTCAAATGCATACTTATAGCATTCCAAAACTATCCTAAGTCGGTTACAAAAATTCGCTTAAAGAGCTGTCATAGAAAAATATCTCAATTGATGATTGTCTAGCTACAACAGTTATGGCGTAAAAATTTAGCACTGGGTAGATAGGAGATATTTCAAGTCTTTATTGTAGCTACTTACTCATTGCCAATCTTCAGCCAATGCATCAGTGAGGAGATATTTTGATCATGAATGTGAGCCGCTTCCCTTACCTGCAGTAATGAATGCAAAAACTATCTATATCTTGTTTAAGAAGTCGCTGAAACATCCAGTCGTCCAAAATATGCAACTCCAGATCTGAATTTGAAAAATGATAAAGCTCCTAAAAAACCCTGCCAAATGAAAGAGGGAGCCAAAATATGTAACTTTGCCTCTTGGAGCATGCCAAAATTCATCAAAATGAAGGAGATACAGGCGGTCAAACTTTCGGTCAACTGCCTATATAAATCGCTTTTGCATTTCTGTGTATATCGCTGCATCTTGGCGCCTGAATTGGCATTCAAAAACTCATTTTGGAACACTATTGTATGTGCAGGGTGCCTCGTACATCGGGCCCTATTTGTGCCTTTGTATTGTGAAATTGTATATACATACAATTCCCTCCTTGTATATGCGGGCCCCACCATTGTATCTCCTCTTCTAAATATGCAAAGATATGAGCCGTGGACCTGAAAATGACCATTAGCTTCTTTTCATTGTATTGTCTAGTCCAACTTGTATCATTTTTCCTTGTACATTTCTTTGTATATGCAAAAATATACAAACACTTATTCATACAAAGCGGACTCCAAACCCTCATGTGTCGAAACTGATCTTTGATTCAAATCCGCCTTGTATATCGCAATGCATCCTTGACTTGTATATTGCAATATACAAGTGCCATATATATACAAAGCGGACCCGGAGCCTGAATGAGGCAAAAATGATATCTATTTGAAATCCAGCTTGCATATTTCATTTGTATCTTTGGCTTGTATATTGCAATATACAATTGCCATATACATACAAGCCACAAACTTAGCGCTGCATTCCACCAAACTATACCTGTCTTGAAATCTGGCTTGTACATGCGCTTTTGTATGTCAAGATAGACAAACACCTTTTATACAAGGCGGACCCAAGAACAACATAGAATAGATTGAAACTTCTGTTCGGGCCCAGATTGTATATGTTTCCTTGTATATCGGCTTGTATGTGCGAACATAGAAGTCGATATACATTCCACTGTAGCACTTGAACCTTTGTATGTTTATGATATACAAACCTCATTGTATCTTCATGGGCCCCACTACTTGTATCTCTGAGATATACAAACTCCTTTGCATATTTCTTTGTGTCGACCCTTTGTATCTCCCCTATGCAACATTGTAGCAAATGCACATTTGTTTGTATATGTGGATATACAAATGCAATATACAAACTGTCTCACATACAAGCAGGGTATCTTTGGGGAATATTCCCATAATGTATCTTTTCATTGTATATTTCCTTTTGCATATTGCGAACATACAGCAGCGGAATATTCTGGGGAATCTTTGATGTATATTTGCCTCGTACATTTAGCGAATATATATTTGCTTGAATGTGTGAACATACAAGTCATCACATGCAAGGACAGAATCCTTGAGGAATATTCCCTGAATGTATCTTATACCTTATATGTTTCACTTGCATCTCCATTTGTATATCGTCGATATACAAACCCAGAATATTCCTGGGAATCTGTGAAAGATTCCTGAAATGTATATACATTTCCTTGGCTAGATATACATTCAAAAAATGTATATAACTTATTTTTTTCATTATTTCCTAAGGCCGATGGAGATCTTCAAGCCCGCCAAATGCATATTTGAACTGTATGTTGACCAAAACTTTGACTGTCAATAACTTCTTCATTTGGCCGAATTTCAGGGTACTGTAAAAAGCAAACCTGCCTATTTTTTCAATCTCTTTCCAATGGTAAGGTTTTTTTAGGCAATTTGACACTTTTCATTTTAAGGCAACATTTTCCAAAGGCTTTTCAAGGAAAATACCAGGTTGACTGTTTGGCTCTAGTCAGAGGAAAAAATGGGTCAACAATTTGGCGACCTCTATGGGATGTTTGCCTGCTAAACAGTTAGATCAGTGGCCTATACATCTGTTGGGCATAGAGTCACACAGAGACTGAAATATAGATATTTCTGACCTTAGCAAAACAAGACAGAAGCAATGAAGAACACTTGGAAGGCCAAACCAAGACAAAATGTTGAAAGCAAACTCTTTCAACTATGCTAGACAACATTTAGGGAAAGCAAAAGTAGATCTAAACTAATGTGCAACAACACTTATTGAAAGCATAGACACCTAATTTACTGATTTACAAGGCACTCATACCTCAAAACACCTCTTTAGGTGTATCCCATTGACTAGGATAGGTAGATTTTATCCATCCATATTTGATAACTGAAATGCATTGTGCTCCTTGCATTCAGTAATGAGAAATGGACCACTCCACATGTTGTCAAATTTGGAGTGCTTTCCTGGTCTGCTTTTTAATTCATTTCATTTAAGCACCATGTCACCCATTTTAAAGCTTCTGGGGCTGGCCCTCTGATCAAAATTTCTTTTTGTTTGAAGCTGATGATATTCCATAGTCTTCATAGCCTTGTCTCTGATTTCTTCAAGCTCCATAAGCTAAGCATATCTGACAGCCATGGGATCTTCCTCTTCAAACATTTCTAGCTGATTCATGATGTCTAGTGCTGGCAGTTCTACAGAGATAGGCAATCTTACTTCCTTCCCATATACTAACATATATGGAGAGTTTCCAATGGACCTCTTAGGAGTTATTCTATCTGCCCATAAGGCATATTTCAAAATAGTGTGCCAGGTCCTCTGGTTGTCCTCCATTGATCTTTTAATAATCCTTATGAGATTTTTGTTGGTAGACTCAGCCAAACCATTACCCTGTGGGTAATAATTAGAAGAAGTATTCAGATAGATCCTATTTTTGACAGCCCAATTAGCTATCTTTAGGCCAACAAAGGCTAAAGCATTGTCAGAAATTATTGACTCAAGCACTCCAAATCTGGAAATCAAGTCCTGATAAAAATTTAAAACAACATTTTCATTTGATTCCTTTAGAGCTACTGCTTTAGTCCATCTTGTGAAAAAATCTGTAGCTGTAAGAATCCACTTGTGGCCTGCACTTGATGGTGGATTAATGGGTCCTATGAAGTCAACACCCCATTTCATGAAGGGTTGCTCTATTTGAATTGGCCGTAGAGGTAAGGTTGGCAGCCTCTCCTTTCTTGCAAAAATGGCACACTTTACACATTTCCTAGCCCATGCATGGGCATCCTTAAATACGTTGGGGCAGTAATAGCCAGCTCTCATTACTTTCCAAGAGGTAGTCTTTGGGGCAAAATGACCCCCCGCTGCTCCATCATGAAATTCATGTAGTATCTTGTCAGTCTGATTTTTATCAGTGCACCTTAACAATACACCATTAAAGTCCTTTCTGAAAAGGATGTCATTTATTAAAACATAGGGAACCGATTGCAGTCTATAATATCTTCTTTTAGTTCTATCTAGACCTGCTGGACATTTGCCAGTTTGCAAAAATTTAGTCATATCAGTAACCCAGCCTATGTTCGCTACTACTGCATTATCTTGAGGTGCATCCTCAATGGTAAAAAGTGTCTCATCCTCCTTATTGGAACTAGTAGCGAGCTGCTCGCTGAGTCCTCTGCCCCTGACAAGCTTGGTTACTTGAATATCCACGTCATATTCCATGACCTTGGTGATCCAATCAGCTCTTTTCTCATTTATATCTTTACTCAATAGGAACTCCTTCACACTGGGATGAGCCACCATCAAATGTATCTTGTTATTGGAAACAAGATGCCAAAATTCCTTGAGGCTCCTTATCACTGCAAGGATGTGCTTCTCAATGAAACTGTACTTTTGTTCATATTCTTCCAGGCCCTAATTGAAAAAAGCAATTGGCTGCTCAAAGCCGCTACTCTGCTTCTGCACTAAAATTGCAGAGATTGTATCTAGGCCACCATAAGCATATAGAATAAAATCTTTGGAAAAGTTAGGATGTACCAAGGTTGGCACAACTAACAATGCTTCTTTTATAGACTCAAAACTGAGTCTGGCCTCTTTTGTCCAATTAATGGCTATATTCTTTTTCAACATGGATGTTAAAGGTTTTAAAAGGTTTGCGATATCGGGGATGAACGTTCACAAAAAATTAATTCTGCCAATAAAACTTTGTAATCCCTTCTTATGACTTGGTAAAGGTAGCTCCAAAATGGCCCTTACTCTTTCAGCATCAATAGTAATACCTTCTTTTGAGACAACGTGCCCTAATAGCTTGCCCTCATGGACAACAAAAATGCATTTGTTTGGATTAAGGGATATCCCAAACTCTCGGCATATCTCAAAAACTTGCCTTAAGTGGGATAAATGCTTAGAGGCATTCTTGAAAAAAATTGTTATATCATCTAAGTACACCAGCACCAATTTGTATAGCAAACCCTTGAATGCCATATCCATGGCTCTTTAAAAGGTCAAGCCAGCATTAGAGAGACCAAAAGGCATCCTCTTGTAGGCCATGGTGCCCCACTTGGTAGTGAAAGCAGTTTTGAACTGATCCTCCTCCTTGACTAACACCTGATTGTAACCAGAAAATCTGTTAAGCAAAGAAAATCTCTCCGAGCCAGCCACTGCTTGTAAAATCTGCTCCATTGATGGAAGTGGGTAGTGGTCTTTTGGGGAGGCTCTATTTAGGTCCCTGAAATCAATGCACAGCTTGATTTCTCCATTCTTCTTCCTCACAGGGACAAGTTTTGAGACCCAAGAAGTATGCTTAATGGGAAAAATGATCTTTCCCTCAATTAGCTTAGTCAATTCTTTAATCATCAAGGGCTCTAGCTTTGGATTTAGGGGCCTCTGTCTCTGCCTTACAGGCTTTGCACCTGGTTCCAATTCTATGGTGTGCTGGGAAATATGAGGATCAAATCCCTTTAGGTCTGAATAATCCCAAGCAAATACCTCCTTAAATTCCTGACAAAGAGCAATAAAAGCTCTCTTGTCCTTAGTTGAACAGATTTTACTTATTTTGAGGAGTTTTCCCTTAAAAATTTCTAACTCCTCATAATGTTCCTCTTTTATTTGTATACCAGTCTTAGTCTTCTTCATTTGATCATCAGTGCCAAAAATAGACTCCAAAGTCACCAATCCCTTGGGCAGCTTCTTTGTCTTCAGCTGAATAATTTGATCATTACCATACTATTGTTTGAGTTTATCCTGATTCATCATGGAAAACTCATCTTCCTCTAACAATAATCTCAGAATCTGTTCATCACTTTCAAAGACCTACCAATGAACATTATTGTCAGGGATAGAGGGTCTATCCACTATTTTTACATGAGGCTACATTTTCTCCTTTTGAATGTCACTAGGGATGTCAAACTGTCCCCCATTTGCAGCCAATCTATCAGCATGGGAGTTTTGATTTCTTGGAATGGAAATTAGATTAAAAGCATCAAACTCCTTAATCAGGTTCTAGACCCTATGCTTATAGCACTTCAAGGTATCATTTTTGGTAAGATGCAGTCCTCTTACCTGATTTACAATTAGCTCACTATCCCCAAATACTTGCAAACAACCTATTTTCCTCTTTCTTACCCATTGCAATCCCTGGATTAGCCCCTCATATTCAGCAGTGTTATTGGTGCATGAGAAGGCAAAACGGAAAGCAGCATAATATTTTTCACCCTGTGGTGACACCAGCATTGCACCACCACCAGATCCATTTATGCTCATTGAGCCATCAAAGTATATTTTCCATACTTCTCCTTTCTGCTTTGTCTATTGTTCTGCATCCTTTACCATACTTGGAATTACTACCTCAAGCTCATGAAGTATATAGACCCCATACCATTTTCTTGAATATATGCTTTAGGGTCATCTACAACATCTTCTGAGGACCATTCCCTTAATAACACCTCTAGTATACTCTCAGCTTGTAACTGTTGAGCCACCACAAGTTCAGAATCGTCAGAAATAATGTGATTTGCATTAACCACACCTGGTGTATAGGGCTCTATGTGATGATTTGAAAGCAATTCAGATCTTCGGGTCACCTTAGTGCCATATCTGGTCCTAAAAAACATATGGGACCAGTCAGAGGATAGGTATCCTCCTATTTTGGCTGTGAATTATCTTGATAGGTACATGGCAAAACAGGGAGGCAAATCAATAATGAAGACCTCTTGGAAGATGGAAACATTGGGACAGGTATGTAGAGTAAGACCTAGGTCTTTTATTACACCCACAGTACTAACAGCTGTGCCATCTAATTGGAGTACACCCTTCTCAAGAGGCTGGTACTTGAGCCCTAATTGGTCTGCAATTTGTTTAGGCATCACAGAACTGCTTGCTCCACTATCCACCATGCAATTATGAACTAATTGATCTCTAATTATCAATGATATATAGAATGGGAGTGGCTTAGTATTTTTGTTAGGTTGTTTGCTATTATCCTCAGAGGAGTTAGTAAGGACAACCCTATTTGGGTCAATAGTTGTATCTTTGGACACCTTCAAATCAGACAAGGCAGATTGCAATATGTCTTTTTGGCTCGGAATGGCTAAAGAATCCCACATAGACATTGTCACATTCATATTTTTCATATTTTCAATAATATTGGAAGGTGGAATGACACTCACCTTCTGATTTGATTTTGTAGCAGCGACATCTGGTTGCAAATGAGGCATTTCCCTTGCTTTTGCTGGGTCATTTCTTTGTAGAATATGGGGAATTTGGGGTGCAGGAACATCAACAAACGCTTTTCCTTTATTTGCTTCTTGTTCTACCTCATAACCCCTTTTCTTTGCTCTTGTATTTGCTGCAACTGAGGTGTTATCACTATTTATGCCATAAAATTCACCTTCTTGCTAGTTCATGAAAGTAGAATCACTCTGAGGTTGTTCCTGTCGTTGCATAGCCCCATCATTTGGTGTACTTGGTTGTGAGGCTAACACATTTTGTACCATTAAAGCCTAATTTATGACTCCATCTGAGTAGGCTGCTTGACTATGTGGCTGATTGCATGGGTAGCACCACTCATATTCAGCTGCCAGGTTGTTCTGAGCAGGGACAAGATCCCTTACGGTGTTAATAGGTGCTGGATTATAAGGCAGAAAAGGCCTTTGATTTACATTTTGTCTGGCACCTTGTAGTTGCTTTGATAAGGTGGCCTATTAGCTTGATATGGCTGATTTTGGCCTTGAAATGGTTGATTTTGCCCATGGCTAGACTGCTGATAAGGCTGAAAGGGCCTCTGGGGTTGTTGCTTCTTTATGTTTACCAATTCATTTCCAAAAGTTTGAAGGATACCCTCAATCTTTTGTTGACTATTTTTAATCTCTTTCAACTCTTGAGATGAACTAGAGGCAGCAGGTTTAGAATTAGCAATATTTGGTAATGTTGCGATAGTAGGCACAGGGGGAAAACATGGAAGTGGCAAAGGCATGGAAGCTTGGATCTCAGGAAAAATAGGCACTGGTGGTCTGGGTGCTATTTTTCTGGCTTGAATCAGGTCATTCTCTGCCCTAATTGCTAATTCATATGCATCTGGTAAACTATTACCTCCTAGTGATTGAATCATTACTGAAATATCACTATTTAGGGCTTTCAAAAAATATAGAAATGCATATTCAGTTGGAGGTCTTACCATGGCAGGGATTCTATCCCATGTCTTCTGAAATCTAAAGTTAAAATCCATCATTTGCTCTTGAGGAGCTCTCTTTATAGTGGTCATTTGTTCGACCAATGATAGATTATCTGATTTTTCTTGAAATTGCTTGTTTAATTTGTCTCCTAGCTCATCCTAGGTTCCTATAGTTTGCACTAGTAGAATGTTGAACCACTGCAATGCCTTCCCCTTGAAAGAGGTAGCCAACAATCTAATGGCTACATTCTCTTGAGTGACATGATGAACCCCACATAGAGATGCTATATCTCTAATGTGCTCAATCAGAGTAGTCTGATTTTTCCCTGTGAAATAGGGTAGACTCTTCAAATCTGCCATTGGTATCACATCATGCACCGTTAGATTCAAAGGACTTACCCCATCAAAAGTCACAAATGGCTGATTTCTTGCCATCTAAAGAGCTGTAGGTAGATTTGCTTGAGTTACTGTGGGAACTACAGAAGCAACTGGTCTAAAACCTGGTGGAGTTGACTGTACTATTTTAGAAATTGGAGTCCTTACTACAGCTCTGCTTGGTCTTCTGGGTGGAGAGAGCTGCAAATATTTGAATGAGCCTGAACTTGAACTCCTGGTTTGTACCTTTCTCATAAAATATGTAATGGCAGAGCTGATCTGCTTGTCCTTTCCTCAGTCTGAGTCGCCAGATGTGTAAATTTTAACCTCTTAAAGGTATGGAATTATGGGTTGCACATCAAAACTAGCAATACTGGCTGTTAATTTGGATTGTTACTCAGATTTCTTGGGTCCCATAGGGCATGCCAAAAGTTGTTATCACCTAGTTTTGCACCCTTGCATATAGTTGTGAAACCTCTGTAAATTGGAATAACATGGGACTGATCTCTAATTGTGGGACTTTACGAAGTGAGATCAGACCTCCGGAGAAGGCCAGCTTCCTTGTCTAGTTATCACCTAAAACTACTGAATTTTGGGGAGAAAAGGGAGAGAGAATGCTTGCAATGAAAATGAATAAAAACATGAAAACATAAAAGGGTGATACACCAGATAGATTTAAAGAAACTTCCACAGAACTAAAGGATGCACAATACAATCAGAATATGGCAAGTAGGCATACACAGGTTAGATGACTCTAGCAGAGGTGAGAAGCCATATGATTGAGAGGAATAAAACATTCACAGACAAACCATATGCAGATTCACACAGAACTAGAAAAATCAGTAAAGAGGTAAAATTAACTTGCATATATTCAATGGAAAGGCACGGTTACAGCATATGAAAACTCTGTTTGGAAACAGAAAAGCCTTAATGCCAAAAAATTTTCAACCCAATTTACAACATTTGAATGCATACTTATAGCATTCCAAAACTATCCTAAGTCGGTTACAAAAATTCGCTCAAAGAGCTGTCATAGAAAAATATCTCAATCGATGACTGTCCAGCTACAACAGTTATGGCGTCAAAATCTGGCACTGGGCAAATAGGAGATATTTCAAGTTTTTATTGCAGCTGCTTACTCATCGCCAATCTTCAGCCAACACATCAGCGAGGAGATATTTTGATCATGAATGCGAGTAGCTTCCCTTACTTGTAGCAATGAATACAAAAACTATCTATATCTCATTCAAGATGTCGCTGAAACGTCTGGTCGTCCAAAATATGCAACTCTAGATCTGAATTTGAAAAATGATAAAGCTCCTAAAAAACCCTGCCAAATGAAAGAGGGGGCCAAAATATGTAACTTTGCCTCTTGGAGCATGCCGAAATTCGTCAAAATGAAGGAGATACAGGCGGTCAAACTTTTGGTCAACTGCCTGTATATATCACTTTTGCATTTTTGGGTATATCACTGCATCTTGGTGCCTGAATCAACATTCAAAAACTCATTCTGGAACACCTCTGTATGTGCAGGGCGCCTCGTACATCGGGCCCTATTTGTGCCTTTGTATTATGAAATTGTATATACATACAATTCCCTCCTTGTATATGTGGGCCCCACCATTGTATCTCCTCTTCTGAATATGCAAACATACGAGCCGTAGACCTGAAAATGACCATTAGCTACTTTTCATTGTATTGTCGGGTCCAACTTGTATCATTTTTCCTTGTACATTTCTTTGTATATGCAAAAATATACAAACACTTATTCATACAAAGCAGACTCCAAACCCTCATGTGCCAAAACTGATCCTTGATTCAAATCCGCCTTATATATCACAATGCATCCTTGACTTGTATATCACAATATACAAGCGCCATATATATACAAAGCAGACCCGGAGCCTGAATGAGGGAGAAATGATATCTATTTGAAATCTGGCTTGCATATTTCATTTGTATCTTTGGCTTGTATATCACAATATACAATTGCCATATACATACAAGCCACGGACTTAGCGCTGCATTCCGCCAAACTATACCTGTCTTGAAATCCGGCTTGTACATGCACTTTTGTATGTCAAGATAGACAAACACCGTTTATACAAGGCGGACCTAAGAACAACACAGAATAGATTGAAACTTCTGTTCGGGTACGGATTGTATATGTTTCCTTGTATATCGGCTTGTATGTGCGAACGTACAAGTCGATATACATTCCATTGTAGCACTTGAACCTTTGTATGTATATGATATACAAACCTCATTGTATCTTCATGGGCCCCACTACTTGTATCTCTGAGATATACAAACTCCTTTGCATATTTCTTTGTGTCGACCCTTTGTATCTCCCCTTTGCGACACTGTAGCAAATGCACATTTGTTTGTATATGCAGATATACAAATGCAATATACAAACCATCTCACATACAAGTAGGGTATCTTTGGGGAATATTCCTGTAATGTATCTTTTCATTGTATATTTCCTTTTGCATATTGCGAACATACAACTGCAGAATATTCTGGGGAATCTTCGATGTATATTTGCCTTGTACATTTAGTGAATGTATATTTGCTTGTATGTGCGAATATACAAGGCAAACATACAAGCCGTCGCATGCAAGGATGGAATCCTTGAGGCATATTCCCTAAATGTATCTTATACCTTGTATGTTTCACTTGCATCTCCATTTGTATATCGCCGATATACAAACCTAGAATATTCCCGGGAATCTGCAAAAGATTCCTAAAATGTATATACATTTCCCTGGCTCGATATACATTCAAAAAATATATATAACTTAATTTTTTCATTATTTCCTAAGGCCGATGGAGATCTTCAAGCCTACCAAATGCATATTTGAACTGTATGTTGACCAAAACTTTGACCATCAATAACTTCTTCATTTGGCCGAATTTCAAGGTACTGTAAAAAGCAAACTTGCCTATTTTTTCAAGCTCTTTCCAATGGTAAGGTTTTTTTTAGGCAATTTGGCACTTTTTATTTTTAGGCAACATTTTCCAAAGGGTTTTCAAGGAAACTACTAGGTTGACTATTCAGCTCTGGTCAGAGGAAAAAATGGGTCAACACTTGCATCAAGTTATTGAATATATGTTTAAGTAAAATATAGGATGCTGTAAGGTGCATGCTGGGTTGTCTCTTTCCCTTTCAATAACCACATAGTAAAACCTAGAGTCTTTCAAGTCGGTGACCTAGTTCTTAAGGAAAATCCCATAAATCAATAGCATAGGGAAAATAAAGGCAACTTTTAACTCAATTGGCTTGGTCCATATGTAATCATTGCTACCTATGGATTAGGAGCCTATCAATTAGCAATATCAGAAGGTGAATTGTTCGATGATCCCATCAACAGTATGCATATTCACAAGTTTTATACCTAAACCCTAGTGCAAGGGAATTTTAAAAAAATATAAAATGGTCAAATAAAAGCAAGTGGTGAAAACCTAGAAATAGGCACTATTTGTGATAAGCGGTTTCCTCCATCTTGTAGTATTTCAATTTTTATCTATCTTTCCTTCAACATTCATTAGAACCCATAATGATACTTATCATGGCTTGTTGTTCACTTGCCCTTATCACCTTATCGCATTAGACTATCCATCCAATCCCTCATCTATTTTGTCATCTATCATAACCCCGTTGTTAGTATCATTTTCGAACTACATCACCTTTGAGCTATTACGTAGGCAAGGCCATCATTGATGAGCCCCCGAGGATTCCCATCCATCCATAGCTCTCGTCTTACCATAATAATTACACTTCATCCATCACCAGTGTTAGTTTACATTCCTGAACTACATTACCTCTGAGTCATCATGTAGGTAAGGCCATCATTGATGAGCCCCCGAGGCTTCCCATCCATCCATACCTCTCATCTTACCATAATAGTTACACTTCATCCATCACCAGTGTCAGTTTACATTCCTGAACTACATCGCCTCTGAGTCATCATGTAGGCAAGGCCACCATTGATGAGCCACTGAGGCTTCCCATTCATCCATACCTCTCACCTTACCATAATAATTACACTTCATCAATCACCAGTGTCAGTTTACATTCTTGAACTACATCACCTCTAAGTCATCACATAGGCAAGGCCATCATTAATGAGCCCTCGAGGCTTCCCATCCATCCATACCTCTCACCTTACCATAATAATTACACTTTATCCATCACTAATGTAAGTTTACCTTCCCGAACTACGTCGCCTCTGAGTCTTCAAGTAGGCAAGGCCATCATCGATGAGCCCCCGAGGTTTCCCCACCCACCTAGGTCTTAGGTCCACATAGTGCTCCATCGTCAAACTACATTACCTTTGCATTGTAACGTAGGCAAGGCCATCATCAATGAGCCCCCAAGGCACTAGGTTAGTCCCTTAGGTCTCATCATATCGAGTTTCCCATCATTTCATCCACATATTTCATCCATTATAAATTGATCCTTTACTTGACTAGGGGCAAAATCCTCGACCTAGTTGGGAATTGGATTCTTGAATGTCACAAAATCTTAGAGGATAGCAAACTGGATCACGATACTATCTCGGACAACATGCAACACTACACACAAATCATTTCAACAAAATTTTTGATGCAAGACATTAACCTATATCAAACAACAATGTGCCTAAAGTATCAAAATGATTATATCTATTTTCATGGCAAGAAAACATATCTATGGAAAGAAGATTTGATGCTTTGTTATCATGTTTCCTATGCTACTCGAGGATGTTCAAGACTAGAAAATATATTGTGGCACATGATTATTTTCATTTGTTTGTTGTTTGTGGATTAATCTTTAGTAATGTGATGACTTGTATAATGACATGATTAGCAAAAAGATCATTGAGGACATTATGGGTCTTACCATGAACGAGTGCAATCCTTGTTTGTTGATACATGCAAGAAATACTCAGGTCATCTATGTTCAATTTTGACTAGATGCTTGTATTTCCTTACAACATTTTAAAAGCTCAATGATGAAAAAAGTACTTCAAATACTTGTATACAAGATGACAAAGTCTCATTTGTGCATATTAGGCTTGCATTTCATTTCATTTATAAGCATTCCATAAATACCATTTACCAAGTGAATTAAGATCCAAGTCTTTTCTTTCATTTATCCAAATTATTCTTCTAAGTCTTTCTAAGTCATTCTTCTATTTCCTCTAAGTGATCTTTCATTTATGATTGAGTATACTTGGCATAACAAAAAAAATCATTATCATTATGCACAACAAAAACTAGGTCATATGAATTGTCCAAGCATAGGGGGATATCCTTTAAGGTACATTAGATATAATTAAACATTTATATCATTCATATAGTGAGGTCATATGGGTCTCATGCATAACTTTATCATCAAGGAAATCAAACACATAGATATCATTTGTCATAACATTTGCATATTAGCTTATCATACATAGAAAATTACACATCATGTAGTACATTCAAGAATAATCAACATATGCATTAGGTCATCATAAATTATAAGCATATAAAATCATTGTACATAGATATAAGACATCATGTAAAATCATAGAAATATCATATAATAAGTGTCATATGCATCATAGAATCAACATTTTAGAAGCATCAAATATAAGCATATAGATAACATCCATCATATATCTAACCATCGATAAACAAGTACACATGCATGTAGTCCATCAAACTCATATAGGTCATCATCAAAACAATAATAATGTCCATGTATACAATGATATCATAAAAATGTCTATCTCGAGCTGTTAATAATAAGTGTGTATACAAAAAATGATGTAACATGATACATGTCTCCAAAAATGCCTATGTAGTACTATCTACAGAAGGTGCTGGCTGCTGAGGCTGAGGCTGAGGACCCGTAGGACCTATCCCTGGTGGGCCACGATGAGGTGGTGGCCCCATAACTCCTCCACTCTTAGACAATGCCTACCTGGACTTGTTGCGTGAGCTCGGACGGAAGCTACTCACCCTCTGCTTTGGAGGCACTACCTGCTCATACAAGGATCTCTAGTAAAATATCTCCTACCCAACTCAAACCACATCTGTAACAATCTACCCATGGGGACCCTATGCTGTGGTCTACTGCACCTACTGCAGTAAGGTCTCTACCCTAGTATATCTCTGAATGGTAGTGTCCTGCTCTAAGATAGCTGTCTTGACATCCCCTTACAGCTATGTAACCTGTCCCTATAACTAAGCCACCTAGGCTCAGAAGGATGCCATCTATCCATCATCCTAAACCTATACTTGTGGCTGCCCCTAAACCTGCCCCTGAACCTATACTTGTGCCTGCACCTGAGGCTGTACCTATATCTGGGGTAACCCCTCCATCCTCTGTCTCACTCTCCTCTGCCCACCATCATCTCCTCTGCCTCTACCACCCCCACCACCATCATCTCCTCCACCTCGACCACCTCTACCACCTCTATCACCTCACCGTCGTCTCCTCCTTTGGTGTGGAGCATCATCTATTGAATACTGAGAGGGGGTTGAATTAGTATTATGAAATTTAAACAATTAAACCAAATACCAACTTTAATAAGTAGAAAGCAAAACAACCACAAAAATACAAGCCACATAAACATGACACATAAACACCATATTTTTACATGGAAAACCCAAGAAAGGGAAAAAACATAGAGAGGATTAGCTCTCAATATATATTGCAATCTTTTACAAATTGTGATGTTCAGGCTTGGTCACTTCATGGGCCTGGAACATGCTGGCTCACTGCCATCAAGTACATCTAGTTCTAGCAAGCTCACTGCCTCAACCCTAAACCTAGAAAGATTACAATGAGGGCTTTTAAACCCTAATGGTTGCTCACAACCAAGCTCACTACCTTAGTGAAGATGGCTCACTACCAAGCACAAGTGAAATTATATAAGAAATATGAATGTTGCAACAACATCTATCAGTATGCCAGGGTGCAGTCATTTAGCAACTGAATACTAAATCCTGAGTCTTCATCATCACTGGTCTTCTATCTCTTCTCTGCTATTCTCATGCTTGCATCAATCACACATACAATACTTCTTCACACCCTACACATACCATCAAAATGAAATTCATCGGATATATATATCCACATCATGATTTAATCCATAATCAGGTCGGCATCCAAAATGAAACGTGTATATTGAAGGATGTAGCTTGTTGGCTCAATCCAATGCACTCAGTGCTATGCAGACCCAAATAAAATTTGAATTGTATTCACATATGTCAGCCTCAACTATTCAACAACTTAGGATTAAGTTCTAAACAATAGAACTTACCGCATACAATTCAGGCTTATTATGTCAGCCTCTAACTCAGACTGCCACTGATACAGTTCATCTGTCAGACTACATATTTTACTATAGACCACAAGGCTTGCTCAAAATCATATCAAAGACTCCTCAGACATCACCAATCATACCTTCAAAACCATAGAGCAAAATATTCTTTAGCAGCAAAATGCAGACCATCAGAACTCAAACTTTGTCACGATCAAACTCTGTCAAACACTGTAGCAATACTCATTAGCTTGAAACTATCTTTCCGATGGACTTTAGATCTTACAACTCCAAATTTAGACACTTCATATAAGTGTTTGTAACACCTCAAAACTGGATAACAAAATATGCACTTGCAGAGAAATATAGATGATTTTACTTTGCACTATACACTATCCCTATCTTACTTGTGTTCATCCAGACTTAGATATTTTCGTCAAATGTGATGCAGGGGCATCCTATCAATTTTCAAAATTTGTGATTTATGTGTCAAGTGGGTGATAGAGGCATGAGGAAGTGAGCTCCTATCGCCAAGGTGACAGGAACAATAATAATTGTTTATTACATTCTAGAAAGTTGGATAAGTGGTGAATGTGGTGGTTATTGCTAGATTCAATTACAATACTATTTTGAGGGGGTGCCAGTCATGGTGATGAGATTCTATATTTAACCAAAGGATGGTTAGTGGTTGAAATGGAAGGTGGCAAAAAGGAAGAAAGGAAAAAAATAAACAAAGCGATAGAAGGTAATTAAAAGCAGTCTGCATGCAAGAGAGGAAGGCTGATACAGATCAGGCCAAATAAGTAGTGGCAGCCAGAAATAGGCCAAGAGACATTAAGGGAGATTGAGGGCTGATGATAATGAAGAAGAAGCCATTATAGGAAGAAAAGAGAGGCAGCCAAATACTATTGTTCAGGTTGCATATATGCAAGAGGAGATTGTATGCTGGAGGAGGATTGGAAGCAAAAAGTAAGAGGAGGCAACATACATAGTGAAAGAGGCTATAAATTATACAAAAGGCTAATACTAAAACAGTGGTTGATCATTGCAGATGAGAGGAGGCCATTAAGAAATAAAGAGAGGCCGTTGATAGGCTGAGAGGAAAAGGAAAGGTTGTAGGTATTATGAAGGAGGTTGAAAGGCCATGAAGAGGAGAAAGACAGAAGAAGAGGTCGACAGGCTAAGGATGAAACTAAATAGACAGGTTCATTAATAAGAGCAGGCCAGTTGTATGGGTGAGAGGTTGATAGATTAGAAGGAATAATAGAAGGCTTAGCTAAGAGGCTAACATGAGAGGATATGAGAAGGCCAATAGAAGGAGAATAAGAAAAGGTTTCGGTAGGCCATTGTAGGCCATTTGGTATGAGGTTGTTATAAATATCTATATTAGTAGAATTTTGATATATTGTAATAGAAGTTGTATTAGTTGAATGAAATGAATATTGAAGTTTGTGTATATTCTCCTATCATCTAATGATATTTTGGTGATTCTAAATTGCATATGAATGATTTTGTTAATCTCTTATTTTACTGTCTAAGTTCCTATCATTGTACTGATAGAAGCGATGTGAAAGCCCCTTTAGATGGGCGGAGACTTGATTCTCACTTGAATATTATAAGAGTAATTATGCATATTTGTGGAAACCATGCTATCAGATTGGTATCAGAGCATAAGGTTGGTCTTGAGTGCTGAGTAGATCACCGAAGAGAGGCAACTTAGCCAGGACCTGTGAGTAGTAAAAGAAAGAAGACTGTAAGTATTGTAGTCTATATGTGTAGCACCAAAATACTAGGTAGAGTGAGAAAGGAAGAAGCCCTAGGTGAGGTATCTGAAGGATGAAGAAAGATAGAATGATACAGAAGCAAATGGAGGAAAAGAGTCTCATGAAAAGAGACAAGAGGAAAGAAGATAAGAGAATGACAAATGCAAAGTTTAAAAAAGAGTTGGCAGTGTTGAGGAGAGATTTGATGCTGGTAAAATAATGGTATGAAGAACAAGAAGAAAGCCAAGGATATTATTGGGTTTGGCCAATGAGTAAGAAAGTAAAATGGCCAGTAAAGGAGATTGTCAAGAAGAGAAACAGGTAAAGTATAAAAGCCTTAAGAGGAGAAGATAAGATGATGAGAGGGTTCCCGAAAAGATGGGACAGCAGAGAGTTTCCTTTGGAGCAACATAGATCAGAAGAGGTCAAGAGAGTTATCATTGAAGAGAACATGAGAAAAGAAAAAGAGGAAAAGGTGCAGTAGGTAGCACTTGAAAAAAAGAGAAATGAAGAAGGAAGAATGTCCATGAGGAAGGCATTGATAGAGACACTGTGGTCTCTCATTTTATTTTCTAATGTTATGTTTGTAGATTTGTATGCAGGTATAAAGAGAGTGATGAAGAAGGTTGAGAATGAGATCTTGCAAATGATGAAAGGTGGGGCAAGAACGACTCTTGAAGAAAGAGTAGAAGAGGTGAATGAGGAAAGATTGATGGCAGCAGAATTCCAAGAAGAGTTTGCAGCAAAGGTGCATTACAAAGTGCCTAAAAAATAAGAGGAGATTGATGCTAAAGATGTTCAAATTGATGATGAAGAGGAAGAGGAAACCATAGAGTTTCATGATACATGTGAAGATGTTGCAGCTGTAGCACAAGATGCTTGTAAAGAAGAAAAGTTGAAAAGCCAAGAAGCTCAAGGTGGATGCAATTTGGGACAATGGGTCATTGCGCAAAAGAATGAAGGTAAAATTGTTATTTTTTTATCATGAATATAGAAATAAGAATATGGATAGGCAAGTGGATAAGGAAAAGAAATTGGGAAATGTAAATGTGATTAAGGATCATGGATATGTTGTGCCATGTTGGCAAAAGAAAAAGATTGATGTAAGGCAACAGTTGAGTTATAAAGAAGTGAATGCCTTTGATTATGTTTATGCTAACAAGCAAGTGCAGAGAAAGAGGAATGTGCAGATGAATAAGTGGCAATATGATGGAAGGTTGAGTTGTTCAGTAAGGAGGCCTAGAAAAAATGATTTGAGAATGGAGATAGAGCAAGTAAAGAGAAGGTCGAATGCATCAAGGCAAGGACAACATTCCAGTGGCAGAGTGTGGGTAGTGAAGCAAGCAACAACAAACAAATGTGTTGCAGAAAAGATAATGAGTTTGAAGCATGAAAAGGAGAACAAACTTTAAGAAATTGGAAGCATGATGAATCCAGTAGAAGATGGCAAGAAGGAGAAGAAGCATACAATGAAGTTGTAGCAAGAGAAGCTAAGTGTAGGCAAGGTAAGAGAAAAGAGATCTGATTTCTATGTTGATAAAGTTATGAATGAAATTCATAATGATGAGGAAAATATGAGGAGATTATTAGATGAAAAGGAGATAAGGAGAAATAGATATTTGAGATGGTAAGAATGCAGAGAAAGGTAAAGTGGAAGATGTAGGTATGACAGAAAAGCAGAAAAGTGGAATAGAAGAGTTGTATGGAAAAAGAAGACACTAGAGGTATGTGTTGAAAATGAAGATTTGACCAAGCAAGCAGCCACAAAGGAAGAAGATGATGATGGAGCAGCCATAATTCATGAGCAAGAAGAAGACAAAAAAAAGAAGAATGTAGGCAAAGAAGAAGATGGAGCAACAAAAGAAAGCATAGAAGAAGATTTGTGGAAGCAATTGGCATCCATTGAACAAGAGTGGAATGAGAAGACTGAAGGTGTGAGCATGAGTAGGATAGCGAAGAAGATTGAAGACAATGATATAGAATTAGTTAGATAAATAAAGAATGAAGATGAGGCAGATTTGGAAGGAAAAATGGTAAAAGATGAAGCTGAAAAATGATGTTGTGTTGCAGTAGATGACCATAAGAGAAGAATGGTTGGAAGATATGACCGATGAATAAATTGAGAATGATATAGAAATGGTAAGTATCGATAATTCTTTAGATGTTATAATTTTTTCATTTGATTATGATTTGTTTGATGAAAGAAGAATTGGAGATTGGAGGTGGATCCTAAGTGTTACAGACAGCCATGAGAGAGCAGCCCACAGTGTTGCACAAGAAGGTTGCAAGATTGAAACATATGAGCAAGAAAGATTATGGAAAAGGTAGAAGAAAAGGTTTGATTAAGTTTGCAGAGGAACACATGTGCCGGAGCACATGATTTTTGTCCCCTGGGGAGTTTGATACAGGGGCATCCTATCAATTTTTGAAATTTGTGATTTATGTGTCAGGGAGGTGACAAAAGCAGGAGGAAGGGAGCTCCTGTCGCCAAGGTGACAAAAACAATAATAATTGTTTATTACATTCTAGAAAGTTGGATAAGTGGTGAATGTGGTGGTTATTGCTAGATTTAGTTACAATGTTATTTTGAGGGGTACCAATCATGGTGATGAGATTCTATATTTAACCAAAGGATGGTTGGTGGTTGACATGGAAGGTGGCGAAAAGGTAGAAAGGTAAAAAAATAAACAAAGTGATAGAAGGCAATTAAAAGAAGCCTACATGTAGGTGAGGAAGGCCGATACAGATTAGGCCAAATAAGTAGTGGCAGCCAGAAATAGGCTGAGAGACATTAAGGGAGATTGATGGCCAACGATAATGAAGAGGAAGCCGTTACAGGAAGAAAAGAGAGGCAGCTGAATACTATTGTGTAGGTCGCATATATGCAAGAGGAGATCGTATGCTGTAGGAGGGTTGGAAGCAGCAGAAAGTAAGAGGAGGCTGCATACATATTGAAAGAGGTCGTAAATTATACAGAAGGCTGATACTAAAAGAGTGGTCAATCATTGCATATGAGAGGAGGTTGTTAAGAAATGAAGAGAGGCCATCTATAGGCCAAGAGAAAAAGGAAAGGCTGCAAGTATTGTGAATGAGGTCGAAAAGACATGAAGAGGAGAAAGATAGAAGAAGAGGCTGATAGGCCAAGGATGAAATTGAATAGACAAGTTGATTAATAAGAGCAGACTACTCACATGGGAGAGAGGTTGATAGATTAGAAGGAATAGCAAAAGGCTTAGATGAGAGGTCAACATTAGAGGATATGAGAAGGCTGACAAAAGGAGAATAGGAAGAGGTTTTGGTAGTCCATTGTAGGCCATTTGGTATGAGGTTGTTATAAATATCTGTATTAACAGAGTTTTGATATATTGTAATAGAAGCTGTATTAGTTGAATGAAATGAATATTGAAGTTTGTGTATATTCTCCTGTCGCCCAATGATATTATGGTGATTTTGAATTGCATATGAATGATTTTGTTAATCTCTTATTTTGTTGTCCAATTTTATGTCATTGTACTGATAGAAGTGATGTGAAAGCCCCTTTAGATGGGCAAAGACTTGATTCTCACTTAAAGATTATAAGAGTAATTGTGCATATTTGTGGAGATTGTGCTATCAAAATGATTTCCGAATGAAGTCATGACCTGAACACTAGAATATATCATCATCAAGTAGCTACGAGTCATCATACTTGAACTGCATTTATAGGTCTTCATCTCTGGAGGCATACTGATCCACTTTCTATCCCTTACTTTGAGTACTATCCATACTTAGTCATTCTAGCCTTCCGGTCTTGAATACTCTTGTGCCTTGTTGCCAAATCAAGTTGGTCTTCTAAAGTGATGTCTTCTTTGCCTTGTTTCCATCAATGAAAACACTCAATTATTTATCATAGTAGTGTCTCTTTCCAACATCATCCTCCTCCTCATCATCCTCTAGTCTTGGAGCCCGCTCTCTAGGTCCAGAATATCTCAGAATAGGATGAGCTGTAAAGTGTGCCACAAAATTAGCTGCCATCCTTGCGTCCATAATATGTCTTCACAAATCTCACGCATGATATGGAATCTATAAGAAGTCTTCTCTTTCTGTCTCAAATGAAGCCACGGGACCCCACCGTGGACACTCCTTATGCATCTGAGAAAATATGGCAGTACCCTGGGGCATCCCCTAGACCCTACCAAACTATCAGAGCACATGAGAAATGATATGTCACTCAAGTATATAGGGAGTCCACCCTATCAACCATTGTGTCTAAAAGTAGTAAGGTAGCTCTGCAACATCTTCATCCCATGCCTCTCAATCTAGATAAGGCCGCCACTCAACTGTGTCAACATTACCCAACGCATGTCACCAGTACTTAAGATTTCCTAGCTTGGGCTAGGAAAGAGTCTCCTAGAACCTGTATGAGTTATTTCTATCATAGCCTCTGACTCCCATGCCTATCAGCCATGTGACCACTATGTGTAACCATGCCCAAATCTATAATAATGACACACTAGTAGATAGACTGGCAGCTCCATCATACACAAATTGATGCAGATTATGAAATAAGTGAGCAAGTATGCATGGACCCTAGGCGAAGCATGTCACCTCTGATATCATCCACTCTAATGTCCTCCCCCATCCAACTTATAATCCATGAGATCTCCTATTTGGACAAATCACTCCCCCAATCAAACCTGCTAGTACTGCTAGTAGGGGCTCGTAGTAGTCTACCATATTAGCCCAGCTGATCTCCGTCCCCTCAAGCTTAGCATCGTCAAACACCCATCTACACTCTACCAGTCTAGCTCCTGAGTGTGACTCATACGTAGTCATCTCTCCCTAAATTAGAATCCGCAGAATCTGATGTACATCCTCCAAGGTCACTATCATCTCCTTGGTAGGAAGACGAAATGTGCCAGTCTCACTATGAAATTTCTCTCCCAGTGCGGTCAGTAGTCCTAGATTCACCTGCATCTCAGGCATAAAGCAGACATACCACAATCCCACTGATCCAAGCACCAAATGATCTATATTAGTTAAGTAGGGTTGAAGAAGTTGCATAATAGGGAATCTCTCTCATGACATAATACATTATCTAGCTCCTACAATCAATAACAAAGTGTGTTAACAAAACAACTAAGCTGCATATCTACAACATCTATCAAACCAATTATTTAGCTATCCTTGCATCAAACTTATCCTATCATCTCTTCAAAGATTCTATCAATCTTGAAGATGATCTCTCAGTTGGCCAACATCGATCGAGATGTCGACTTAACCAAACTAGCTAAGTAATTGATTACTTTTATCATATGTGCAGGTCTACTTTTCAATAGCGTAGATTTTTATCATATGAGTAGGAGCCCTAATCATTTGCGCAAATTAGGGCATATGTGTGAAATCAGGACCCAAAAGCATAGTTTTATTTCAGATGTACAGCATCATAATGCATGCACCAAAACCCTAGGTAAATGTGCGGAAGAATCTAAATGCACCTAATCTCTCATCATGTGCGCTACTTTATTTTGAATGTGCGGCATTATTTTGTATGCATGAGACTATTCTCTAAATGTGCTAATTTAATCATTTGTGTGGAAACCCTAATTGAATGCATATAACTATTTGTCAAATCCAAAAAAATTGCATATGTGTGGATTCCTTTATCATATGCGCATAATCACATCATATGCACGTATGTATTTATCATATGCACCAAAATAATAAAACCACGTATTCAAAAATATAAAGTTTGACCCTAGATTTTGACCATAATTAATGCACTTTGATGGAAATTAGAAGCATACATATTGAGGGTCTGTACTCTACTGGCCACCTAAATTGTTTGATCATCGCGAACCTGTGATTCTCTATTAGAATCTACTATATCTTCACTAACTACTCTGCTCTACTATGCACTAGGTCTCCTATAATCTCTCTTCAAATGACAAGTGTGCAAATGAATAGAAAAGTGACCCCACATCACTATTTTTAGCCAAGTGAACCCTAACTAGAGGTGTTTGACCTTACATATGCATGCCATGTTCTTCATCCATTTTTCATTCTCCATAGCCTGAAATTTTCACCTGTGGATCGTGTCATCAATTCTTACTCGTTGTGAGATTGTTCGTCATCCTTTTTCCATATGTAACCTAACCAATCTCCTGAGGGGGCATCCTACCATCATTAAACCTGTACCAGGAGCAAACTGGGGCATGTATCATACTCAGAAATTTTTTATTCTTTGAAACAACCTGATAAAACACATTGTCTCAAAGAGGGGCAAAATGTATACACCAAAAAATGGCTCGTGTCGAATTAAATAAATATTTTAATATTTTTTTTATTCTTATTCTTCTATGAATAAATAAATATTCTAATTTATTTAGGTGATTCACATTCATCATATTCTTCTAATAATAAAATATCAATTTGTATAAATAAATATCCTAATTCCTCTAATGTCATATCTATTTAAATAATCCTAAATTATTTAATTATTTTCCTCTAAGTCAAAGTCTTATGTCTAAAATCCACATCACTCATCCATGTCATTCTTCCATGTCATTGGACACCTCATCATGTTGTTCCAATAATTAAATATTCTTAATATTTAATTAAGTAATTATCCTCTCGACATGTGCCCTATTTCTTCTCCACGTGTCCTATTATTTCTCAATCATCTCCATGGTCAAAAACACTTGTCTTCCAAAGAATATTTTCTCTCTCACATTCTAACAACCAAAGAGTCCTTCTCCACATTGTTATCATAGTCTTCCAATTTTATCTCACTGGTCTTTGTGAGCATCATGACATGTGGCTTATAGTTCCACATATTCCTCTACCTTGTAAACATAGTAGGAACATCTTCCACCTTTATCTCTCTCATCCCAAATAATCAAATCTCTACCGTACACATCACAAGACTCATTCCTCCACTATGGATCTTATGACACATGGAATTGGCTCATCCTTAACCTATAAAAGCAAGTTCCTCACTTCCATTTTCCATCACAAGAGCTTTAGTAAGTACATGCTACAAAAATTTCCATCAAGCAATAAAGCATGCCTTTGGCTCCCCATTTGCATTAGTATCATAATCCTCATAGTTGCATAGTCATAATCTCCATAGCTACATATTATCATCTAATTTCATATCCATATCCATAGCATTATCATGGCTTCATATCAATCATATCATCATTATCTTAGCTTTGCATTATAGGCTTGTCACATTGCATTTTTATCCACAAAATCCATTCCTCTCTTTGTCATCTTGGAAAGCAAGGAAGTATACTTCTGAGAGCAACATAATCATCTGCAAGATCATTGAGAAGATAGGAAATAATGGAACGCATAGGATAATTAGTTTGCAAAGGTATAATCTATGTTTATTGCATTTTTCTTAGTTTCATTGATGTATTGAATTTGATTAGGAATTCTAGAGTATTTGTGGTATCTTAGTAGGTTCCTGCATTAGTTTCAAATGATCAATCAGATAATCCATTTCATTTCAAGAGCCTACCCGTGTTTATCCAACTCATCTATCCTCTTGAGGGGGCATCCTCATCCTATCTTTCCATCATCATCATATCTTCTCATATCATCATCCTTTTCCTCTATCCATATCTTGGCTTCTTTGAAATGATGTTACTTGACACAAATCTAATCATCTTGAACATCATCTCAAAGAGGGGCAAAATGTAGACACCCAAAATTGTCCCAAATGTGTCCATGTCTTGCAACACCTAGTCAAAAACATTACTTAGACATCATGTAGTATTTTGTTCTAATCCCACTCTTAATTTAACTTATCCAACTTTCTAATTAATTAAATAAATTTTATTTATTTAATTAATTTCCCATCCTAATCCAATCCCATCCTTATCCCACTTTCCAATTAACTAAATAAATCTTGTTTATTTAATTAATTTCCCTCACATGTCCCAACTAATTCAAATAAAATATTTGAATTAGGTCCTCACCTTTCACCACATTCCAACACTTGTCTACCTCTGAATTGAATCATGTGTGGTAGTACACCGTTCATTTAATATCCTTTTTGTGTACACAATCACACATGAACTAGTTTTTGTGTACACGATCACACATGAGCTTTATCCTTTTCCCTACACTTGTCACATGACTACAACTCCCTTGAAGAGTGGGAATAACTAATCAATCCTAGCCATCCACATCATTCAATCATCCTTTTAATCTCAACCATCCATTCAAACCAACCCCTTCCTATAAATCAACTCCCTCATAAGCCATTTTCATGCATTGAGCCTTCAAGTCCCTTTTCTCTCAAATTTTCTAATATGCATTGACTTTGAGTATCTACATGCTGTTGAAATATCATTAGAGACTTTGCATCATTCATCTATCATCCATTTGTCTTTTCATCTATCATCTTCCATATATTATTTGCATCTTAATGTTATGCTACTGAATTGAGTAATCAACATATCAAATATATCAAATTAATCAATTCATCTTGCATGCATCCATCATTGCATCTATCTAAGGTATTGAAGATTTAGTTAAGGTAATACATTGTATTGTTTTATCATTTTCATTTTATCCAAATTTTTCGATCACAAAAGTATAACACATTCCCATATCTCAAACCATCCAGAAATTTTCTTCCATCTACTAAACAGATTCTAGCATTTCCAGATACTTTAGTCTTAGGATCATCATCCAAAGGAATCAAAGTAATTCTCTTTCCATTTGATGTTATAGTATATGTATTATTTCTTCCATCATGTATATCTTTCCTATCATACTACCATGGTCTACCAACAAAATATGACATATATCCATAGGCATAATATCACATAGTACTTCATCATGATAAGATCCAATATGAAATCTCATCAAATATTGTTCCCTCACCAGTACCTTATGATAATCCTAAATCCATGCTATCTGATATGGATTAGAGTGTTTCAATCTTTCCAACTTTAGCTTAGTCACCATCTCCTTTGAAACCAAATTATTTGAACTACCACTATCAATTACAACTTTACAACATTTACCTTCTGATTTGCATTTGGTTCTAAACAAACTCTTCCTCTATGGTAGTTCTTCATTTGTCTATGCTTGAAATAGTGCTCTCCTCATGAAAAGTGATTCTCCTTTCTCAGGTTTACAAACTAAACTTGGTGATCCAATAGGTTCTTCTTCTACATAGGCTGCTCTTCCATTATTCTTTGTCCTCTTGCTTGTACTCCCTTGATTACATTCAAATGCTATATGTCATTCACCTCCACACTTGAAAGACGTTCCTTTGAATGTTCTCCTATTAGGTCCTCTTCCTTCCATTTTGTATCCTTCACTTTGGTATGGATTAGGGTTTCCTTTGTGGTAGAAATTTCTATCATATCTTCGGTATGCATTACTATCTCTATCCTCCTTCTTGAATGTGTTCTCTTGTCTATTTTGCTCCACATATGATCTCTCTCCTCCAGAAAATGTTCTACCTCTCTAAAATTTACCTCCTTTTCCTCTCTGTCTCTTATCATGCCTCTTGTTCTACTTTTCTTCAACTTTCAGGGCAAACTGATATGCATCTTCCAATGTTGTCATCCTTACCAAAGTCAGTTCTTCTTGAATGTTCAATCTCAGTCCATTGATGTATCTAGCCACTTTCTCCTTGCTTGCTTCACTATGTTCTATCCTTATGATCATCTTATGAAATTCTTCAGTGTACTCTTTCACAGATTTCTCCTTTTGCCTTAGGTTTTGCAATCTCTTCAACAACTCCAACTCATAGTCAGCAGGTATAAACAGATTCTTCAATTTTGTCACCATTATGTCCCACTTTGTAATCTTCTCTTTCCTCTTCTATTTCTATCCAACTGTACTTCATTCCACCATATAGAAGCATGTCCTTTCAACTTTGTTTTTGTGAATTTCATCTTCTTTGAATCTTTAATTTCTTCATACTCAAAATATTCTTCAATGTGGGTGCTGCCACAATAATGGGTTACACTTTCTGGGACATCCTGATGTTTGCTGAAATCACATATTTTTAGAAAATATAATGATTTAAACCTTGAAAGGTTCCATTTAAAGGATTTTAATTTAAGAGGGTTTGATCAAACCCCCTTAGATTCAAACCCCCTTGGATAGAACCCTGCTAGTTTTAAACCATACCTATAATGGAGTCTCCTCTACACCTATCAAAATGATGATAAAAAAACACTTTTGATTTACATTTTGGGAGATCAAATGAATTCATTTAAAATTTATGTTTTGTAAGTGTGTAGTCCTTATTATAAGCTTCCCAAAAAGTATAATTTTAAATATATTTAATTTGATTATTATATTTAATTTTTATTTCTTGTGAATGTAGGTCTTTCACCGAACATCAAGTTCTCTGTTCTACACACATGGAAAATTAGTAACTTAGTGAAAAAAAAAATTCTAAAAAATATCTATGCCCTAGGTATTGATGTCCTTCTTTCAACAAAAAAATAATAATTGAATTTTGATACATACATAAAAAGTTATGTTTTACAGAATACGCCTATGTCTAAATTATAATTAATTGGCTTGACTTCAAAACTTAATTAAAAAAAATATATTCAACAAAACATTATGAAACCAAATGCATGCCCTATATATCGGTGTTACCAATCTAAATTCAAAAGAATCAGAATTTTAACCTTTGTAGAAAAAAAGTTATGTGCTATAGAATACAAATCACTTTAAAAAAATGTTGTTTACTATTAAAAACTAGTTATCAAAGGAGATGCAAAAAAATTTTACAATTTAACTCCAATATATATATATATATATATATATATATATATATATATATATATATATATATATATATATATATATATATATAGAATCTAGAAACAAAATCTCACAAATCACTAGTTCGCATCATCTTCAAATTCATAATGGTTTAGTGGCTATAGGTGTTAAAAAGTGAAGATTTAGTTCAAAATGTTGATTTCAATGTCAAGTTTGGCCAAAAAGTGTAACCCATTATTGTGGGATGACCCATGTCATTTATCCAATCAATCAGTTCTTCATGATTCAAATTGCCAGTATAGTTCGGTACATCATCTCTAGGTCTTTTCCCAATCTTTGAAATAGTTCGCAACATTTTGACTTGATCTGATTCTTCTTCTTCATCTCCTAGGGTTACTTCATTTTGATTAGTGGATTGAAACTCTTCATCATCATCACTTTCAACATTAGGTCGAGGTTTTAGTCCTCTTCTTCAATCTTCTTCGACAGCATCCAAGTGAACTTGCATTATTTTCATCATCTCCATCATCTCATCCATTCTTCTAGCCATTGTACCAACAATAGGGATTCTCCTCAAGGGCATTCTTCCTAGGATCAAGTGTAACTACCTCAATTTGGCAATCGGGCTACAAGGTGACAACTTCCTCATAATTGGTGATCGGTTGATAACACATGTAGTTTTCCTTAGATTCATAAATCTATTCATAGAAAGATCTTATGGAATTCCTTTACTGATTTCACTCAATTTACTCCCAAAGATTCAAACTTTCGCTTTGATACCACTTGTTGTAGTCACCGTTAGGAAAGTCCACAAAGTGAACAATCCAGACCGTGTAACAAGAGTCAACACAATGGAAACAACTCAAGGATATAAAGCAAATGTAGATTCAGTCATTCAGTATATCATCGACTTCAAATACAAATTGGCTAGCAGCATGAGGGCTTACAATTAGGGCTCATAGGCCTGATCACAGAATTACAGAGTATGCACAAGATATAGATTTGAATCTCCCTTGCAAGAAATTCAAACTATCAAACTTAGAACCAATGATCACTATTTTCCTAGGCATCTATTACATCAATTTATATCATCTTTGGAACATAAGACTCCTCCGCGTCATCCAGGGAAGATCATAAACTCTAATGAAGAGTTGTAACGTGTGTACAGGGATAGGATGGACCTAATCATATAGAACTCCTCTGCAAATGAATGGAATCTTGTGCAGATATTAGGGAAGGTCAGCCACAATCCAAATAACATTGAATGATGTGTCATTTAGCTCTGCAAGTCATGAAATGCTCTGTAAGTCTTCTCCTTTAGCTGATTGTCTGAGACTATCAAGATGCTCTATTATGAGAAAACTATCAATCTTCTGATAGCGATATATTTCTAGTACTTACCCAAATGATCTAAATTTTAGATATGATGTACCTGTATGAATCTATATGCTAAGTCCAGCTTCGTAATGTCTAAGATGCAACTACGGTAGAATGCAGACCAAAATATAGAAACTACTATTGATTGAACTAAACTAGAAAATGAAAAGAAATAAACTAAAATGTAATTTTTTTTTGGTTGATGCAAGATTACTCTTGAACTAGGGATCCTCCTGCATCGCTTGCTCACTGATTGCTTTAAAATTCCAAAGTTCAAACATCGGGTCCTTAGAGTTATCCCTTCCTTGTCTTTGGCCGGAGTATGTTCTTTCTCTCTACTCCCTGATTACTATGTAAAATATCAGAGTTTAGGTGTTGGGTCTCCTGTGTTATTGCTTCTTATATTTCTTAAGCTGACTCTCAATCATATGTATTCTTTTCAGAGTTCCTACCTTGGGTCTTAACCACTAGCTTTAGACACTAAAACATTGGAGTTCCAGCGTTGGGCCTTCCGCATTACTTCTTCTGATTCTTTGGGCATAAGAAACATGTCAAGCTCGACCCCTAACTCTTGATGAACTATTAGAGACTACAACCTTGTTATTTCTAGATATTACTAAATGGAATAATAATACTTCATGCTAATTTGTAAAAATCTAACAGTACTATTTGCATGCAAACACTGGTGATGGGTGATGTGTATGAATGCAGTAAAATGGCCAAGGTACCACCACCACCACCTCTAGTAACAGAGAAGAAGATGGAATTCAAAGGGTATCTACTCACCTCCAAGCTGGCTAACCCATACTCGAAGATTAGAGACACTGATATTGGTCACCTAGACCCTTGGAGTTACCTACAATAGCTGAGGAATGAAGCTAAGTCCTTCCAAACATAGTGCATGGAGATCTTTGGAATCCTTTAGGTGGTTGCATTCCTAGTCTCAGTATAGGCACCTAAATTAATAATGGCATGTACCCAAAGGTATAAAACAGGCAGCAAGAGAGTGATTGGGCCATTAGGGAATACAGTATTGGATATTTCCTCTAACATGGTGGACATAATATTTGGTCTGCCTACATATGTAGACTATGACAAGATTATAGAAAACTCAACGCTGACCTTCTATAGTAAAAAGAATGTCACAACAATAGGTTATATGAACCAACACCTCCTACTGACATAAAGGAAGTATCCTTTGAAAATGGCCCTAGTACAACATTATAGTGAATTTAAACAAGATGGGACGAGATTTATTGCCCTCTTGAGCAGAGTATTTGGGTTGCCTTCTACTAATAAATGGCATCCATGGATGTGCCACTTTTGCATAAAGATCATAGATGGAAAGAGAATTGACTGGGGATCCTTCATAAGTGATAAGCTTGATGAACAACTTTTTGAAGTGAAAGAGACCAAGGAATTCTACATGACTTCCTACCTAGTCTACTTGTTGGCTTATTAGGCCAGTTTCCCAGGATTACTATAGGTGGGCTCTCTCCAATAGGGAGAAGTCCTTGTTTATAGCTACTTTCCCTAGTTGGAATTGATGACCATCCTGAAGATCTACTGCATTGTTAATGATGACTTCATTTATGCTATGATTAGAGGGCTGGAAAATGACTACTCTTAGAGACTATCTATTGAGGCAGCAGAAGATTTGGTGAATTGGGGAAACTAGTATATCCAGTTTCAAACCTTCACATACATTAGGGTCATGGGGTTTGACAAGGACCCCTACAAGCTGCCAAGGTACCCCAGTGATAAGATTATCTTATTAGAGATGTGCTGGCAGATCTCTGAAGTGTACAAGTTGATTGATTGTAAACATGAGTCTACCTTCAAGTTTCCAATTGAGATAGGAGGATACAACTACCAAAATATCATGAATGCAAAACATGCAGAAGCCAAATTGGCCTTCCTATCATTGGGTTTATTTGACAACAACAGGAGAAAATTTGATCCCATTAGATGGGTTTGCCCCTTGATAGGAAGATGGTGTGTAGATGAATATGCCATTGAGGACCATTGGGAAAATTGTACTGATGACCATGAGGTCTAGAAAAGAGATTATTACAAGCTTGGCCTTCACCTGCTGAAGAGGCTAGACTGTCCAGGGTTGTCCAAGGTTCCAAAGGGCATGAAAGAGGATGCTGCTATACTAGACCCCTCTTATGAAAATTATATGATATATAATCTCTCCTTCGCCCTGATCAGATGGGATTAGATTGAAGATATGTCAATGGAAAACATGGCTAAGGAGGTGTTGAAGAGGACAAAGGCCTGGATAAGGAAACCTTATCCCATTATTAACTCCAAGCCTACAAAAGGGGTAGAAATCTTTAAGGGAGCCAAACAAAAAGGTAAAAGGATAGAAAAGCAAACACCTGCTACCCCAAGTGCTAAAGAGACTGACCCTGTTGTAGTCAAGGGAAATCAAAAGGGAATAGTAGTCAATGTAGATTTAGAAGAAGAGGAGGAAGAAGACATAGTTTCCTTAGCTAGGAGGGCCTATACAAGAGCCTCAAGCCTTTCCTCTAGAGGTGTCACCATGGAATCAACTCCCCATCCCACCATCACAGCCACCTCTCCTCATGTCCTCATTGATACTACAATTGCAACTAAGGTTAGGATTGAACCATCCTCCACTTCACCTCTCCCATCTCCCACTCAACAAACCTCATTACCATCACCCACATTGCCTTCTCCTTCCATTCCATCTTAGCCTTCCAGCTCCTAGATTTCAATCCCATCTCAACCTCCACCTTCTACATCACTCCCTTCTCTCTCTTCCCCTACTCCTCCTAGCACCCAAACTCTCTTGACTCTTAGACAAACAACCAAGGAGTAGATGGAAAAAGAAGATATCACTATTGAGGGGCAAGAGAAAGAAGAGGTTACCCCTTTGATTGTAGAATAAAGAAAAGAAGACATGTTAGAGGGAGTAAAAGACCAACAGGGTGAGGTGCCAAGTGTTGAGAAGGAGCAGCCAATAGGAGCCCCTATAGAGGCTCCTAAAGATAAAACATAAGATATAACTGAGATCTTGGGTAGCCAAGGGACCACTTTGGAGGAATTGGTTGGTAATATTCCTTCTAAATAGCAAGAAGAAGATGGTGGTGAGTCTGATGAATTAGAAAAGACACAATTCTTGACCCCCTCACCAACAAGATCACCATCTCCACCCCTGGCTCCTTCACCACAAGATTCCATAGCTGAGTCAGGTCTTCTAGTTTGGCTAAACAAGATAGTGGAAAAGAAGAAGAGAACATATGTTGAGGAGGAAGATTTGGCCACTATATTCCAAGTATTAGGGGCACGTCCTAAGAGAAAGAAGCCTAGGACCCTCTCACACATAACAACTAATGAATAGGAAATCATGATTGCTCGCATAGCAACTCCATGAAAAAGAAGAAGCTACAATGACTTCTAAAGACTATAGTATACAGTCAGTCACATTGGGTTCAAGAACCCGAGAAGGAGACTAGAATGCCCTAACTAATGTTGTTCATGTATTTTTAGATAGAATACAAAAGAATGAGGTGGCTAAGGAGGAATTGAAGAAACAAGTTGCACAACTATCAGCCTATGCCATTCACTTAGTAGGGCCAATTGATTCCTTTGCTCCTACTCCTTCCCTAATGGAAGCAATGAACAAAGAAATCATAGCCCCTGATCCCTTGGGTATCCTTCCTATAGCCACTGCATGGAAAGACTCACTGGAGACCCTTGGGAAGGATACCATTAGGGAGGCTCTGAATATGTATCATAGCATAGAGAATGAACTAGAGGCTACTGATGGGCTCATGAATAACATTGATGATGAAAACCTAGTTTGGGAAGAATATCTTCCAATTTTGGTAAGGATGGAGGCTACACCTCCAAATACAATTTTGGAATTAGGAATTTTGGACAAAGGAGATCCAGGAGTAATACTAGAGTGGATCAAAGCTGGGAAGCTTCGAGTCAAATTATTACAGAAATGTAAAAGAATACTGCAAAAGAAGATCGATGCAGACAAGCAAGGCACTGACATGGTAGAGGCCCTAATAAATTTAATCCTCTATTAGTTCAAGCATGATTATTCAGTGGTTCTTCCCACAACAAGGATATTAAAGAATTTTTAGGGATCTTTTAGTAGCAGCTCACAAAACAAGGCATTGATAACTTAATGAGGCTAAAGACTCTCTTCACTGAGTTTCAAGAGAAGTTGGTGGGATTGGCAGGAATTCGAGACAAGCTCAAAAGGTCATCATACTCCCAACAAATCAAGATCAAGTATCACAATGGACCCAGTATGAATGACATTCAAGAGGCTACCACCAACTTCAAGGGTCATTTTGGAGAAGGGGCATAATATCCTTGTTCTTCACTCTCATTTATTCTTTGATTCTTTCTTTCTTTAATTCTTTGATGAGGCCGACTCTATTTATCCTGGGTAGTACTACTCTAGCCAACAAGGGCTAATTGTGTATTATAACTTGTGTATAAGGACACTTTCAAGCCAACTAGGGCCAAAGTGTGCAAATGTAAGTAAGAGAACTCTCATATATAAAAGGGAATTTTTGAACATTTGTAAAGGGGGAAATATAAAGAACTTGTATGTTACATCCCCAACTTATGATTTAGCTTAATCTTACTTTTGTGTGGTAATTAGGATGATTAACTATAGTTTAATGATTAGATGTTTGTGAAAAGTATCAAATTTAATCATTGATTATGTGGATAGTGACTAATATTAGTTAGACATGAGATTACATATTGATACAATTATTTAATTATTATGATTATGAATCAGATGATGATACACTAATCATGGTTTTATGATGGTGAGTGTCATCAAGAAAAATAATCTTCCCTTGAAGATGGAAGGAGAGTATCATCTAGGAGGAAGAGATAGACTTTTGGAAAAAGGTTGGATTTCCATCTAAGTATCAAATTTTGTCCTTAAGAATCCTTGCAAGTTATAGTGAGTTGCGTCTCTCCTTGTTAGTCATTTTCATTTCCATGTCGATTGACAACTTGATCGTTCTCAATGTTAAAAATGAAAGAAACACTACTTCAATGGAAATCTGATTCATATAAATTTCTGCAATCTTTTAAGTGTGTATTATTGATGGAGATTGTAATAAGAAATGAAACTCTGCTTCACAGAAATGTAAAATCATAAACCTGAACACATAACACAATGTTTAACGTGGAGAAAACCCTTTCAAGTAAAAAACTCCACACAAGAAAGAGGCCTAACATTTGTATTAATCTAAAAATGATTTTACAATACAACACCACCACCAATCTCTCCTTCAGTCTTCAATCCAACAGCATTCTAGCAGCACCTGAGTACCTATAAACCTATTATGCATCTCATCTACTATACCATGGATTTATAGAATTTACACAAGCTTAAGATAGGTGTCCACCATTGAATCTACACCCATGCAACATTCAATGACTTCTTACAAGCTCATAACACTTGTCAAGAGTCAACTATACAACCTTGGGCGTCCATGGACAAAAATAGGCTCTTACGAGGTCATAGAAGCTGTCATACATGCATCCTACACTTGGAAAAAGATGCCCATGCAAGATTGAATGCCTAGGGGCCAAAAAATAGCCACTTACAACATCTTATGACATGTCATATGCTGTCATAAATGTCATAGATTCTTTATAGAATCTCTTACACCTTACATCATCTATGATGCATGTCATAACACTAAAAATAGGTGATTCCTCCACATGTGCACCCCACTTTGACCAATTACCATTTACCATAGTAAATTACATCACATAACTACCGCTGGTAACTCCAGAACTTACTGGTGCAGTAACTCCATAATTACCGTGGATAGTAAATAATTTTTACCACTACCGGTGAAACTTGTACATCTCCTTATGGGTAATTACAAATTACAAATAATACATGGAATAAATACAATATTGGGATTTACAAGGTTAATGGCACCTTATCCCAACACTCGATGCCTTCTATGTTGTTTTGACTTATTGATGTTCACAGAATGTCCATTTGAGTCATTTGACTATCTCGTCAAGTTGTCAAGAACTCCCTTGATTCCTTATTCTTTTCCGTATTAGGATTTGTGATTATTATATCTTTTATATTTTACTTATGGTTGTCATGACCATGTAAGGGGGAGTGGTACATGACCCTAAAATCATATTTAAATGATGTGTCATCTTTTTAATGATGTTAACTTTGGATAACATCATGGTTATTTGATAACCCTTATTTTCATATAAGGGGAATATATATGTGTTGTAATGGTTTTAACTTCCTTAGATGTTGATCTCATTGGTATCCATATTATATATTAATATTATATTATCCATGTATAGTTGTTGGTACTTAGCCAACCACCACCCACAAGGAGTGGGGAGAGAGACTGGAGGCTGAAGGATAGCCATGTTGGAGCCCCTTTTGTGGACCCACTCAATGATGGGCTATGTGGGTCTTTGGATCCCGCGAGGTGGTAAACTTTGGATACATGCAAAGAATTGTGTTTCATGCAAAAAGGTATCAGTGATACCATTTGGAAGGCTTTTCTTTAGTATGTTCTTCTTTGGTGTGGCTTGAAGGAAAAAGGAGGATTTCCATTAGAGTGCCTTAAACTGAAGCACTACTACAATAGTAGCATGGGGAGAGAGAGAGCTTGGCCTTTGTACATACTTAAAAGCAATTCTATAGTATCCATACTTGACTATGATTGCTTATACAGGTATGAATTCCTTGAGGAATATCGAATTGCATTCGATAGTCTATGGATATATATATCTTTGCTAACACCAAGTATGTTGACTATGTCAACTTATAACTGTCATAAGCTACTGTTAATGGCCTACAAGGCTACACATGACTTTAATGTTTATCTCTATGATATTAGTGTGGATTTAAACTATTATCAGAGGCTCTTGAGGCTGCAAATGCCTTCTTTATATTATCATAAGTAACCTTTGTGTCATGGTGTTACTCAGCCAACTTGGAGGCTATAGTCCATGCAAGTTGTGCATGCAAGACTATCATATGTTGTTAGCAAGATTTAAACTATCTTTTATGCCTTAAAACTTCTATTTTAATATTTTAATATGACTATTTAAGAGCCCCAGAGGGCATCAAAATATTATAACTATTTAAGAGCTCTAAAGGGCATCGATATATAATGACTGTGTGAGAGCTCATGAGGGTATCTGCATAGGATAATTGTGCTATTGTGCCATGTATTTGATAATGAAAATGGCCAGAGCCGTATAAGAATAATGACCACCCTGTTGATAGTGGTAAACCTTGGTATGTGCCATGTGCACTTAACATATTTATTTATCAAACTTGAGGTTAACTTATAATAGTCCTTGATTGTTCAGCATAGATAATATGATAATCTTGGTGTATGTTATGCATGTAAATGATATAATGACTCCTCAATGAAGTAGGAGAGTTTAACATAAGGTAAATTGTATTGTCTCCTTGGCAGCAATGAATGCATGCCATTTTTCCTTTGGAGAAGTTATTCTTCCTTGACACTTACTTTATTATAAGAGCCAACCTTATGCCATTATGAATTCTTGAATAAAAGAAAACTAATTCCATCTTCTTGCAAATGATAATACTTCTTAAAACAAAGTATACAGTATCAAGAATTTGCATAAATTTCTTGAGATAAAAACTTTTAGTGGAATCGACCCATTGGACCATTGAAAGTACCCTTCTAGATGATATGAAATGAGAGTAAACCTTGGGTTAAGGAAAACAATGTAATCATCACTTGGGTAAGTTCATGAGTCAAAAACATAATTAAACTTATTTTAATATGAAAGTATGGGAATAGAGTGGTGTGGAGTCATAGGTTCACTATTGCACAAGAAATGAAACATTTTTGAATGTGCTCCCAAGACTGGGAGTCGAATGTCCAAGGAATGGAAAAAGAATGTATTGAAATTGTTTATCCAAGACTGTAAGAGGTCGAACTATGAAAACTATAGGATGAGACAACTTCCAAGTTGAGTCAAGGTGGTGGACATATGACTCTGTTCATTGCAAAACGTACATGTATGTAAAACTTTGGCCAAAGTAATGCATCCGTCTCTGCATGCATTAGTTGGTCCATAGTGCTCTAGATGGCATAATGTCTCCAGTAGTGTCATACATAGTTAGAGTGGATCTATAGTTGTGTGATTGTGAGATGTTATGGAGGACACAACACTAGATACTTAGATGACAAACCTAATAGTTCCTTATATCTATACCTTCTGTGAAATGAAGGGCCGTTTCCAAGTAGGAAGTTGTGTTGGGGACCACCGGTCTATGGTTGAAGGAAATGCACTTGGATGATGCTCTCCTTCCCAACAAGAAGACAATCCAACGCTTATGAAGATAGATGTCAAAGATCCAGATGTAGTGCTTTTCTTAATATGACTTGATAGTTATGTATATTTCTATAATTGATGCCTTGAGCATAGCTTTGTACATGTATAGCGAAGATCATGCACTAATGAGGTATCATTAGATATTGTAATTCTAAGTTTTGTTATGTTTTGGAAAAGAATAACATGCTTAATTATTATGATGATATTAATTCATTCTTGTTTAACTATGATTATGTTAATCATGATGTTGTTGGCAACTTGGAAAACATCATAGATAGAGACACTGCTGGTATGAGTTAGTTTGGATGAGCATGATGTTTGATGGTATTTTCATTGATGGCAACAAGAAAAGGAACTAAGATTCAACAAATTTGGAACAAAGATTTTGGTCTAGCAAAACAGAATTAAGCATTTTGCCTAAGTATTGGCAGAGTATAGAGATAGCGACAAAGAGACAATATTTTGATCAGAGTTGGTCCACAGTTGAAGATCTAGTTTTGCAATTTTGGTAAGATGTCTATAGTCCTTAGATGATCTTAAATATAAAGTTTCATCTTTTGATCATCTCCAAAAGTGTACCTTCAAGCAACCTAAGTCTAGCGTGACATAATACAGTACTGAACAGAGTAGAACACCTAAGTATTTTGGTTTGCATTCCTCTGGTAATAGATATTTTCTTATGTAGTTTTGAGGTGTTGTAAACACTTGTCTCAATGTCTCAAATTCAAAGTTTCAGATCTTGGAGTCCACCAGAAAGATAGTTATGAGCTACTGAGTATCTCTATAAGGTTTGACAATGTTTGACTGTGACAGGGATATGTTCTAATGGTCTGCATTTTCCTGCAAGTTGATATTATGTTTTGTGGTTTTGGAGTTATGTTCTGAGATGTTTAAAGATTCTTGGATATGAATTTGAGCAAGACTTGTGGTCCACATTGAAAGTTACAATCTGACAGATGGACTGAACTAGTGATAAACTGAGTTTAAGGCTAACTTGATACTTTGATCAATGTGTGGTATGATCTATTGATTGGAACTTTATTCTAAGTAGTTCTTTGATTGAAGCTAACATATGAAATTGTGTTGAAAGTGTTAATTGGGTCTGCAAAGTGTTTTGGTGCAAGCATTAGGCTGACAAACTACACAAGGCATAACTACACATTTCATCTTTGTATGCCAACCTAATTTGAGATTGTAAATGTTGTGGATATATATATGAGATTCATTTTGGTGTTTGGGTGTGTGTGGTGAATATGAAGAAGTAAGTGCGAATATGAATGTATGTGTATGCAAAATGCAAAGTCTTGTGATTGTGCGAGGGTGATAAGTGTAGAAGAAGAGAGATCTTATAAAAGTAGAGTAGTGTGACAGAGTAGAGTAGGATGAAGAGTTTTGAATCAATTTTTTGAGTTTCATTGGAACTGTATCCATACATTTGTAGATGTAATCTTAGCAGTTCATTTTGGCAGTGATCCATTCTTCACTTTCTTTCATTATGGTAGTGAGCCTATATGTAGTGAGCACCCTTCTTTGGAAAGTGAGTCCTTAAGGGCAGTGAGCCCTGGAGAGTGAGCCCTAAGGCAGTGAGCCTCTTTTAATTTGGTATTATTACTACATAATATATTGTGAGCTAACACTCACCGTGGTTTTTCCCATTTTGGGTTTTCTATGTAAAAATCTTGTTGTCTATGTTATGTTTTGTGATTGATCATTCTATGTTTTACTTTCTTTAATTTTATTGAATGTGCAAATGGATTAATGGTTTAATTAGTGAATGGTTTAAGAGAATATTGATTCACCCCCCCTCAGTATTTTGGGTGTTTAACAATTGGTATCAGAGCTTGGTTCCTTGGAAGAAGTATAACAACTTAAGGAAGATCTTGGTGATTGAACACATGGTAGGTAAAAGGTATTCTACTCCTTCTGAAGAAATTAATTCAACTAAAACTATAGAAGAAGAATGCATGGTTGTGAGTGAAGAAGAACTCAAAGTTTTTCTTGAAGATCCTGAAAGGACTAAAATAGAAAATAGGGATTTGAAAGAAAATGTCAAGGAAGTAGATGAGTGCATCAGAAAATTGAGGGAACAAGTCAAGAAGTTCAAAGAAAAACATAAGGAAGTTAGTGAACAATTGAGATCAGCAAATGAAACCTTGGATGATCTAAAAGTGCAAATTGAAGATAAAGAAAAGGTAGAAGATCTAAATCAATTGGTGAAAGGCAAATTAGAAGAATGTGCTAAGCTTGAAAAGGAAGTTGGGAACCTGAAGTCAGATTTGGAGAAAGCAAAGAGTTATGAAGAAAAGTTTAAGATAAGTTCTACAAAACTTGATGAGATTCTTGCTAGCTAGAAGAACTCTGATGATAAAGAAGGCTTGGGATTTGAGAAAGGTGAAAGTTCTAAAATAGGTCAAGAAAATAATGCTGAGATCAAGAAGGACAAAGGAAAGCAAATCTAGAACCAAAGGAATGGACCTAGAAAACCATTGGCTAGGCAACCAAATGCTCAAAGGTACCCATCTTTCAATGGTTATTGTAATTCATGCAATAAGTTTGGTCATAAGGCTACCTAATGTACAAATAGAGTGAATCAAAATGTTCCATCTTTTTCTGTTCAGTACTTTACTTGAAATAAAGTAGGTCATAAAGCTAATGAATGCAGAAGTTAGATAAGGAATAGTTACAACAATGAAAGGAATGCTCAAACTTTCAGAGGTAACTATTTTATATGCAAAAGATTTGGTTATAGAGCTGGTGAATACAAAAGTCAGATAAGAAATGGCTATAACAATTGAAAGAATGCTCAATCTTTCAATGGTAACTATTTTACATGCAATAAATTTGGAGATAAGGCTAACCAATGCAGATCTAGGATGAATGGAAGGAACAATGGTCAGAGAAATGTTGAATGCTTCAATTATAACAGGGCTGGACATTTTGCAAGGTTCTGCAGAAGAAAGAATATGAAGAAGGATAATTAGGTAGAGATGAAGAAACTAGAACAAAAGGTGGATCTAGTAGAAATCAAGAAGGAGATGAACATGGTGTGGGTTAAGAAGGAAGTTATTAAAGCCAAGAATTAGTCTATGCCAGACCCTGGTGCAAACACTTCCTCTAGAAAGTGAATTTGGAGCTCTAGCTTAGGGGGAGCTTTAATGAATTATTTTGTTCCCCTAGCTAGAAAGGTGGTGTTGATAGGTAGCATGAGGATATAAGTTGAAAAAAAATATATCAGAACTTTTAGAGAAAATTTTGACACAAAAGATCTTAATGTGAAAGATTGTGGAGCAATTTACATCTACTGTGAGTTATAGAGACAATGTTGATAGCTTTTTGGAAAAAAGTATTTATGGTGATTTAGGTTTTGATGAGAAGAGTTTATAAGTGATTTTAATAAAAGGAAATTCACTTTGCATTCAAACTATCATGTGACCAAGGAGATTTAAAGAACGAATCTAAAGTGAATTCAAGCATTTGGTATCAAGAAACCCTAACTGGAAAGTGAAGAACAAGGTACTTATAGTCTACTCTTTTGAAAAGTTTTTATTGAATTGTAAAGATGTCTACTCCTCAAGTAATTGAAATTACTAAAAGGACTCAACCCACATTTAAGAAACATCCATTCAAATCCCTAGAAACTGATCCAGATGGTGCATTTTCTGAAGTTTCGTATGGTATAAGGATAATGAAGATATTAGGGTTTACATCCATACAAATTTGGAAGAGTATGATCATATTAAAATAAGGTCAATTTTATTTGGCTGAATTGTCTAGTGACAAGTTTAAATTGAAAAAAGAATACAGTGCTCTACATGAGAAGAAATTGGACACATGGATCAAATTTCCTATTTTCTCTAAGGATGCTTGGGTTAGGTATGCCCTAAGCAGAATATGATGAATTCTTTTAGTTGAATGGGTCGCATATGATAACTAAGGATGTCATTAAGGATGTGATAGGTATGTGTGCCACTAGAATAGTTTCAGCACTCAAATCAATGAAGAATGATATACTGATGCAGCTAACTAGTGCTACATTTGACAAAAGAGCACTAACTGTTAATGACATTGAAGATTTGATAGTGAGATTTGCTTCAATGGTGATTGGGTATAAGGTCTACTTCTCCAATAGGGAGAACTCTATTTCTGCAATAGCCATCTATACTACCTATGAAATGGTGAAGAATAATGTTGATTACGATTGTGTGTGAGCTACTTCGACAACAATTGATAGAGAATTTGAACAGAAACAAAATGTTGATGTTGACAATTCCAATATAGTTCCAGATGAGAATATAGAATAAAGTATGGATCAAGGTGGAACACCTCCTCTGACAAGCTCTAGGCAAGAAGAAGAGATGGAGTCTGCAGAGAAAAAGAACTCTAAGGAAGCAACTGTAGTATCTAAGGAAATTGACTCTGAAGGACAAGGTGAGTAGAGAGAAGAAGTAAATAAACAAATAATTGACAACCCTGCTCCATAAATAGAAGGAAATGAACAAGATCTCACTCAGGAAGATCATCTAGAAAGGCATGATGATGAGGTGTCTCATGAAGAAGATAAAAGAGACATTGCTGAGAAGGAGTCAGTTGACTCCTTGAGAGAGTTTTTGGAGAAGCAAAAGGAAGCTTAGATTTTGACTGCACCTAAGCTATTGCAAGGACCAATTAACCTTGCCACAATGTCCCCATTATAGAAACTAAGACTTGGGACAATTTTTTAGACTATGACACAAGAAGAGATATTAAAATCACATATGGAAGATAGTGAGCTGATTGGAGATGCATCAACAATTTTTGAAAAGATTATGCCCAGAATAAAGAGAGATACATCCTTGGCTCTTGCTGCACAGTTTAAGAAGCTTATGGAGTCAGTCAACTCCCATTTTGAATCCATTGAACAAGCTATAGAAAAGAAGGTAAGGGAAGAGATTGGCAATAAGAGATTAGTTGAGCTAAATGATAAATATTCTCAAGACAAAGTTCTATTAGATAAGAGTGTTGAGTATTTAGAAATGGTCATCAAAGAAGCTAGCAAATTGTATTAGTTTTCTCTAACATGGTCTGATAAAACTAAGGATCTAAAGGACAAGATAGATGGTTGGGAAGCCCAGATCACTAAAATATCCAAATCTTATGATCCGGTGAAAGATGTGTTGTAAACAAGGTAGATAACTCAGAGGGGGGGTGAATCAGTTATCTTAAATAATTTAACTTTCTGTTCTTCTTTAACAATTAGTGTAGCATCAAAACATACAAGAATGCATAACCATGAAAGCATAAATAAGATCAATACACATAACACAATGATTTTGATGTGGAAAACCCTATTAAGGTAAAAACCACGGGGTGGCTAAGCCAAGATTGTATTCTCTGTTAAAAGAATAAGAAGTACAAAATGGCACTTGCCAATTAGGGCTCACTGCCTGAGCACACTACTCACAAGAGGCTCACTGCCTACAAGAGACTCACTTTCTATAATATATATAGAAAGTAATCAGGTGTTTGAACTGATTAGAGGCATCCACATATGCTGAGGTTTAGTTCTAGTTAGGCTCAGTATACTGATCTATTGCACTTCATTCTTCCTCTCCTTAGAGCTGTTGTTCTGTCACATACTGGATTTGTATATCTACTTCCATGCTACTCTCTACTTTTCTTCACATACACAATTACACCACACACAACTTCACATTGAAATCCATCTCATATATATATTTGTACTAAGGATTTCAACATCTTTCTAGTCGGCATCGAGAATACTCAAGATTTTCCCAAACTCTGGTCTGTCGGCTGAATCCTTTCTTACTAAGTGATGCGTATCAAAGAGATAGTTATAGAAGTCATCAATCATGTTGGCCAACCATGCATGATCCCTCAAGAAGCTTGATCACCAACAATTCCTCATCTGGATTGAGGTCTGATGCTCTACCGGTTAGTTCTTTCTCAGTCTGCTCTGCCTGTTAGGAACCCATCACTTAGGTGCTCATATCTTTTCACTCTTTCATCACTGGAGGCTCAATCTCTAGAATGTGGTAGTCATGGTACTCCTCTTGACTTCCCCAAGTCCATACTTTGCTGAGATACTTTCTTTGAGAGATCTGGACCTGATTGTCAGACCTTGTTGCATGCTCTGTTCTTGTTCACCAGACAAAAACATTCTTCAATCTGACTTCCGGTAAAGACTTATTATGTGCTGTGAATGTGTGGGATAAACTTTGTTGCCATCAATGACAACACTCATGAAGCCACACAATGTCTCTTTCCAACAATCTCCCCCTTTGGCATTGATGGTAACACTTAGTGAAAAATAACTAAGTGTCATAGCACACTCCCCTTTGGCTGATGCTCTGTTCTTATGTACATTTTTCTGGAGCTCCTCGTTAGCTAGATTCCACATTTTTCACTGGTCCTCACTCCCCCTTTGACATCAATGGAAAAGGGTGGAATCTACACACCAAAATTTGCAAAATTTAACCTATACATAGCCCCATAAGTATATATACAAGTTATACTTACATATACTTAAGTATATCCGCAAAAGTTGTTTTCAACTAGACAAATTCTGTTTCCCAACTCTGCTTCATCCTGTCCAAAATTGAAATGTGACCACTTAGTGAAAATGCAAAAGCTTCTGCCCTCTTTAGGTCTGTCGGATCACTGGTCCGGGCTGTGGTCTGGGCATCATTTAGGGCCTCATGCATTGTCTCTAACTTGGGGATAATTATCCCTCTTAGTTCACTTAGCCTGCTTATTCTATTCTTCTTCTCCTTTTCAAGCCCCTTTATTTGATTTATAGTGGCAATAATCTGACACTCTTGATTCATTATGGAAGAGGTGACAGGATCAAAATTTTGAGATAAACTTGACAATGTCTGCTATCACGCTGGACCAAGATAGACAAAATTTGTATAAATCTTTGCCATCTTTAAGAGCATTTTCTAATCTCTTTATTCCAATATCCAAATTTCTCCTATCATTTTTTATTAGCCCCTATACTTCAGAGAATCTCTTACCCAAAAACTCTTTCCATAATTTCTCTTCTGCTGATTTCTCCAAGGAATCAAAATGTGTGCTAATAGAATTAACAAGAGATTTCAAATTACCAGATGAAGAGGCCGAAAGATCCTTCTGGAAGGATGGCATGATCTTCTCCAACACACTAGATGCAATCTCTATCAGCTCATAGTCTTCTATGTGAGACTTCAGAAGTTTTTCTTTTAACTTTGCTTGGGCAAAGGATGCTATCTTCATTATCTAAACTAGGGAGAGGGAGTCAAAATTGAATGGTCCTTGAAATAGCTCCAGTTCATCTAATTCCATCATTTCATTGGTCAAGAAATCTTTAACTATTTCTACAGTGTCACTTACCGGAGACAGAGTCTTCTTTCCTTCTACAACTTCAGAACTATCACCTGGGGTCTTCTTTGTTTGATCTTCTTCTCTTCCCTTTACCTCTTCTTCTTGACTGATTCTCTCTTCTTTTCTTGCTTCTCCTTCAGTTCTAGAGTCTACTGGGGGAGTTGGATGAGAGATATTTACTTCTTCATGGACTTCCTCTTCCAGAACAAAGGAATCCCGGTCCTTAGTCTTCTCCTCACCTATCTCCTTTGATTCTTCTACAATTTTCTCTGTAGGATCTTCCTTTGATACGCTTAGTCCTTCGACATCCATGGCAGAAGGTTCATCACTTATGTCCTCTATAATAGGAAGATTGAATCTTTTATATGCATCCTGAAGGATGTCTTCAGTCTCTTTTGCCACCTGATTAGTCTCTCCAAGCATAAGCTGGTTCATTCTGGCTTTGCTCCAAAACTCATCCTTGCAATCCTTGAAGATCGTGTTATTTTGTTTAGGAGTGATGGAAGGATAGAGCTAAATAGATATTTGTTCCCAAATCTCCATATCTTTTTCCTTAGCATTGATCTTTCTCATTTCAAGTTCCTTCTCTAGGATTTTGGGAATTAGAGATATGATTTCAATGAATGCTTTATTATAGATGTTTAGATAACTGACTGTAGCATCTTACAAGATCTTCTGGTCAGCTTCACTACATTCATCATAGAATTTAGTCATTGGTTGCAGATTTCCATCCACAGTGATTGCCTTGATGACATCATCAATGGAGAGAGTAGGCCTTTCAACAAATTCTTCTTCTTCTTCTTTGTTCTTGCCAACAGAGAATTCCATAGATGTTTTCTTTTTCTTCTTCATTTTCTTAACCTCCTCATCTGTCTCTATCTCTTCATCATCCTTGTGGCTTGTGTAAGACCTTGTGGCCTTTGTCTTTGTTCTCTTCTCTCCTTTTCCAAATGTCTTTGCTTCCAGTTTTGAGGCTTTTAAGATCTTAGAAGTGGCAGGTGTAGAGCTCTTGGAGGATCTGGTCTGAGAGGGGGCTTGCATCGGATCACTTTCTTTTTCTACTTCTTGTCTCTCTTTCTCTGCTCTTTCTATTTTCTCTCTGTTAGCATCAACTACCTCCTTTGATATCCCATATCTCTTGGCAACTTCTTCTACTTCCCTTCTCACCTTTCTCTTAATCTTAGGCTATCTCAGTTCAACATGAATTTTTACACTCAACTCTTGGAAGGTTCCAAACCTTTCTGCCTTAGGGTCCTTTGGTTGACTTAGTAGGTGTTGAACATGTAGCTCCAAAATTTTCTCATCTACCTCATAGCCCATTGGCATAATCTAGACTGTTCTGGGTTCCATTCCCTCCATTAGGCATTGATCAATGTCTACCATGAAGCACACTGTATCATTGTACTTTTCAACTAGAGATTGGGGGATTCTCTCTATAGCCTACATCATGCCTTGCAAATTTTTGAAGTAACCCTAGAGTGCTGTACCTTGTGCCTTGGCATTACCAAGCCCATACATATAATCTCTGATTTGTATGGCAACCGGTCTGTCATTTTACCATACCCAACCACTAGATCCAGGTAGCTCATTCATAAAGTAAAAGAATAGGCATAGTATCAATCCACCGTACTTAAATGAATTCTTCTTATCCTTCTTTATTTTCTGTAAATTCTCTAACAGTTGGTTCCAGAGAAGCTCACAAAGATCATAGTCAACATTTTTCCTTAGCATTTCATATGTAGTATATATAGAAGTTCTGGATACTGAATTCTCCCTACTAGAGTGATAGATTTTGTATCCAATTATCATAGAGGAAAACTTGATATCTGGATCTATGATGTCTTCTATTGTCATTGCCCTCTTGTCAAATTTTGATTTGGTAGCCTCACTTACAGTTTGGTTTTTGAATGATTTGAGAGCAGACAACCCATCGGATGAGTGCAATCTAGTTACCTCCCTAATGGAATCTTTTGTGATCTTAAATGGCCTCATCAACCACATGAAGTTGTCATGCATTCTGCTCTGAACATACCGAACCCATTCATCTTCTGTAAAATAGGGGAAATGGATGCAATGCCCAAAATGCTTATCCTGGATGGCCTTGTATTGGGGTTTAATTTCAAATGTTTCATCTACTAATTCCTTGTGATAGATATCCATTAGCCTAGATTCCCCAAATTCCTCAATGTTGGTGTGAATGTATACCCTAACATCTTCTACGTGTAAAATCCCATGCGGAATGCTAGAGACTGTACCTAGGGGATCAACTTCTAGGGATTTGTAAGGATGTTTCTTGAACTTAGGGTGAGGCCTATCGGTGATCTTAACAACATTTGGAGTAGCCATCTTTCAAAAGAATCAGAGAGAGATATTCAAGAGCAGAAATACCTTTTTACGCTTCTAGGGTTCACAATAAGAGCTGAAAAGATTGCTGGTTGAATCAAATTCTGTGGTTGATCCTTGAGAGGGTTGAAGCAATCTAGTTGCAAAGCTCTTTCTTTCTTCTTCTTGAATGCAATTGTGCAAATGATGAGTAGAAGAACCCTTATATTTCTGTGCAAACCCTAATTTCTTATTGCAATAAATGCACAACTTAAGTCATTCCAGTTGCCTTGTTCTCCTTGTTCTAAGAGAGATCTTTCTGGATCACTGAGATGCACTTAGAATGATAACTTACAATGTATCTCCCTTTCTCCAATCATTCCATGTAACCATAGATCCAAATATTTCAATTCTGAATCATACCAGATCTAACTGTGAAAGTCCTACTTTTATCGGATGACTATCAAACCAGATTAATCTTAGATGATTAACCTTTTCAAACTCCTTGCGGATCTTTCATATCTTTACCAAGGGTTATTTCAGATGTTTCGCTGAGAGCCATTTTAATCCGCAACTTTCCATGTGCCAATTTCAGGCACCAATTGACTGGCTGAGGGAAATTGTTTTCCTTTGTGACTCCCCCTAAGCCAGAGCTCATCTAATTTAGTTTCTAGAAGGAATATCAGCACCAGATTCTGGTGTGGATCCATCCCCAACATTTTTTGTATTTCTCTTCATCCAAATCTTGTTCATCTCCCTTTGAACTTCATCCGCATTTATTTTTCCTTTTCCTTTGTCTTGATTTTGATTATGATGCACCGGACCCCTTCTATCTTGATTCTTACTTCTACAAAATTTGGTAATATGACTAGATCTATTGCAATTGTAGCAAACAACATTTCTTTACAAATTTGACTGATATCCTTTTGATCTGCATTGATTAGCCATATGTCCCATTCTATTGCATGCAAAGCATCTACCATTGAATGAATTGTTTATTTGCATATTTCTACATTCATGAGATTTGTGACCATACCTTTTGCAGTTAAAACATTGTCCAGAGAAGGATGAATTAGTTTGATCCATTCTTCTTCTACATTGATTTGCTTTATGACCAAAGTTATTGGAATTGTGGTAGTATCCATTGAAGGATGGATATCTTTGAACATTTGGTTGTCTTACTGGAGGTCTTCTAGGCCTGTACCTTGGATTTCCTGATCTAGAGTTCTTCTGACCTGATTCGGAGCTTTTGCCTTTCTCATATCCCAAGCCATGCTTGTCATCTACCCTCTTTTGGCATTCAAGAAGAACTTCAAGTTGAGCAGAGCTTATCTTGATTTTTTCTTTGTATTCATTTGTTGTTTGAAGATCCCTTTTAAGAGCGTCTATCTGATTTTCAAGTTGTTCTTCATTATCTCTAGCTTCTTCAAGATTATATTCCATATGCCTAATTATTCTATCCATTTTGTGGTAGTCTTCTAACTTCTCCTTGAGAGTTTGTCTTCCATTTTTCTTTTCTCTTCAATTTCTTGGGTGAATTTCATAACCCCTGATTCCATTTCATGTCTTACCATAATGACCTCTTTTGATAGCTTCTCACATAACTTGTTCTTCTCATTCAGATCTTCATTAGTATCATTGGCTTCACTTTGACTTGCTAATTGTTGAAGTAGTTCCTTTCTCTTTTTCACAGAGATAATCAATTTCTCTTTTAGTTCATTTATGAAATCATCAGCTTGTTTGAGTCTTTCCCTCAAGTTATTGACTTCAGAGTGAGATTGCTCAAGATCATCTAGGGCAGACTGAAGTTGTTCCTTCATACCATACATATCCATTGAGATTCCTAGATCTTCCTCAAGTTGTTAGGCTATGTTAGGAGGAACTTAGCTCTGATACCAATTGTTGTAAACAAGGTAGATAACTGAGAGGGGGGGTGAATCAGTTATCTTGAATAATTTAACTTTATGCTCTTCTTTAACAATTAGTGTAGCATCAAAACATACAAGCATGCATAACCATGAAAGAAGAAATAAGATCAATACACATAACACAATGATTTTGACGTGGAAAACCCTGTTAATGGAAAAACCATAGGGTGGCTAACCCAAGATTGTATTCTCTGTTAGAAGAATAAGAAGTACAAAATGGTACTTGCCAATTAGGGCTCACTGCTTGAGTACACTGCTCACAAGAGGCTCACTGCCTAGAAGAGACTCACTGTCTACAAGATATATAGAAAGTAATTAGGTGTTTGAACTGATCAGAGGCATCCACATACGCTGAGGTTTAGTTTCGGTTAGGCTCAGTATACTGATCTTTTGTGCTTCATTCTTCCTCTGCTTAGAGCTGTTGTTCTATCACATACCAGATTTGTATATCTGCTTCCATGCTACTCTCTACTTTTCTTCGCATACACAATTACACCACACACACCTTCACATTGAAATCCATTTGGTATATATATCCACACTAAGGATTTCAACATCTTTCTAGTTGGCATTCAGAATACTCAAGATTTTCCCAAACTCTGGTCTGTCGGCTGAATCCTTGCTTACTAAGTGATGCGTATCAAAGAGATAGTAATAGAAGTCATCAATCATGTCGGCCAACCATGAATGATTCCTCAAGAAGCTTGATCACCAACAATTCCTCATCTAGATTAAGGTCTAATGTTCTGTCAGTTAGTTCTTGCTTAGTTTTCTCTGCCTGTCAGGAACCCATCACTTAGGTGCTCATATCTTTTCACTCTTTCATCATTGGAGGCTCAATCTCTGGAATGTGATAGTCATGGTACTCCTCTTGACTTCCCCAAGTCTGCACTTTGCTGAGATACTTCTCTGAGAGATTCGGACCTGATTGTCAGACCTTGCTACATGCTCTGTTCTTGTTCACTAGACCAAAACATTCTTCAATCTAACTTTTGGTAAAGACTTATTATGTGCTGCGGATGTGTGGGATAAACTTTGTTGTAATTAATGACAACACTCATGAAGCCACACAGTGTCTCTTGCCAACAAGATGCTATTGGGAATCAAATGGATACAATTGAAATCATCCATTCTGACATAAATAAGTTGCAGATTGAGAAGGAGGTCATCAAACATAGAATGAACCAACTTTGGGAGATAGCAAGCTTCAAGATTGCATCCATGACTACGCTAGTAGCAGTAGTAGATAAGACAAGGCAAATCACTAAAGCCCCTACTACCGTGAAGAAGGTACAAGAGTTGGTGTCCCAGGTTAATGGGATATATTAGTTTTGAGCAATGCTAAGGTCAGATGGGATGAAGATTTGTTGCAATTAAAGAAGACCTACAAAGATATTTTCCTTGAAAAATAGTAAGCAATTTGATTTGTTTGTACTATATGTAGATAGTACAAATAGTTTTGAAGTTCTGGTCACTTGTACATATTTTTGTATCATACACCTTTGCCATTGATGTCAAAGAGGGAGAATGAAGCATGTGAAAAACATAAAAGAAAAATAACTAAAAAATAAGGAGAGAAGCATGAAGTTAGAAGGAGCAGTGTGTAAAGAGTAATTGGGAGTTGTATGATGGTTTTTCACATCAAGTGTTGCCATCAATGCCAAAGGGAGAGATTGTTGGAAACTTGGCAAACATCATAGATAGAGACACTATTGATATGAGTTAGTTTTGCTGGGCATGATGTTTGATGGTGTTGCCATTGATGGTAACAAGAAAAGGAACTAAGATTCAACAAGATTGGAACAAAGATTTTGGTCTAGAAAAATAGACTTAAGCATTTTGACTAAGTATTGACAGAGTATAGAGATAGCGACAAAGAGACAATATTTTGATCAGATTTGGTCTATAGTTGAAATATGATCTTGCAATTTTGGTAAGATGTCTATAGTCCTTAGATGATCTTAAATATAAAGTTTTAGCTTTTGATTATCTCTTGAAGTATACCTTCAAGTAGCCTAAGTCTGACATGACATAATACAGTACTAAACAGAGTAGAACACCTAAGTATTTTGGTCTGCATTCCTCTGGTAATAGATATTTTCTTATGCAGTTTTGAGGTGTTGTAAACACTTGTCTGAACATCTCAAATCCAAAGTTTCAGATCTTTAAGTCCACCAGAAAGATAGTTATGAGCTACCGAGTATCGCTATAAGGTTTGACAGTGTTTGACTATGATAGGGCATATGTTCTAATGGTCTGTATTTTGCCAAAAGTTGATATTATGTTTTGTGGTTCTGGAGTTATGTTTTGACATGTCTGAAGATTCTTGGATATGAATTTGAGCAAGTCTTGTGGTCCACATTGAAAGTTGCAATCTGACAGATGGACTGAACAAGTGATAAACAAAGTTTAAAGCTAACCTGATACTTTGATCAATGTACGGTATGACCTATTGATTGGAACTTTATTCTAGTAGTTCTTTGATTGAATTTGACATATGAGATTGTGTTGCAAGTGTTAATTAGGTCCGCAAAGTGTTTTGGTGCAAGAATTAGGATAACAAACTACACAAGACATAACTACATGTTTCATCTTTTTATGTCGACCTAATTTGAAGATTGTAAATGTTGTAGATATATATATGAGATTCATTTCAATGTTTGGGTGTGTGTGGCAAATATGAATGTGTGTGTGTACAACATGCAAAGTCTTGTGATTATGTAAGGGTGACAAGTGCAGAAGAAGAGAGATCTTATAAAAGAAGAGCAAGATGAAGAGTTTTGAATCAATTTTTTGAGCCTCATTGGAACTATATCCATGCATTTGTAGATGCAATATTAGTAGTTCATTTTCCCCAAAGGTAGTGAGCCATCCTTCACTTTCTTTCATTATGACAGTGAACCTGTATGCAGTGAGCATCCTTCTTTGGACAGTGAGTCCTTAAGGGCAGTGAGCCCTAAGGTAGTGAGCATCTTGTAATTTGGTATTGTTACTACATAATATATTATGAGCTAACACTCACCGTGGTTTTTTCCATTTTGGGTTTTCCACATAAAAATCCTAGTGTCTATGTGTTATGTTTTGTGATTGATCATTCCATCTTTTACTTGCTTTAATGTTATTGAATGGACAAATGGATTAATGGTTTAATTAGTGAATGGTTTAAGAGAATATTGATTCATCCCCCTCTCTCAGTATTCTATGTCTTCAACAGATGTATTCCTATTCTTAGTTAAAATGGATATTTATGGTTATATTTGGGTAATGTGTGAGAGCATGTTACATATGGTATCAGAGCTATCAGGTTCCATACATGGACCTATGAGCTCACTACATAATGATTATCTTTATCCAACATTTAATGGTTTCTAATGTTTGGATTTTCTTATGACAAAATGGTAAGAATAAGAATGACACCCAGAAAGAAGGTATTAGGAAATTACCTACATTACCTTAAGGCCTTGAGGGAGTGAGCCTCAAGAATGAAACTCCTTGAACAAATTGGTTACTTGGTAGGTGCATGGTTGGCTGATGATGAGACCTTTACTAATGCTGTTAAGAGCATCAAGTAGGAGTTGAGGAAAGTAGTTAGGATTATTGCTCCTAACTCTAGAAATGAATCAATAGAACCCTCTGGACTTAAGGAACCAGTTATGGAAAGTAATCCTAAGGATTTTGATATTAATAAGGATGTTGTGGATGAGTACCTATGAGTACGTCCACCTCCTAAAACTAATTTGATAAATCTCAAGGATGAGAAATGAACATGGGAATGTATCACAATTTGATAATGACTTGCAGTAGCAAGATGTAAACAAAATTTTGTAAATTTTGGGATGGATTATATGTAATCTGATGAAAACTATAATGCATTTGAAAAATTCTAGAAAATCTTTCCTTTCTTGTTAAAGATTACATGAATGAGAATAGATTTATATTATGAATGGATTCAATGATATGGAAAACTAATCCACGATTAATCTGCAAACTTTAGAAGGGTGACCTTCAGGCCACTCTAAATCTAAACTTGATTAGATCCTTGCTATGCTTCAAGAGACAAGAGCGAGAGTTGGGACTCTCAAGTAGGAGGTCAGGAGTCAGCAAGGACCTAGGTGAGAACCCTATCATGGGGGTGATGACGAGGCACGTCACAATAACACTACCCAAAGTGAACATGGAGAGAATAACTCTGAGGCTAGATAATAAGAGGGTAGAAGAAGCCATTTGGCTTTAGAATTATCCCGGGGCATGAAAAAGGTCATGCCTCCCAAATTCAATGGGTCTGTAAGCAGAGATGTTGTGGAGGCATGACTTATTGAGATTGAAAAGTTATTTGAAATATGAAATTATACTGAGATCACTAAAGTGGTATGGGGAGCAATATCAGTTGGCAGGTGAAGCATCCACATGGTGGATGAACAAAAATATGGAGTTAGGCTTGAGGTCTACAAGTCTAACCTAGGACAGGTTCATGGAACTCTTTAGGAAAAGATGGTTGCCTCAGCTGTTTTATGACCAAAAGCTTATAGATTTTTTAGAATCTAAAATAGGGTGAATTATCTATGAATGAATACTGGGAAAAGTTCACTTGCCTACTTAAGTATGTGCCACAATACCAACAGGATGAGAGATTTCGCATCCAAAAGTGTATAATGGGATGGAACACCTAGATTGGGGGTGAGGTTGACGTGCATGGTCCCACTTCAATGGACCAGGTCTATGAGAATACCATCAAACATGAACAAAAATTGAAAGTTATATCTACCTATGGGGAAAGGAATTGAAAGAGGTATAATTGGTCCCAATCCTCCCAATATTCTAAGAAAAAGGGGAAAAAGTAGGATTTTACCGAGAAAAATGATAAAGGGGCCAAGAATAAGCAAACTAAATTCAAAGGGGAGAAGGGTAATAACCACTCCAAGAAAAATGGAGACAATTCTTGGAAACCTTAGGAGAGGTGAGGACTTGTGGGAGGGTGTTATACATGTGGTGGAGATCATTACACCAACCAATGTCCTAACAAGACGCTGGGAGCACAGCCATGCAGAAACCCTCTACCCTCTTAGCATGTGACATTCTAGCAACACATACATGCAACCTTGGACAATAGGCAAGTTGAATACCAAATTACTCACGTTGAAACTATAGGTATTTTATCTGGTCTTCCAATTTTAGTTTTGATAGATACTAGTACTACTGAATGTTTGGTTTCCCCTAAAAAATTAAGAAAAATTTCTAGAAAGGCTAGATACATGGAAAATACTTGGTCAATTAAATATACAAATTAGACCAAGGCTCAGGTAGAGCAATGCTTGTTTGAGGCTAAGGTTGAACTTTTGAGTTTGTCCACCAAAGTGAACCTCTATGTAGCCCCACTAGGCTCATATGATGTTATCCTTGGGATAAATTAGTTATGGAGACATCAAGCCAAAGTGGACTATTATGCCAAAACAATAGAATGTCTAGATGACTTAGGGAACAAAGTCTTTTTGCAAGGGAACCCTAGGAAAGTCAAACTAAGAAAATTTTTTGCCCTACAAATGAAAAGAGCTCAAAGAAAAGGATGCCAACTTTTTGCTATCAAAATGGAAAAACTAAACAAATTTGTGGAAACCAATTTCCAAGATGATTTAATGTTTTATGAATCTCAAAAACTCAATGGAGTTGGGAAGAGGGAATCCATAGATAAGGAGATATCAGATATGGACATGTACCTTTTTCTTAGAGATTTTGAGGACATATTCCTCGATGAGCTACCAGGATTACCTCCTAAAAAGAGCTTTTGAATTTCTCCATAGATACAATTCAAGGATCAGAACCTATAACTAAAGCTCCATATAGAATGACTACTACAGAGTTAATGGAGCTAAAGGATCAATTGTAGGAATTGTTGGATAAAGGACTGATTAGACCCAGTGTGTCACCATGGGGAACACCAGTAATATTTGTGAAAAAGAAAGATGGTACCTTGCGGTTATGCATAGATTACCACATGTTGAATAAAGCACCAATTAAGAATAAATACCCATTGCCCCACATTGATGATCTTTTTGATCAAATGAGAGGAACAACTATATTTTCCAAGATCGATCTTCGGTCTGGGTATCACCAATTGAGATTAAAGGATGAGGACATCAATAAAGCAACCTTCAGAACAAGGTATGGGAATTATGAGTTTACTATCTTGCCTTTTGGGTTAACAAACGTACTTGCATCATTTATGAATTTAATGAACATGTTTAGGGACTGTTTGGAGAAGTTGGTCCTAGTTTTCCTTGATGATATCCTAATCTCCTCTAATAATGAGGAAGAGCACCTTTAGCATTTAACGATTGTTCTCCAAAGTTTGAGAGAGCATAAATTGTATGGCAAGCTCTCTAAGTGTACTTTCTTTCAAAAGGAAGTGTGGTATTTGGGCCACATAATTTCAAGTAAGGGAATAGATGTGGACCTAGCTGAGATTAAGGCTTTCTTGGAATGACTAGTACCAAGGAATGTACATGAGGTCTGATGTTTCATGGGCCTTACAGGTTACTACAGGAAATTTGTGAAAAATGTTTCAAAAATTTCTTAACCTATAACTTCCTTGCAGAGAAAAGACAAGAGATTTGAGTGGTCAGATAAGTTCCAGGAGGCCTTTGATCAACTGAAGGAAAAATTGACTTTAGTACCAATTTTGAAAGTACCTAACCCAGAGGGTCAATTTGTAGTCATTATCGATGTCTCAGGGGAAGGCTTAGGTGGTGTACTAGTCTAGGATGGACAAGTCTATTGATAACTGAGAGGGGGGGTGAATCAGTTATCCTAATTATTTCTTCTTTCTAAACTTTCTTATTAATCAATGCAACATTAATTCAAATAAGCAAACATTACCATGAAAAGAAAAAACACATGACACAGTATTTTTGACATGGAAACCCTGTTAAGGGAGAAAACCACGGGGTGATTAACCCAAAGATTATTCTCTGTTAGAAGAATAAGGAAATACAAAATGGCACTTGCCAATTAGGGCTCACTGCCCAAGCACACTGCTCACAAAGGAGGCACACTACCTACAAGGAGACACACTATCTACAAAAGAATGTTATACAATACTTGAACTGATTGGAAGCATCCACATATGTTGGAGTTTAGTTTCGGTTAGGCTCAGTACACTGATCTGCTGCACTTCATCTTTCCTCTTCTCTTATGCTACTTTCCTTTCACATACCGGACCTTCCTTACTGCTTCTGCTCTGCTCTACTTTTATTCGCATACCACATATCACAACAACACTTCTCACAACTAAATCCATCCTTTATATATATCCACACAAGTGATTTCATTATCTTTCTAGTCGGCACCTAGAATAGTCAATCTTCTCACAAACTCTGTTCTATCAACTGAATCCTTACACATCAAGTAATGCGGATCAAGCATATACTTGTAGAAATCATTAATCATGTCAGCCAAACATGATTCATGCCTTCATAACCTTTAACACCATCAGTAACACATCCAAAAAGTAGTCTGATGTTCTGTCAGTCAGTTCTTCCTCTGTTCACATTGTCACTCAAGAACCTGGTACTCAAGTATTCATATCTTTTGCCTCATCTATCACTAGAGGCTAAAACCTTAGAATCTATCACTCAAGGTAGTACTCTTTACTTCCCCAAATCTACACTTTACCAAGATACTTCCTCTGAGAGATCCGGACCTGTCTGTCGGACCTTGCCATATGCTCTATTCTTGTTTACCGGACTACAACATTCTTCACTCTGACTTCCTGTAGAGACACACCATGTCCTGCGGATGTGTGGGATGAACTTTGTTGCCATCAATGACAACAATCATGAATCCATATAGTGTCTCTTGCCAACAATCTCCCCCTTTGGCATTGATGGCAACACTTAGTGAAAAATGACTAAGTGTTTACACTAGGCTCCCCCTTGGCTGATGCTTTATCTTTATATATATTTTTCAGAGCTCCCCCTTAGTTGGATTCCTTGTTTTTCACTTCTCTTCACTCCCCCTTTGACATCAATGGCAAAGGGTAGGGTCCGTACACCAAAATTTTCAAAAATTTTACTATACTTAGCTGCATAAGTATATATATACAAGTTGTACTTACATATACTTAAGTATGTCTGCAAAAGTGTTCTTCAACTGTACAACTTCTATCACCCAACTCTGCTTCATCTTGTCCAAAATTGAGATATACCCACTCAACAGGAATGCAAATGCATCTGCCCTTTTTAGATCTGTCGGATCATTTGTCTGGGCTATGATTTGAGCTTCTGTTATGGCCTCATGCATGGCCTCTAGCTTAGGGACAATTAAACCCCTGAGCTCACTCAACCTGCTTATTCTATTTTTCCTTTCCTTCTCCAATTTCTTGATTTCACTCAAGACTGTGATAGTCTAACATTCTTGATTTGTTATAGAGGATGAAAGAGGATCAAAATTTTGAGACAAGCTTAGTAGTTTGTCCTCTTGGTCTTTTATTTTCTTCTCAATCTCCACTGTTACCTTGGACCAAGAGATACAAAATTTGTATATTTCACCGCCATCCTTAAGAGCATTTTCTAAGCTCTTTATCCCAATGTTCATGTTTCTCCTATCATTAATGATCAAACCTTGTACCTCAGAGAACCTTTTATCCAAAAACTCCTTCCAGACCTTTTCTTCAGCTGATTTTTCTAGAGAATCAAAATGTGTACTAACACTGCTGACTAACGTTTTGAGATTACCGGAAGAGGAGGCTGTGGGATCTTTTTGAAAAGATGGCATGATCTTTTCTAGCACTCCAGATGTAGCTTCTATCAACTCACAGTCTTCCATATGAGACTTTAGGAGTTTTTCATTAGCCTTAGCATTTGCAAATGAAGCTATCTTCATTGTCTATACCGGAGAAAGAGAATCAAAATTGAATGGACCTTGTAGAAGCTCCGGTTCATCAATCTCCATTGTTTCTTTGTTTAGGAATTCTTGGACAGTTTGTGCAGTGTCTCTTGCCAGAGATAGATGTTTCTTCTCTTCTGTAGTCTTGGAGCTATCCTTAAGAGTTTTCTCTCCTTCACCACTAGCAGTTGTGGTTTTCTCTACTGAAGTCTTCTCTCCTTCTACAACCTTAGCACTATCATCTTCTTTTTCCTTCACCTCTGCTTCTTTCTCCTATAATTTTTCTTCTCCTTTAGATTTGGAGACTGTAGGAGAAACCGAAGGAGAAATGTTAGTCTGTTTGGGGCCCACCTCTTTTGACATTTTCTCAGGAGCTTCTTCTGCAACATTTGTAGTGGAGGGATCAATACCCAAGTCCTCTATAATAAGAATATTAAATCTTTTGAAGGTTTTCTGGAGAATCTCTTTAGTGTCCTTGGCTACCTTGTCAGTCTCACCAAGCATAAGCTTATTCATCCTTGCTTTGCTCCTGAATTCATCCTTGCAATCTTTGAATACCATGTTCATTGTCTTGGGATCAATTGAAGGATATAGTTGAATAGCTATCTGTTCCTGGATCTCAAGGTCTTTTTCCATGGCATTGGTTTTTCTCATTTCCAACTCCTTCTCTAGACTCTTAGGAATTAGAGAGATAATTTTAATAAAAACTTTATTGTAAATGTTCAAAAACTTAACTGTGGCTTCCTCCAGAATCTTTTTATCTACTTCATTATAATAATCATAGAATTCTGTTAAGGGTTGTAGGTTTCCATCCACAGTGACTACTTTTACTACATCATCGAAGGAGAGAGTAGGTTTTTCAACAAATTCCTCTTCCTTCTCTTCTTCTCCTTGACCAGATGATTTCTTCTTCTTCTTTAGTTTCCTGATCTCCTCATCTGATTCAGTTTCCTCTTCATCCTTTTGACTTGCATAAGCCCTTGTGGCTTTTGTCTTTGATCTTTTCTCTCTTTTACTGGATGCCTGGACTTCCAGTTTTGAGCTTTTGGCTATGACAGGTGCAGATCTTTTTGATGATCTGGTCCGGGTTGAGGTTTCTACCGGAGCACTTTCCTTGCTTTTCTTTTCTACCTCTTTCTTCTCTTCCTCAGCCCTTTCCATCCTTTTCTTGTGGGTATTAAGTGCCTCCTTTGAGATGCCAAGGCCTTGGGCAATATTTTCTACTTCTTTTCTCACCTTCCTCTTGATCTCTGGTTCTCTAAGTTCAACATGGATTTTTATACTCAACTCCTCAAAGGTTCCAAACCTTTCTACTTTTGGATCTTTAAGCTGGCTTAGCATGTGTTGAACATGCAGCTCCACAATCTATTCATCAACTTCATACCCCATGGGCATGATCCAGACTATCCTTGGTTCTACTGCCTCCATTAGGCACTGATCAGTCTCTACCATAAAGCAAATTGTGTCTTTGTATTTCTTAACAAGAGACTAGGGAATTCTTTCTCTTGCTTGCATCATGTTCTGAAAGTTCTTGAAATACCCCCACAGAGTTGTATTTTGTGCTTTATTGTCACCAAGTCCATGTAAATAATCTCTGATTTGGATAGCTACTAGTCTATCATTCTCCCATACCCAGCCATTAGATCTAGGAAGCTCATTCATAAAGTAGAAGAATAAGCACAATATCAATCCTCCATACTTGAATGAATTCTTTTTGTCTTTCTTGATTTTCTGTAGATTCTCCAAGAGAAGCTGACAAAGATCATAGTCTGCATCCTTTCTTAACATTTCATAAGCGGTTTAGATGGCAGTTCCAGGTACAAAATTTTCTCTACTAGAATGATATATCTTATATCCAATGATCATAGAAGCAAACTTGACATCCGAATCAGTGATGTCATCTACTGTCATTGCTCTTTTGTCAAACTTAGATCTGGTAGCATCACTCACAATTTGGTTCTTTATAGATTTAAGAACATGAATCCCACCGGATGAGTGTAATCTAGTAACTGCCCTGATGGCATCCTTAGTGATCTTGAATGGTCCATTTAACCACATGAAGTTGTCATGTATTTTGCTCAGAATGTACCTAACCCATTCATCCTCCGTAAAACAGGGGAAATTATGTATTGTGCAAAGTGCTTGTTCCGGAGGCCTATTATTGGGGTTTGAGCTCAAATGAATCATCTAATAGTTGTTTGTGATAGATATCTCTTAGTTTGAATTCCCCAAACTCTTCAACATTTGCATGTATATAAACCCTAATATCTTCGGTGTGCAATACACCATGCGGAACACTAGAAAATGCACCTAGGGGATCTACCTCCAAGGATTTATATGGATGTTTCTTAAATGTGGGCCGAGGTCTATCAGAGATCTTTACTATATTTGGAGTAGCCATCATCAAACAATCTTACTGAAGGATATCAAGAATGATAAATACCTTTTACGCAGGTTAGGGCACACGAAGAAATCTGAATAGAGCTGTATGAAGAGTTGCCTTGATCTTTTGGGAGAAGTTGTTTGCAGAGCTCCTTTTCTTTCTTCTTCACATGTGAGTGTACACGTGTGTAAATGACAGACAAATGAACTCTTTTATTCCAAGAAGCCCTAATTTTCACCCTGTAATAAATGTGCAACCTAATTCATTCCGATTTGCCTGGTTTTCCTTGTTCAAGGAGAAAGAAACTCATCCGGATCATTATGATTCCCTTGTGATCGATGTTAGTGATGAATCATCATATCCACTTGTTCTTCTGATCATCTTATGTATCCGTAGATCAAGCTGTATCAATTTGGATTCATACTGGGCCAATCTTGTGAGAAACCTATTTTATCGAAAGACTTGCTTAACCGGACCAATTCTGAAGGAATTAAACCTTTTAATTTTCTTGCAGATGTCTCAGATCTTTACCTGACATTCTTTACATGTTTCTCTAGAAACCCTTTGATCCGCAGCTTCTCCTGTGCCAATTTCAGGCACCACTTAACTGGCTAGGGGAACAAGGTTTTCTTTGTGTCTCCCCCTGAGCCAGAGCTCACCTTTTAGTTTTTGGAAGGAATATCAGCACCAGAGTCTAGTGCGGATCCAACCTCTACATTCTTTGAACTTTTCTTCACCCAAATCTTGTTCATCTCATTCCTAACTTCATCCGCATTGACCTTTTGTTTACCCTTATCTTGATTCTGATTATGATATATCAGACCTCTTTTCTCCTGATTCTTGCTTCTACAGAATTTTGCATTATGACCGGACCTATTACAGATTTGGAAAACAACATTTCTTTGCATATTTGACTGATATCCTCTTGATATGCATTGATTAGCCATATGACCTACTCTATTGCATGCAAAGCATCTACCATTGAATGATTTGTTCATTTGCATATTTCTGCATTCATGAGACTTGTGACCATACCTTTTATAGCTAAAACATTGTCTGGAGAAGGATGAATTAGTTTGATTCATTCTCTTTCTACACTGATTAGCTTTGTGACCAAAGTGATTGCAGCTGTGGCAGTATCCATTGAAGGATGGATATCTTTGAGCATTGGGCTGTCTTACCGGAGGTCTTCTAGGCCTATTCCTTGGATTTTCTGATCCAAAATTCTTCTGACCAGATCCGGAGCTTTCTCCTTTCTCATATCCCTAACCACATTTGTCATCTACCTTCTTTTGACTTCCAAGAAGAACTTCAAGTTGAGCAGAACTTATCTTGAATTTCTCTTTATACTCATTTGCTGTTTGAAGATCCCTTTTTAGAGAGACAATTTGATCCTCAAGTTTTTCTACATATCTTTAGCATCTTCAAGATTAGATTCAAGATGTTTGATAATTCTATCCATCTGGTAGCAATCTTCTGATTTCTCCTTGAGAGATTGTCTTAGATTATCTTCAGTTTTTCTTTTCTCTTCAATTTCTTGGGTAAACTTTATAACTCCTGATTCCATTTCATGTCTTACCATAATGATTTCTTTTGATAATAACTTGGTTTTCTCAGTCAGTTCTTCATTTGCATTATTTTCTTCACCTTGTCTTGCCAATTGCTGAAGCAGCTCCTTTCTCTTTTTCATAGAGAGACTTAATTTGTCTTTCAGTTCTCTCATGAAATCATCATCCTGTTTGAGTCTTTCCTTTAGTTCATTGACTTCAGAGTTTGACTGTTCAAAATCCTCAAGGGTAGTCTTGAGTTGCTCCCTTAAACCATATGCATCCATTTGGACTCCTAGATCATCCTCAAGCTATTAGACTCTGTTAGGAGGAACTTAGCTCTGATACCAATTGTTGATAACTGAGAGGGGGGGTGAATCAGTTATCCTAATTATTTCTTCTTTCTAAACTTTCTTATTAATCAATGCAACATTAATTCAAATAAGCAAACATTACCATGAAAAGGGAAAACACATGACATAGTATTTTTGATGTGGAAACCCTATTAAGGGAGAAAACCACGGGGTGATTAACCCAAAGATTATTCTCTGTTAGAAGAATAAGGAAATACAAAATGGCACTTGCCAATTAGGGCTCACTGCCCAAGCACACTGCTCACAAAGGAGGCACACTGCCTACAAGGAGACACAATGTCTACAAAAGAATGTTATATAATACTTGAACTAATTGGAAGCATCCACATATGCTAGAGTTTAGTTCCAGTTAGGCTCAGTACACTGATCTGCTGCACTTCATCTTTCCTCTTCTCTTATGCTACTTTCCTTTCACATACCGGACCTTCCTTACTACTTTTTCTCTGCTTTGCTTTTATTCACATACCAGATATCACAACAACAATTCTCACAACTAAATCCATCCTCTATATATATCCGCACAAGTGATTTCATTATCTTTCTAGTCGGCACCCGAAACAGTCAATCTTCTCACAAACTCTATTCTGTCGGCTGAATCCTTACACATCAAGTAATGCGGATCAAGCATATACTTGTAGAAATCATTAATCATGTCGACCAAACATGATTCATGCCTTCATAACCTTTAACACCATCAATAACACATCGTAAAGTAGTCTGATGTTCTATCAATTAGTTCTTCCTCTGTTCACACTGTCACTCAGGAACCCGGTACTCAAGTATTCATATCTTTTGCCTCATCTATCACCGGAGGCTAAAACCTTGGAATCTATCACTCAAGGTAGTACTCTTTACTTCCCCAAATCTGCACTTTACCAAGATACTTCCTCTGAGAGATCCAGACCTGTCTGTCAGACCTTGCCATATGCTCTATTCTTGTTTACCGGACCACAACATTCTTCACTCTGACTTACAGTAGAGACACACCATGTCCTATGGATGTGTGGGATGAACTTTGTTGCCATCAATGATAACAATCATGAATCCATATAGTGTCTCTTGCCAACAAAGTCATTGCATGTGAATCTCGAAAACAAAAAACTTATGAACAAAACTATGCCCCTCATGATTTGGAGCTGACATTAGTGATTCATGTACTACAAATGTGGAGGTCCACTACTTGCTCAGAAAACCCTTTGAACTGAAAACATACCATCAAGGGCTCAAATATCTGTTCACTCAACCACATCTAAATGCTCATCAAAGAAGATGGTTGGAGTTCATCTTGGATTATGATTTTGAGACTGAATATATTCAAGGAAAGGAAAACTGGGTGGTAGATGCCTTGAGTAGGAGAAGACATATCTCCTCAATGATCTCCATGCATTCTGATTTTAAGAATTGGGTACTACAAAAGTCTAAGGGAGATGAGTTTTATGAGTAGGTAAAATAGGCCCTTTTGGAAAACCCCCAGAATCCAAAATATGATGGATTTTACCTTGAGCCAGATAGGTTATTAAGGTATAAAGGAAAGATGTATGTACCTATTTAGTGGAAAAATAGGGGTTTCAATTTCAAGTTTAAATCCTCCTTTCACACCTTACATTCAAGGAAATAAATCGAGTCAAGCCACAACCTTTTCCAAGAGGGCTCTACTATAGATTTAGTGTCCCTTAGAATGAAGAGGAAACTTAGAATTTGCTAATTAAATGATTAATTAAAGCCTAATTATGATTAAAACCCTAATTTCATAAAATTGTAAACAAATGGATGAAACACGACAAATGCTCACAGATAGAGATAGAATATTTAGAGTAAATACATTCAAAACTTTAAGATTTCAGATGTGGGAAAGTTGGGGACAAATGAGCGGGTGCCCAAGTCCAAGGTACAAGTTTCTGTTAGGATCTCTAAAAATTGTTCGTAACCTTTTTTTGTTGTTTTGTGGAGTTTCGTGTATCAGGATTCAAAGGACTAATGAGTGGGTGCCCAAGTCTATGTCCTACTATTCTGCTTTGATTTGCAATTTTGATACTTTGTTATGTTTCCTTGCAACTCCACTTCTTTCTCTTATGCACTTGTAACCTGTTGTAGACACCCAAAAATGTTCACCTTGTCACAACATTGCATCAGTTAGAACATCCTATAGCATCTTTGCCCTAGACACCCCATATCATCACCTAATCTAGCATCTTCCTCTAACAAATTAAATAAATCTAACATTTATTTAATTTATCCCATCCCTTTTGCATTATTAAATAAATAAATTTTATTTATTTATTTAAATCCTCTTTCCTCTTAAATAAATAATATAAAATATTTATTTAATTTAATTTATCACTTTTATCCCCACATGCCTTATAACTTAAATAATTTTTAAATTATTTAATTATGACTCACCTACCTTACCATATCCATCTCTTGAGATGACTCAATTCATCTCTTTCACCTTCCAATTTCCTCTCAACTCATCTCTTTCACCTTACCAATTCCATCTCCCAAATCACTCACCCACCTTCTATTCTCTCTCCCAAGTTGCACAAGCAACTTTCCAATTTCATTATCACTTGCAAAATGGGAAATCTTATCCCTCCATCCTCTCACACTTGCCTATAAATTGATCCATTTCCAAGCCATTTGGCATGGATGAACTCTCAAGCACCGTTACTCTGCCAAAATTCTTCCTCTCATCCATCACCTACCTATCTTCTTCTCATCAATTTATCTATCCTTTCATCCATCAATGTCCATCATCGTTGTGCTACAGAATGTAAGTAATCAATAATCAAAATCGTTCGAGTGATCAAAACATGCATCCATCTTTCAATATATCTGAGGTATTCATGAAATTTGGGTAATAAGGTAATTTGCATGTTATTGTTTATCTTTTGATTTATCCAAATTTTTCATTTATACATTCTGGCATGCCCAGTGGGACCCACTTTGCTTGATCATTTTTGTAGGTTTTTTCTAGTAAAAATTTGCATGTTTTCTAACCCTCATATTGTAAGTTTTGCATTTTAACTATTATAGATGACCTCCTAGGCTCAAACCAACCTCACCATTGCATCCAGAGGCTATTTTCATGAAAAACAAGTATAAATTTACCTAGGTTTCATGAAGAAAAGTGCGTTTGGTGAAGAAAATAGCGTTCGGTCCTCAAAAACTCACATTTGGTGAAAAATTATGCATTTGATTAGCAGAAATTCACCTGTTGCTTTATCATATGCCTTTGGTTAGTAGAAAATTGATTTTGGTTTCTGCCATATGCCTTTGGTCTATATTTAGTCACCTTTGGTTGTATTAGGGTCTTTACTATTTTTTGTAGGATGGAAATAATCGAGCATCTTTGAATGACAGAAGGTCACCTTTGATCAATAGAAAGTCACATTTGTACAACAAAAAACCACCTTTGGTCTGTATCTATTTGCATTTGGTCGATCCAAGGTTATAGGCTTCAGACACATTTGATCAACAGCTGACCGCATTTGCACAATCGCACCTCGCCTTTGAATGATAGGTAATCGCAATTGGTAAGATCCCTATGCGCATTTGAATTTCAGACACTCGACTTTGGTTATCTCTGTATGCATTTGGCTTCATGCTTTGTAGACTTACAATTTTTCTATGAACTAATGTTCTATCTCTATAGCTTGACCATAACGTATGTCCAAGAATGGAGGTAAACAAATTACTGACATGTTTTCTGCAGATCCAATCGGTCAAAGGATTTATCTTTTATCACTAGAGTAGGCACATTTTGATTTGGGATTTAAAATCAACTCTATTTTCTCTGTGACTTCTTTCTTTTCTTTTCTTGCTTGCTGAGTTTGATTGTAACCCAATTTAGCAATAGAAGTATCCTCTCCCCCTGCCTATCCAATGGATCTGGGGTGCATGAGAAACTGTTGCTAACTCCAGAGGGCCTACCTTCACATTGTCAGAAGGGGTATGACCCAAGTGGAAATGGGCTAAAGCCAAGCCATTCCAAGATGCTATATAAATAACGTACTTGTGCCGAAAGTCACAAACAATGGGTGTTCTTCCGCTATACCGATGAATGTTTCCCCCAAAACCCTATAGAGCCTAACCTCTGCAGGCTGGGAAGCCTCCATTAATGGAGTGAATCACTGCGTGTATAGCCACCCAAATGGAATCCCTTACTAGAAACCTTTGTGTAGAAACCAAAAACCCCTATCTATTGGTACAAGAGGACAATTGATTAGGCCTTTAATAGTTGTCCCACATTTTTGTAGCTCATAGCCGAGAAAGAAAAATACCTCAAGATCTACGCATCTTAAGGACTTGGAACTTGGTGTGCCTGAGAAGTGAGTGCACTGTAAGGGGGAGCCCATTCCCTAAGTTCCTATAGCTATCCACTATGGGTAGGCACGACTAGAGAAATCCAAGTGGGAACCCAAAAGATATTGTCCTTATCTAGCCTAGGGTGTACACATTGATCATTGTGTTTGGTGTGCATGCATGTGTATGTGAGATCTTGTGTTTGATATCACCACATCATCCTCAACCTACTTGTCATAACATGTTTCCCAATCATTACCCTTCATCTGATCCTTCCAAACCAAATCATCCTTGTCATCCAATCAACCCCATCCTGATCCACCCAAGTCATCTAACCTCATCAGTACACATCATCCTCTTTCTAATCTAATCCACATCATTCTACACCATGTTAACACTAGAGGACCTAGCCCAAGAGCTCATTGACCTACTTCACCAGATGCCAAAATCTCTAGACCAATGGACCATTCAGAGGGCCTAAGACATGATTCCAAAATTGCAAACAAGCAAATCACCTCAAATGCAACATCTTATAGCACAAATACTACACCTCTTGGCCATTAGTCAAAACCAACAAGTACATCATCATCCCTTATCCATTCAACACCAACTAATTGCACCTCATTCCTATGTGGCATCCCCTTCCATTTATACCAATCTAATCCATCCACATATCATAACAATTCCACATCACCTTGTCTTATTCCTTATCAATCTAATTTGTCTGCATTTCAAATCACTTCTACATCACCTCATCCCACATCTTTCCAAGATAACTCCACTTCATCTAATCCTATATCTTCCAATAACAATGCCAGATCACCATACCCTACTTCTTCAAATATCTACCATTATCCACAATAACCCATACCCCAAAATCTTTTACCTACACATCCTACCATTTCATCTCTTCATCAAACCCATTCACAAGACTATTAATGGCCCCCACAACATGAACACACAAGTTCAAGTGGCCCTTTGTACCTAAATCAAGTGAACCCAAGTCCACTCTTGCAAAAAGACCTAACAGACTTAAGTCCACCTGTGCTACAAGACCTAATAACTTTTGACTCAAGTCTAAGTGACCTTTTTAAATAAATCAAGTATCTTTAAGTCTGCCTATGCTACAAGACTTAATATCCTTTGATGAGGGAGATACCAACCTAGAGAAAGCATCCTATGAACATCCTCCATCACCATCCAATCACATGCCAACACATGAGCCTACTAGTCCTATCTTGGCACTGTTAGGAAAAGTGTGTCAACCTTACAACTTTGAAAGATTACTATTCTTCCCAGTTTTGGTCTTTTTGAATACCCTTTATCTTGGAAAATGGTCTGGAACCTTCAAAGTTTCCAAACGAGCTTAAAATAGAGAGACTTGCTATTTTTAGTAAGTCCTCCAATTGACCTTAGGTTGACCTAAAATTTTCCTAGAAGGTGCGAAACAACTAAGTAAACATCTCAGGTGAGTTTCGACTTAAGATCATATCTGGATTGTGAGATATTAAAGTTTCTATTTTTTTGAAACTACCGAAAAAATTTTGAACTCAATTTTCAAGTATCAAAACTTCTCTAAACATCCTAAAAATTGTCGTAACCAGTGAAGTGGGTTATAGGGTGATAGAGCACTTCATGAGCTTTCCAACACATAAAATGGTTCATCAATCAGACACTTGGATCAAAAGTTATGGCCTCTGGAAGTTGGACCTTCAGTTTTTGGAAATGTAAAAATGTGTTGGACACATAAAAGAGTTGTAAAGGGGAGAGTTACACATGTTGGTGTGCGATTTGACACATCACAAGGCATTTTTGATTGGAGATAATTTGGGCACCACTTTTGGGTGGTTTTAGCTCATGGTTTTGTAATTACCGTTGGTAGTGTATTGTATTGTATCTCTTATATATCAGGAACTTGAGATGGAGGTTGCAATGTAAGAATCATATAGATGTTGAGTTACCTCCTAGATCTCTGGTTGGATATACTCCTGTAAAAGCTTGCTCTACAAGTATATTGTAATCTTTGTGATTTCTGAATAATATATTGGGCGGCTTTAGAGTGTGGAGTTTTTTACCTGAAAGGGTTTTCCCCACGTATATCTTGTGTTGTGAGTTTTGTGTTTGCATTTGGAAGTTGTTATTATCTTTCTATTAATGTGCATCTTAATATATAATTATAAAGTAAAAAAAATTGCATAAGTTTTTTGTCATTAGATCAGTGTAGGAAGTGTTTTCCACATACCTTGCTTCCTTTCAGTTGGTATCAGAGCTTGATCACCTTTGGTTCTAGTTTTTGGGTAGAGGGTTTTTTGAGCTGATCTTCATTTGAGTGGGAGCTTGTGTAGAGGATTTTGAAATCTTTGTTGTAAGTAAGAGATGGCGAGCACATCTGGGAGGTTTGAGATAGAGAAGTTTAACGAAAGTAATTTCAAGTTGTGGAAACTCAAAATGGAGAACATGCTTGTAGATTAGGATTTATGGGAAGCCATATCTGGTACAAAACCAATGGCGATGTCTCAAGAAGACTGGGATCTCAAAGATTGAAAAGGTAAGGGTTTGGTAAGACTTTGTTTGGCTAATTTAGTGCTCCTAAATATCCATGAAGAGAAGACTGTAAAGGATCTTTGGAAGAAGCTTGGAGATGTTTATCAGGCTAAACCCCTAGTGAACAAGTTATTCCTGTGAAATAAATTGTATTCTCTGAGGATGGAAGATGGAGGATCTGTCGCTGATCACTTGAATACATTCAATATGCTTGTTGCCCAGTTGACTTCTGTTGGTGTGAAGATGGAGGAGGATCAATGGATGAATTTACTGTGTTCCTTACCAGATTTGTGGGACCACCTTGTTATGGCCATTGGGAGTACCACTACCACCTTCAAGATGGATGAAGTGGTTTCTTCGTTGTTGTCTGAAGAGATGTAGAGGAAGTCTTCCAAATCGGCTAAGGAGGCTCTTGCAGTTCATGGTAGATCTAAAGAGAAGGGAAAGAAAAAAGATAAGAAGAAGGAAGAAAAAGGAAGATCCAAATCCCATGGGAAATCTAAGTCTCCCGAAAAGTCCAAGGCCCTGTGTTGGAATTGCAGCAAACTTGGTCACTTCTGCAAGGAGTACAAGGAGGAGAAAAAGAAAAAGAAGAAGAATCATGATTCAAACTCTGACAAGTCCTCTCAGGATGAAGGAGAATCATTTTTTTTGCCTTGGAAATGCATGCATCTAAGGATGTGTGGCTTATTGACTTTGGTGCATCTTTTCACATGACCTCGCATTGGGGCTAGTTTTTGAAGTATGAAGAATATGATGGGGGAAAGGTGTACTTGGGTGATGATTCTCACCTAGATATTGTTGGCCGTGGAAGAGTCTTGATTCAATTCCCTGATGGATGAGTAAAGGGAATTAATGGTGTTATGCATATCCCTGGTTTGACATGAAACCTTCTTTCTATAAGTAAATTGAATGATGTGGGTGTGCAAGTTGTTTTCTCGAATGGAGGATGCAAGATGACTAAAGGATGGTGTTGGCTAAGGGTGTTCGGATTGGCACTCTATTTTAGCTTGATGCATGCACAATTCAATGCAATAGTGCCTCTATTTTGAAGAAGAGAGCTTTAGAGTCTTCATCCTCACCATTGGAACCAGTAGCAAAAAAGACTATTGCATCTACTTCTGATGGTTGTGCTTTTTGGGTACCTAAGGGTGCTCATTCTATGGAGATGAAACTTCCAGGTGAGAAGACAATGTTATGGCACCAAAGGCTTGGTCACATTGGTGAAAAGGGTTTGAGGACCCTGAAGAATAAAAATCTTATTGAGGCTATGAATGATTGTAACCTTGAGTTTGATTTCTATGAACATTGCATTTATGGAAAATAAAACCATGTTTAGTTTTATTCCAGTTCTCACAAATCTTCTGAGATGTTGGACTTGATTCATTATGATGTGTTTGGTCTTGTTAATGTTCCTTCAATTTCAAAATCTATTTACTTTGTTTCATTCATTGATGACTACAGTAGAAGGACATGGGTATGTTTCCTTAGAATTAAATCTGAAATCTTTAATAGATTCAAAGAGTTCAAAGCTCTTGCAGAGAATCAGAAGGATAGAAAGATTAAGTGTTTGAGGACTGATAATTGTGGTGAGTTTTGTTTAGTAGATTTCGACAAGTTCTGTAAAGAACAGGGGATTGAGAGGCACAAGACAACTCCATATACCCCTTAGCAAAATGGAGTTGCAGTAAGGATGAATAGAATGTTGATGGAGAGGGCAAGGAGTATGCTAAGTGGAGCTAGTCTTGAACAAAAGTTCTGGGCTGAAGCTATTGCTACCGCTTGTTACCTAGTTAACATGTCTCCTACATCAACACTCATTGATAAGACACCTATGGAGGTATGGTCTAGTAAAAAACCTTCATTAAGACACATTCGAGTATTTGGTTGTGAGGCATATGCATATGTGCCTAAGGAGAAGAGGTCTAAGTTGGAGAACAAGGTTGTAAAACATAAGTTAATCAGTTATGGCATCAGTGTGAAAGGGTACAAGCTTTGGGATCCAGTAGCTGAAAGAGTTGTATATAGCAGAAGCGTGATCTTGAAAGAGCTCAATCCTTCTTTTGTTGTCTTGCAACAAAAGAAAGAAGAGAAGAAAGATGACGTGGTTCAACTTCCTTCCACCCCTGAGAAAGTTAAACCAAAAACATCTATTGGACCAGATAATGAGGAGAGCTCTAGTATCTCAGAAAGTTTAGAAGAAGATGAAGAACCTCAAGCTCAACCTTTGAGGAGGTCCATGCGGATAAGGCAACAACCTAATAGGTTTGGTTATTCATTGCATGATTCCAGTTGTATTTTTTCTTTGATTTCTAACACTGATGAGCCTAGAACTATGAAAGAGACTATGGGTATGAAGAATGTAGGTTCCTGGAAGGAGGTCATGGAAGAGAAGATGACTTCTTTGGAAAAGAATAATACTTTAGACTTGGTGCCCTTGCTTGAAGGACAAAAACCTGTTGGATGCAAATGGGTGTTCAAAAAGAAATTTGGTGTAGATGGTAGTGTTGAGAAATATAAGGCTAGATTGGTTGCGAGGGGTATTCTTAGGTGGAGGGAATTTACTATGGTGAGATTTTCTCTCCCATTGCAAAGATAACATCTATTTGGTTCCTGTTATCTCTTGCAACAACGTATGATCTAGAAGCGGAACAGATGGATGTGAAGACAACATTCCCTCATGGTGACTTGGAGGAGGAAATCTATATGTCACAGCGAGAGCACTACATGGTGAAAGGTAAAGAAAATCTAGTTTGCAAGTTGAAAAAGTCTTTGTATGGTTTGAAATAGTCTCCTAGGATGTGGTACCAGAAGTTTGATGCTTTTGTGTTGAGTATTGGATTTCAAAGATCAAAATTAGATCATTGTGTTTACTACAAGTTTGACAATGATCGTATTCTCATTATTACATTGTATGTCGATGATGTGTTACTCATTGGGAATGGTAAAAGTTTGATTTCTAATTTGAAGTCTCAGTTGTCAGCACAGTTTGAGATGAAAAATCTAGGGGCAGCTCGGTACATTCTGGGAATGGAGATCAGAAGAGACAGAGCAAACATAAAACTTTGGTTAGGCCAGAGCAAGTATGTTAACACTATGTTGGAGAGATTCAACATGATGGATTGCAGACCTTTGACTATTCCTATTACAATGGGGACAATGTTATCTGTTGAATATTGTCCAAAGTCTTCTTCTAAGATAGAGGATATGAGAAGAGTTCCTTATGCTAGTGCGGTTGGCATCTTGATGTATGCGATGGTCTGCACAAGACTAGACATTGCCCAAGCAGTGGGAGTCCTTAGTCAATTTATGGCTAATCTTGGATGGGTACATTGGGATGCAGTGAAGAGAGTGTTTAAATATTTTTGGGGTACTTCTAAGTGTTCCTTATGTTATCATGGTTATCCTATAGGACCTTGGTATTCACTTTGTATTCATGGATTTGTGGATTTAGATTGGGTAGGTGACATTGACAGCAGGAGATCCACCAGTGCTTATGTGTTCACTATGTTTGGTGGTGTTATTAGTTGGATGAGTAAGTGGCAACTTGTGGTCACTTTGTCCACTATTGAAGCTAAGTACATGGAAGAAACTCATGCTTGTAAAGAAGCCATTTGGCTTAAGAGATTGTGTTCTAATGTTGGGTTTTATGTAGGGAAGATTACTATTTGTTGTGATAGTCAGAGTGCCATATGTTTGCCGAAGAATCCTACTTTCCATGCAAGAACTAAGCATATTGATGTCTAGTACCATTTTGTTTGTGACATGGTAGAAGATGGGAAGGTAAACTTAGAAAAAGTTGAAACTTTGATGAATGTTGCAGATTCCTTGACAAAACCTATGAGCACTGAGAAGTTCAGATAGTGTTCAGAGTCTATGGGCCTCACGGCCCCTAGAAATTAAATCATGGTGTTGATGCTCCCTTTTCTCTTGCAAGGTGTTCGACAAGTGGGAGAATGTTAGGAAAAGTGTCTCAACCTTGCAACATTGAAAGATTACTATTCTTCCTAGTTTTGGTCTTTTTGAATACCCTTTATCTTGGAAAATGGTCTAGAACCTTCAAAGTTTCCAAAAGTTTCCAAACGAGCTTAAAATAGTGAGACTTACTATTTTTAGTAAGTCTTTCAATTGACCTCAGGTCGACGTAAAATTTTCCCAGAAGGTGTAGAATAGCTAAGTAAACATCTCGGGTGAGTTTCAGCTCAAGATCATATCTAGATTATGAGATATTAAAGTTTCTATTTTTTTGAAACTATCAGAAAAGTTTCAAACTCAATTTTTAGGTATCAAAATTTCTCTAAACATCCCAAAAATTGTGGTAACTAGTGAAGCGGGTTACAGGGTGATAGAGCACTTCACGAGATTTCCAACACATAAAATAGTTCATCAATCGGACACCCAGATCAAAAGTTATGGCCTCTAGAAGTTGGACCTTTGGTTTTGGGGAATGTAAAAACATGTTGGACACATAAAAGAGCTGTAAGGGGGAGAGTTACACATGTTGGTGTGTGGTTTGACACATCACAAGGCATTTTTGATTGGAGATAATTTGGGTGCCACTTTTGGGTGGTTTTAGCTCATGGTTTTGTAATTACCATTGGCAGTGTACTATATTGTATCTCCTATATATCAGGAACTTGAGATGGAGGTTGCAATGTAAGAATCATATAGATATCGAGTTACCTCCTGGATCTCTGGTTGGATATACTTCTATAAAAGCTTGCTCTGCAAGTATATTGTAATCTTTGTGATTTCTGAATAATATATTGGGCGGCTTTGGAGTGTGGGATTTTTTACCTGAAAGGGTTTTCCGCACGTATATTTTGTGTTGTGAGTTTTTTGTTTGCATTTGGAAGTTGTTATTATCTTTCTGTTAATGTGCATCTTAATGTGTAACTGTAAAAGTAAAAAAATTGCATAAGTCTTTCCTCATTAGGTCAGTGTAGGAAGCATTTTTTGCATACCTTGCTTCCTTTTAGGCACCACCATGTGATCTTACTCCTAGTCTTCATCCATCCAATCCCCTTATCCTTCCATCTAGCCCAAGTCCTAGCCCATCTAATCCCATTATCCATCTCACAAGCCCTAACCCAGTTAGCCTTCCACCTAATCCCAATCATGAGCCTTCAACTTCCATCACCTCTCCACCTACAAAGGATGCGATTCAAGGACTACTAGCAAGGGATAAACCATCCTTGTGTCAAGTACCCATTGATGATCCTATCAAAGAACCTTTGAATTCCATGTCCACTTCTTCAACCCCATCATATGGTTCACAACCCCTTGAGCATATTGAAAATTTTCTTCCCATGAGTTCATTGCCATCTCATGTTGTTGACCAAGAACCTATCCAAGAGTCATCCACTTCTATTCAATCAAACCAAGAGCTATGTTAAGAGCATAATCCAATGCATGTGGAAGCATCAAGCCCTTGTCCAAATCAAGATCAAAGTATCTATAAGTTCCAACTATCCATGACCTATATGTTTTCTGCGATCAAGATATTATTTATGATCATAACCCTATTCATGAGCAAATGTATCCCATTCATAGCCAAACTAATTTTTTTATGCTCACATTTATGATCAAGATTTTATATATGATCATTCTAACCATGGTGACCATCTTAGCTATGATCATGAAAACCACGATGAGCCTCTTATCCCAACTTTAAGCAAATCATGGTCAAAAGGTTATCACTCCACCTATTCCTTCTCCCACAATCATCCATGACAATATATCCACATTGCTCCTATCCATCCTCCATCTAGCCCCATGCATGATCTACATATATCTACTTGTCATGATAAGCCAACTTCCACTTGTCATGATGAGACATGTGCCTCGCAAGATCACATAAATATAAAAGATCAAACAAATACCTTGGATCATAATGAACACAAGCAAAATCTTAATGATCCTCCATCACCCACTATCAACCATATCGCAACTCCACCACCATATCCCAATGGTTTATCCACCCTCATTCATGAGTGTTCATTGTCTACCATCTCACCTTCTCCACCCAATAAGGAACTCGTGTCTAATGTTCCACCTACACCTAGTCCCATTGTCAATCGTATGCTCCAAAACATGAACTATCAAGGTAAAGGCCTAGGCCTTCTTGAATGAGGAATTTTGGAGCCAATCCATGTCAAAGTCCCTCCTCTGCGCTCATTTTGCCTTGGATACACACCCCCAAGGACATCAATCAAATGATGTTGGTACCACCTCCATTCCTCCTAACTCCACCATTTACTATCACAAATCCCATCATACTCCTAAAACATATGTTTCCATTCCACCTCCGTCATCTTATAAATGTCAAAAGCATGTGACCATTCACCTTCCACCATCCACTTTGCCTCTACTTCTTCCAACTCCTAACATCCCTCCATCAAACCTACCTCCACTACTTCCAACACCTTATCCATCTATCCATAAATCCTCTAAAAATCCCAACCATGACCAACAAATGCACATATTGTCTAAACATGAATCTTCCTCTCCTTCCACTCACCCCATGGGATTCCAAAGCAAAAATTTGGATGCCTACACTCATAAAGAAAAAAATCTTAAAGAGCCTCATGCCTTAGGGTACAAATGCAAATAATCAAAGAAAAATCCATCCCCAAGGTTACATACACCCACACACCTCAAAGCAAAAATGAAAAAGGTGTGGGTCCCCAAGAAACAAGCAATTAGTTCAAATCCATCTCTAAAGCTACATATATCTAAACCCATCCCTCTACAAACTAAAATGGTATGGGTCCCTAATCAAAAAGCCATCAAGTCAAATGAGGAATCCACCTCTCAAAAATCCCAACCACCCACTTTCTCCTCTTCCATCCACTCCATTCAAGAATCTCATATTCCATCCCATATGAAAAGAAAAAATCATAAAAATACTAAGTCTGTTTGGGTCCTTAAATGCTTAAATCAACCATCTCCTAAGCAAACAACACCTTTGATTCCTACGCCACCATCCCATCAAAAGCTTCAACGTTTATCATAGTGTGTGTAGCTATTGGTCATGGTTCCCTTCCATCCCACAACTCCACATACCTCCATCTCCCCACCTTTCACCCATTATCCTGCATATCTTCCTCATCACTTTCCTATGGTCCACGCTTTTGCATAAGCCTTCCATCCATCTTTCCTACATAATCCAATAGCGCACCTTTCATAATCTGCTATCTACCTGCTCCATCTACCTCTTTCATGTAATCTCCCCTACCGACATCTATGAGTGCACTTGACATGGTCCATGTGACGACATCCATCTAGTGGGACTATCACCTTTCATGGAACTAGACACTTGAGGTCCTCCTATCCATAATCCATCTTCTCCCATCCATATCCCGCTATCCCTTCCAAAAATTTAGAAAATCAAAAAAAAAAAAAAAGTAAAGAGAAATCCCTTCATCCAACGGTGAAAACTTGGTAAACAGGCACCTTGGATAAGTACCATGATGAAAACCTGGCAAACATGCATCATGCCTAAGTTGATCTTCTATGTCACCTACACTTGGGGGCACGTTGTCTCATCCTACCTATCACTTCCCATCCTATAATATCCTATCTTACCATGTCCTTATCCATCCACATACACACACCTATCCCATTGCATTCATTCATCATCCCTTCTTCCTTTTCATCTTGATAAAAATTGGGGGAAAAATGTTGAAACATGCCTTGGTTATCTCTTGATGTACTCCATCCTTTCCAAACCAATCCATCCTATCGTCCTATCATTATCCTCTTGTCATTAGCCATCTTTCTATCATGATCCTCTCCCCATAAGCATTGTCACAAAAAATCCTAAGCATACTATCTAGAATGGAGCATGTTATTTTTATGTGACATAGCCCTTGAGATCACATCCTATGCATCTATCCCATCCACTATCGTATATCTTTTTATCCATTCATCTATCATGAGTCATCCATCCTATCTCCATCCTTGCACCTAGACTTGGTTTTCTCCCTTGTCATTGGTATCTAACACAAAGCCTACCCAAATTGTAAATCCATTTGACATCCCAAAACATATCAAAAACCCAAAAAAATCATAAATTGTCTTGAAAAAATCCAAAAAAGTCATAAACTGTCCGGAAAAAATTCCAAAAAAAAGACATAAAAGCCCTAAAAAAATTTAAAAAAATAAAATGACCTGAAAAAAATCCAAAAAAATCATAAAAAGTCCTGAAGAAAAAAAATCCAAAAAATCATAACAAGCCCTGAAAAAATCCAAAAAATCATATAATGTCCTTAAAAAATACAAAAAAAGTTTAAATATTCCCAAAAATCCCAAAAAATCACATGTCAAAAATACAAAAAAATCAAATAGCCAACATAAAATCCAAGCAATAAAATCAATCGAATCACATCAATCCACCTCATCAATCCTTCAAGTCAATTTCCTCATCAATCCAATCACATCATCAAACCAAATAATTTCACTTCTTCTAATCAGATCCATTTCTTCTAATCAATCCAATCATTATCATCAGTTCATCATGTTCATTCAATCAACCAATCAAATCATCAAATCTAATCTTCAAATTCAATCATCAAATCAATCGTTAAACTCAAAATAAATCAAAATCAATCAAACCCATCAAAATCAAATAAAATCCCATCAATAACATCATCCATAACCTAATCAATCAATGAAAATCAAATCAATCCATCAACTTTCATCTTCATCATCACCAGACACATTAGAACTACGTCTCATCTCTATCATTAAGTGTCTTGATCCCATGGACATGGATATGTAGGCAGTCTGGAGTATGAAGGAAGTGCCCAGATTCAGGCACAGGTGATATTCCTCCTTCTTCTCTCTCATCATCTTCTTCTATCATCTATCTTCATCAATTCATCAATCTCTCAAAACAATTCTTCCAATCAATCTTCATCAATCAATCTTCATCAATCAATTCTTCAATCACTTCTTCCATTTGTCATTCAATCATCTATCTAATAAACTCAAATGCAAGTAATCATTTATCCATACCAATCAAGTCAATCAAGCTTGTCAAATTATCCAATTGCAATAAATGGTCTTGATCCTATCCTTGTTGCAAACCCAATCAATCAATCAATCAATTATCAATCATCCTTGTGTTGGTCTAGGGATACATCGTTCCCCACCATGACAACACTATCATTATCAATTAATCAATCCATCAATCAATAATTAATCATTGGTTTATGGCTTGAGAGGGGCAATACCTTGTTTGTTTTTGAATCATTTGTGCATGCTTGCTTGCTTTCTTGTGTGTGTTATCATTTTTATCTTGCATTTGCATCAAGTCCAACCCAGCTAATATTCATATCTTGTACCTAGACAAGGTTGTATTATGCTAGGGCATGAGACACATCGTCACCTTGGTCCTTATACCTTAGTGCATAATGTCTCATGCTATATCAAACATATGATTGCTCACTTTCATTGCAACATAACGCATCATCCTTTCTTCTATCCATTTCCTCCTTTTTCTTCCTTGACCAATCCATTTCATTTCAAGAGCCTACCTATGTTTATCCAACCTGCCTATCCTCTTGAGGGAGCATCATCATCTTATCATTCCATCCTCATCATCATCCCATCCTCGTCCTATCTTTCTATCATCATCTTTTTCTTCTATCCATACCTTAGCTTCTTTAAAATGATGTTACTCGACACAAAATCTCATCATCTCGAACATCATCTCAAAGAGGGTCAAAATATAGACACCCAAAAATGTTCACCTTGTCACAACATTACATTAGTTAGAACATCTTGTATCACCTTTTCCCTAGATACCCCATATCATCACCTAATCTAGCATCTTCCTCTAACGAATTAAATAAATCTAACATTTCTTTAATTTATCCCATCCCTTTGGCATTATTAAATAAATAAATTTTATTTATTTATTTAAATCCCCTTTCCTCTTAAATAAAATAAAATAAAATATTTATTTTATTTAATTTATCACTTTTATCCCCACATGCCTTATAACTTAAATAATTTTTAAATTATTTAATTATGACTCACCTACCTTACCATATCCATCTCTTGAGATGACTCAACTCATCTCTTTCACCTTCCAATTTCCTCTCAACTCATCTCTTTCACCTTACCAATTCCATCTCCCAAATCACTCATCCACCTTCTATTCTCTCTCCTAATTTGCACAAGCAACTTTCCAATTTCATTATCACTTGCAAAATGGGAAATCTTATCCCTCCATCCTCTCACACTTGCCTATAAATTGATCCATTTCCAAGCCATTTGGCATGGATGAACTCTCAAGCACCATTACTCTACCAAAATTCTACCTCTCATCTATCACCTACCTATCTTCTTCTCATCAATTTATCTATCCTTTCATCTGTCAATCTCCATCATCGTTGTGCTACAGAACGTAAGAAATCAACAATCGAAATCGTTCGAGCGATCAGAACATGCATCCATCTTTCAAGATATCTGAGGTATTCATAAAATTTGGGTAAGAAGGTAATTTGCATGTTATTATTTATCTTTCGATTTATCCAATTTTTTTGTATATACACATGCTATCACAGAAAAGGGGGTTGGGTTTGTGGTGTTTAAAGGGTTTGTGGTGTTTAGAGGCTTGCCTTGGTCAAGCCCTCGAGAGACATTCAAGTCTTTCAAATATCGTTGTTAGATAAGAGTGCATATCCCTATGGGGTAGAGGCAAAAATTAATTGATAAATGATTGAAAACACAAATAAATGTCACCTAGGAGGTGTAGCTCTCATGGAAGGAAGAACCTCTTTCATGCCATGAGGAGATGGATTGATGAATCCAAATCTGCAAAAAATAAACACAATAACAACACAATACTACTCTGTAGCACAATGAAAGCCTTAAATCACTTTAGCATAAGATTATAAGTTTGCAATATCCATCTAGTTTACAAATGAATCCCTAAACATGCTTATATATGCAATTAAACAACTTCCCACCTTAATTTCGTAATTCAAACTTGGGATGTCGGCAACAGACACTTATAATGGTCACATAACTGACATTTAAAATTTGGGACCCCATTAAATAGGGCAGGACTAGGGCATGGGCGCCCAAGTCCTCATCCCCTATTTAGGTCAAGGTTAAGCTCACAAGAGTCCCCTAGGTCCCATTTAACATGGGTTTTTAGGGATTTCCATCAGGAGTTAAAATGAACATGCATGATTACACTAAAGGGACCTGGGAACTAAACATAGGAGGGAAAAAGTCCTAGGGAGACATTTTTTGATGTAACAATATCTAACTCTATGGAGTTAAGGAATATGGTATGGAAGGAGGTTCATTCTACACCATATTCGAGACATCCTGGAGTAACAAAGTTACTTGCCAATGTGAAACCCTTATATTTCTAAAAAGGAATGAAGAGGGATGCTGCAAGTTTTGTAGCTACATGTATAGAATGCTAGAGGGTGAAGGCAGAACAACATCACTTGGCAAGACTTTTATACCCTCATGAAATTCTAGAATGGAAATGGAAAATAATAAGCATGGACTTTGTGTAAGGACTTCCTATGTCAAGGAATAGGCACAATGCTATTTTGGTTATAGTGGATAGACTCTCCAAAGATGCTCATTTTATACCTAGGAACTTGACTGATGGGGCACCCGTTATAGCCCGCAAATTTGTTCAAGAGATTTTTAGATTATATGGCATTCCTGAGAAGATTATCTTTGATAGGGATGCTCAGATGACATCAAGGTTTTGGCAAACCTTGTTTTCTTTACTTGGAACCTAGTTGAATATAATATCCACATATCATCCGAAGACAGATGGTCAAACTGAAAGGCTAAACCAAGTACTGGAGGATTTATTGAGGATGCATTGCATGGACCAGTAATACAAATGGGAAGATTATCTTCCTTTGGTGGAGTTTGTTTATAATAATTCCTATCATTCTGCTATTAAGATGGCTCCATTGGAAGCTTTATATGGAAGAAAGTGCTGAACCCCTATAAGATGGGATAAGCTAGAAGATAGAGTTAGCCTCGGTCCAAAAATACTATTAGAAATAGAAGAGCAAGTCCATCTGATTAAGAAAAGGTTAGTGGAAGCCCATGATAGGTAGAAAAGTTGTGTGGATGCTAAGTGCATCGAAAGGCATTTCTCAATGGGAGAAAAAGTCTTTTTAAGGGTAAAACCTCAAAAGAGATCATTAAGTTTGGGAAGACATCCAAACTAGCTTGTAGATACATGGGTCCCTTCGAAGTTCTCGAAGAGGTCAACCCAGTCACTTACAGAATTGCTCTACTGCTGGCTCTTTCTATGATGCATAATGCTTTTCATGTATCTTATTTGAAAAAGTTTAATGCAAGAGATAATCATATCCCTATTCTTGATTAGAATGCTATATAGCTGAAGGACCTAGGGGTGGTAGTGATCGAGCCCATCAAGGTGCTTGAAACACATAAGCTACACTTATGTAACAAAGAGATAACTCAATGCAAGGTCCAATGGGACTAGTATGCAAAGGAAAATGCCACCTAGGAAAACTATGAGGATATTCATACGAGATTTCCCCATCTCTTTTGAAAAACTTTTTATTATGCTCACATAACACTTTTTTTATTATGTTGGTTGACTCTAAAGACATTTAATCATCAGGGATGATGATTCTTATGGGGGGAGATATATTACATCCCCAACTTATGATTTAGCTTAATCTTACTTTTGTGAGGTAATTAGGATGATTAACCATAGTTTAATGATTAGATGTTTGTGGAAAATATTAGATTGAATCATTGATTATGTGGATACTAACTAATGTTAGTTAGACTTGAGATTACATATTGATATGATTATTTAATTATTATGAATTACAAATCAGATGATGATACACTAATCATGGTTTTATGATGGTGAGTGTGATCAAGAAAATAATCTTCCTTCAAAGACGGAAGGAGAGTATCATCCAGGAGGAAGAGATAGACATTTACAAAAAGGTCGGACTGCCATTTGAGTATCAAATTTTGTCCTTAAGAATCCTTGCAAGTTATAGTGAGTTACGTCTCATCTTATTAGTTGTTTTCATTTCTGTGTCGATTAAAAACTTCATCATTCTCAACGCCTTCTACGTTGTCTTGATTTATTGATGTTTGCAGAACATCCATTTGAGTTGTTTGACTATCTCGTCAAGTTGTCAAGAACTCCCTTGATTCCTTATTCTTTTCTGTATCAAGATTTGTAATTATTATATCTTTTATATTTTACTTATGGTTGTCATGGCCATGTAAGGGGGAGTTGTACTTGACCCTGAAATCATATTTAAATGATGTGCCACATTTTTAATGATGTTAACTCTGGATAACATCATGGTTATTTGATAACCCTTATTTTCATATAAGGGGAATTTATATGTGTCATAATGGTTTTAGCCTCCTTAGAGGTTGATCTCATTGGTATCCATATTATATATTAATATTATATTATCCATGCATAGCTATTGGCACTCAGCCAGCCACCACCCATGAGGAGTGGGGAGAGAGAGTGGAGGCTGAATGATAGCCATGTTGGAGTCCCTTTCACAAACTCACTCGATGATGGGCTTGTAATGCCAAAAAATGTCCCCTTGGGGGCGTTTCCCTCATAAGGTTTAGTTCCTAGGTCTTTAGTGTGCATTTAGGACATCTTACATCATATTTCAACATCCTAATGAGAAAACCCCTAAGTGTCTTGGTAAATAGGACCTAGGGGGACCACTTGAGATAACCCCTTCCCCAAATATGGGGGAGGACTTGGGTGCCCATGTCCTAGTCCTGCCATATTTTGGGGCAGTCCCAATTTTGGGGTGTTAGCTTGTGACCATTATTTGGGTCCTATGCTGACACGGTAAGTTTGAATTACAAAATTCTTGGTGGGAGTGTTTGTTGTTGCATATAAAAGAATTTTTAGGTATTCATTTGTAAACTAGATTGTTATTGTGAACTTTATGCATCCTAAAGGTGACTTAAGGATTTCATTGTGTTGCAAGAGTATATTTGTGTTGTATATGTGTTTGTGTTTGCATATTTGAGTATTCATCTCCTCATGGCATGAAGAGCTTCTTCCTCCATGAGATCTTCACTACAAGGTGACATTCATTTATGTTTGTAAGAATTCATCATTTTGTCTTTGCCTCTACCTCCCAAGGGCATGCACTCTCTATCTGACAACAGTGTTTAGAAGGCTTGAATGTCTCTCTAGGGCTCGACTGAGTCAAGCCTCTAAACACCACAACCCCCTCCCAAAATTTTTATGATTGCAGGTTACAAGTTGGAGTTATAGATAAAGTGAAGTTGTAGGAGGGTACAATAAAGTGTCAGGATTTCAGATCAGAGAAGAAAATAGCTCCCTAGACTAGGGCACCCGCTCATTAGTCCTCAAAGTTTTGCAATGGGAAAATCTCTAGTACAGTAGATATAGGTTGCAGACTAATTTTCTAGATCTTGACAAAAAGTAGGGCACTGGACTTGTGCACCCACTCTTTAGTCCTCGACTATTCCACTTCAGAACCTCACAAACAGGTGCACAATTATTTGTCATTTTACATCTTTCTGTAGCAGCATTTTCTGTTATTCGTCTGTTTGCTATCGTATTTGCATAATTAGAATTTTATGGTACAACTGAGCATAAGAGAAGACAATTGGCAATCAAATCATAAAAATCTGAGTTTCCCTACATCTCACAGTGACCTAGGGTAGGGTAGTACATTGCAACTCGACCCTAGGTCCTTGAATGAAAGGGTGAAGGAGGATATACACCAAAACCATCAAAAACTAAACTATCCAAATTTTACCCTTTACATTTTGGTGAACCTGTGTTATTGGACTTATTTACACTTTGCCAAGTGTTTTTCTTCATATTTGTATTTATTTTAATTCATTCATATAGTTATTCATCTTATTGTATTGGAAAACTTACAAAAAAAATGAAAAATTGAAAAAATTGGAAAAAAATTGCATGCTAGGGTTTCTACTTTGCATTAATTAATTTGAATTTAATAAAATTTATGATTTTTGCATTAGATATAATTTAAATTACATAAAATTACAAGAATTCATTAGTTTTCATTGCATTTTCATCATAAAATTGCTAGGGTTTTGTTGAAAATTGTGAATTTTGCATATAACCTAGTAATTCCAAAATCTAGGGTTTGTAGGTAAAATCTTGTTTCAGATTTTTCTACTAATTTTAGAGGCTCATTAAAATTTTCATTTGTCTATAGTCTTGCATTTTAGATAAAATTTGCATTTAGATTTCAAAAATTTGCATTTTTACATAGAAAATTTCAACAAAAACTAGCATTTTCATTGATTTTTCATTCGATTTGCACTTGCATTTTGCATGTTAGAGCATGAAAATCATTTTCAGATCTGAGAGTATGTAATTTTCATCATATATCAACTTGCAAAACATTCATATAGCATTTTACATCCAGATCTCAAACCTAGGGCTTGAAAAACATCGATTTTCACTAGATTTGGCCTTATCAACTCTTTAGTATGTGATGCTTCTGGTTTGATTGCGTGTGCTTTTTTTGAATCAACGTTTCAGATCACACCCCATGATTCATCATTAGGATGAAAAGAGAGAAACAGTGAAAAGTGTTTGCAGATATGGTTACTTAAAAAGAGAGAGAGGGAAGTGTGGGCACGGTGATCAATAAGTATAAGGTAATAATAGAATTAAGTGGAAAGTGGATGGCAAAAATTAAGAAAATATAAATAATATATAAACAATTAAGTGAGAGATAAAGAGAATATATAATTAATATTTAGATAATTAAATGAGAGATAATGGATATATATATATATATATATATATATATATATATATATATATATATATATATATATATATATATATATATATATATATAAAAAATAGAACATAACCATAAGGCATGAGGAAAGGCAAAAGATGGACAGGTAAAGAAGATCAACCAGAGACACCCAATAGACAACCTAGACATGAATATAGACAAAGGAAAAAATTAAAGGCAAATATGTACACATAAGCACACACATAAATAAAAATAAAGCACAAACCTATACGAATAAAAAGTGAGAAGAAATGAGACTAAAAGGAAGGATAGACCTAAGAGAAATCTATAAGAATAAAAAATATAAGAAGATAGGAAATATATATCCAATAAATATCATAAAATATAAACAAAGAATGTGAAAGAAGAAAGGATGGATATGAATAGGAATGGTAAATGCAAATAAATAAAGATAGGGATATGTAAAGAAGAAGACAATCTATGCGAAAAGGTATAGGTATATATTTTTATTGGCAAAAAGGATGGATAGAGTAGGAATGGTATATGCAAATAAATATAAATAGAATATAAAAGAATAGAAAAATGTAAATATATCTATATAAGAAAGTCAAGGGATAGACAAATAGACAAAAGGCAAAAAATTAATAAGCCAAAATCATGCAAGAAACCCAAAGCAAGAAGATAGAAAAAAGAGAATAAACAACGTCTAACAACAACCATAAAATATTAAAAACTTATAAGGTGGAGAGACCTAAGTCAAAAGTGAGAATAACAAGATCAATAGTTAAGAAGATAGTAGAGAAGGAAGTATAAGTGTTGCATATAAATCTAGAATTATATACACAAAAAGAAAAAAAGGAGGAACTAAATAAGGAAAGAATATGTAAATAAATAACAATAAAGAGTGATATATATATATATATATATATATATATATATATATATATATATATATATATATATATATATATATATATATATATATATATATATATATATGAAAAGTATAAGGATATGCTAAAAGTATAAAACAAAACAACGTAAATAGCCCAAAGTAAGAGAAACAACAAAGTATAATAACACCTATAACAAACAAGGCAAGAAAGCTAAAAGAGTATATATAAATATAACCAAACTAAGGGAATAAACAATGAGAAGTACGACTAAGAGAAAGAAAGACCCAAACAGTCCACAAAGATTAGAACCAAGGGGAAACCAAGCAAGAGAGATAGAGGGAACAAAGAGAAAAAAGAGAAAGAGGGTCAAAAGGTAACAGAGAGGAGGAGCATGACAAGGTAGAGATTGGCTAAGAAAGAGGACAGAAAAGACAAGGGGAAGTTGAGGGATGAGGAGGACGGGCATCGTATGGGGAAAGAGGGTAGGGGGTCAGGAGGGGAGGGGAGGGGGAGGGGAGGGAGGGAGATAAAGAGCCAGAGAGGGGGCTTAAGGGAGAAATGTGGGAAGGTGCAAGGTAGGATAAAAAGAAAAAAAGAAAAAAGAAAGAAGGAAAGGGAATATGGGACCGAGAAAGAGGAGAGAAGGGATTAAGGAGAGTGGAAGAGATCAAACCAAGGAGAGATCAAAAGAGGAAGAATAGGTGTTTAGTTATTAAGGGAATTTAAAAGGGGGGTCCAGGTTTGGTTCAAGGTCCAGCCATCATCTCTATTTAGGTTGATAGGGTTATTCTTGATGAAGATAGCTTCTTTAAGTTTCCTTTTGAAGAAGTTATCTTCCTTGGCCAAGACTTGGGTGCCCTCAAGGTGAATGTGGTGCTTGGTGTTAGAGCAATGATCTGCGAGGGCAGACTTTGTGACCCTTTCATGTCTAATATCTACATCATGCTCTTTGATTCTCATGTAGATAGATCTGCCTGTCTCACCGATGTAAGGGGTACCACATGAACAATCTATTTTGTAGATGCCTAAGTTTAAAAAGATGTTGTTAGAGTCTTTGGTGGAAGGGATAAGGTTTCTGATAGTGAAGAATGGTTTGAAAGCATAAGAAATCCATTTCATATGGAGGATTTTGGTAATTTTGTTGGAGATCCCTTCAATGAAAGGTAAGGTGGTGGTATAGGTAGTCTCATTGTCTTTAATGTCAAGCTTGAAGTTTAGGTGGGCTTGGACTAGCTTGAAAACTCTCTTGATATGCTTAATGTGGTACCCATTGAGTTTGAAGACTTTGGTTAGGTGTGACAACTCTTGATTTAAATGTTCACCATCGCAAATATGGAAGGCCCTCATAGCTAGAGTTTTGAGCACACTAACCTTCTTCTCACCTCCTCGCACCACCACCCTACCCACAAGGTTAGTGTGCTCAAAACTCTAGCTAGGAAGGCCTTTCATATTTGCGATGGTGAACACTTAAACCAAGAGTTGTCACACCTAACCAAAGTCTTCAAACTCAATGGGTATCATATTAAGCATATCAAGAGAGTTTTCAAGCTAGCCCAAGCCTGCCTAAACTTCAAGCTTGACATTAAAGACAACAAGACTACCTATACCACCACCTTACCTTTCACCGAAGGGATCTCAGACAATATTGCCAAAATCCTCCATAAGAAATGGATTTCTTGTGCTTTCAAACAATTCTCCACTATCAAAAACCTTATCCCTTCCACCAAAGACTCTAACAACATCCTTTTAAACTTAGGCATCTACAAAATAGATTGTTCATGTGGTACCCCTTACATCGATGAGACGGGCAGATCTATCTGCATGAGAATCAAAGAGCATGACATAGATATTAGACATGAAAGGGTCACAAAGTCTGCCCTCACAGATCATTGCTCTAACACCAAGCATCACATTCACCTTGAGGACACCCAAGTCTTGGCCAAGGAAGATAACTTCTTCAAAAGGAAACTTAAAGAAGCTATCTTCATCAAGAATAACCCTATCAATCTAAATAGAGACGATGGCTGGATCTTGAACCAGACCTAGACCCCCCTTTTAAATTCCCTTAATAACTAAACCCCTCTTCTTCCTCTCCTGATCTCTCCTTGGTTTGATCTCTTTCACTCTCCTTAACCCCTTCTCTCCTCTTTCTTGGTCCCATAGTCCCTTCCCTTCTTTCTTTTTTCTTTTTTTCTTTTTATCCTACGTTGCACCTCCCCGCATTTTTCCCTCAAGCCCCCTCTCTGGCTCTTTATCTCCCTCCCTCCCTCCCCTCCCCTCCCCTCCCCTCCTAACCCCCAACCCTCTTTCCCCATACGATGCCCATCCTCCTCATCCCTCAGCTTTCCCTTGTCTTTTCTGTCCTCTTTCTTAACCAATCTCTACCTTTTCGTGCTCCTCATCTTTGTTACCTTGTGACCCTCTTTCTCTTTTTTCTCTTTGTTCCCTCTATCTCTCTTCCTTGGTTTCCTCTTGGTTCTAATCTTTGTGGACTATTTGGGTCTTTCTTTCTTTTAGTCATACTTTTCATTGTTTATTCCCTTAGTTTGCTTATATTTATATATACTCTTTTAGTTCTCTTGTCTTGTTTGTTATAAGTGTTACTATACTTTGTTGTTTCTCTTACTTTGGGCTATTTATGTTGTTTTGTTTTATACTTTTAACATATCCTTATACTTTTCATAATATATATATATCACTCTTTATTGTTATTTATTTACATATTCTTTCCTTATTTAGTTCCACCTTTTTTTCTTTTTGTGTATATAATTCTAGATTTATATACAATACTTATACTTCCTTCTCTACTATCTTCTCAACTATTGATCTTGTTATTCTCACTTTTGACTTACATCTCTCCACCTTATAAGTTTTTAATATTTTATGGTTGTTATATGTAGTTTACTCTCTTTTTTCTATCTTCTTGCTTTGGGTTTCTTGCATGATTTTGGCTTATTAATTTTTTACATTTTTTCTATTTACCTATCCCTTTACTTTCTTATATAGGTATATTTACATTTTTCTATTCTTTTATATTCTATTTATATTTATTTGCATATACCATTCCTACTCTATCCATTGTTTTTGCCAATAAAAATATATACCTATACCTTTTTGCATATATTTCCTTCTTCTTTACATATCCCTATACTTGGCTTATGTGTATATATATATGCATTTCTCTTTTATATGCTATTTTTATTTATTTGCATTTACCATTCCTATTCATATCCATCCTTTCTTCTTTCACATTCTTTGTTTATATTTTATTATATTTATTGGATATATATTTCCTATCTTCTTATATTTTTTGTTCTCTTATAGATTGCTCTTAGGTCTATCCTTCCTTTTAGTCTCATTTCTTCTCACTTTTTATTTGTATAGGTTTGTCCTTTATTTTTATTTATGTGTGTACGTATGTGTTTATATTTGCCTGTAATTTTTTCATTTGTCTATATTCATGTCTAGGTTGTCTATTGGATGTCTCTGGTTGATCTTCTTTACCTGTCTATCTTTTGCCTTTCCTCATGCCTTATGGTTATGTTCTTATATATATATATATATATCCATTATCTCTCATTTAATTATCTAAATATTAATTATATATTCTCTTTATCTCTCACTTAATTATTTATATATTATATATATTTTCTTAATTTTTTCAATCCATTTTCCACTTAATTCTATTAATACCTTATACTTATTGATTACCATGCCCACACTTCCCTCTCTCTCTTTTTAAGTAACCATATCTGCAAACACTTCTCACTATTTCTCTCATTTCATCTTGATGATGGATCACAGAGTGTGATCTGAAACGTCGATTAAAAAAAAGAACACGCAGTCAAACCAGAAGCATCACATACTAAATATCATGGGCTATGGAAATATTATGTCTATAATTACTTATCAACTCTCTAAACTTGTACTATAGGTGTGTTGTAAAGAATATTTTTTGCACTACTTGATTGATATCAGGGGTATTATCTTCTACCCCTCCTAAAATTCTTTACAACACCTTGTTATTGGCCTCTTGTATTGAAAATTTAGTGAAAAACTGCATATTTTTGCTATTTTTGCCCTAGGGTTTGGTCTATTTTGCACCCTAAACATGTTGAAAATTTTTTTGATGGATTGAGGTGACTGATATCATTCCTAAAATTCTTTACAACACCCCTTTTGCTAGGTCTTGGAATTGAAAAACCATGAAAATTGCCTATTTTTGCTATACTTTCACTAGGATTTGACCTTGAGTGGCACTATAAGTGTGTTGTGATGGATATTTTAGCACTAAGTGGTTGTTATTACTGATATAATTTTCTTTCCATCATCATTTTCCTCACAACACCCTTTGTCATACTCTTTTGCATTGAGATTTAGTGAAAAAATCGCATATTTTAGCATATTTTCACTATATTTTGACTTGTCATCATCTTAAATTTGCATAAAAAGCATGTTGTAAAGGATCTTATTGCTGCATTGGACTGATATTAGACATATAATTTTCTACACCTGATCAAAATCCTTGCAACACCCTTTCTTTACTATATTTGCAATGAAAAGGTACAAAAAATCAAGCATTTTAAGTCATTTTCATACATTCTTTTGCACTTGTCTTTTAAATCAAACTTGAAAATATTTTAAAATCTAATTTTACATTGAAAACAATGCAATGGCACCTTCATGTCATTTTTCTATGGTATCCCTACATGCATTTATCAAAGATCTTGATTTTGACAAATTCCTAATCCTCATGAGTGACCATCCTTTGATATTAGAATATTTAACCAAATTCATCTCTAGGAACACTCACGAGAAAGATGAGAGTGAAAAGCCTTTTTCTGCCACATAGTATGATGATGATGATGTACCTTCCTCTCATCCCAATGCTCTCTCTGGCCAAGATGTAGTATTAGTGGATGAGAAAAGGTCTCTCACATTAAATCCTTTAGGGATGGATGTTGGGTGCAATCAAGATGGAAACAATGTTAATTCAATATTCATTAATATGTTTTGTAGCACTATTCCTAAGATGGTTGTACGGGGGGCACCTAATGCACCTTTTTTTCTTAAAGATAGTGATTACGGTTCAAGGTGTTCAAAATGTGTTACAACAACCACACCACAATGTGATTGCTCACACATACAACACTCGTAATAACAAGCAAAGTAACCAAGCACCGTATGCACCTGTCTCTCTTCCATGTTCTCAACCTATGCTCCCTCCACCACCTCATCTTACTCATAAAAGTGGTCAAGAGTATGATCTTGTTGAACAGCTTCATGCTACTTTGGCTAAGATCTCTCTTTGGGATTTAATACAAACATTGCCTACATACCATGGAATGCTCCAAGAAGATTTGCAAAAGGTGACTATCCCACCTACTACTAAGTCTAATGATGTAGCAACCATATTGGATAGTATGCATGAGACAAAAATAGATATTCTCTTTCAACCATAGGAATTACTGTCAATTGGAGTTCAAAACCAATATGATCCACTTATAATCTCTGTCATAATAAATAAAACATTGGTAAAATGAGTTACGATCGACAATGGATCAGATCTTAATGTTTGTAGCATTGACCTACTACACAAAATCAAGGTTGACACATCACAAATCAAACCAAATGGAATTAACATTCGTGGCTTTGATAATGTTGGATGATGATCCGTGGGCACTATAACTCTACTTATACAAGTAAGATCTGTGCTTGTGCCTACCCTGATTCATGTCATGCCTTGTTCTTTATCTTACAACATGATCCTTGGTAGACCCTAGATCCATGCATTGGGGGCAATCCCTTCCACCCTGCATCATTCAATCAAATTTATATTAAAAGGTAAACTTCATACTATTCATGCTAATCTTGAACTAGATAACTGTTTACATGTTGAAAGCCAAAAACCAATTTACAATCACATGAAATTAAACAATTTATGAGTTGATTCATCAATGCCTCTAGCCACAAATAATGTTGTGCAAGACTCTCAACCATCGAATGTAGTTGGTGACGATTGGGGCTCATTAGATTTTAATCCTTGCAGTATAGGGGAATATAAATTAATAGCCTTGACACATCAAAAGTGGCATCGATCTCACCTAAGAAATCTTTTGAAGCACCTAAGAAACCTAAAGTCCCCTGGGTAGAAAATAAAAATGATACTCTCACTTATACGACAAATTACGAGACCTATGAGGCTTCACAATCTTCTAAGGAAATGACATCCCTTTATGGTCAAGGATTTAAAATCCTTTATAACAATTGTGAATATGTAGATAAGGGACGTGGTGTAAATCAACAAGGGATTCGAGTACCTATAGAATCCACTTCAACACATTACTCAAGTGACATTGAATATAATCCTTTTAAAGAAAAGAAAGCCTCTCGTCGTCTTACACTTAATGTTAATTCAACAAAATCAAAACAACATGATAGATATCCCAAATATGTATGTTCTTAATGATGTTACCCTATAGGTAAGTATTTCTAACCCTTTATCTCTCTCGTAATGTGCTTCCCCCGTAATGTGTTATGTGTTGTTTAGGCCTCTTGGGATGACCCTTGATTCTCTTGTAAGGTCCAGGATACCAGGAGACCACCTCTATTGTGACCTTCTTCTATTTGTATCATTCTATATTGCCTCTCTCTAATTTCATCCTTGTGTGTTGTGTCTTATGGACATAGCATTGTGGTTGGTGACTTGGGGGCACCCTCCTATGTGACTATCCCTAAGACACTTGTTTCTCCTCTCTTATTTATTATTTCCCTTCCTCTAGTGTTTCTATCTAGCGGGAAGATGACAAAAAACATTTATACTGATGTAGACCTAGCATCCCTTTCACGAGAAATAAAAAATTGGACTTAGTTCCTAATATGGCGATGGGGTTGTATATCTTATACAATGCTTGGCTAGTGGAAGCACTTGTGCTTTCTGCGTAGTGATTTTGATGATGTTTTTATCTCATTTACAAATCATAACAATATTGATGCTCTGCGCACTTTGTTTGTCTTTGAATCTAGCCTTGGTGGTACTCAATTCTGAGATCTTCGTGATATAGCCCCACGGTTATCCTTGAACTCCAAATTCATAGTATAACATTGGCTCTTTGTGTGGTTAATCATATGCATTGATGTTATTATTTATCATGATTATGTAGACAATAACATGTTTCTTGCAGGGATGTGTTTGTGGGAACATCTAGCGATCATAAAGTACATGTCACCTCCGGGGGGCATGGACTTTATGAAAGTCTATGTTCCCTTGTGTGTTTTCTTCCTACCTTAATGTGCTTTATAACAATGTTGATATAAACCACCTTAAGGTGGGGTATATACAAGGTAAGATGTCTATTGTAGATGTTAGCAATGTGCTTGTCCTTAGGTGCAGTTTAAAGGCTTGTACGATGAGTACATCCTGCACTCTAAGTTTGTTTGCAATCAATCAATCAATCAATCATTTAACTCCTTTGCGGAGGTGAGATATCACATATATCCTTTTTATCTTAAGCCCTCTGTGGAGGTGGGGATGGTGTATTCCTCAGAGCATATTGCATCATCCTATCATTTCCAAAAGTCCTCTGCAGAGGTGAGGAGCGGTTCTGTGACTAACTCAACCCTTAAGTGTGTCTTTGGTGATTGTTGTGGCAAAGCCCAATTATTGGTGTGTGCCTATAATGTGCCTGAGATGGTGTTGGACCTAGAAATAGGAACACCCCATCGCTTGTCTACTGTGTTTTCTCTATGTCTTCAAAGTGTGTGTTTTTGGCGTGCTTGCTTTGTTTGGCATGTTTGTTGCCCCATATGCAATTTAAAGACTTGTGCAATGAGTACATCCTACATTTTGGGAGGTTTTGCGTGTCTTGCATGTGTGTTGCCCCATATATGCAATTTAAAGACTTGTGCAATGAGTACATCCTGCATTATGGGAGGTTTGTTTACTTTCCTGTACTTAGATTTGCATTTCATATATATGAGAAAAAGAAAAGAAAAGAAATCATTCCTGTCTTCTATGCATTAATGTGTCTTCTATACATTCAATGTATTCTCCGTGTTTTGCATGACTGTAACTATCTTCTCCGTGTTTTGTGTGCTTGTCATTGTCTTCAATGTGTCTAGTGTGTCTTCTCCGTGCTTGGTGTGTTTGTTGTGTTTGTTGATCATACTTTAATGCATGTATTAGCCTAGCATTTATACATACATTAAAGTGGGGGCTAAATGTAATGTCATAAAATGTCCCCTTGGGGGATTTTCCCTCATAAGCTTTAGCTCCTAGGTCTTTAGTGTGCATTTAGGACATCTTACATCATATTGCAACATTTCGATGAGAAAACCCCTAAGTGTCTTGGAAAATAGGACATAGGGGGAGGACTTGGGCACCTATGCCCTAGTCCTACCTTATTTTGGGACAATCCCAATTTTTAGGTGTCAGCTTGTGACCGTTATTTGGGTCCTATGCCGACATGGTAAGTTTGAATTACGAAATTCTTGGCAGGAGTGTTTGTAGTTGCATATAAAAGTATGTTTAGGCATTCATTTGTAAACTAGATTGTTATTGTGAACTTTATGCATCCTAAAGGTGACTTAAGGCTTTCATTACGTTGCAAGAGTAGATTTGTGTTGTATATGTGTTTGTGTTTGCAGATTTGAGCAATCATCTCCTCATGGCATGAAAAGCTTCTTCCTCCATGAGATCTTCACTATAAGGTGACATTCATTTGTGTTTGTAAGCATTCATCATTTGGTTTTTACCTCTTCCTCCCAAGGGCATGCACTCTCTATCTAACAACGGTGTTCGGAAGGCTTGAATGTCTCTCTAGGGCTTGACTCAGGCAAGCTTCTAAACACCACAACCCCCTCCCAAAGTTTTCATGATTGCAGGTTATAGGTTGGAGTTGCAAACAAAGTGAACTTGCAGGAGGGTACAACAGAGTGTCAGGATTACAGATCAGAGAAGAAAATAGCTCCTTGGACTAGGGTGCCCGCTCATTAGTCCTCAAAGTTCCACAATGGGAAAATCTATGGTACAGTAGATACAGGTTGCAGATTGATTTTCTAGATCTTGACAAAAAGTAGGGCACTAGACTTGGGCGCCCGCTCTTTAGACCTCAACTATTTCTCTTTGGAACCCTAAAAACAAGTGCATAGTTATTTGTCATTTTACATCTTTCTATAGCAGCATTTTCCATTATTTGTCTATTTGTTGTCATATTTGCATAATTAGGGTTTTAAGGTACAATTGAGCATAAGAGAAGATAATTGGCAATCAAATTATAAAAATACAAGTTTGCCTACATCTCACAATGACCTAGGGTAGGATAGTACATTGTAACTCGACCCTAGGTCCTTGAATGAAAGGTTGAAAGGAGGATATACACCAAAACTATCCAAAACTAAACTATCCAAATTTTACCCTTTATAGGGTTGTGTGGATCTTTAGATCTCGCGAGGTGGCAAACATTGGATACATGCAAATAATTATGTTTCATGCAAAAAGGTATCAGTGATACCAGTTGAAAGGTTTTTCCTTAGTACATTCTTTAGTGTGGCTCAAAGGAAAAATGAGGATTTCCATTAGAGTGCGTAAATTGAAGCACTGCTATAGTAGTAGCATGGGGAGCAATAGAGCTCGGCCTTTGTGCATACTTAAAAGAAATTATATCGTAGGTAAACTCAACTGTGATTACTCATATAGTTATGAGTTCCTTGAATAATATCAAATTGCATTTGATAGTATATTGGTATATATCTACTAACACTGTCAACTTATAACTATCATAAGCTATTGTTAATGGCTTGTGAGGCTGTACATGACTTTAATGTTTATCTCTATCACATTAGAGTGGATTTAAACTTTTATCAAAGGTTCTTGAGGCCGCAAATTCCTTCTTTATATTATCATATGTAACCTTTATGTCATGGTGTTACTTGGCTAGCTTGGAGGCCTTAGTCCATGCAAGACTATCGTATGCCATTGGCAAGATTTAAACTATCTTTTATGGATTGAAACTTCTTATTAATATTTCATTATGACTGTTTAAGTGCTTGAGAGGGCATGGAAATATTATAACTGTTTAAGAGCCTGGAAGAACATTGATATATAATGACTGTGTGAGAGCCTGTGAGGGTATCTGCACATGATAACTATGGTATCATGCCATGTATTTGATAATGAAAATGGCCAAAGCCGTATAAGAATAATGACCACCCTGTTGATAGTGGTAAACCTTGGTATGTGTCATGTGCACTTAACATATTTATTTATCAAACTCGAGGTTAACTTATAATAGTCCTTAACTGTTCAGCATAGATAATATGATAATCTTGGTGCATGTTATGCATGTAAATGATATAATGACTCCTTGATGAAGTAGGAGGGTTTAACATAAGGTAAATTTTATTGTTTCCTTGGCAGAAATGAATTCATGCCATGTTTCCTTTGGAGAAGTTATTCTTCCTTGATAATTACTTTATTATAAGAGCCAACCTTATGCCATTATGAATTCTTGAGTAAAAGCAAATGAATGCAATCTTCTTACGAATGGTAATACTTCTTAAAACAAAGTATATGGTATTAGGAATTCACATATAAAACCTTTTCAGTGGAATTGACCCATTGGATCATTGAAAGTACCCTTCTAGATGATATGAAATGAGAGTAAACCTTGGGATAAGGCAAACAATGTAATCATCACTCGGGTAAGGTCATGAGTCAAAAACATGATTACACTTATGTTAATATGAAAGTATGAGAATAGAGTGACGTGGAATCATAGGTTCCCTAGTGCACAAGTAACGAGACATTTTTGAATGCGCTACCAAGAAATGAGTAAAATGTCCAAGGAATGGACTAAGAATGTATTGAAATTATTTATCCAAGACCATAAGAGGTTGAACTATGAATATTGTAGAATGAGACAGCTTCTAACTCGAGCTAAGGTGGTGGACATATGACTACGTTCATTGCGAAATGTACATGTATGTAAAACTTTGGCCAAAGTAATGCATTCGTCTCTACATGCATTAGTTGGTCCATAGTGCTCTAGATGGCATAATGTCTCTAGTAGTGTCATACATAGTTAGAGTGGATCTATGGTTGTGTGACCATGAGACATTATGAAGGACACAACAGTAGATACTCAGTTGGCAAACCTAATAGTTCCTTATATCTATACCTTTCGTGAAGGGTAGGGCTGCTTCTAGGTAGGAAGTTGTATAGGGGACTGCTGGTCTATAGTTGGAGGAAAAGCACTCAGATGATGCTCTCCTTCCCAAGTAGAAGGAAAGATGAGGCTTATGAAGATAGATGTCAAAGATCTAGATGTAGTGCTTTTCTTAATATGACTTGATAGTCAATTATTATGTATATTTCTATATTTGATGCCTTGAGCATAGCTTTGTACATGTATAGTGAAGATCATTCACTAATGAGGTATCATTGGATATTGAATTTTAAGTTTTGTTATGTTCTATAAAAGAAGAACATGCTTGATTATTATGATGATATTAATGTTATGCGTGTGATTGAATGTGTGAATGTTATTAACAATATGACATCACTGACTCATACACAAGTGTCGGAACCTATACCGACTACTACAATGCCTACTTTTACATCATCAATTCTCACTACTAATGCACACGCTTGTAGTAATGCTACCACTAGTATTGGAGTATCTAGTGGCATTAATTCACATAATTACAAGGCTGTGGGATACAATTATCAAAACCAAGCCCCTAGGGTGACTTCTTATATGAATAATCACTCTCAACCACCTCTCCATTCCACCTATTCTCAACCATCTTTCACTTATAATTGTTCTCAACCTTTTTTTTACCACTCACAACCAGTCACCTCAAAATTTCATGACCATAGCTTCTAATTCTTCTCAACAACACCACATCTCCTAATGATGCCCTTTTAAATCAACTCTTGCAAAGCATAACTTCTTTACAATAGAAGGTGACAAACTTGACTAATCCTTCCTAACCTACTTTACCAACATATTATGCCCATAATCCTTTATCTTATACAATCTTGAGAACTCCTATGCCTGAAAAATTTGAGAGTCCCCGCTTTGAAAAGTATGGTGGTAAAGGTGATCCTAATACTCGTGGTAGCATTCACAGTGATGTGTAGTAATTTCATCTTTGAAGAAGACTTTTTATCAAAAATTTTCCTGAGATCTCTCAAAGACACTGCTTTGGAATGGTTTTTCTCTTTACCTTCAAACTCAATAAACTCAATCTTGCAACTAGTCGATCAATTCTTACAACATTTCCAAGCAAACATTGGGCCTATGGTCTCTTTTATTGACTTGGTTTATTGTAAACAAGGTTCGAAAGAGAAATTGATGAAATTTATTAGTCAATATCAAGGTCTCATCTTGCAAATATAATACCCAATTAAAGATGAAGATCTTCAGAAGGTATTCATTACAAATTTACAACCTAACATCCATGATAAAATCCTCTTGATGAAGTATAGCTCTTTTCAACATTTATGTATAGCCCTTCATGATTATCAACTTCCATCTAGTTAGTATGAAAATCAAAACTCATCAGCTCAAGTTAGTCAATCTATAGCTAGACCTTCACAAAACAACTTTAATAGGAATAACAAGAGTTTCATCAAGATCAATGGACAACATTCAAACAATTTTCAATCACAAGTGTCTGCTATTATTAATCCTAAATGGGCACCTTTTCAATTTAAACAACATCAATATCGATAGTTTACTCCATTATTTGAATCTCTTCAATCAATTATGAATCAAGCAGTAAGAAATAATCTTGTGAAGCTTCCTCTTGTGAAACCACTTGATAGTAACATGATAAAAGGACCTAATTTTGATGCTAATGCTTTCTGTCACTATCACCGATTAGTAGGACATGACACTGAACGATATATGCATCTGAAATATGAAATTCAAGACCTCATCAATTCTAATATAATATAGGTAACTGGAGTGAATGAAAACGGAAATAAGTTGGTTGCCCCTTCGAATAAGAATTTGCAGATTTTCACTAATCCATTTCTGAGGCATAGAGAGAACAATATGGTAGAACAAAACACATTGAGAAAGAAGATGACTATCTAGATTATGATGAAATAGTCAGCATGATAGAAGTGGATAAGGAGAAGATCGAAGACTCACCTCGTCCATGAGGAAAAAGGTATCTACGTTGAGGTTTCTCTGCCATTATCCCTGCAAGGATCAGGACATAACCAAAATGCACCAGATATGCAAATTGAACAACCACGACAAGATATTATGATACAAGAAAAGGTTGCCATGGTGGAAGGTATTTCATTCCACCACAAAAGGTGTATTCATTGAAATAAGAAAGAAAAAGATCAGAAAAGAATAATGTGGCTATCATCAGTGGGAAATAGTAGTGATTCTCCTCCTCACAAGCAACAAAAGATTTCAAATATACAAGGATTTGAGAAACAAGCACCACATGAATGTCCTAGAAATAACAACAATTAGGTACGAATTACTCACACTTTTTACTAAACTTGATGGAGCACCTTTCTAAGATGTTCACAAGTTCATAATCCTCTTAGATAAAATACAAATATATATCTATATATGTGTGTTTTGTTCCCCCATGATGTGTTATGTGTTGTTTAGGGCTCCTTGGATGACCCTTGATACTCTTGTAAGGTCAAGGATACCAGGAGACTACCTTTGTTGTGACCATTCTTCTATTTGTTTCATCATTCTTCTACCTTGCCTCTCCTCTATTTTATTGTTGTGTCATGCCTTAGGGGCATAGCATTGCAGAGGGTGTTTTGGGAGCATCCTCCTATGTGGTGTTCCTAAGGCACTTGTTCTCCTCTCTCAATTTATTGTTTAATTTCTTCAATGATTCTACCTAGTTAGCAGATGATGAAAAAAAAACAAATACTGACATGGAGTGTGTGTCCCTTCAGTGAGCAAGCAAAAATGGACGTAGTCCATATATGAAGATGGGGTTGATCTATATATATCCAATGCTTGACTAGTAGAATCACTCCATGTGATGTATCATGTTATGGTATTTATTGTGACTAACATTTTACAATCCACTCAATCTACTATTGTACACTTTGATTAGTATCTCACCTTGTTTCTACACTCAGTTTCAAGGTACCTGCAATATAGCTTGATGGTTATACTCAGCTCTGAACCTATGAGTTTAGCCTTGGTCCTTGATGTGACTATTTTCATGCATAGCTTTATGATGTGATATGGTTGTTATCTTGGAATAAGATTTTTTAACCATCTTGTTGTTTATCTTAGCATATCTTATCAATGTGTTTGTGGGAACATTTGGTGATCATAAGAACATGTCACCTTGGGGTATTGGCTTTGCAAGAGCTCTTGTTTCCTTGCTTGTTTTCTCTCTACCTTAATACATGCTTGATATCGATAAGTGACATTAACAACCTTAAGGTGGGGGCATATATAATGATATTTGTCTGATGATTTTGATACTAATGAAGCATGTTTGTAAGCTCTCTCTATGAAGCGAGATGTTGTATCTCCAGCGTGAGTGCACATCCTTATATCAATTACACTCAAAAAGTCTTCTCCATGAGGTGGGATATTGTATTTCTTGATCTAGTGCATATCCTTTTATACAAAATCCCTCATCATGAGGTGGGATGGTGTATCTCTTGAGCTAGTGCACATCCTTTTATACAAAATCCTCATTGGGAAGTAGGGTTGGATCTTGAGCTATCCTCCCTTAAGTGTGTTTTTGGCAATTGTTGTGGCATAATCCCAACTGTCAGGTGTGTCTGTAACATGTTTGAGATGGTGGGACTTAGCAATAAGCTCCTTCCATTTCCTGTGTTTGCCATGTTTAAGATGTATAGTATGTCTATGGCATACTATATAGAGCTTGTGTATTTCGTGTTTTTTCCCCTATGTGTGGTTTCAAGGGTGTAGTGATGAGCTCCTCCCACACTTGGGTTTTGTATGGCATGTTTTCCCCCATGTAGTTTCAAGGGCGTAGCGATGAGCTCCTCCCATACTCAAGTTTTGTATGGTGTGTTTTTTCCCATGTATGGTTTCAAGGGTGTAGCGATAAGCTCCTCCCATACTCAGGTTTTGTTTGGCGTGTTTTCCTCTAGGTGTAGTATCAAGGGTGTAGTGATGAGCTCCTCCTACAATTTGGGTTTTGTTTTACCTATTTTTTAGAATTTCATTTTACATATGAAAATGTTATGAAAATGCTATGTCAATGTATTCATCATGTTTATGTGATTATTCTCATGCATTCATTATTTTTTATGTGTCTTCAATACTATCTTCTCCATGTCTTGCATAGTTTCAACTATCTTCATTGTGTTTTGCATGTCTGCAATGTGTCTTCTACTGCTTACCTAAGACTAGGGGATAGAAATAGTTCCTCAATCTTTGTGTATGCCTTAGCTTCAAGTGCCTGGTGTGTTTGATGTGTTTTTGACCATACTTTAATGCATGTATGGGTTGTAAGATCATACATACATTAAAGTGGGGGCTAAATATTATGTTGTAAAATGTTTCCTAAGACTGTTATCTCTTGAGCTAGTGCGTATCATTTTATGCAAAAACCCTCATCGCGAGGTGGGATGGTGCATCTCTTGAGCTAGTGCACATCCTTTTATACAAAGTCCTCATTGGGAGGTAGGGTTGGATCTTGACCTATCCTCCCTTAAGCATATTTTGTTGGCAAACAACATTGCTCTAATGAATGTTAAATGTTGTCATTGATGGTAACAAAGAAAAGAGATTCCACCGGCATGGCAAAGAGACTTTACTCTGGAAGGATAAATGACTCGGTATGGGAAGTATACATTATATAGTGTAAATGACAGTGTTTGGGTTAGTATGCCTCCATAGTTGAAGATCATTATATATAGTTCATGTATTTTGTTCATAGCTATTTGATGATCATTTGTTCCAATGTTCAAGTCTTGACTTCCTCCGGAAGTCATACAGTAAAATATCTAAGTCTAGGTGAACAAAATTAAGTCAGGAACAGTGCACAATACTAGAGAAAAAGGGTCCATATTCCTCCATTGTGGCATATTTTGTCTTGCAGTTCTGAGGCAGCAAAGTTACACATCATGACTACCTAAATCTAGAGTTATACCTTTTGAAGTTCCTTTGATCACATTCTACAAGTTGTTCTTTATTGGCTTCTAGTTTTATAGTATTTCACTGTGACAGAGCAATAGTTCCAAGATCCACATTTTTCTATAAAGGACTACTATGTCTTGTGGATCTGAAGGTATGCTAAAAGATCAATGATGAATGTTGGATACAATTTCTAGAGTCTCATATGGTCTGCAATGGAAATCATGATGTGACAGTTTAATTGGTCAAGTGTGTGCTTAATGGATAGGCCGACAGACAAGCTAGATCTATATGCAGAGAAGATACATTGTTTGAAGAATTAATTCAAGTAGTTGAATGATTGATGCTGAACTATATGAAGACTATTGTATGTTTGTTGGTGTCCACATTCCTATTTGAGCACAAGATCCAGCCAACAAGGTACAACACTTGTATACACATTTCATGTCTGGGTTGTTGACTTGATTGAGAGATGAATCTTATTGCGGATATATATATATTCAATGAATTTTAGTTTTAGAGAAATGAATGAGTGGAGAATGTATGAATTTGATATGTGCATGATCTAAGGTAGTCTGCAGAGTAGAAAAGGATAATAAGGGTAGAGAATTGAAGTATATGTAAAGCAGAGCAGAAAAATAGGGCAGACAATATGAAGTCCTTTGAATCTGTATATTGAGCTAATTGGTACTACATGTCAGCATTCTGTAGATGCACTTGTAGCAGTCATTTCTTGGTAGTGAGCCAATCCTTCTTCTTTCTTCTCTTCTATTGGCCAGTGATCCCTAAGGTACTAAAGCTTATGTAGTGAGCATTTCTTTGGACAGTGAGTCCTTGGGCAGTGAGCCTTCATGTAATTCAGTATTGCTATCATAATATATTGTGAGCTAACACTCATCACGGTTTTTCCCTTTTTGGGTTTTCCACATGAAATCTTGGTGTCTATGTGTTATGAATTTGTGGCTGCTCTTCTCAAGTTTACTTTACTTTCATGTTATTGAATTTAGTAAGTGGATTAATGAATGTGTGATTGAAAAGGTTTTTAGAATACTGATTCACCCCCCTCTCAGTATTCTTTGTATTCAACAATTGGTATCAGAGCAAGGTTCTTGGAAGAAGCTTAACAACTTAAGGAAGATTTGGGAAGGTGTACACATGGCAATGATGAGATATTTCACTTCTCCTGAAAAAAAGCAATGATGAATCACAAGATGCTCTTGAAGATCTTGAAAAGTATGAAGCACAAATTAGGGATCTAAAGGATAATATACAAGAAGTTGATGAATGCATTCTAAATCTAAAAGAACAAGTCAAGAAGTTCAAAGAAAAATATAGAGAGGTTAGTGAACAATTGATTTCAATAAATGATACCTTGGATGATTTGAAAGTGGAAGTTGTAGAAAGAGCTAAAGAAAAAGAAGATCTAAATATGTTGGTAAAAATAAAATTAGATGAATGTTATAAACTTGAAAAAGAAGTTGTAATCCTAAAATTAGATCTGGAGAAGGCTAGGAGCTATGAAGAAAAGTTCAAGATAAGTTCTACAAAGCTTGATGAGATGATTTCTAGTCAAAAGAGTTTAGATGACAAGGAAGGGTTGGGGTTTGAAAAAGGAGAATGTTCTGAATCAAGTCAAGAAAACCTTGAGATGAAGAAAAACAAAGGCAACCAGTTCTAGAATCAAAGAAGAAGACCTAGAAGACCTCCAGGTAGACAACTAAATGCTCAAAGATACCCATCCTTCAATGGCCATTGTTTTAATTGCAATAAGTTTGGTCATAAGGCTACTTAGTATAGGAGTAAAATGAATTAGAACGTTCCATCATTCTCTAGTCAATGTTTCAATTGCAAGAAGATTGGTCATAGATCAAATGAATATAGAAGTCTGGTTAGGAATGGTTTTAACTATGCAAGGAATACTCAATCCTTCAATGGAAAGTGCTTTGTATGCAATAGATTTGGACATATGGCTAACGAATGTAGATAAAGAATGAATTCAATCAATAGAAGGAATCAAGGATAGATGAATGTGGTATGCTACAATTACAATAAGTTTGGGCATATTGCAAAATTCTGCAGAAGCAAGAATGAGAAAAGAGACTATCCTACAGAGAAGAGGAAAACATAGTAGAAAGAAGATAAAGGTAAAAACAATGTTGATCTGGTTAAAATCAAGAATGATATGGACAAGATTTGGATCAAGAAAGATGTGATTGAGATCAAGGAGGGATCTGCACCAGCTTTTGGTACAAATACTTCCTCTGTTTAGTAAATTGGGAGCTTTGGCTTAGGGGCCGCTATAATGAAAATCCTAATCCCCTAGCCATATAGTTAGTACTAGAAACTAGCATGAAGATATGATGTGAAGCTTCATATGACAGATCTTTTGAAAGAAATTCTTGAAGAAAAGGTTCTAGTGTAGAGCATTGCAAAGAAATCCTAATCGACTGTGTCCTACAGTGAAGAGTTTGATAGCTTTTTGAATGACTGCATTTATGATGATTAGGTTAAGGAAATCAAAGGTTAAAAGGCTTAGATTCAAAAGTTTAATCACTTTACACTCAAACTATCAAGCACCTAAGAAGAACTAGAGTGAAATTTCAAGTAACTACAACAGTCCAAATCAATTTCAAGAGAAACCCTAATTTGACAAAAGAGGTATTTTCAGTAAAAATGCTACTGTGAATTTATTTGAGTCTTTACAGAAAATGGTAACACTACAAGTGATTGATATAACTGAGAGAGCCTGGCCAAAATTCAAGAAACAACCATTCAAATTAATAGAGGTCGATCCAAATGGTGCTTTTTTAGAAATTCCATTTGGAGTTATGCATGCAAAAGATGTTAGGGCCTATATTTATGTTGCCCTAGAAGAACATGGAGATAATCCTAATTTTTGTGGAAAATGAATGGGTCTATTATGTCTTAAGCCAAGTTCATGATCAGTTCATGTGGCTTAATTCCACATTCAAGACTACCAAAGATGCCATAAGGGCAGTCACATGATTAAACCCTATTAGTACAGTGCATGTATTGAAGGCTGTGAGAAATGATACATTGATGAAAGCCACCAGAGCAAAATTTGATAAAAGGGATTTGACAATCAATGATATTGAAGATCATGCAATTAGATTTGCATCCATGGTGATCAGCTATAAGGTCTACTTCACAAACCAGGAGAATTCTATCTCTAGTACTACCATATACACTGCATATCAAATGGTTAAGGAAAATGCAGAGTATGACCTGTGTGAACTACTCTGACAACAATTAATGGAGAAGTTGAAGAAAACAAAGGAAATCAAATACCCATTCAAATTTGGTACGTTGATTTTGTGCTTGTTTTTCTACTTTATACAATAGTTACTAGGCATGAAGAATCTATTTTGGACTAGAGACAAACCTATTATAGTACATATTAGAAACTAGTTGAGTAGCATAGGAAACATAGATGCACAAAACTCTTCCCTATGGGGTTACTTCAAACATTTCCAAAAGGTAATGCAATCTCAAGAAAGACCCCTAATATAATTGTGGAGAAATACAAAGATGATATATACTTTATTGTAAATAAGGATCAATATATGATGGAGGCTGTGGAGCCCAAAATTGTCTAGATCTTACCAATGGGGTATGAAGTTGATGGAAAAATACTGGACCACTATGCACAACATATGCTAAGTAAACACAGGGATCCCAAAGAAGAAAGATTTGGGACATAAGAGGAGTTGTCTACAAAAATCCATGTTGAAGTGAGAAAACCTGAAATTTCAAAGAAGGCCCAGAAGACAGCAGAAGACTATGCCCTGAAAATGGGTTTTACCAAAGAACAAGTCAGAGAAACAAAAGAAAGGGCACAAGCAGAAAGAGCAGCTAAAGAGAAAGAGAAGGAATAAGAAAAGGAAGCTAATAAAGCACTGGAATTTCAAGAGGTGCAACAAGAGGCACCTACTACACCTAAGAGAAGAATAAGAGGTACAAGTTCCTTAGGAACAACATCTAAATCCTTTGGTATTCCCTCTTTAACAACTGTAGAAGTACAAGGCAAAAGGAAGAAGACCAAAGGTCAGAGAGTGTATGTTAGTATTGATACATTTGATGTTGAGGAAACTAAGACTGATGAAGAAGTGAAGAAGATGAAGGCACAACAAGACAAACCCTCTGGTGTCACAAAAGGGAAGAAATTCGGTAAAGGAAGAAAAAAGGCTAAGACTGAAGCACCTGTAGAAGACCAGACTACAATGAATCTAGAGGAAGTATTGAAGGCCATTAGAGTTGGTGGTAATTTGAAACCTATTGCCCAAATATATGATGACTTTAACGATACAAATAAAAAGGTCATTGAGGCTGTTGTTATCCAATACTTGAACATATACAACAAAGCTCTCATTGAAATAATTATTGATCTCCTAGACAGCTTGGGAAGTATAATGTCTGCTAGGAAAGAAACTGCTATGGCTAAGGACATTGAGCTCAGAGAGCATACATTGTTTAAGTTATGTTTGGATATCACTTCTAAAGATAAGGTAAAAATCTCCAAAGTGCTCAACAAAGAGTTTAGAACAAAAGGAGGATGAACCCTCTCATGTTAGACAACATTGAGAAAATAGTCAATGAGATTGAGATCACCTTAAAAGTGTTAAATGAATTTCATCTCCCAACAATAAATGACAATGAAGAAACAAATGTTGGAGATGACACATCTATTTCAGAAATGAGCATGGACCAAGGACTAGACAAATATGACAAAGAGCCAAAGGAGATAGAAGTCCCTGCTACTGATACAACTATCAAGGACAAAAATGAGACAAGTTCTCCTCAACAACAAACTAATGACCAAGCACACAAGGAGAAGACTGAAGAATAGAACAAAACTGATGATTAACAAGCTGAGATGACCCATGTACCACAACAAAATATTGATGTGAATAAGCCTATGTATCTAGATCCTCCAGAGCAAGATAAAGAAGAAGTCTCTAATATAGAAAGAGACACTGTTGAGTCTGTCAAGGAATTTTTGGAAAGAGAAAAAGAAGTTTTGGATGAATCTAAGTTTTTGCAAGGACCAATAAGTTTGGACTCAATGTATCCTATACAAAAATTCAAACTAGTGTCAATTGTTCAAGCAAAGGCACATGAAGAGATGATGAAAATGCATATACATGATAATGAGCTCATTGGTGCAACATCTGATGTACTAGAGAAGTTGATGCCCGAATACCAGAAAGATACATTATTATCATCAACTGATCAACTTAAGGGTATGATAAAATCAATCAGCAATCATTTTGAATCCTTTGAAAAATTTGCAGAAATAAAAGTTAGAAAAGAGTTTAATTAGATAAGATTAGCTGAGTTAAAGACCATGTTGATCAATGATAAAACTTCATTAGACAATGGAATAAGAGGTATACAAGTACCATAAAAGAAGCTTGTGATGTGTAAAAATTTTGTTTATCATTGTCAGAAGCCACAAAGGAGTTAGAGGAAAAGATCAACGATCTGAAACTACAACTGACAAATATTTCTAAGTCATTTGATTCGACAGTTGAGTCAGTAAGCAACCAATAGATCTAGGAGATCAATATCTATAATGATTTAAGTAATCTGGTGGATTAGAAAGATCAAATAAAAAAAATGTGTCAATTGAGAGGACTAATAAGTCCCAAGCTAGATTCAATGTCAAATCTTGCAGCAGAAGCACTGCAGGTAAGTGCACTAATTGACACACCTTCTGATATACAAAAAGTACAGAAATTAGTCTTCCTAATAAGTGGCCATATTCAAATTTTGGACAATGCTAAGAAGAGTTGGGATATGGAGCTAGTTCAAATCAAGAACATTATATATGACATCCTACAACCCACAACAAATTAAGTTGAAGATTGTACCTATACATATGCAGCATAGTATGACAGTTTTTGTAGCTGTTGCAGTTTTGACACAATTTTGACTCTTGTACACACACCTTTTCCATTGATGTCAAAGGAGGAGAAGAAAACTAGTGAAAAATGGGCAAACATCTAAGGGGGAGTAGAAAAATAGAGTTCATATAGTAAGGGGGAGGAGATGAGCATTTCTCACTAAGTGTTGCCATCAATGCCAAAGGGAGAGATTGTTGGCAAGAGACATTGCTTTGATGAATGTTGAATGTTGTCATTGATGGAAACAAAGAAAAGAGATTCCACTGGCATGGAAAAGAAACTTTACTCTGAAAGGATAAATGACTAAGTATGGGCAATATACATTATATAGTGTAAATGATAGTGTTTAGGTCAGTGTGCCTATGTAGTTGAAGATCATTATATATAGTTCAAGTATGTTGTTCATAGCTATTTGATGATCATTTGTTCCAATGTTCAAGTTCTGACTTCCTCTAAAAGTCATACAGTAAAATATCTAAGTTCGGGTGAACAAAGTTAGTCAGGAACAGTACACAGTACTAGAGTAAAAGGGTCTGCATTCCTCCATTGTGGCATATTTTCTCTTGTAGTTATGAGGTACAAAAGATACACATCATGACTACCTAAATCTAGAGTTATACCTTTTGAAGTTCCTTTGATCACATTCTACAAGTTGTTCCTTATCGGCTTCCATTTTGATAGTATTTCATTGTGACAGAGCAATAGTTCCAAGATCCACCTTCTCCTATAAAGGACTATTATGTCCTTTGGATCTAAAGGTATCATAAAAGGTCAATGATGAATGTTGGATACAATTTCTATAGTCTCATATGGTCCACAGTGTAAATCATGATGTGACAATTCAATTGGTCAAGTGTGTGCTCAAGGGATAGGCTCACAGGCAAGCTAGATCTATATGTGGAGAAGATACATTGTTTGAAGAATTAAAATTCAAGTAGTTTAATTATTGATGCCAACCTATATGAAGATTATTGTATGTTTGTTTGGGTCCACATTCCTATTTGAGCACAAGATCCAACCAACAAGGTACAACACTTGTATACACGTTTCATGTCTGGGTTGCTGACCTGATTGAGAGATGAATCTTATTGCGGATATATATATTTGATGAATTTTGGTGTTAGAGAAATGGATGGGTGGAGAATGTATGAATTTGATATGTGCATGATCTAAGGTAGTTTGCAGAGTAGAAAAGGATAATTTAAGGGTAGAGAATTGAAGTATATGTAAAGTAGAGTAGAAAAATAGGTCAAACAATATGAAGTCCTTTGAATCTATATATTGAGCTAATTGGTACTACACCTTAGCATTCTGTAGATGCACTTGTAGCAGTCATTTCTTGGCAGTGAGCCAATCCTTCTTCTTTCTTCTCTTCTATTGGACAGTGAGCCCTAAGGTAGTGAGCATTTCTTTGGACAGTGAGTCCTTGGGTAGTGACCCTTCATGTAATTCGGTATTGCTATCATAATATATTGTGAGCTAACACTCACCGTGGATTTTCCCTTTTTATGTTTTCCATGTAAAATCTTGGTGTCTATGTGTTATGAATTTGTGGTTGCTCTTCTCATGTTTACTTTACTTTCATGTTATTGAATTTGGTAAGTGGATTAATGATTGTGTGAATGAAAAGGTTTTAAGAATACTGATTCACCCCTCTCTCAGTATTCTTTGGATTCAACATGTTTTTAGAGGTTGTTGTGACATAATCCCAACTATCAGGTGTGTCTTCAACATGTTTGAGATGGTGGGACTTAGAAATAAGCTCCTTCCATTGCCCGTGCTTGCCATGTTTAAGACATAGTATGTCTATGGCATACTATACAACGCTCATGTATTCCATGTGTCTTCCATGTGTTTTCCCCTATGTGTGGTTTCAAGGGTGCAGCAATGAGCTCCTCCCACACTTGGGTTTTGTATGGCGTGTTTTACCCCATGTGTGGTTTCAAGGGTGTAGTGATGAGCTCCTCCCACACTCAAGTTGTGTATTGCATGTTTTCCCCCATGTGTGGTTTCAAGGGTGTAGCGATGAGCTCCTCCCATACTCAGGTTTTGTACAGCATGTTTTCCCCTAGGTGTAGTATCAAGGGTGTAGCGACGAGCTCCTCCTACATTTTGGGTTTTGTTTTATGTGTTTTTTAAGATTTCATTTTACATATGAAAATGTTATGAAAATGCTATATCAATGTGTTTGTCATGTTTTATGTGATTGCTCTCATGTATTCATTATTTTTTACATGTCTTTAATACTATCTTCTTCATGTCTTGCATACTTCCAACTATCTTCATTGTGTTTTGCATGTCTGTGATGTGTCTTCTAGTGCTTACCTAAGACTGGGGGCTAGAAATAGTTCCTCAATCTTTGTGTATGCCTTAGCTTCAAGTGTTTGGTGTATTTGATGTTTTTTTGACCATACTTTAATGCATGTATGGGTTGTAAGATCATACATACATTAAAGTGGGGGATAAATGTTATGTTGTAAAATGTCTCCTAAGACTTTTATCTCTTGAACTAGTGCATATCCTTTTATGCAAAAGCCTTCAGCGCAAGGTGGGATGGTGTATCTCTTGAGCTAGTGCACATCCTTTTATACAAAGTCCTCATCGGGAAGTGGGGTTGGATCTTGAGCTATCCTCCCTTAAGTGTGTTTTTTGCTATTATTGTGGCAAAATCCCAACTGTTAGGTGTGTCTCCAACGTATTTGAGATGGTGGGACTTAGCAATAAGCTCCTTCCATTGCCATGTTTTTCGTGTTTAAGACATATAGTATGTCTATGGCATGCTATCTGGCGCTCGTGTAGTCCGTGTGTCTTCTGTGTGTTTTCCCCTATGTGTCATTTCAAGGGTGTAGTGATGAGCTCCTCCCACACTCAGGTTTTGTATGGCGTGTTTTCCCCCATGTGTGGTTTCAAGGGTGTAGCGATGAGCTCCTCCCACACTCATGTTTTGTATGGCATGTTTCTCCCATGTGTGGTTTCAAGGGTGTAGTGATAAGCTCCTCCCACACTTGGGTTTTGTATGGCATGTTTTCCCCTAGGTGTAGTATCAAGGGTGTAGTGATGAGCTCCTCCTACATTTTGGGTTTTGTTTTATGTGTTTTTAGGATTTCATTTTACATATGAAAATGTTATTAAAATGCTATATCAATGTATTATTTTTGTTTTGCGTGATTGTTCTCATGTATTTATTGTTTTTACGTGTCTTTAATACTGTATTCTCCATGTCTTACATACTTCCAACTATGTTCATTGTGTTTTGTGTGTCTGTGATGTGTTTTCTAGTTCTTACCTAAGACTGGGGGCTAGAAATAGTTCCTCAATCTTTGTGTATGCCTTAGCTTCAAGTGTCTGGTGTGTTTGATGTGTTTTTGACCATACTTTAATGCATGTATGGGTTGTAAGATCATACATACATTAAAGTGGGGGCTAAATGTTAGGTTGTAAAATGTCTCCTAAGACATTTATCTCTTGAGCTAGTGGATATCCTTTTATGTAAAATCCCTCATCGAGAGGTGGGATGGTGTATCTCTTGAGCTAGTGGACATCCTTTTATACAAAGTCCTCATCAAGATATAGGGTTGGATCTTGAGCTATCCTCCCTTAAGCATGTTTTTGGCAGTTGTTGTGGCATAATCCCAACTGTCAGGTGTGTCTAAAATGTGGTTGAGATGGTGGTACTTAGCAATAAGCTCCTTCCATTGCCCGTGTTTGCTGTGTTTAAGATGTATAGTATGTCTATGGCATGCTATATGGCAATTGTGTATTTCGTGTGTCTTCCGTGTGTTTCCCCTATGTGTGGTTTCAAGGGTGTAGCGATGAGCTCCTCCCACACTCAGGTTTTGTATGGCGTGTTTTCCCTTGTGTGTGGTTTCAAGGGTGTAGCGATGAGCTCCTCCCACACTCAGGTTCTGTATGGCATGTTTTCCCCATGTGTGGTTTCAAGTGTGTAGTGATGAACTCCTCCCACACTCAGGTTTTGTATGGCATGTTTCTTCCTAGGTGTAGTATCAAGGGTGTAGCAATGAGCTCCTCCTACATTTTGGGTTTTGTTTCATGTGTTTTTTAGGATTTCATTTTACAGATGAAAATGCTATATCAATGTATTTGTCATGTTTTACATGATTGCTCTCATGTAGTCATTGTTCTTACGTGTCTTCAATACTATCTTCTCCATGTCTTGCATACTTCCAACTATCTTCATTGTGTTTTACATGTCTGCGATGTGTCTTCTATTGCTTACCTGATACTGGGGGCTAGAAATAGTTCCTCAATCTTTGTGTATGCCTTAGCTTCAAGTTCCTGGTGTGTTTGATGTGTTTTCGACCATACTTTAATGCATGTATGGGTTTTAAGATCATACATACATTAAAGTGGGGGCTAAATGTTATGTTGTAAAATGTCTCATAAGACTTTTACCTCCTAAGTTTAGCTCCTAGGTCCCTTATATTTAATCATGCATGTTAAAAATGAATCTTGGAGAAAAATCCCCTAAAACCCATGTCAAATGGGGCTTAGGGGCCACTCTTAAGCTTAATCAAGTCCCAAAATAGGCACCTAGACTTGGGCACTCATGCCCTAGTCCAAACCTATTTTGTTGAGACCCAAATTAAAAATGTCAGGAAAGTGACCGTTAAAAGGTTTCCCTTTGTTAGCCTATTTAATTTGAATTACAAATGTTAGTAGGAATACATATATAAACATGTTTAGGACTTGATTTTGAACCTAGATGGATAATGTGAACTTGTGATCTTGTGCTAAGGATATTCAAGGCTTTCATTGTGTTGTAGAGCAGTATTGTGTTGTGTTTGTACTTGTTTGTTGTAGATTTGTCTTCATCAATCCATCTCCTCATGGCATGAAAGATCTTCATCTCCCTGTGAGAGCTTCACATCTGAGGTGACATCTACTTTGTGTTTCAATCAATCTATCTTATCATTTGCTTTTGCCTTTGTTCACGAAGAACACACACTCTATCTAATAATGGTGTTGGAAGGCTTGAATACCATTCAAGGGCTTGACCGAGGCAAGATCCTAAACACCACAACCCCCAATTCCTCTCTTGTGATTGTAGGTTAGAGGTGTCAGATCTTACAGAGAGGAGTTGCAGGAGATCAGAGCAGAGGATAAAGATTCAGAATTTGAAGAAAATAATTGAAAATATCCCTAGTTAGACACAGGCGCCCACCCCAACGTCCTCTAGCTTTGTATCTTCAAAAATCTTTGAGCACGTTACAGTTTGAAGCATATTTTGGTTCCAAGACCTCAGATAAAGTGCAATATTCGATATAGGTGCCTGCTCCTATGTCCTTGAAGTTTTTTCTTTCTAGAATCCAAATCTTGGTATGTTTCTAATCTACATTTAGTGCCTTCCTATGTGATCATTTATCATTTTTCATTTGGTTGTTTATGATTTCACGTAATTAGGGTTTAACAATTTTCAAATTTCCTTATCATTCTAAGTGACACCAAACTTGTAGCTGAGTCCTCTTGCAAAATTTGTGACTTAACTTGGTTTAATGTCCTTGAATGTTGTATGTGAAAGGAGGATTTAATCACACTATCAACCTCATCAACATTTCCTTTTTTCCTACATAACACAATCATAAACAATTTTCTTAACAACACTTTACCCTCCCTTCATTCCAATTCTCTCCCTTCAAAAGATGAAGCATTAGTGGATGAAGAGCGATCTCTCACATTAAATCCCTCAGAAATGGATATTGAGCTTACTCAAAAGGAAAACAATGTCAATTCAATCATCATTAATAGACTTATTCTTCCCACTAAAGGGATAGTGAATAAGTGCAATTCACCTCTTTTCTCTAAACCGATGATTACGGTTCAAGGTGATTCAACACCACCTTGACCTCGGGTTACTTTCTCAATATTGCAAAGCAAATTACTCAAGGTTTTCAAAATGTGTTGTAGCATCTTATGATTGCTCACACATACAACATCTGTAGTAACAAGAAAAGTAAGCATGCACTAGGTGTGCCCATTTCTCTTCCACCTTCTCAACCTATCCTACCTCAAGCACCTCATCTTCCTCCACATATTAGTAAAGAATATAAATCTTGTCGAGCAGCTCCATGTTTCGGCTAAGATCTCCCTATGGGATTTAATACAAAAATCTCTTACATACCACAGAATGATCCATGAGGCTCTACAAAAGGTAGTTGTTCCACCTTCTGTTAGAATGAATGATGTAGTGTCTTTGTTTAGTTTTATGCATGTGACAACATCAAATATATCATTTCAACAACATGAATTACCTCCCATAGAGTTGCAAAATTAATATGAGCCTCTTATGATATTTTTTATCATTGGTAGAATGAGGGTAAGATTCACTTTGATTGATGGTGGATTAGGTCTTAATGTTTGTGGCATAGACTTGTTACATTAACTCAATGTTGATACATCTCTCATCAAACTAGCTAAACTCAACATTCATGGCTTTGATAATGTTGGTAAGCAATCACTAGGTACAATCACCTTAGATATTAAGGTTGGAGTTGTGATATTGCCTACCCTTATCCATGTCATGCCTAATTCTCTTTCATATAATCTTCTTCTTGGTAGACCGTGGATTGATGCCATGGGGGCAGTCCCATCTACTCTTCATCATTCAATAAAGTTCATCTTTGAAAACAAACTACATATAATTGAAGTTGATCTGATTCCAAAAAATTTCTTGCAAATTGAAGCGAGACATCAAACTCCTTTAAGTAGTTTGACCCCTTCTTTAATACTATCCTCCGCTGCTAACAACAGTGCTGGTTAGGATAGTGTTGGTCCTTCAAATACATTTTATGGTGATGATTGGGGTTCGTTAGATTTTACACCCTCCTTTGCAGGTGAATATAAATTCTCATCCTCACACCTAAAAATCTCGAAGGTAAATGAAATTTCTTCAACATAATCTCGTACTCCTAACAAACTTAAACTCAAAATTAATAATTATGGAATCTTTAAAATTAATGAAGATCCAACTTTTTCTATAGAAATGGCATCCATCTTTGATAAACTATCATCTAATTCTAATACATGTCTTGGTAGTGACAAGGTCTCTTTAGATTTCAACCCCCATGGGATTGTTGAAACAAAGATTGACCCTCCTCACCATGATTAAATGTATGATCCTTCTACTTCTTCTTCCAACAAAGACAGTCATATGACCTCTCCACTTCCTTCAGATTTAGAGATGTGTTATGGGCGTGGATTCAAAATCCTTTCTAAATAAGTATATAATGGAAATGGGTTAGGATGAAAAGAACAAGGAATTAAGGAACCTGTGGAACCAACATGCAACACTTTTTTGAAGTAGGTTTAGGTTTCCAGCCTTCTCCTACATTCTCTCCACCATGTTCACAACAATAAGGATTGCTTCCTATTCCACCTATATCTTCTCTTCTATCTCAACAAGAGTGTATTTTGTCGAGTCTACTAAAAGACCGCTTAATCACTCTTCCTCCTCCAACACACAAAAAGATTCAACAAAATAATCATTCAACACCTCATTATTGTGCATATCATCAATTACTTGGCCATTCTACTAAGGAATGTTGAGTCTTGGATGAAAAAATTAAATAACTTTGAAAAAGGTTTGGCTCTAGTACCCTTGACCATGCTTGATGTAGTCCTTAAAGCAACTTGTCCTCTATCCATTTTATCATAATCAAGTTGGGGGAGGATGATTTCTTATAGACTAACTCACGAGTGTGGTCCCTCCTTCTCATTTGTGTTATGCTTGTATGTATTGTTATCTCTATATTGTGATGTTAGCACAAAGGTACAAGGAAAAATAATGCGTTGTGTCATTCCTATATATGTATCTTCATTCATCTATATGTCATGATATATAATTGTATTATTTTTCTTGAATGATATAGCATCCTTTCATGATTCAATTTATGTGTACTCTATTTTCATGTGATCTTTCCTCTGCCATCTTCATAAGTTATGATGTTTTATATATATGGAACCTTGTTGCAATGCTTAGCATCATACCATGAATACACAAGCCATTGTGTATCATGCCTATAAGCATCACCTTGGTTTTCTCATTTTGGGGGCAATCCCTTGTTGTGATATAGCTTTTGAAAACACATATCATTTTGGCACATGCTTTTAGAAAGCTCTCGTGCATGTTTTATATTTCTTCCTTACTCTACCTTAAAGTAAATTGCTTCCTGATGTAGTTAGAAATCACTTTAAGGTGGGGGAATACATTGTGCTATGAGGCTTACTCTCACCTTTCTATCTAAACACTTGTTGATTATATTTCTTACTATACTCTCTTAGAAAGGATTATGGAAATCTTGGAAGCAAGATCTTGAGTCTATCTTGTTCTCCTAAGTTGAAGCTCCTTGCATGTTTTGGAGAAGCATGTTGCACCACCAAATAGAGTTTGGTAGTAAGGTCACTTTAGCTTCTTATTCTGCAGGCTTCATATAATTCCTCTTGTGGGAGGTAGTTTGTGTATTTCCTTGAGTGGAAACACTTTTCTTGAGATGGATTATGTGTATGATGTGTTTGTACCCCTCTTGTTCTTCTTATTTCTATTGCATTCTTCTAATTACATCTTGGGGAATGATTCATGGTGATTGAGATGACCTTTTAGATTGAGGTCTTTGTTGTCATGCTAACTCAAGGTCTTCCGTTATGTGCTTTCTTGTGATTTTTGTGTGATGCATGTATTCTCTCTATGTATTCCTTATGTATTCTCCTTTAGTGCTTTGCGTGTATTCCATGTGTGTTTCATGTGTATTCTATGTGTGCTTTACGTCTTATGTGTATGCTTTGTATCAAGCGTGTATACTTTGTATATTGCATGTATACATTGTAATGTCTCAAGTGTATGCCTTGTTTATGTCTTATCTTATCTCATGTTTTCTAAGCACTTCATGTATGAGTGAATTATGTCATGTTTTATGTGTATGCCAATCATCGTAGACTCCTAGAATCCTAAACTTGGGGGCTTGATCACCCCTCAATTTTGGTGTCATTCTATGGTCTCTATGTGTGTTGTGTTTGAAATTTGTCTTCTTCGTCCTTTAGTGTGATTTCTAATGTAAGTTCATACCCACACTAAAGTGGGGGCTAAATGTTGCATCGTAAAATGTGTACACTAGCATTCTACACCTAGTTTAGCACATGGGTGGACCTAAAATATTTACACTTATTAATCATGACCTATTTTAACACCTTTTTAAATATTAAATGATTTATTATTGATCTTGATGATAAAACATGACAAAATAACAATGAGACTGACCTAAGAACACCTAAAGAGACTTATGTTGGGAATTTTGGGGCTAAAGGACAAGGACACCCAAGCGTACTGGTCCCTCATTTAGCCCTAACTTATTTTTAAGCTATGTCAGCTTAAGACATCTTAAGTGGTTCTTCCTATTAGCCCCATTTGGTTTTATTCATCTTTTGTGAGTGGGAATGTGTATAAAATAAATTTTATTCATTTGAACATCTTTAAGTTTTCTAAGCAATCTAGGCACTCTTGCACTCTCTCTTTTTCTCTCTCATGCTCTCTACTCTTCTTTAAAGCTCTCTATGGTGGATTATTTTTGTGGCACTAACTTATTGTAGGTCTTGTGAAGATATTTCTACTTCTTTGGGCTACACCAACTTCTTGAGTCAAGTTGTGACACAGTATAAAAAATGCTAGGGTTTCCATGCTCATGGTGACTTCTTTCCTTCATGCTTTGTTATAGCATTCCATTCTACTTTAGATTTGCCTCTGCCCTCCTAGGGTACACACTCTTTATCTATCATCATTGCTATTGTGGAGGTGGAAACATCATTCACAAAGCTTGACTTAGGCAAGCTCCTAAATAACACCCAACCATTTTCCTTCTTGTGTGTGCAGGTCAGATCCAAAGGAATTTGCAGAAATCAAGCTACAATAGATAGGAACATAGAAAGGTGAAGACATAGGAGATTTGACATTCTACAAAACCCTAATTAGGGTCTAGGGCACCCTAGTCCTTTGGCCTCTCGACTTTGGATCCAGGTTCTCCTTTGTTCATTGGTCTCTACTGTGCCTTCAAATCCATATCTGTTTCTAATTGTTTGTTATGCTCTAAACTTTCTCAATTAGGGTTTCATGTTTTTCACTAGTTTGATTGGTTGGATTTTGTTGATTCTCCTTTATACAACAAAGGGACAAAGCCCCTGTAGTTTGGCTCTCCTTCTTGGGTAGAAGCCAAGCTCGACTTGTGTTCTAATGTTGATAGAAGAGGGTTTGACCTAGTTTGATCTCTTGGGATAGTATCTCTTTTCCATCTGACAAGATGTACACAATCAAATTATTAGAGTGGAGCACATGTAATCTATGCTTCAATATTAGATCCACAACTTCTAGATTCACCTCATTGGGACCAATTTCTACTAGACATAGATCTTGCTTGTTTGTAGAGTCCCACATTTCAGATCTAGATGACAATCTGGAGGATCTTATCTTTCTCTTTGCTACTACCAAGTTCAGAGAGGCTTCACTAAGGGCTTCCATCGATTCTCATAGAGGGACATCACATGGGAGTTTCTTTGTAGCCACATGGCATGTATTGTCATTCCACACATTACTTATTTGGATCTTGCTCTTCGCCAATTTTATCATTATTTTGAGAGGCCACTTTTTTTAGTTAGGTCTGGGACTCTTGATTTGATTGTGACTTATTTCAACATTAGCATGACAACATTTGAGCAGTATTCTAAGATAGGGTACGGGTAAATGCAAGGAGATGGGGGACCAAAAAGTCGCCACCATCTCCAAAATTAAAGCAAAAAGTGAGCGTGTTATAATGCACTCGCGTTATAACACACACATGTTCTAAAACGCATGCGCATTATAATGCACTCATGTTTTGCTTTTAATAAAAGAAAAAAAACCATTTTCTACTCATTCCCCATGCAGCTTTTCTCTTGACAGCAGCAAAGAAACCAAGCAAAACACGATCACGTTGAAAAAGAGGAAATTCATTCAAGTGCACGTGAGAAAACAAGAAATTCACAATGCTACCTCACTGCCAAAGACATCGTCATGCAAATTTGGAGGCTCCAGCATAGGAAGAAGGTAGGGTTTGTCTAATTTTGTTAGTTTTAGAGCAATTTTTTAGTTTTGCAATGTTTGATTTATGTTTATATTGTATTTATAGTTATTGGAGAAGCTAAAAATCTAAATCTAGTTGAGGAGGGTGAAAACAACCCCCAAAACCCTCCAAACCCTCAAAACCCACCTTCACCTCCTTTTCATGTAAGGGATAATCAAGAACACTACTTAGGGATAATAGAAGAAAACAAGAAACATCTTGAAACTATTATTCAAAACCTAAACAATCCAAGTGGAACCACTGACCATAGGAGGGCACTTGCAAAATCACTATAGGAGATTGTTGCCCACATGGATTTGGTTATGAAAAAAATCACCAAATTCCAAGACTATAGGGAGAGGAATTGGCAATATTATGTTGACAAGTTGTCATATGAACAAGTGAAGAAGGAAAAAATTACAAAATCTTAATTATGTGCACATTTTATTAATCCCAAAACCAGCCAAACATTAAAGGAAAGTTGCAAATGATTTCCTATACATTGGTGTAGAATGAAGACATATCCCAAAACTTTTGGGATAGATGCTACATGGTCTTCGATGATCAGCCATGCAATAATGATGAGGTACCACAATATTTTTTGAGAAAACTCTATTGCGAGTTCGTCCTCAAAAAGATTATGAATTATTTTGACATTCGTGAGTTCTAGGGTAGAGGTGGTGGCTCTACCCAAGATAGACCTAGGGCTCAGCGAGATGAACAACATGTCCCTATACCCCGAGCAAGGCCAGAACATAGGTCACTCCCTTTGGCTTTGAAGGACAGTGTTGAGATGGAGACTTTACATTCAATGACTACTCTCACCCAAACTCTATCATAGCATGCGGATGATATTACCCAGGACAATGAGGGTGAGAGTAGTAGGCGTCATGTGTCCCCACATTTGTATAGTACATGTGGGAACCTATGTGATTATGGGATGCAAGGGGCATGACAGGACTTTGTGACACAGGGGCAGTATGCTGCGACACAATGGCAGCATGATGTGACACAGGGGCAGGACATATTGGATGATCTTGTTCTTAGTGATGATCTCTTACAACATACATTTGGTATTGACTCTTAGGTAATTTGTTACAATTTTCAACTTGATTTAGTATATTGTTATTTGAAATTTGTAATTAATTTTATATGATTATCTATATTATAAGTCAAAAATAATGTATGTAATTGTTTGCGCAATGAAATTCTAGGGTCAGAGTCTTCATCTTGCCTCTATTAGCTGTCCATTGGAGGCTTATGAGCAGAGGTCAAGTCAGCAGGTATGTAAATTATCACATATTCATAATTATTGTAGATATGTCAATGGTAATATTATTTTGTGACTTGATTTAATGATTTCAATAGTCACTAGCACTTCCATAGTTTCCTTGGTCCCTTGGACACCAAACCACCACTTTTATTGAGGTAAATTTAACCATTTCTAATCATTATGTATTTTAAAAATAATTTTATGTATTTATTTTGTTTCAATAATCTTGAACTTGATTTTTAGATCCTAAATACAATAGAGACTCCTCCTCATCTTTGTGAGTCAATGCAAATAGGCATTGGTGCAGCCATGATGTCTGCAAATCCTTTGACTGAGGTATGAGCCAATAACATGAAAATATCATAATTTTGTATTTCTTTTTTTTATCTCATGTCATTTGATGTACATAAATAATATTTATGTTTAGTCAATTTTGCTTCTTGATGCTTCTCACAGGAGGTCACAACTCCAATCCATCCAACTATGAACGAAGAGAGAGTCAAGACGATGGAGAGAGATCATCAGTTGGTGGTAAGTGATCAATTACATATGTGATGTTATATATTTCATACATTTTCTTTACTAATGCGTATATTGTTTGTTTGTATTAAAAGGTGCAGCTGGATGAACTTTATTCAAAGAGGTCTACTCGATGACAGAGAGAGGATGTGTCACTGACTGGCTCTCCATCTTCACAGTCAAAGAAGGGCCATTGACTATTTCCCAAAAGTCCATAGGAAACTAGTTTTTGGGAACTTTTTTGTATGCCTAGATGGTTTTGTATACATACTTTTATATGTTAATCCGATGTATTATTTTGTATATTTCCCTATATGGCTTTGTTTGGACATGCATATATGGCTTTCTATATAAACTAGATGTTATGTTCATGATATTATGTATATATGATAGTTTATATTAAATATTTAATATGATAATCAATTATTGTTATAGGAATTTAGTTTTACAAGTGCCAATTGCATTTTCTTGAAAGTTTATGAATTGTTTTCAAATAATCCATTTTGTGCATATCTTGCAATCATTGAATTCTGTCGGACTGTGCATTTCTTTAAAGCATCATTTTAAATAGTTCATGTGCCTTGTCTATGCTTCCATACTTTTCATACATGTCTACAAGGGTAACTTTGCAAATACAATACATGTGAGAAAATTCCTATATCATTTATGCTTTGATGGTTGTTCACACCGTGTTCTCTAGATACCATTATAGCATAGGCAAGGAGGAAGTTGGTTAATGTTGTGCAATTTGATTTTAGATGTGCCAAAATTTGCGTAAATGGTTTAAATTTATTTTTGTGCATTTGATTGAGAGTTTTTAAAGCCTTATAAAAAATCCATTTTGAGCATATCTTGCAATCATTGCATTCCATGAGACAACATTTCTTTGAGGCATCGTGTCTAACAATTTATGTTCATTATATATGCTTCCACACAAGTTGCATACATGCCTTGTAGGGTACTTACAACTAGGACATTTGACAAAATTCCTATATCCTTTATGCTTTGATGGATATCTATACCATGCTCCAAATATACCATTTGTAAGGTTTTGGAATTTGGCTTTACACTTGCCAATTACATTTTCTTGGAACTTTCTAAAGGCTTATCAGTAAATCCATTTTGTTCATATCTTGCAATCATTGTATTTCATGAGGTGACATTTCTTTGAGGCATCATGCCAAACAGTTCACGTGCCTTGTCTATGCTTCCACACTTTGCATACATGTCTCTAAACGCAGTTGCAACTACAACATCTAACAAAATTCCCATATGTTTTATCCTTTTGATGGATGTCCATTTTGGCATAGGCAAGGAGGATACTGGCTAAGGTTGTGGAATTTTTCTTTACACCCGCCAATTGCATTTGCTTGAAAGTTGCTAATGCCTTATCAAAAAATCCATTTTGTTCATATCTTGCAATCATTGCATTCAATGAGGTGACATTTCTTTGGGGCATCATGCCAAATAGTTCACGTGCCTTGTCTATGCTTCCACACTTTGCATACACGTCTACAAGGGTGATGTAGTAGGTAAGGAGGATGACTCAACACCATGGAAACATATTTCATGGTGTAGGAGCACATTAGCCATAGCCAATCTTGGCTAGGAGCATGTCATAACAAGGTCCGAGGACATCATAGGACAAGTTGATGGTCTTGTGTCATAATTTTTCATGTAATAAGGTTAAATGACCAATGTCATTTTTGTTTGGAGTCATGTTTTATGTTGTTGTCAAACAAAAAGTCTAATAATGCAAGTAGTGGTAAGAAGTTGTCTTGTCAACTTAACAAATCATGTAATAAGGAGGTTACCCAATGATCAAATAGGTTGAAAGTCAGTTATGATCAACTGGAACTATTGTAAACATGTATAAAATATTTCACACACATCGAGGAGGGGTTGGTGAAGAAGGTTTTGAAGGGCAAAGTTGAATAAAATTGAGTTTTTTGCTACTTTTCCTGAATATAGACTATTCTAGGATGTACTGCTCATTCGTATAATATTGTCATGGTCTGAAACCACCTGTATTGTGAAGGGGAGTGAATGACCTTTCATGTGCATCTTGTTTGAGGTATTTTCATTGAATTTGGAGAGAAAAAATCATGTTTTTTCTAGAAACTATCATAAAACCCTGAACTAGGGTTTTGAGGCTAAAAACTATGTATTTCTTCGCCATTCCACCAAATTAATAACTCTAGATTGGTGGAATGGGATGGAATAAGGTAGGATCACTATTTGCAATAAGACCTAGGTCAGGAAACAAGAATATAGTAGAGTATGAGGATGCAATGCCCTAATATGACCATGTATTAGGCAAAAAGAGAGTGCAGTCCATACAATAGTGCATTAACAAGTGTTTCAAAGGCTAAAACCAGTGAATTTGGTTCCTTTTCCATGTATACTAGGGTTCCCAAGTGGTTTGGTGTGGTGGGTTTGCATTGGCATAGTAGTTTCCTTGTAAAGGAGGCCTAATTAGGCCTAGTCTCAAACTGAACTGCCATGAATTTGGAGCCTTCTGTCCAAAACAAACCATTTCGTGCATATCTTGCAATCATTGCATTCCATGAGACAACATTTCTTTGAGGCATCATGTTAAACAGTTCATGTTCATCAAGTATATGCTTCCACACTTTGCATACTTTGCATATATGTTCATTGGAATGGTTTGGTTTGGATGTGTTTTAGATGCCCATGAAGTCAGGGAAGTAAGAGATGGAGTTTAACCAAACTATGGTGTTGTTTGAGGCAAGTTTTGCCTTGTTTCCAAGAAGGAAAGGGTGGTCTTAGGCTAGGGTTTGTTAAAAGAAGGTTGGAAGGTACTAGGAGATGGTTCCTAAAGCATATGCAGACCATTTTTTAAGTGTTCCAAGTGTTGGCAAAGTCTGAGAGTGTGTGGAAGGTAGAGTTTTAATAAACCCTCCTCAAATTGGCCTAGATTGAGGATTTTTGGGGTTTGGTATGTTAGTGAGGGTTTCTCCTAAAACTAATTATGGTTTTGAGAGTTTGGACACATGGGAGATGCTGCCCTATCAAGTCAAGGGGGTTGTTGGATGTTTAGAGGCATGTTTCTTCACAAACTAGGCCTAATTAGCCTATTTTAGATAGCAAAAAATGCCATTTTTGAGGTACATGGTCCAAAGGGGTCACTATTGGTTTTGAGATATGTTATGTAACATGGAAATGAGTATCTAAATCTGTATTTAGTTTGGGAGGTCTTTTGGAAAGTTTGAGAGAAAAAACCCAAAAATAGGGTCTGCTGTCCTACTAGATTAGGCCTGATTGAAACATGAAAAGTATGAAGATTGAGACTAGGCACTTTGAAGGTTGTTTGATTCACATGTAATTGAGTTTATTTTTCTCTAATAAGGTCATAATATACCATGTGCAAGGTCAATAGAGTCATTTATAGTTCATATTACAAAAGTTGTGAACATGTATATAGTGTAAATGTGCTAGGAGTGACATTTTGCATTCCATAGCTCATTGGGCCGAATAGAATTTTCCAATGCATTGGGGTGGGCGGGTAAGTGCTATGGGAGGTCTTGTTTCATGTGCCAAGCATTGTAGTCATTCGGGGCAGCAGGCTACCAGCAAAGTCCCTTAAGATCCCTAAGACAAAAAAACTGCCAAACTTTGATGGAGTAGTTCTTAGAATTCGTGGTAGGGAGTAGTTCTCAGAATTCGTGGTAGCTGGGAACATTCCATTTGGACCTAAAAGTGCACATAGGGTTCATCTACAATAATCTCTCTTAGTTTCATTCACCTCCCATCTGTTTGACCGTGCCATAATCAAACACATTCTTGCAGAATGCTTTAGTTTCATGTAGTGGAAAGGTGCTAGGAGTGACATTTTGCATTCCATAGCTCGTGGGGCCGAACAGACTTCGTCAACGTGTAGGGGTGGGCAGGTAAATGCCATGGGAGCTCTTGTTTCATCTTCCAAGTTTCACATTCATTCGGGGCAGTAGGCTACCGACAAAGTCCCTTAAGCTCCCTAAGACGAAAAAATTACCAAACTTTGACGGGACAGTTCTCAGAATTCATGGTAGCTAGGAATGTTTCGTTTGGACCTACAGGGGTATGTGGAGTCCATCCACACTAGTCTCTCTTGGTTTCATTCAACTCTAGTCCATTTGATAGTGCCGAAATCAAACGCATTCTTGCAAAATGCTTTAGATTCTTGCAAAATGCTTCAGTTTCATGCAGTGGAAAGGTACTAGGAGTGACATTTTGCATTCCATAGCTCGTGGGGCCGAACAGACTTTACCAAAATGTCAGGGTGGGTGGGTAAATACTAATGGATGTCTCATTTTGTGTGTCAAGAGTTGTAATCATTCAAGGAAGCAAGCTACCGGCAAAGTCCCTTAAGCTCCCTAAGATGAAACAACTGCCAAACTTTGACAGGATAGTTATCAGAATTTGTGGTAGCTGGGAACATTCCATTTGGACCTATATGTGTATGTGGAGTCCATTGACAATAACCTCTCTCGGTTTCAATCAACTCCTATCCGTTTGACTATGCTAGAATCAAATGCATTCTTACAAAATGCTTCAATTTCATGCAATGGAAAGGTTGCTAGGTGCCATATTTTTGTTCTGCTCATCATGGGGCTAAATAGACTATGCCAACACATTGGGTGGGTGGGTAAATGCTAGAGGAGGCCTTGTTTCATGTGCCAAGTGTCTCAGTCATTCCAAGCTGCAAGCTACCAGTAAACTTGAAAAGTGCTAGGTCTCAGTAGCTTGCAGGCCAGAAAGACCAGGATGCTTGGCACATGAAACGAGACTTCCCCTAGAATTTACCCACCCACCTTGACATGTTGGCATAGTCAATTTGGCCCCATGGTGAGCAAAACAAAAAATATGGCACCTGGCAACCTTTCCATTGCATGAAATTGAAGCATTTTGTAAGAATACGTTTGATTCTGGCACGGTCAAACGGATAGGAGTTGAACGAAACCAAGAGAGGTTATTGTTGATGGACTCCACATGCACCTGTAAGTCCAAACAGAATATTCCCAGCTTCCATGAATTCTAAGAACTATCCCATCAAAGTTTGGCAATTTTTTCGTCTTAGGGATCTTAAGGGACTTTGCTGGTAGCTTGCTGCCCTGAACGACTGCGACACTTGGCACATGAAATGAAACCTCCCCTAGCATTTAACTGCCCACCCCAATATATTGGTGAAGTCCATTTCAGCTCCACGAGCTATGGAATGCAAAATGTCACTCCTAGCACCTTTCCACGCATGAAATTGAAGCATTTTGCAAGAATGCGTTTGATTTTGGCACGATAAAATAGACTAGAATTGAACAAAACTGAGAGAGGTTATTATGGATAGACTCCACATGCACCTGTAGGTCCAAACAAAAGGTTCCCAGCTACCATGAATTTTGAGAACTGTCCCATCAAAGTTTGGCAATGTTTTCATCTTAGGGAGCTTAAGGGACTTTGCTGGTAGCTTGCTGGCACGAATGAATGCAACACTTGGTACATGAAATGAGACCTCCCTTGGCATTTACCCACCCACCCCGATGTGTTGGTGAAGTCTGTTTGGCCCCACGAGCTATGGAATACAAAATGTCACTGCTAGCACCTTTTCACTGCATGAAACTGAATCATTTTGCAAGAATGCGTTTGATTCTGGCACGGTTAAACGGATAGGAGTTAAACTAAATTGAGAGAGGTTATTGTAGATGTACCCCACATACACTTGTAGGTCCAAGCGGAATGTTCCTAGCTATCACAAATTCTGAGAACTGCCCTGTCAAAGTTTAGTAATTTTTTCATCTTAGGGAGCTTAAGGGACTTTGCCACTAGCATGCTACCCCAAATGAATGCGATGCTTGGCACACGAAACAAGACCTCCCCTAGCATTTACCCACCCACCCCGACGTGTTGGTGAAGTCTGTTTGGCCCCACGAGCTATGGAATGCAAAATGTCACTCCTAGCACCTTTCCAAACATGAGGCAGAACCACAACCCAATCTAACTCCTGAAACCATGAACACTAAGAACACTGAAGACATGGAGGACAAAGAAGCATGAAGACATGAATATTTTCTCAAGCTTCTTTGTCCATAGTTGGACGGATTGGAGTTGTGACCTCATGTGAGAAGCATCAAAAAGTAAAACTGACTAAACATAAATATACTGGAGGGAAGCAATTCATACTATTATTTATATACAAAACAAAGTACAAGTAACCATCTAGGAAATTTTTATACATACTTACAAATTAATCCAATGAACCAACTGGGTCTTCTCTACTCTTTATTGTGTCAAGTATGGCCTCATGGTCAGAATCATGCACCTTCCACAAGGTCTTGTTCAAAGGTCTACCTCGATATTGTATTAAATGAACATTGGTTGCCATGACAAGGTTGGAGTAATGAAGAATCTTCTGATGCATGTCAAAGTCCTCAAACAACCAAACATTAACACTCTTATGTGGGTACCTTCTAAGCCTTGTTCTAGTAACAAAAACTGAGTCTGTAGGGTATTCGATGTTTTCTCCATCTGTAACTGGGGCCTCCAATTTATTTTTGGCCTCAACACAATGACACAAGTAATAATTTGTTCCCTCTTCATTATCTTCATCTGCAATAACTGTATAAACATGCCCTAGAATGATATGTGTAGCAAATTAGATGAAATTAGTCAACATTACAAAAATACTACAAAGTTTAAGATAACATTAAGAATTTCAAATTTAACTATGCAAGTAGATATATTACCTGATTGAACTAGATCTGATATGTGGTCAAATTCAATTGATGATTCCATCTCTATCAACTCTAGTGCCGTCGAGGGTCGATATGTGTCAAGTGGACTAAGATAACTAAACTACCATTTGTCAACCCACTCCCTTGACTTGCACTTATTCCAGGCTTGAATTGTACATGGAGAACAAAAGCACACCATCTTCTACGTATGTATACTCCATAAACCTACAATTAAGCTTCTGATAGAGTGTAGCTCACTTGATCCTGTTAGTGTACAACAGTCCTCATATGGTGCAATGTTAGTATCATCTATCAACCAAAAAAATCTATGAAATGAAGACTTACCTTCATTATCTAGACCCATTGAAGCATTACACCACTCAATGATTGATTTTGCATTTGTCAACTTTGCATTGTCTTTATACTTTAACTCTTCTCGTGCTATGGCTCTTTTGATACATGCTCTTGCACCATCATGCTCCCCCTTTCCATGCCCAGCCTCACAAAAGTTCCACATATGATGAACACCTGTAATATTATGCCTCCTACTCAACCAATAGAAATTTCATGAGTTCTTGAATTATGATGCACAGTTATCTAACCATATGATATTCTGACTGAATGATATGCCCCTTCTAGCTAGATCATTGTAGAACACCTGAAAACAACCTTGTACGAACTCTGCAGAATGTGTGTGATCATTGATTATATAAAAATGATACTCCCTTATGATCTTTCTGTCATCCTCTATACTATCATTCACATGAATGAATGCGATGCACACAAATATAGAAACCTGTGTCGAGTTATAATATTGGGATTACACCTCACACTATGGCTGTAGACTGTAGTTCTCTACAAAGTTGACGACTGAAACAATGCTACCAACTAGAAATGTGTCCTTGCATAACTTGAATTGTAAGTCCAACCATCGAGCTCTATGGGCATGTCTTATATACTCATACACTATGTTGTCACAAAATATAGGCATAAACTGATACACTAGAATCTTCTAAATAACATATTCACACCTTTTTGCTTCTTTACCATCTCTTGTATTGTATGCCACTATTTTACACTTGCCAAAATCTACTTGTTCATTTCCAACCGTATGTGTTCTTTCCATATGTTCACACATTGGCATACATTGCAAGCCACCACAATCCTGACATGTGCCATCCAAGCATAATTTCCTGTAGAATAATTTACCTTCCTCTCTATCACATAAAATCATTGATATAAAGTCTCTTGAGGTAGTTGGTGGGACACGTATGTCATAACCCTGCAAAACATTGTTAGTATGCAAATCTAAACATATAGACCGATAAACATCAAATGGTTAGAAAATTCAATATGTAATCTACAACAAGTAGTGCATGTGTGATTTATTTTGACAAAGAAAGGTTTTAGCATTTCCAAATAACTTTGAGAAATTTTAATTTGAGGATACTTCTCTAGAAATTTACCAAAAAATTATGCTTGAGTCATATCCAAAAATTGCTTTGGATGTGGCTCACGGTTTCGACTATCGATTCTCCTTCTTACCACATCCCTTTGATTCGGAGATAGCCTTGTGTAATTCTTCCAAAAGTCTTCAATTAGTGATCTCAAAGCTTCGACAACAATTTTGTCTTTCCATGGGAGTCTCCTAGAGAATGCCCACAATTCATTAGTGTTTGGATCCTGAACTCTTTGACGTCTTCCAATGGCTCTCATTAGAGTTTTTCTATTTATTTTCAATGCTTGTGTAGAGTATCAAAACTTTACATTTTGTTTCAGTCATAGCAAGTCCACGGGTCTCTGTTGTTTCTGTACGAGTTTCAAAGGTATCGCTATGCGGGTTTCTTATGCTTTGTGCGGAAGCTGCCAAGTGTCAAGCCACAGTTAAAGCTGCAGTATTGTTTCAAATATTAACTTTTGTGCGGAGCGCGCCACATAGCAAATAGTTCAATGTTTTAAAGTTTCAGCTTTGCTACGGAGGCAGTCCCTAAGGTTCTATATTTTGTGCGAAGTTTGTCGCGTGTCTATTTATTTTGCTACAGAGTTTGCCACGTGTTTCTTTCTATATCATGTTGTTATTAGTAAAGATAGATGGTGGACCATAGTAATGTTTAGTTTCAAGCCTATGGAGAATGCCACGTGGTGGTTACAGAGGAGGAGTTGTTTTGTTCATGACGCATAGAGTGATGCAGATTGTGCCAAGTGTCAGCTTCCATGGGGAGTTTCAAATTATTTAAAGTTTTAGCTTTGTTGCAGAGGTTGCCACGTGTTAGCTGGCGTGCGTGCAGAAGATGCCATCTGTCCCAGTCTTTTCCCCTTTGAAGGTAATGCATGTTAAAGGCTGTGGGTCCCATTATTAATGTGTTTCATATTATAAAGTGATGTGGGTTGTGATAGATGTCAACAGTGGAGGTCACCCAAGCATAAAGACATAGTTTTGAGGGCTTTGTGGAAGAAGACACGTAGATGTTTCTGAGGGCTGCAGAACATGACAAGTGTCATTTTCCTATTCATTTATGAGAAATAAAGGAGTTTCTCATTTTGCTGCAGATGCTGCCATCTATCATAGTATGTTTCAAGTTTCAAGTGCATGGATCTTGCCATGTGTCTATCTTTTAGTGAGGAGGTGTGCCACATATATTTTGCCCCAGCTAATGAGCTTGTAGGAAGGGATGGCCGTTATAGATTCGAAGGATCATAACAATTCAGGGACTTCCATTTATTTTCAATTCCGTTGGGCCATTGGGGATTTGGTTGTTACAGACAATCTAGAGTTAGATCTATGATTATAAATATGTAGTATTTGTAATAGATCGATATATACAAACATACATAGAGATAGAGATATATTTTTGTGATAAGTTTTGTCAGAGAATCTAAAAGAGAAGTCAGATACTTTGTTGTGGCCAGTTGATATCATTTTGCCTTTATTTTGTTGTTCTTGATAAGAAAGTTAATGTATCTGTGCCTTTTATGTTGCTGGGAGATTAATGAGAACTCTGTTCTGTGCCTTGGTTGATATTATCTGTGTCATTGCAAAGTGTCTAATTGTGAGCCTTTGATTATATTCATTACATCTATTTATGTTAATCATGTAGTATATGCTCTTTAATATAACTGAATCTTGAGAATAGTTTCACTGTGCTTCATTTGAAGGGAATACTTTACTCAGGCGCATCGCCATAGTTAGATTTACCTAATTGTATCTGTAATCATGTTAACTTCTTACCGTTTTCCTCAAAACCCATTTAAAATAGAGAAGAGCCAGCTTCTTTAAAATCTGGAGATTGTTTCAAGTAGCAAGTTCCACATTCTTGAAACTTCCCATGTTGGTGTTAGAACCTATGCAATTTTATACATCAACAGTTTTTGGCATGCCTGGTGGGACCTTTCTTGAAGTTTTTGTCAAAATCATATGAGCCAAAGAGTAACAAGGAGCTAGAGCTATGTACCTACAATGAGAGTTGAGCTCAGTCTACTACTAATCTGGGCATTCTTTTACCACCATTAGTGGCTACTCCGAGAAGAAGAGTGAATCAAGTTGCAATAGCACAAAAAGTAAATATGGGAGCACATATACCTCCAAGGAACTATGCCAATTGGAATATTGGTAGTCCTCTTATCCTCCCAGTACCACCAGCAACTTGGGATGCTATTCCAACCAATGCTCTGAAGGCTTTACCTAAGTTCACTGGAGAAGATTTCAAGACACCTGAGGAACATTCGCAAGATGTATCTAATGTATATGCAGTTCATGTTATTACTCAACATAATGTGGCCATAAGACTGCTAGCAGCTTCTTTCAAAGGGAAGGCTCTGGACTAGTATAGATCTCTCACTCCAAACATAATATCTACATGGGATCAGCTTGGTGACGCTTTCTTTGCAAGATTTAAGAAAAAAAGGTGATAAATCCTCCTTGCTACAACAATTGATCACTATCAAAAGGGCACCACAAGAAGCCATGACTGATTTCAACTCAAGATTTCAAAAGACTTGGGACAGAATTCCTTCTATAGCAAGACCATTATCTGGTATGGCTATTGTGTTTTACCTCAAAGCTTTAAACTCATATATATCATTGATGATTCAATCTCTTGGAGGTCAAACACTACCAAAAGCATATGAGTTAGTAGTTAAGGCTAAAAATAACTTAATAGATGCTAGAAAATTGCCCCCAAGGCCTCCTATGCCCATGTTCCCAGAAATTACCCTACCCTTGCCACAAGAAGCTCCTAATCTTATAGCCCCACCTGTGTCCATGTATTCATTTCCAGTTCCTCAACAGACTGCTAGGGCAACCACCTTTGTTCAACCATCTGAAATGGATGATGTCAAGAACATTCTAAGGATCTTCTCAAATGAGATAATTAATCTAAAGAGATAACAAAATACCTATCCAAAGCCCCCTTATTAAGGTTATTAAGGAAATAGACCTCCCTTTCAACCAAATCAATATCAAGGCCCTCAAAGGCAAGCTAATCCTCAGCCTTCAAACTAGTTAGTTTCAGTCCCTACACCTTTACAAACTATTCCTCCTAATCCCAACAGGGAAATTGTTCCAGGGCCAAATAACTTAGCAAATGGCACAAATTCTTGGTGCTTTCGCTACAACAATGTCCATATGTCTAGAGACTGTCCCAGAGGAAATTTGCAGCAACAGATAGCAGAACAGAGAGGGTTAGAAGGATAATTTTCAACTTCTAACACTCCACCATATCAGTCTCCTGGTGTTCAAAATGCAGCCATGGTGACCCAGATGCAAGGGATGTCCATACAACAAGAAGATGAAATAGCCCCTGAACATGCTTTATTGGTGTAGGAGCACCTAAAGGAACACCTTGGAACAAGAAGACACCAACGACCGTGAAAGGATCCTATGGAGTTAATCAAATCAATTAGAGCATCTTAAAACTAGTTATGACATGTGGTAATGGTCAAGGTGATGTAAGGGTCAAATGTCTTGAGAGTCCTGGCAAGGACCCTAGGAACAAAGATGATGTAATTTGGCCAATAGTGCCTCTAGTGCAGGGGCACCTAGGTAGGTTAGCTAATTTCTGGTTTATGTAGTTTTTTTTATATATTTCAGTGTTGCATAAGGTCCAAGTGACCAATTGTAAGGCCTTAGTGCCATGTGTGAGTCTGTACTAGTCTTGTATGGTAGTCGAAGAGTGTTGTAACTGGAAAGAAGTTGGGTGTAACCATGTGGCAGACAGTTGCAGAGTGGTTGGCATTCCCACTGGTGAAATTGCCACACACAGTGAAATATAAAACCAGTCCTATGAGATCGCGAAGAGAGTGTGGAGTAATTAGAGATCTAGTAGCATGAATTGACTATAATAAACAAAAGAGTTCATTTATTTCTTGCATTTTCGTTATGTTTTGATAGTTTTCTTCTGACTGGTACAAGGAATAGTGAATGGTCCTTGTTTTGTTCTGAGAGTGGCAATGTCTTATTGGACCCTTCCATGAATGTACGACCCTAATTCTCATGGAATAGGTCCTGGACACTTGTATAATATGACTCTAACCCTAACAGTGCAGAAGAAATGCAAATTTGGACGGTGATCACCATTAGAATATAAAGTTGGAGACCATGGGAAGGATGGCTCAAGCATGAAGCAGAGGAGTAAGTCTGTGTGAGAGGCATATCTGTGTGCCTATGTTAGAGAAGAATGATTCAGTGTGATACAAAGGGTAGTTTATAAATTTTGATACATTGATGTGGCCATAAGTGTCGTGGCGAAATATTGGGTGAAGGTACATTTTATGTATATACTGCAAATGTATGTCGAGAAGCATTCAGTGTGTATATCGCAATTGTATGTGAGTATTGTTTCGTGAGTATCCTTCAATCGCATGTTGGGTTTGTATGTTACAAAGGTATGTTTCGAATATGCATTGTGAATGTGCATTAAGTTAGAAACAAGTGGTGACTGACTGTATCAGGTGAAAGTGGGAGGAGATACAATTCTTTACCAGCTGTAGGAGGTCATGCAATGTATATACAAAGGAAAATACATCGGTGTATCGGCGAGCTGAGTTTGAGGACTGCCGATAGGGTTGTATGTTGTCGATGAGGATTTCAGGGAGACAATAAGCTTTGGGTTGATATTTATGGAAGAGGCCAATGATACAACGTTTGGCCGACGTACATAAGGTTTCAGTGTGAAAGAAACCATCAGGAAGACAAAAGGTGGTGAGGTCGATAAGGTAGGTCAAGCTGACAAGGAAAGAGAGGATACTAGTTTCAGTGAGACAATAGAGATCTCTTGCCGATATTGATAGAAATAGCTATTTTGTGGGTTTTCTACTGACCACTCTACATCATAGTGCTATCAGAGTAGCAAGTAGGTCCTTGAGGAAGTACTAGGATCTGGTGAAAGAATTAAGGGTTGGTGATAGTTGTGAAGATGACCCTTAAGAATCAGATGGCTAGAGAGAATAATGAATTGAGAGAAGCCTTAGAGGCTAGAGAAAGAGAGTTGACGGAGAGAAGAGAACGGGATGCTAAAAGAGAAAGAGAGCTAAGACAAGTGAGACAAGAGAATGCATCAATCTTGGCAAGGTTGGAAGCATTGGAGAAGAACCCTAGAAGGGATGAACAAGATGACAAAGAAGGAGATGATGGAGGACATGAGAAGGCAGATGAGAACCCTCCTGAGGATGAGTTGGATCCTGAAGAAAGGAGATTTGTGAGATTGCTTAAGGCAGTTCAAGGTAGTGGAACAAAGGCAAACATAGAGTTACCTATCTATCAGGGGAAGATGGATAGTGAAGAGGTATTAGGGTGGATAGATGCCCTTGAAAATTGCTGAGTATGAGGAAATGAGTGATGAGAAGAAGGTTAAATTTGCAAAAACAAAGTTGAGAGGGACAACACTTACATGGTGGAGTAATGTACAAGTAGAAAGAGTGGCTAGAGGTGGAACAAAAATTACTTCTTGGGGTAGGATGAAGGATATGATGAAGAATCAGTTTCTTCCATTTGATTATGGTATTCAAACAAAGAGGATGAGACAGAATTAAAAGCAAAAGGACATGGATGTTATGTCCTATACTGAGCAATTTCATAAGCTTAGTATTAGAGGGGGATTGGAAGATGAAGATGAGAAGGTGGAAATATACCTTAATGGGCTTAGGTACAACTTACAAGATGAAATTGGTTTGACCATACCAAAATCAATTGGAGAATGTTTTCAATTGGCCATAAGGGCAAAAGAGAGGGTGAAGAGGAAGCAAGAAAGACAAGGAGGTAGTGGTAAAGGATATAGAGGTAGGGACAGACCTACTAATGAAGGACAAAGCAACAATGAGAAAGGCAAAGAGTTTTCTGTATATTAGAGAGGTGGATATAGAGGTGGAGGTAGGTTTGGATCAAGTAGAGGAGTATTCACAGACATATGTTATCATTGCAATGAAGTTGGACACCTATCTTTTAAATGTCCTAAGTGGGATGATGTTGATAAGAGCAAGGATAGAAGAGTTCATTTGGCACAAGAAGAGGAAAAGAAAGAAGACCAGGAACTAGTAGTAGCCCATCCAGAAATAAATGGAGAATTTCTCATGGTGGGAAAAGGCAAAGTGTAGGAAGCACCACAGGTATCCATTTTTAAAACTAATTGTTTAAGCCATGGAAAAATGTGTAAGTTGATCATAGATTCAGGTTCACATGATAATTTAGTTTCTTGGGATATGGTACACAAATTGGGATTGAAGACATTTGATCATCCTAGTCCTTACCAAGCTACTTGGGTAAATAAGGAACAACAAATAAAGGTTAGTTAGAGGGCATATGTTGATTTTTAAATTGGTCCATATCATGATTCTATTTTGTGTGATGTTATTTCAATGACATGTGGGCATATAATTTTGGGTAGACCATGGCAACATTTAAGAAGGACAATTCATGATGGCTATACTAATAGCTATTTGGTGCACAAAGATGGTAAAAAGTTTAAACTAATACCTTTACCTTGTGAAGACAAAAAGAAGCATGCTATTGTTTGTTTTGGAGAGAAACTATAGTGGAATGTGCAGGTAAATACTAGTTGGAACCAACATGAACAGTTGCAGCAGAGGAAGGTGTATGACAGTCCTAAGGGATAGCAAGTATGGGACTTAAATCATATCAAGATTGGGGACATTGATTTCCCTATAAGGAGGTAGGAAAAGGAAGGCAAACAACAGACATTACAGAGAAGAACAAACCAGAACCTTAAAATGGGAAGAGCAAAAGCATCACAGCAGTAAGGTCCTAGGCAAGGACACCAAAATATGTTTTGTGATACTAACACTTCTTATAAGAGCCATGCAGGTTGGAGAAAGAGGAGGACAACCCTTGGAGAGTTCATGTTCCCTTTTACAAATCAGAGGAACCCTTCAAAAATACTACAGGATGTTTGGAGTAGATCACATAACTCTTGGGACAAGAGTTTTCTTCATGCTGGGGAGTATGGTGCAGGAGCACCTAAAGGAACCCCTTGGAACAAGAAGACACCAATGACCATGAAAGGATCCTATGGAGCTAATCAAATCAATTGGAGCATCTTAAAACTAGTTATGACATGTGGTAATGGTCAAGGGTATGTAAGGGTCAAATGTCTCGAGGGTCCTAGCAAGGACCCTAGGACCAAAGATGATGTAATTTGGTCCAATAGTGCCTCTGGTGTAGGGGCACCTAGGTAGGTTAGCTAATTTCTGATTTGTGTAGTTTTTTTTATATATTTCAGTGTTGCATAAGGTCCAAGTGACCAATTGTAAGGCCTTAGTGCCATGTGTGAGTCCATACTAGTCATGGCTAGTAGTCGAAGAGTGTTGTAATTGGCAAGAAGTTGGGTGTAACCGTGTGGTGGACAGTTACAGAGCGGTTGACATTCCCACTGGTGCAACTGCCATACACACAGTGAAATATAACACCAGTCCTGTGAGATCAGGAAGAGAGTGTGGAGTAATTAGAGATCTGGTAGCATGAATTGACTGTAATAAACAAAGGAGTTCATTTATTTCTTGCATTTTTGTTCTGTTTTGATAGTTTTTCTTCTAACTGGTACAAGGAATAGTGAATGGTCCTTGTTTTGTTCTGAGAGTGGCAATGTCTTATTGGACCCTTCCATGAATGTACGACCCTAATTCTCATGGAATAGGTCCTAGACACTTGTATAATATGACTCTAACCCTAATAGTGTAGAAGAAGTGCAAATTTGGACAGTGATCACCAGTAGAATACAAAGTTGGAGACCATGGGAAGGATGGCTCAAGCATGAAGTAGAGGAGTGAGTCTGCATGAGAGGCATATCTGTGTGCCTATGTTAGAAAAGAACGATTCAACATGATACAGAGGGTAGTTTATAAATTTTGATACATCAGCGTGGCCATAAGTGTCGTGGCGAAATATCGAGCGAAGGTACATTTTATGTATATATTGCAAATATATATCGAGAAGCATCCGGTGTGTATATCACAATTGTATGTGAGTATCGTTTCGTGAGTATCCTTCAATTGCATGTTGGGTTTGTATGTTACAAAGGTATGTTTCAAATATGCATTGTGACTATGCATTAAGTTAGATGCAAGCGATGACTGACTATATCAGGTGAAAGTGGGAGGAGATACAATGCTTTACCAGCTGTAGGAGGTCGTGCAACGTATATACAAAGGAAAATACATCGGTGTATTAGTGAGCTGAGTTTGAGGACTGCCGATAGGGTTGTATGTTGCCGATGAGGATTTCAGGGAGACAATAAGCTTTAGGTTGATATTTATGGAAGAGGCCAATGATACAATGTTTGGCTGATGTAAATAAGGTTTTAGTGTGAAAGAAACCGTCGGGAAGACAAAAGGTGCTGGGGCTGATAAGGTAGGTTAGGCTGACAAGGAAAGAGAGGATACTAGTTTCGGTGAGACAGTAGAGATCTCTTGCCGATATTGATAGAAATAGCTATTTTGTGGGTTTTCTGTTGACCACTTTGCATCATTTATTTTCATAGATTGAAGAGGAAGATTCAGTATTCTTGAATGAGGCATCCACTTCAAAGAAACCATTGGTGCAATTAGACTACTATACCAAATCAAAGAGAAGAATGATGTAGCAACCTGGAGTCACTAATAATGAGATCATGGGAGCTCTTCCATTTCAAAATCATCACAACACAGTCCCTAGGCAAGAAATACCTTAGCTTGTGCAGAATCAAGTAGCCTCAGGACAGGTTCTAAAAAAGACAAGGTACCCTTATTATTCAAAGACCCTTAGGGCCTATGAATGTGGTGGACCAGCTAAAAAGAACTCCAGCACATGTATTAATTTGGGATATGTTAGCTATTCCTGAGCATAAGACACTATTGTAGGAAGCTCTACAAGGTCAAGAAGCCCCTAAACATGCCGGTACTAAGGGAGGAGCTATTGATATAGAGAAGCTTCAGCTCAAAGAAACTGTACCTCTACAGGCAATAGCTTTATTGAACAATGCACTTGAGGTAGGTAAATCTAAACTAGATCCCTTTTATTTGACTCTAATAGTTGGGAAAAAACTGCTGCATAATGCAATGATAGATTTTGGGGCCAGTACCATAGTAATGCCAAAGCAGATAGCAGATTCTTTAAAGATAAAATATGAACCACTTACAAGAGGGGTCATGCAGTTGGATGGGAAATCTGTTCAAACAATAGGAAAAATCAAACACCTTCCATTACAACTATATACTTGCCCCAATATAATTGTCAACCAGGATGTGGTAGTTATAGATATTCCCCCTGCATTTGGTTTATGCTTATCAAGAGATTTCATAGCCAAGATAGGAGGTTATATGTCACTAGATTGGTCACACCTCATCCTGAGAACCAAATATGGGACCAAGATGAAAATACTGTCTAAGCCATTATCCAAAGACCATATCACAAATGAACCAACCCCAAAATTAGAAGCATCCCATGCTATGCTGAATAAGGAGGAGAGAGTTTTTGTTGAAGAGTTGGGTGACTGGATTGAACATGACCAACAGGAAGAAAAGAATAATCAGTTATTGACTATGATGCAGAGTGATCCCTATGGAAATTATGACTCTACAGGTCTAGGCACTTATGTCATATTTGAAGAAGACCAAGAGATCCCTAATGTTTTAAAGAAAGAAGCATCATAGAGTCAAGAATCTGAAAGAAACTTAGAAATCTAGACCCTCAATTTTGATGGGGCTAGGAGTAAAAATGGTGCTGGAGTAGGAATTTGCCTTACTACCCCAAATGGTGAGAAAATTCTAAGAGCCATTCGCTTTCAGTTTGCCTATACCAATAATGATGCTGAATATGAATCTTTGGTGCATGGACTTATGTTGGCAAAGAAAAAAGGAATAAAGAATCTGATAGTAAGAGGAGATTCAGAACTGGTAGTAAAACAAATTAGAGAGAAAGCAATAGCCAAAAATGTAAGAATGAGATCCTATAGGCACAAAATTTGGGACCTGATAGATGGTTTTGAGGATTGCAATATTGAGGTGGTTCCCAGAGCCCAAAATTCTGAGGCAGATAGAATGGCACAAATTGGTTCACAGTTTGACCCAGCAAGTGATCTGTTAGTTAACAATGAGTCAGTCAAAGTTATATTGAGACCAACTATTCCAGATAATGACCAAAATTGGCAAGTCTTTAATAATGATTTCCAAGTACTCTCATTCTTACAACAATCAGGTGAATTTGGTGATCAATTACATCCTAAAATTGAGGAAGCATATGGTGATCAAATTATCTAGCTAAAATCAAATAAACTCCCTAAAGGGCTGATTACTTTAGAAAAATTGTTTGACCTAGAGGATGTAAGCCTAGAGAAGAGGAGGTTTCAGGAAAATAAGGAAGACTATTATGAGATCCAAGTTAGTGAAGAAAGAAGATTGAAAATTGGAAATTCTACAACCCAAGAAGAAAGGGAAAGGCTAATTGATTTGTGTGAAAAATATGATAGGGTGATTTCTTGGACCTATGAGGACCTCCATGGCTATAATAGAGATATCATCCAACACACCATACTGCTTGCTGAAGGATCTAAACTAGTCAGATAGAAGCAAAGGCCAATGAATCCTAGAATTGAACCTTTAATGGTGGATGAGCTGCAAAAGCTCCTAGAATCAAAGATTATTTTTCCAATTAAGCATTCAACCTAGGTATCAAACCTAGTGCTAGTAAGAAAGAAGAATGGTGACATAAGACTCTGTGTAGATTTTAGGGATATGAATAGAGCATCTTTGAAAGATCATTATCCCCTGCCCTCTATGGAATAGATTTTACAGACTGTGGTTGGGTCAGAAATGTTTTCCTTGTTGGATGATTTCTTAGGATATAATCAAATTTGGTTAGCAGATGAAGATCAGCATAAGACTGCATTCACTAAAAAGTGGGGAACATTTGCATATGCTAAAATGTCTTTTGGCCTTTCAAATGCTAGAGCTACTTTTCAGCGTGTAATGGATGTAGCATTTGGGTAACTTATAAATTAAATTATTTTGATTTATCTAGATGACCTCACTATTTTTTCTAAAAATGCTATAGATCATTTTGATCATTTAAAGGCTATTTTTAAGAAATGTCAAGAGTTTGGAATATCTCTGAATCCCAAGAAATGTATCTTTGCAGTACCTCAGGGTAAACTTTTAGGGCATATAGTGTCAAAGGAAGGGGTCTCTATTGATCCAGAAAGGGTCACAACCATAATGAATCTATCTCTACCAGTCAATAAGAAAGCAGTTCAATCCTTTCTAGGGAAAATCAACTTTGTTAGCTGATTCATATCTAATTTTGTAGGTCTAATAAGACCAATGACACTGTTGCTTAAGAAAGATCTAGTTTTCAAATGGACTGCAAAAGGAAGACATGCTTTTGAAGAAGTCAAGAAAGTCATTTCAACATCCCTAGTACTTAGAAACCTATATTTTTCTAAATCTTTCACAATGTGTGTATGGGGGATAATTTAGTGTAGCTACTATTTTAACTCAGAAGGATGATCAACAAAAAGGAGAGCACCCAATAACCTTTTTCTCCAGAACTCTCAGGGAATATAAGGCTAGATATAATTTTGTGGAGAAGCAAGCATATGCCATGGTAAAAGCCCTTAAAAAATTCAAACATATGGTAACAGGAAATAAGATCCTGATATTAGTGGCTCATCCTAGTGTAAGAGAATATATTATGGAGGGTGAGATCACTAAGAAAAGAGCCAATTGGATAACAAAGATCCTAGAATATGATGTAGAAGTAAGACCCACCAAGTTAGTCAGAGGCAAAGGATTGTGCCAATATATGACTCAAGACATGGAGAGAATAATGACTGAAGAAATAGAAAGTAAAAATGTATTGAAACTCCAAGAGGTTGACCAAGACTCTTGGGTAAAAAACAAAATACAATTTATGAAGCATGGGATTTTCCCAAATGAGCTCTCCCATGATAAGAGAAGATACTATAGGCAGCAAGGGGCCCATTTTGTACTAATTGACCATATCCTATTTAAAAGAAATGTTGATGGTATACTTTTGAGATGTATAGAGAAAGATGAAGCTCAAAGAATACTACATGAATTACACCATGGAGCCTCAGGTGGACACTTTTCAACAAGGACCACTACAATCAAATTAACTCAAGTAGGATATTTCTGGCCCACTCTGTTTAGAGATTGCTATCAGCTGGTTAAAGAATGCTAGGTTTGTCAGTTTTATACAGGAAAAAGGAGAAATGCAACAATGCCTCTAAGCCCTATACTTGTGGATGAACCCTTTTCTCAATGGGGTTTAGATTTTATTGGTATGATCAATCTAGTGTCAAATATGGGACACAAATGGATCCTCACAGCAATAGATTACATTACCAGGTGGAGTGAAGCAGTACCACTCAAAGAGGCAAAAGAAAAAGTCATATTAGGGTTTCTAGAAGGCATAAATGCTCAGTTTCATCCTCCTCATACCATTATATCAGATAATGCTAAAGCATTTTTGGGAGCCAAATTATCTAAGTTTGCATTAAAGAATGGGATTTATTTGAAGACTTCTTCAAATTATTACCCTCAAGGTAATGGTCTGACAGAGTCCACTAACAAGAACCTTATCAAACTCATAAAAAGGATAGGGACCAATTATCACAGAGAGTGGCACAAACTACTTAATACAACACTGTGGGCTGACATGATCACACCAAAGCAAGTGACTAAAATGTCTCCCTATGAATTAGTTTATGGTAAACCAACAGTAATGCCACTGATCTTAGAGATCCCTACTTTGCAATTGTTAAAACAAATAGAAATTGAAGAGAATGGTCCCATGCAAGTTAGACTTACTGAACTATTGGAAGTACAAGAGAAAAGAGAAAAGGCACATGAGTCACTAATGAAACATCAGAAAATGGTTAAGGACTATTTTGATAAGAAGAATTCAAATCCATTTTTTGAGGTTGGCTCTCTAGTATTGAAATGGGATGAAAGAACTGCTAAGCTAGGTCGACACAGCAAATTTGAATCATTGTGGACGGGTCCTTACAAAATTCATTCCTATAAGCAACAAAATTCATTTGAACTAGAGACCATGGATGGAAAACCTAAAGACATTCCAGTAAATGGGATCTATCTGAAACATTTCAATTAAGGAGGGGCTCTTAATGTATCATAGTTAGTTAGTTTTCTTTCCTTTTCTTGCTTTCCTATTTTCCCGCTTTCTTTTCCTGCTTTTCCTTTCAATAAGTGTTCGCGAACACGTGTCAGCAATGCAAAGCCCCTTCTCTTTTGGTCTTGCATTTATTAAGGTTGATCAGCAATCCCCAAATCCCCCAGAAGTACATGCTTTTCAGAAAGGATAACCACTCTCGTAACATATCTAACACTTCGTTCCATGCAGATTTCGAAAAGATACACTAGCTGTTTCTTGGCATTAATGCCATTAATAAGATAGGATGTGTCATTAATTATCTTCATAAGATCCAATGAGTTAGTGTTAAATCCTAAGTGTAGCTCTCATTTTCTCCTATCTCTCTGCTTGGAATCACTATTGTGTTTGATTTATGTCCCTAGCAAGTGCCTTTCAGCTGTGCGTCACTCTTGTTAAACAATTTCATTCTTTCCTGTGTCAAAGCTTCCTACATTCTTCTCAAAGATACAGATATGTCTGAAACATAGTCTCCTCAAGAGGGACTTAGAATTTATGAGTGAATTGATAAGCTATTGAACAACAAATTGTATGCTTCAGCGCCCGCGCAACCAAGAAAAACCTATCCAAGAACAAGGGTCCCTAAGGTAGGATATTCTGTTGACCCAGCAAAGGTGAAGGATTATGCAGATGGCATATTCAACACATCCCTTCAAAAGAATACCAAGGCTCTCCAGGAGAGGGCACATCAGAGGTGTATTCTTAGAGCAAATAGTGGGTAATCTAAAACTTTTGGTATGAGGATATGGACCTCGTGATTGGCATAGTTCCTGGTTCCTAGTGTTCACCTGTGTCTCGAATTAATTGAGTTATGTGCAGAACTATTTCATGCACCATCAAACACTATACAACAGGGCCCTTTCATAGTACATATTATGCCCAAGGCCATAAGAGACATGCTGGCCCTGCAACATGATAGAACAACCACATTTCCAATTGTTGCTAAAATACAAAACACATGGGCAAATGTAATCAACAAAGTGAAGTTCCTGAATTCAGAGATGCAGCTGGGAGATGATAATACTCATATGCCAACACTACCCACTAGGTGGGCACAATTTAGTCAAAATGTTCAAGAGGCACTTTCGATGACAGCCTCCATTTTTGGGATGAGAGAGGATAACACAGTCCATGACTAGCAAATATCTATCATTTTTAGATTAAATACTATGGACAAATCACAAGAGTACTGGCTCAATTTATCAGAACAAATTGCTAACACCATGATTGATCAGCTCTCAAAATTCAAGTCAAAATGAATTTTCAGGTATTCTTCTTTTCTATTCCACCTAATGCTATATCAGAACCATAGTCTTTTTGCACAACATATGCATTTGAATATGTATGACCTAGATTTTGGTCAAAACAAAACTATCCCTATGTCTGCATGGACACATGTGTTATCTGAGGCCTCCAACCCTTATGAGTTTTGGGAACTTTTTGTAGCCCCTACCTTTTCCCAACTAAGCCTTGAGCATGTAGAACATAGATTGACACAGGGTATAAGGGGTTTTATGACCAATTTCCCATTTCCCTATGATTATTTCTTTGGGGCACATAATACCATAATCAGAGTCCATGGTTTCAATGAGGAACCCATGCTATTACCTAAAGTATTAACCCCTAGGGTCGTATTCTTAAAAGTAACCCGACAGGTGTCTATAGTTGATAATGATTTTGGCCACAAGAAAAGAAAGAGGAAGATGTATGATATCCCATGGGTCAGGAAAAATATGACACTTGAGGTTAGAGATGCAGAAAAGATTTTGTTAAGGAAGCTAGCTGCCCTTGGTTTCCTCATCATTGAAGATAAATGGAAATACGACCTAGATAGTTTTTTGGCCTCTTGGATTATGAATAACAAAGTCCATGCTAAAATGACACATGAGGGTCACCCAGTCTAGGAGGACAGGAGGAATCCAAAAGAGGATAACCCTGACCTATATGTAGAATTATCTGATTTTCCCTTTGAGGGGGCCAGGCCATGGGAAACCTTCTATGTCAAAGAGAAGGAATTTGATCCTAAGTCAAGAATGACTACTGGTTTGAGGAAAACATTGAAGGCCCAAGATTGGAAACTAGAAAAGATTGAAGCCTATTGGAAATATAGGCAAGAGATTTTAAAGATCACACATTCATTTGGGAATATTGACACTGATGAAAAATGGGAATCAATCTAGGATGAGTGGCATCCCTCCCTAGTCTCAAGCCCAGACACTAGTAGAATTCAGAGGAAGGGTGAGGAAACATAGGAGGAAATAGAGTTAGCCCAAACTATGCAAGAGATAGGACATACCTCATCTGCTGCTCCTACATCTTCATGGCCATAATCCCTCAGCACCTTAGAGAAGAAAAAAGGTGTGGTATCATCACCAACCATATGGACTCAAGTAGCTTCAGCATCTAGGGGTTCCAGATTTGTTCCTTTGCAACCACTAGTGGTGGTAAATGTTGAAGAGAAAGAAACAGAGGAAACAGGAGAGAGATTTAGGAAACATAGGAAGCTGCACCTGCAAGAGGAGTTAGACGAAGAAATTGAACTACAGTAGAAACAACTGCCAGTCACCTCTTCGATCGCTCAGGTAAGTGTTTCTTCTCCCTTTTCTACTTTGTCTCTTTCTTCTACTTTAGGAGTGGCAATCCCAATTAGCCAAGCATTTATACCCCCTGCCACTTCTGCTATGCTTACGTTAACCCTTGCCATAATTGCCAGTTCACAGGCCATTTCATTACCACTATTTTCTCCATCTGTGCCAAAAAGAACCCCTCCTCAAGTTTCTCCTAGCCAGCAATTATTGGCTATTCCCTATGGCCTGCCTCAAGGTCATTCCTTTGCTGGAGGATACATTGCAATCCCTCCTACTTTCCAAGCCCAATCAGACATAGCAAAAAGGGATAGAGAGGCCAGAATGGACAAAAAGAGAAAGAAAGAAAATAAGAGCCTTGCTATGGCACACATGAGGTCACTTTTTGACCCCATTCAACAATCACTGACAGTCACACATTTGTCTCCAAATGTGGTGAAACCTAATGAACAAATGTAGCCCCAAGACTATTCAATGAATGTTGTGGCTATGGATATGTCTCTTTTCAGACCACAGGATAGGATAGAGCTACTAAATGAGACTACATCTGTTGTAGCAACTGACTATCTGAAAGTGTCCAAGAAGTTGCAGAAAGCAGAGAATGATTTAGCTCAAGAAAAAGTGAATAGTAGCAACCTTGCTGGGGAGGTTCAATCCAAGAAGAATGAGATTGAGAGTCTGAACAAATAGTTGCAAAATATTGTTTCTTTTCAGATACATCAGGCTACACAGGCCCAGAATGCTTCTCTTAAGTCTAAGCTAGCACAAGAAAAGGCTGCAGTGACTGTTTTGAGATAGGAGAAAGCCACTTTAGAGAAGAAATATCAAGAGAAGTTACAGTAGGGCACACAATTCCAAAAGAAGTTATTGAGTGAGTAGAATGCTAATGGTGCAATTCAGGCACAACTCCTGGCTGAGCAACAAAGAACAAAGTAGCTGACAATTGAGTTAGCTAATAGCCCACAGAATGTTGGGGTTTTAAATTTGGTGAAAGAGCTTTATGTTTTAGTATGGAAGAGGATATCTGAGGAGATTATCTAGCTAAATCCATCTTTAACATTTTTGTTAAATGCTTAGCAGCTGTGTGAGAAGGTAGAAACTTCGGTACAGGCCACCTTGTCTACTGTTTCATTGAGGGTTTTTGACTCTCAACTTTTATTAAAGAAATTATATGACACAACAGATTAGACTCTGTCAGTAGCAGGTATAAATGGTAGAATGGTCACTGCTAAAAAGGTCAATGAGGTTCTAAGTTGCAACTCTATAGCTACAAATTGTCAAGAGCTCCTCGATACAATGAAAGAGGGAGTAAAAAATATGAAGAAACATATAGAGGATTTGGTGCAGCTAGGGCTTCCTTCACCATTCCCAGATAGTAACATAGTATTGATGATTGATGACATCAAGGCCCTTCTCTTGACCAGGAAAAATGATCAGATAATTTTTCAAGGTTTAAGTGATTCATCATCAGTCAAGGAAGTTAAGGCTATGTTGATACCTATGGCCCAGCTAGAGTTTCAATTAAAGGTTGTGGTACAAATTTTACAAACTTTTTCTCATAAGGATATAATTAATCTTGATTTTTCTTTTCAAGATTTACAAAGTAGACAGGGACTCTCTGATTCAGAATGGTCTATTTATCAGACAACATTGCAAAATTTGTGACTCTAGGTTGTGTTTTCAATACATATATTTTTTCCAGTTTTGGGTTCTTTCCGAGCAGGCTCAGAAGTCCTATTAGTTGCCAAGAACTGTAGAGTGTCAAAAACTCTACATTTTGTTTCAGTCGTAGCAAGTCCACTGGTCTCTATTGTTTCTGTACAAGTTTCAAAGGTATCACTGCGTGGGGTTCTTATGCTTTGTGTGGAAGCCACCAAGTGTCAAGCCAAAGTTAAAGCCGTAGTATTGTTTTAAATATTAACTTTTGTGCGAACCGTGACACGTAGCAAATAGTTCAATGTTTTAAAGTTTCATCTTTGCTGTGGAGGCAGTCCCTAAGGTTCTATATTTTGTGAGGAGTTTGCCACATGTCTATTTATTTTACTGCAGAGTTTGTTGCGTGTTTCTTTCCATAGCATGTTGTTATTAGTAAAGATAGATGGTGGGCCATAGTAATGTTTAGTTTCAAGCCTGCGGAGAATGCCATGTGGTGGTCGCAGAGGAGTTGTTTTGTTCTCGATGCATAGAGTGAGAAACTTAAAGCTTATAAAGTGATGCGGGTTATGCCAAGTGTCAGCTTCCATGGGGAGTTTTAAAAGTTTTAAAGTTTCAACTTTGTTGCGGAGGCTGCCACGTCTTAGCTGGCATGCATGTAGAAGATGCCATCTATCCCAGTCTTTTCCCCTTTGAAGCTAATGCACGTTAAAGGCTATGGGTCCCATTATTAATGTGTTTCATATTATAAAGTGATGTGGATTGCGATAGATGTCAACAGTGGATGTCACTCAAGCATAAAGACACAGTTTTGAGGGCTTTGCGGAAGAAGACAGGTAGATGTTTCTGAGGGCTGCGGAATGCGACAAGTGTCATTTTCCTATTCATTTTTGAGAAACAAAGGAGTTTCTCATTTTACTATGGATGTTGCCATCTGTCACAGTAAGTTTTAAGTTTCAAGTGCGCGGGTCTCACCATGTGTCTATCTTTTAGTGAGGGAGGTATGCCACATATATTTTGCCCCAGCTAATGAGCCTACAGGAAGGGATGGTCGTTATAGATTCGAAGGATAGTAACCGTTCAGGAACTTCCAATTATTTTTAGTTGTGTTGGGCCATTGGGGATTTGGTTGTTATGACACTCTAGAGTCAGATCTATGATTATAAATATGTAGTATTTGTAATAGATCGATATATACAGACATACACAGAGATAGAGATATGTTTTTGTGATAAGTTTTGTCAGAGAATCTAAAAGAGAAGTCAGATACTTTGTTGTGGCCAGTTGATGTCATTTTACCTTTATTTTGTTGTTCTTGATAAGAAAGTTAATGTATCTATGCATGTATCTGTGCCTTTTATGTTGCTGGGAGATTAATGAGAAGAACTCTATTCTGTGACTTGGTTGATATTATCTGTGTCATTACAAAGTGTCTGATTGTGAGCCTTTGATTATATTCATTACATCTATTTATGTTAATCATGCAGTATCTGCTCTTTAATATAACTGAATCTTGAGAATAGTTTCACTGTGCTTAATTTGAAGGGAATACTTTTACTCAGGTGCATCGCCATAGTTAGATTTACTTAATTGTATCTGTAATCTTGTTAACTTCTTACCCTTTTCCTCAAAACCCATTTAAAATAGAGAAGAGTGAGCTTCTTTAAAATTTGGAGGTTGTTTCAAGTAGCAAGTTCCACATTCTTGAAACTTCCCATGTTGGTGTTAGAACCTGTGCAATTTTATACATCAACAGCTTGACATGTCTTTCTAATGAGGCGAGCTTTTTTTGTTTGTTGGCTTACAATTGTCAATATAATGACATGTTGTGTGACATTACTATCCTTGGTGCATGAGGTGGAACCCACACTCTCATATGTACTCATTAGATTCTTTACAATTGATTTTTCACTTGACACATTCGATGTTCTTAAGCCAAGAATCTTCATAGTGGGCCTAAATTTCAGATTTCTCATCAGTTCACTAAAGAGTTGACATCTTCTGGTTTCATTTAAATTCTCAAAGAATAATTTCCATATCTTATTTGCATATCTTTGGCAAGTGTGCATGGGAATCTTATCCTACATGGGCTCCAATACATTCTCATCAATATCAATTAGAAACTTAGGCCTTCTATGCAAAATTCTAGGAGGCGTTTTATTTGGTAAAGTAGACTGAACATTAGGAATTTCTTCAATATTTACTTGAGATGGGATAGATGACGTACCTTCAATTGGAGGTGAAAAGGTTGAAAATGACGTACCTTCAACTTGAGGTGTGGATGATGGCATGTGACCAACTTGAGAAGAAAATGTAGATGTGCCTTCTACTTCACCTGTGAAAGATGAAGTGTCTCCAATTCGAGAACATAATGATGGTGTTCCTTTAACTTGACCTGTGGACAATGGAGTGCCTCCAACTTGGAGATTCACTTTCCTCATTGCATGAAGTTTTTGCATTCGTTCCCTTTGTTCTGCCAATTCCATCTCTCTTAGCTTCGGTAGACGTGTCACGTTCCTCTTCAATTGGCAATGGTGGAATATCTTCTTGTATGGTTGACAATTTCCTGCTTTCCTAAATTCACCTCATTCTTTCTCTTTTCCTCTCATTCTCAGCTTTGTGCTCTTTTGGTGTTAGAGTCTTTGCTCGTTTCCTCTACATGAAGAATAAGACAATGATCATTAGAAATTTTATAATGACAATGAATAGCACAGTATAATGAATAACAAGGTTTTACAAACTTCTGAATAAGACACCTCACATCAAGATAACTTGAACATACATAAGTCATGGAGTATGCATTTGAACACACATATACACTTGAATCTAGTTTGAATAGAAGAGAGGAGGACGAACTTGGAGGAAGAAATAAGAAGTTATACCCTATTTTTCTACTGTAACTCATTTTTTTCTGCAAATTCACTGTTTCAGACCATACCTAGGCCATGTATGGTACTATCAAGTCTTAAAATTTATTGGATGAGTTAGGTGTATGTGTTAACTTTCATTTGCACCTATTTTAAGGGTTTTTCATCGAGTTTAGAGGGACTTCTAATTGAATTCCTAAAACTGTCTAGTGGACTGTTAGAAAAAGGGTTTTGAGAGAAAAAAATAGCTAATTTACCTATCCACCTACTATACAAACATGTGGCTTGGTGGAGAGGCTAAGTTTGATGTCTCTAACATGAATTTGGAAGGTTTTGTGCAGGGAAGGAGTCTAAGAGGGTTTTGTGTAATGCCCTAAGTGCAGTTTCATGCATTTTCCAAGTGGAAAGGGTGGCTAAATAGTGGTTCATTATGAATTTGAATGCAACTTGGCCAAGCAAGTGTTCCTATAGCATATGCAGGCCTATTTAAAGGTGAATCAAGTGTTAGTTTGTTCTAGGTTGGTGTGAGGCCTACCTTTTAACTCCCTTAGTTTGATCATTTTATATTACTGTTGGTGACACATTTTAGACTTTTGGGGACTGTTGATCCCAATATGTAGGACTATTAGACTATATGCTATTACTTTTGATTTACTATGTTTAGCATGATTGTGATTAGACTAGATCCTGATTTTGATTCACTGATAAGGATATTGACATGTGATTTGCATTATGATACTATTTGAGACACTAGTTATGTGATTATTGTCATGGGGTTATTATGTAATGTTACCTTGAGATGGATTATAGAAATGCAAAATTATGTATCTAATTATGATGTGATGTTTATGATTGTTTTATATGTTTATGTGATGGTGTGAGTATATGGGTACTTTTCTTTGGCTATGATATACATGTTGGATTAATCTTTTGTTTAAGTACATAGGTGTTCTAACCAAGCCACGAATAATCGGAGATGATCCCACACATTATTGTGAATTCCCATGTTAAGCTGATCTAGTTCCAAGAGGAACCAAGATCAACTATGTTATGCATGATGAAATTTCATAATGTTATGTGTGGTTTTGTTTGGGATAGGTCTACACCTTTTATATTTGATTTTATTTTGGTGTTGTAAAGGTGTGATGTTTAATTGATTTTATTTTTGAGTTTTTATTTTTGTGACCCCTTTTTATGTGATTTTACTCACCCTATGGTGCTCAAAATGGGCTAAAAGTGACCCTAGGTTTTACCCTTAGGGTCTAGGGACCTTTTGAGCTTGTCTAACCTTAGGTAAACTCCCATTTGGTCACTTAAACTTCACCCTAAAGTAAAGTGACGAAAATATAAGTTTGGGAAGGAGAGGAAGGTTGGGTCAAACACTCAACCTCATCCACACCTCTTCCCAAGGCTTTGGGAGGCTTCAAGACCACTAAATTGTGGAGGACTTAACTCTAAGGCTATCCCACAATTGGTGAGGGTACCTTGGGCTTTTGTGGGCTTTCCTAGGAGGATATGATTGGGGCACTTGTAGTACCCACATTCTTCTTTGGCTCCACTTTTCTCTCCCACATGTGTGAGAGAGCACAAGTGGAGGGGGCAAGACTTGGTGGAATGGGAGGGTGACACGTGTCAACCCCACATTCCATGAAGCTTGCAATTGGTTGTGAGGAGGAAGGAGAAGGTGACATGTGTCACCTTCTCATTCCTCAAGGCTCATGAGGAGAGCCTATTTTAATCCCTCTTGAAGAGAGGGAGAGGGTTGTTGATTTGTTTTCAATTTTAATTTTTATTTGAATTTGGGAAGAGATTTAGAGGAATTTTTGGAGGCTCATTTGGAGAAGGACTTGGAGGTGGAGTTGGAAGGGCTCTTCTTCAACTATCTTCCTTGTGGGCTATTTAAGGTAGGATTCAAGGCTTGAAGCCTTTCCTTATGTAATTTACATTTCTTGTGTGATGTTTGTGTGCGTATTTTTATATTTTATTGTTGTGGGGATTTTTATGGGTGTTGTGAGAGCCTCTCCACTTGGTGAAAATTCTCAACATGTGTGGGATGGGGGAGGAGTGAACCTCCTTGAGGTCACATATTAATTGTTTTGGTATTTTTTGCCTTGAGGGCAAGTTGTGATTATGGACATTTTTGAATGGCTTGAGTGCCATGGAGAAATATGTGAAATTTCATATATTTGTGTTGGCTTAAGGCCTTGTGAAATTTGGGTTTTGAGATATTTTGAGTGGCACTCTTGAGTTGAGTGATGTCCACTCCCCTACCCCCCTTTAAACTCATTTCTATAAGTTTTGTTTTGTGCAACTAAAGGGAGTTCTTCATGTTTATTTGCTTTGAGTGTTTTGTTGTGATGTGGAGTGAAAGTTCCTTGTGTGAGGATGACCTCCAAGCTTGAGGGTGACTCATGAGTGAGTCTATGGTAGCGAGGAGAGCAGTATATCATGGCTTTTCCCCCTTCCCATATTTGTTATTGTAGGTTCATTAAAGTTTTGGAGGTTGGAAGAAAAAAAAGACTTTTTATCTTTAAGTTTGTCATTTTGGCTATTGTGAGCCATGTCTAAGTTTGGCCTTGTGTAATTTGTTCAAGTTAATAGAGAGAAGATCTTTTTCTCTCTTTATATGTAAAGTAACATGTTTATAATTTGAGTTGTATTTGGCTTATTTTGAAGTTGGAAATAAAAAAAATAGTTGCTGATGTAATTGTTATGTGATTGGAAAAATGTGCATTGAAAGAAAAAAAATGTATCCTTAAAATTACTAGTAGTTTTATATGTTTCCTTCAAGTAAATAAAAAGAAATGTTGTTTGTATTATTGATTTTTTTTTAAAAAGGGGGTTGTTGTTTTTATCTCACAAAAAAAAAGACATATAATGTGTTTGTAGTCTTTTTTTAAAAAAATGCATTTAACTTACCCTTCCTTTAAAGTAGAAAATGGTTGTTTTGTCACTATGAGGTTTTCGTTGGTGTATATGTTTATAAAAATATATACATATATATCCATTTATATTGATTTTTCATCATTTAGCTTGCTGGAAGAACTTGTGAAATAGATAAACTGTGTGTGTGTGTGTGTGTGTGTGTGTGTGTGTGTGTGTGTGTGTGTGTGTGTGTGTGTGTGTGTGTATTTACAATAGTTTTTACATTTTAATAAACTGAAAAAAAAAGTGATATTGAGACAACTATGTATATCTCCTTGAGTGTATATATATATTGAAACTGTATGTTAGATAGCAAATAAATGTTAAACAGAAATTAAATTTTGAAACTGTATGAAAATTTTGTTGGGCATTCCAAACAACGACGGGCTATTTTATTAACTATTAGTAGTGTTTTTTTTTGTATTGTGGAATGGGGGGGTTGGGGGGGAGGGGGCGACAGCCGTAATGCCATTGTCCCCTTTATTATTTCCGTATATGGGGAGTGGGGGTGGGGCAGATACCCCACCCACCACTCCATTTTATATGGAGTGGGGGGTGGGGTATCGTCCCCCCCAATCTTTTTTTGTTATTCAAAATAAACACAAAAAACATAGTTTATGATATTTTTTTATGGTGGCGCCAAAAAAAAAAAAACCAGACGCCGCTCCACTTCCTTTGGCCATTCGGCCTCCCCTTGAAACCTACGAACACCTTCAATATATATATAAACACACACACACACATACATACATATGTGTGTGTGTGTGTGTGTGTGTGTGTGTGTGTGTGATATATACTCCTTGCTTCAATCATGTAAAATATTTAGATCTAGTTTTTCAACTAGTGTATATATATACACACAATAAGGGGTTTTTTTTAAGGCATATATTAAATGAGTATACCTCATGGAGTGACCGCCATGGATGTCCTCTTTCAAACCTGCAACTCAAAAAAAAACAACAAAGAAGAAGAGGAGAAGAGATGAGAAACAAAATAGGAGAAATGAGGAGATTGAATAGGGTTAGGGCTTTCCTTATTCCATAAGGAAACTATTTTTTATTTATTTGGGGAACTTTTAGGGCTTGAGATTTTAAATTAGCTTTTTATTATTTTTTTCCCTCACTTTTTGACTTGGATTAATTATTATTGTTTTATTACTTTGTTTTGCTATTTTAAAATGTGATGCCTTGAGATCATGGGTTGAGTGATAAAATCAAATATATGTGGGTAACTTTATTTTTGCTAGATAAATTTAAATTATTAGAGGTTAGGAATTATTTTCTATTAATTAATTGTGTGGGATCATTTAAAGTTTAGCTCTTTGATCTAGAGGTTTTTATTGATTGATTTAATTATTTTGATGTGGGGATTAATTATTGTATAGGTATCTTTCGAAACTACTATGGCCACCTTATTTAATTTTAGAATTGATTTAATTTAATTTATCGCATGTGGAAATTAATCAAAGAGGTTAATTTTATTTTATCCAAATTAGTTGATTTAATTTTTTTAATCTAGCGTGTAATAAATAATTAATTAAATAAGTCATTTAATCTAATTTAGTGAGTTGAGGGAACCTTTGTTTTAAATTTTGTTATTAGAATAATCCCTATGCACACCCGAGAGGCGTTATGCTACCAAATTTTTCCAAAATCTAGGGTTAATTTAATTTAGCAATTTTAAACCTTGCGTAGGGTAAAATTTGAATGATCTTGCAACTTGTTTTTAATTAAGTGGTTATTTAATTCTGTTATGCTTTTATAAGTAGGTATTGGATTTCGACTCGTATCGAAATTCGTCACTCACCTAGGACAACTTAGGGTTTTGATCTTTCAATCCTAACCCTAGTGACGATGCTGCTTGCGTCGCATTGACCCCCTTAGTCGGCCTTCATCATGAAGGGGAATGTGCATGTGATCGCATTGACCCTGAATTTGATTGACACGTTTACACCTTATGTGTATTGCCACCAAGCACACTGACGTGTACGAGGGAGTTTCTAGAGATGCATGAAATTTTTTTGATATTTTGTGTCATGACCACATGACAAATGTCGATATGACACGTGTGTTGTGTGTCGTGACCACATGGGAAATGTGGGCATGACATTTGGTATTAGAGCCTAAGTTTAAACACTAGGCTTGTTTGGGTATGTTACTTATTCTACAAATTCTTATGATTTGTGACTACCTTGTTCTTGTAGGATGCCACCCAGAACAAGGTGAGCACATTCACGCTGCACTACATCCGTAGAGTTGCATAGTGACTCATTAGCTGAGGGTCAGGGACCATCGGCACCTTAGGCACCACCTGCACCTAATATAGGACCACATATCTTATAGGCATTATAGGCAGTGTTAGATAGGTTACCACCAGCCTCAGTTGAGCCACGTATCAAGCCGTGTGTCGAGCCCCACATTGATCCGTGAGAGGAACCACGTGGAGAGTCACGTGTGGAGCCACATGTAGAGCCCCGTGTCGAGCTGCAAGTGGCACCACATGTAGAGTCTTATGTTGAGATACCTGACACGATAGAGAAGGAGGTTGGTTTAGCTTACATAGCTCATAGTAGGAGCCCTCCACATCATGCTAGGCAAGAGGAGGCAGTGAGAGTAGAGCAAGTTTTTCACGAGCCTTATGGTTATGATGTGGATGAGCCTATTCAAGGACACAGAGACTGTGGCGACCCCATCAGAGATTTACTAAGGCTAAATCCACCTACCTTTTCAGGGACCATAGAGGGAGCCAAGGTAGAGGCTTGGCTTATCAGTTTAGACAGGTGCTTTGCATTGTGTCCTTATGAGGGCAACACGAAGGCACAAGTGGTAGTTCACCTGTTGAGAGATGTAGCAGTGACTTGGTGGCACACTGAGGAGTGCAAGCACCACTTATCTTTGGATACACTGTCATGGGACACTTTTAATGAGCGCTTTAATGTGCGTTATCTGTCAGACCACTACAGGTAGTGTTGTATTGATGAATTCCATAATTTATAGCAGCAAGGTTCTATAGTAGCACAGTATGAGGGTAGGTTCACAGAGCTATCACATTATGCAAAGTATCTCCATGATGAAAAACTTTTGGTTCACAAGTTTATTAGAGGTTTGAATTATGGGATATTAGGGTCTGTGTGCATGGCAGACCCCCATACGTTGAGTGAGGCTGCCGAGAAGGCATACATTGTTGAGAATATATAGGGATGAGGTCAAAGTTCACGCCCTGAGTTTAAGGATCCTAGCTAGCAGTAGTAGTAGAATTTCCATAGACCACCACCACCTTAGAGAGGAGGGTTTAGTTGTGCACCTTTACCTCCTAGGCCTCCATAGCAGCAATAGTTTCAACAGAGGTTCAGGCTCCAGCAGAGGCCACAGGGAGGACAGAATCGCAGTTGGTAGTAGTAGGGCTCGCATAGGGATCAAAGATAGTAGGGACCACCTGTAGGAGCCACTAGATCTCAACAGTCTTACAGGGGTTCTCAAGGGTCCACAGGATGGACTAGACAATAGCAGAGTAGTAGGACTCAAACTGGACAGGTCTAGACTCGGGGCCCATGCTATGTATGTGGTGGGGCAGGACATTTAGCCAGAGAGTGCCCATAGGGCTTTATGATAGGGAGACAACCTCATGTAGGAGGATTAGAGCAGATGGTAGGAGATGTGGGTAAGTCCCACCATATTTTTGCAGTAATTGTTAACCACCAGGCTGACTTCTAGGCCTCAGTAATCGAGACAACAAGTATGATTGGGGATGTTTCCATTGCTATTTTATTTGACTCTAGTGCTACTAATTCTTTTATATCTCCATCGTTAGTGGAGCTTTACAGGCTGGTAGCCTCTAGGTAGGGCGATAGGTGGTAGGTTGAGTTGGCCACAGGTGCTAGGATGTCAGTAGATGCTTTGCTTTAAGATTGTGAGATCTCTTTGGGGGCCTTCACTACATTATGCGACCTTAAGGTTATACCTTTAGGATCCTATGGTGTAGTTTTAGGCATGGATTGGTTGGTAGCTCATAGAGCCAAGCTATATTGTCGCCGAAAGGTGATTAGCTGTTTAGATGATCATGGCATGTCAGTTAAGGTAGTGGGTATTTAGAAGCCCATGGAAGTTCGTATGATATCTGCTTAGCATCTTAAGCATTGCATGCAGAAGGGATGTTAGTTGTTTGCCATCACTGTTAGTGACAGATCAGAGGATGAGCCAGAGGCGACATTAGATGACCATCCTATCTTGAGGGAGTTCACCGATGTCTTTCCACTAGAGTTACCAAGTGTGCCTCCATGTAGAGAGGTAGACTTCCACATTGATCTAGTGCCGGGTACTGAGCCAGTGTCTCGTGCACCCTACAGGATGACCACACATGAGCTCATGGAGCTCACATTGTAGTTAGAGGAGTTTCTTGAGAAGGGGCACATCTGACCTAGCATTTCACCATGGGGTGCACTGGTTATCTTCGTGAAGAAGAAGGATGTGTCTCTTCATTTGTGCATGGATTATAGGCAGCTTAATAAAGTGACGGTGAAGAACCGTTATCCTCTACCTAGGATTGATGATCTTTTTGATCAGATGCAGGGAGCTAGAGTGTTCTTTAAGATAGACCTGAAGTCCGGTTACCATCAGTTGCCCATCACAGAGGCAGACATCCATAAGACTGCCTTCCGGACTCGATATGGCCACTATGAGTTCACTGTGGTACCCTTTAGCTTGACGAATGCCCCTGCAGTGTTCATGAGTCTTATGAATGGGGTGTTTCGTACTTACTTAGATCAGTTTGTGATCATTTTCCTTGATGATATTTTGATATACTCACGGACCGACGAGGAGCATGAGGACCACTTACATCAAGTTTTGCAGTGCTTGAGAGAGCAACAACTTTATGGCAACTTGGAGAAGTGTGCCTTTTTCAGGACTGAGGTGCAGTATTTGGGGCACATCCTATCTAGTGATGGTATCTCCATAGATCCATCAAAGATCAGGGTTATCAAGGATTAGCCAGCACCCACCAGTGTGACAGAGGTCAAGAGTTTCATGGGGTTAGTCAGTTACTACCGCAGATTCATAGAGGGCTTTTCTAGGATAGTGCACTCCATCACTTCCCTTCAGTAGAAAGGGAAGAGCTTCACTTGGACTAAGCAATGCAAGAGGACCTTTGGGGTCCTCAAGGAGTGCCTTATCAGTACTCCCATCTTAGTAGTTCCTGATCATGCAGAGGATTTTGTGGTTTGTACAGATGCATCACTTGAGGGTTTTGGAGCTGTTCTTATGTAGTGTGGTAGAGTGATGGCATATGAGTCATGAAAGCTCAAGACCCATGAGATGAACTACCCCACTCATGATTTAGATCTTGCAGCAGTGGTCCATGCTCTCATTCGATGGAGACACTTTCTATTGGGACGTCACTTTGAGCTTCATTCAGATCACCACAATTTGCAGTACATATTCACATAGCTAAATTTGAATGCCCACCAGCGGCATTGGATGGAGTTTATTTATGAGTACAACTTTGATGTCAAAGGGAAGGAGAATGTGGTCGCTGATGCATTGAGTTGGAGGAGCCACGAGATCCTGACCTTAACCTTGAGTGTGGACTTGAGAGGGCACATTAGTCTGCATCTACCTGAGGATGAGTGGTTTCTTGAGGTGCAGCAGGAGATCCAATCATAGAGAGCCCTTGTGGACAAGTCTATAGGATATTCCTTGGAGACAGATGGGTTACTTAGACATCGACAGCTCATCTATGTACCCCGTGCAGGTGACCTATGTGCAGTAGTTCTTTTAGAGGCTCATAGAACACCTTATGCAGCACACTCGAGGGTGAAGAAGATGCATATTGACTTGCAACAGTTATACCATTGGGCAGGTATGAGACAAGATATTGCAGAGTATGTTGCTCAATGCCTTAAGTGCCAGAGGGTCAAGGCCGAGCATCAGCATCCACTAGGTCTTTTATACCCTCACGAGATACCTGAGTGGAAATGGGACACCATTTCCATGGATTTCATTGTTGGTCTTCCTATGTCATCTCACCACCATGATGCTATCATGGTGATGATTGACAAGTTGACCAAGGTGGTGCATTTTTCACCTGTACGCACGACGTACAATGCACCATCAGTGGCGAGAGTATTCTTGGATGACATTGTGAGATTACATGGGGTACCTCGCCGCATCATTTCTGACAAGGACTCATTGTTCACATTAGCCTTTTGGAGGGCTTTTCAATAGGCATTGAGCACACAGTTCAACTTTAGCTCCGCTTATCACCCCGAGACAGATGGTCAGACAGAAAGGGTGAATCAGGTATTAGAGGATATGCTCTGTATGTATGTTATGGACCACCAATCTAGATGGGAGGAGTATCTGTATGTGGTTGAGTTTGCCTACAATAATAGGCATCACAGCTCGTTGGGTATGCCTCCTTATCAGGCCTTGTATGGGAGACCTTGCAAGACACCATTAAGTTGGGACCGTATAGAGGATAGGGTTGCTATAGAGCTAAAGCTAGTGCAGGATATGGAGTAGTAGGTCGCCTTGATTAGACAGAGACTTTAGGGGGCATAGGATCGACAGAAGAAGTATGTCGATGCTAAGAGACTGGATCAGAGCTTCTCAGTTGGTGACAGAGTATTTTTGAGAGTGCGGCCACACAAGAGTCCAATCCGTTATGGAAAGAGATCAAGCTCATACCATGGTTCGTGGGGCCTTTTGAGATATTAGAGCAGATAGGACCCGTAGCCTACCGTCTAGCCTTGCCACCTAGCCTGTTGCGCATCCATGATATTTTTCATGTGTCTATGTTACATCAATATATATCTGATTTATCTCATGTATTGGACTAGAGTGCTCTGTAGGTAGAGGCAGACGGATAGTTGGCTTTGGAGCCAATTCGTATATTGGCTCGTCGGACACTAGGCCTTCAAGGTCGAGAGTTGGACTAGGTTAGGGTCCAGTGGGACAGGTACGATGAGGTCACGATAACATGAGAGGATGCAACTAGATTAAGGGCACTTTATCCTCACCTCTTTGACGATTTCTAAGAGGAAGTTTAGTCTTAGGGGGGAGGATGTGAGGCCTACCTTTTCACTCTCTTAGTTTGATCATTTTATATTACTGTTGGTGAAACATTTTAGACTTTTAGGGACTGTTGATCCTAATATGCATGACTATTAGATTATATGTTGTTACTTTTGATTTACAATGTTTAGCATGATTGTGATTAGACTAGATCCTGATTTTGATTCACTGATGATGATATTGACATGTGATTTGCATTATGATACTATTTGAGACACTAGTTATGTGATTATTGTCATGGAGTTATTATGTGATGTTACCTTGAGATGGATTATAGAAATACAAAATTATGTATCTAATTATGATGTGATGTTAATGATTATTTTATATGTTTATGTGATGGTGTGAGTATATGGTTACTTTACTTCGGCTATGATATACATGTTGGATTAATCTTTTGTTTAAGTGCGCAGGTGTTCTAATCAAGCCATGAATAATCAAAGATCATCCCACACATTATTGTGAATTCCCATGTTAAGCCAATCTAGTTCCAAGAGGAACCAAGATCAACTATGTTATGCATGATGAAATTTCATAATATTATGTGTGGTGTTGTTTGGCATAGGTCTACCCCTTTTATATTTGATTTTATTTTGGTGTTGTAAAGGTGTGATGTTTAATTGATTTAATTTTTGAGTTTTTATTTTTGTGACCCATTTTTATGTGATTTTACTCACCCTATGGTGCTCAAAATAGGTTAAAAGTGAACCTAGGTTGTACCCTTAGGGTCTAGGGACCTTTTAAGCTTGTCTAACCTTAGGTAAACTCCCATTTGGTCACTTAAACTTCATCCTGAAGTAAAGTGACGAAAATGGAAGTTTGGAAAGGAGTGGAAGGTTGGGTCAAACACTCAACCTCATCCACACCTCTTCCCAAGGCTTTGGGGAGGCTTCAAGACCCCTAAATTGTGGAGGACTCAACTCCAAGGCTCTCCCACAATTGGTGAGGGTACCATGGGGGTTTTGTGGGCTTTCATAGGAGGATATGATTGGGGCACTTGTAGTATCCACATTCTTCTTTGGCTCCACTTTTCTCTCCCACATGTGTGAGAAAGCACAAGTGGAGGGAGCAAGACTTGGTGGAATGGGAGGGTGACATGTGTCACCCCCACATTCCATGAAGCTTGCAAGTAGTTGTGAGGAGGAGAAGAAGGTGACACATGTCACCTTCTCATTCCTCAAGGCTCATAAGAAGAGCCTATTTTAATCCCTCTTGAAGAGAGAGAGAGGGTTGTTGCTTTGTTTTCAATTTTAATTTTTATTTGAATTTGGGAAGAGAGTTAGAGGAATTTTTGGAGGCTCATTTGGAGAAGGACTTGGAGGTGGAGTTGGAAGGGCTCTTCTTCAACTATATTCCTTGTGGGATATTTAAGGTAGGATTCAAGGCTTGAAACATTTCCTTATGTAATTTACATTTCTTGTATGATGTTTGTGTGTGTATTTTTATATTTTGTTGTTGTGGGGATTCTTATGGGTGTTGTGAGAGTCTCTCCACTTGGAGAAAATGCTCAACATGTGTGGGGTGGGGGAAGAGTGAACCTCCTCAAGGTCACATCCTAGTTCTTTTGGTATTTTTGGCCTTGAGGGCAAGTTGTGATTATAGACATTTTTTAATGGCTTGAGAGCCATGGAGAAATATGTGAAATTTGGTATATTTGTGTTGGCTTGAGGCCTTGTGAAATTTGGGTTTTGAGATATTTGGAGTGGCACTTGAGTTGAGTGATGTCCACTCCCCTACCCCCCTTTAAACTCATTTCTATGAGTTTTGTTTTGTGAAAGCCATGGGAGTTCTTCATGTTTGTTTGCTTTGAGTGTTTTGTTGTGATGTGGAGTGGAAGTTCCTTGTGTGAGGATGACCTCCAAGCTCGGGGGTGACTCATGAGTGAGTCTATGGTAGTGAGGATAGCAATATATCGTGGCTTTTCCCCCTTCCCATATTTGTTATTGCAGGTTCATTAAAGTTTTAGAGGTTGGAAGAGAAAAAAGACTTTTTATCTTTAAGTTTGTCATTTTGGCTATTGTGAGCCATGGCCAAGTTTGGCCTTGTGTAATTTGTTCAAGTTAATAGAGAGAAGATCTTTTTCTCTCTTGGTATGTAAAGTAACATGTTTATAATTTGAAATGTATTTGGCTTATTTTGAAGGTGGAAATAAAAAATAGTTGCTAATTTAATTGTTATGTGATTGGAAAAATGTGCATTGAAAGAAAAAAAATGTATGCTTAAAATTACTAGTAGTTTCATATGTTTCCTTCAAGTAAATAAAAAGAAATGTTGTTGTTTGTATTAGTGATTTTTTTTTTAAAAAAGGGGGTTGTTGTTTGTATCTCACAAAAAAAAAAGACATATAATGTGTTTGTAGTCTTTAAAAAAAAATGTATTTAACTTACCCTTCCTTTAAAGTAGAAAATGGTTGTTTTGTCACTATGAGGTTTTCATTGGTGTGTGTGTGTGTATATATATCCATTTATATTAATTTTTCATCATTTAGCTTGCTAGAAGAATTTGTGAAATAGAGAAACTGTGTATATATATGTCTACATATATATTAAAATATATATTGAAATTGTATGTTAGACAGAAAATAAATGTTAAATAGAAAATAAATTTTGAAACTGTATGAAATTTTTGTTGGGCGTTCCAAATAGCGACGGGCTGTTTTATTAACTGTTAGCAGTGTTTTTTTTTGTATTGTGGGTGGGGTTTTGAATTTGGGGGGGGGGGCGGGGGGGGGGCACGATAGTAATGCCACCGTCCCCTTTGTTATTTCGCTGTGGGGAGTGGGGCTAGGGCAGATGCCCCACTCGCCACTCCATTTTATATGGAGTGGGGGGTGGGGTATCCGTCCGCCCCCCCAAAAAAAATCTTTTTTTGTTATTCAAAATAAACACAAAAATGTAGTTTATGATTTTTTTTACGGTGGCACAAAAAAAAAAAAACTAGACACCGCTCTGCTTCCTTTGGCCATTCGGCCTCCCCTTGAAACCTACAAACACCTTCAATATATATATGTATATTTATGTATATATATACACTGGTTGAAAAACTAGATCTGAATAGTTTACATGATTGAAGCAAGGAGTATATAACATATATGTGTGTGTGTGTGTGGGGTCTATACTCCTTGCTTCAATCATGTAAAATATTCAGATCTAGTTTTTCAACCAGTGTATATATATACACAAAAAAAGAAATAAGGGTTTTTTAAAAAAAGGTATATATTAAATGAGTATACCTCATGGAGTGAAGGCCATGGATGTCCTCTTTCAAACCTGCAACTCAAAAAAAAAACAAAGAAGAAGAGGAGAAGAGATGAGAAACAAAATAGGAGAAATGAGGAGATTGAATAGGGTTAGGGCTTTCCTTATTCTATAAGGAAATATTTTTTTTAATTTGGGGAACTTTTAGGGCTTGAGATTTTAAATCAGCTTTTTATTATTTTTTTCCCTCACTTTTTGACTTGGATTAATTATTATTATTTTATTAGTTTGTTTTGCTATTTTAAAATGTGATGCCTTGAGATCATGGGTTGAGTGGTAAAATCAAATATATGTGGGTAACTTTATTTTTTTTAGATAAATTTAAATTATTAGAGGTTAGGAATTATGTTCTATTAATTAATTGTGTGGGATCATTTAAAGTTTAGCTCTTTGATCTAGAGGTTTTTATTGATTGATTTAATTATTTTGATGTGGGGATTAATTATTCTATAGGTATCTTTCAAAATTACTATAGCCACCTTATTTAATTTTAGAATCAATTTAATTTAATTTATCGCATGTGGAAATTAATCAAAGAGTTTAATTTTATTTTATCCAAATTAGTTGATTTAATTTTTTTAATCTAGCGTGTAATAAATAATTAATTAAATAAGTCGTTTAATCCAATTTAGTGAGTTGAGGGAACCTTTGATTTGAATTTTGTTATTAGAATAATCCCTATGCACGCCCGAGAGGTGTTATGCTGCCGAATTTTTCTAGAACCTAGGGTTAATTTAATTTAGCAATTTTAAACCTTGCATAGAGTAAAATTTGAATGATCCCGCAACTTGTTTTTAATTAAGTGGTTATTTAATTATGTTATGATTTTAGAAGTAGGTATTAGATTTCAACTCATATCAAAATTTGTCACTCACCTAGGACAACTTAGGGTTTTGATCTTTTGATCCTAAGCCTAGTAGTGACGCTCCTCGCATCGCATTGACCCCCTTAGTTGACCTTCATCATGAAGGGGAATGCGCATGTGATCACATTGACCCTGAATTTGATTGACATGTTTACGCCTTATGCGTATTGCCATCGAGCACATTGACGCATGCGAGGGGGTTTCTAGGGATGTGTGGAAATTTTTTGATATTTCGTGTCATGACCACATGACAAATGTGGACATGACACGTGTGTTGCATGTCATGACTGCATGGGAAATGTGGGCATGACAGTTGGAGTGGATATGAGATTTTCATTAAAACCCCCTTATTTGTGAAGAAATGAAGGGTTTTCTAGTTTGTACCCTAGATGAGCATAGCTATACTAACCAATGGTGGAATTTGAAGTTTTGTGACATATAGATCTATTTTTTTGGGGTTTGGACTGGTTATTGAATGATCCTTAGGTACTTGCTTTGTTAATTGGACCAAATTAGGCCTATTTCTAGAGAGGGCTAGTCATAGAACTTACATTTTTCCTGAAACAAGGGCATGAAATATTTTGATATGTTGTTCTACTCCATAATGGGTGTCTAAATACTTTTTAGTTTGTGGATTGGCTGAGTTTACACAAAGTTATGCACATTTTTCAAGTTTGGAAGGCTACTAGGCCTTAAGGAGTGATTTGTGGATCAGACATTGGTTGATATTTTCAGGCACTAAAAATGACAAAATTGGTTTGAATACATTATATTTACATGGTGTATTCTTGTGTTAGGGTTGGAGAATAGCTTGGAGCCCTTATGCCTTATGATGCCCTTAAGCACCTAGGATTTGAGGGCTTGGATAGATTGGTTGCTAAGAGGGGATCCTTGTGACTTGAAGAGTGGTTTAGTGGTTCTAGTTGGTGAACATAATCTTGTTAGATGCCTCATCTAGTTCATATGAAGGTCTAAACCCTATTTGTGTGTTGGAGACTTAATGCATTGAAGGGTCATTGAGAGAGTTTGTGAGTCAAATCAAGAACACAAGTTTGTGAAACTTTGTAAAACCAAGTTGTTGTCACCTTGTAGTGCATCATTTGGAAGCCTATTTCAAACATTATAAAGGGGAAAATTGAATGGTTGTATCTCTAAGAAGTAGAAAGCTGAAGTAGTAAATTGTAGAATGATACACAAAACAAACACCACTAAAGAGCATATTTTCCACAGCAAGGATGGAAAAAGAAGTAACTCTCCAAAACTAAGGGAAGAGAAAGGCCAAAACAAAATCAAAGAAGATAACAAACAAGTTGATTTGAGTATGTACACATCTAACAACTATTGGCCTTATTTCAAGGTTGGAGGATATTGTTATGACAAGTGTTGGAAGCTTCATCTAGAGATTCACCCAAATGATAAACGCAAGAGTAAGCAACCACAAAGGAAAAAAAGTACACTAAAACATCCAATTCAAAGAGATAAAAACTCTCACATGAGTCTGCATCAACATTGAATGATGTTAGTAGGTAATGATACTTGGATAGAGTATTTACTTGATTTGCAAAGGAGATAAGTGTGAGTTGCTTTCATTTGTAGGGGCATTTGATTAGCACTCCAATTTTTTCCTATGGATTGAGTTGTGTTCAAGTTTTTCACTTGTAGAGCAAGCAAGTAGTACATTTCACTCACTATGGGCGAGTATGAGAAGTATGGCCACTTGGAGGTCAAGAAAGGACAAGGAAAATACAGAATGTAAGAGCTAGTGATGACATGTTTTGGGTGTTGTAAGCATGCACATTTGTGTTCCATAGTAACATAAATGTTGTAGAATGTAAAATAGATGACTTGTAGCATGTTGTAGCATAACAGTGATGGTTTTCATTATTGTAATGTGCACAAACTCTTATCTCAGTTGTAGCATGTGCATAGTTGTAGGAAGAGAACTCTTTACACATTCATTGTAAACAGTGTATAAATGTATGAATTTCATTGTACATAGATGAAATAAGGACCACTTTCTAATAAATTATAACTTTCATAGCATTGTAAAATGACCTTCAAATGCAAGGAGGATCATACATGGCAGTAGGGTTATATAGACTATGATAGTGGATTGTTATATAGACTTACATGACTGTCCTACACTCATGAAAACCTCCTTTTTAGTGTTTTATCTCCTTGTAACTCCCTTTGTATCATCTTATGTTATGATTCTTGTATGTCCATATATTTACATATATAACTTTCTTCTCTAAAATTTTGTTATGTTGACGAAATAAATAAATAATCTCCATCATATTTTTTATGGATTGAGTGGTATCAAAGTGAGTTGTAACAATTTGTCAAATAGTTTGTGGTGCTCATTTCCTCCATTTTTGTAAGAAAACTATCATTTCATGCATGGTTCTATTAAATGAATTGAATTATGCATGTATTAAGGAGTAAATCCTTCTATATCATCCTAGGGCAAAAATTAAGAGTCTTCCAAAATCAATTTTGGCTCCATGTATACACTCAAATATGAGTATGAAAAACAATTGTTCACTAAAATTATTTTATGAAGTATTTGATAATGTTTTTCTCTTGTATAGCTAAAAATAGGTGAAATAAAGGCATGAAGGGCCGAAACAAGGTGGAAACATGAGGATTTGGAGTCTCTTTGACTAAACTAACTGATATACCTAGACACATCTATGTCTTAGAACATAAAGAACATAAAAAACATAAAGACATAAAGACATTTAAAGACATAAAGAACATAAGAACATATATATGTGAATTAAAATTGAACATACCTTAGAATTCGATATTGCAGTTGACCAATTCTCCAAAAGATGGCTTCAAAATCCTCAAATTCTTGTTTTTCTCAAGTTTGATTATGAATTCTATATAATTCTAGAATAGGATTAGTAAAATCTATGTAAAAAACAAACATATATCATCAAATTCAATCTATATATCAATGGTAATTAGCTTTGAAACAAAATCACACATGAAACATGAAACTTTCAGTTTAAATAATCAAATTTTCTCTAAAAACATGAAAAATCACTTCTTCTATGTTGAAAAGAGAAAAAAGTGGTGGATTCATATAAAAATGATTCTCAATTAGTCAAGCAACATGAAAAGAGTTTTTTTGTCTGATATACTCATGAAAAGCAGGAATAACAGGCATGTGGGGTCTGAAACACGGATCCCACATGCTTTTTTACCATTTTCCATGCTTCTAAGAACGCGATCATGTTATAGTGTGAGTGTGTTCTGGGAAGCATGATAACATAAAGGTAACCTTGTATCTACATGAGAGAGCCTCTCTCTCTCTCTCTCTCTTCATTTCTCTATCCTATATATAAAGAGGGATCGGTAGACATGGAGAGACAGAGAGGGACATGGAGATAGAGAGGATAGGTGGAGATAGAGATGGGGAAAGGGAGAGATGGGGATCGAGATAGAGAAAGGGGTCTATAGAGGGAGAAAGATAGAGATACATATATATAGAGGAGGGAGATATAGGGAGATAGATCTAGCAAGGGAGACATAGATAGGGAAATACAGAGAGAGAGGTAGAGAGGGGTATATTAAGAGATGGGGTTATGAGGATAGATAGCTCGATAGGGAAAGAGATAAAGAGATGTCTAGAGACATAGGGAGAGAGATTTCAAGAGGTAGAAGGATGGGGAGAGAGATAATGAGGAGGAGAGAGAGGTAGAGAGGGATAGATTAAGAGATAGGGATCCATATGTCTAGAGAGATAGAGATAGGGATCCCTATTCTCCCCTCTACCTAGACCATAAACCTAAACCTCTAAATCATAAACCCTAAACCCTAAATAATGCCCCTAACCCCTAACCTAAACCCTAAAATCTAGCATCCCTAAACCCCTAAACCCATAAGGTCCCTAAACCATAAAACCTGGAAGCAAAGGTAGGTATAGTTAGAGAGAGGGATAGAGGAGACAAAGATATCTCTCCCATACTTGGTCTCCTTTGTATCTCCCTATTCACATCTCTACCTAAACCATAAACCTAAACCTCTAAACCTTAACTCCTAACCCCTAAACCATAAACCCTAAACCCTAAATAATGTCCCTAAACCTTAACCCCTAAACCCCTAAGGTCCCTAAACCATAAAACCTCAAAGAAACCCTAAACCTGTATCCCCCTATCTCTCTGAATCTCTATTGGTCCCATCGCTCTATCTCTCTCTAAACCCTAAACGCTAACCCCTAGACCCTAAACCCTAAACTTAAGCATCCCTAAACCTCTAAAGCCTAAATAATTCCCCTAAACCCTTAACCTAAAACCTAAACTATATTTACTTGACAAACCCTAAACTCATGTAAACCTCAAATAGTGAGGGAGAGAGAGATAGAAAGGTAGAGTTAGAGAGTGGGGATCGAAAGAGATCTAGCAAGATAGAGAGATAGGGAGAGAGAGAGAGAGAGAGATAGAGAGAGAGGTAGGTATAGTTAGAGAGAGGGATAGAGGAGATATAGATATCTCTCCAAGGCTTGGTCTCCTATGTATCTCCCTATTCGCCTCTCTACCTAAACCATAAACCTTAACCCCTAACCCCTAAACCATAAACCCTAAACCATAAATAATACTCCTAAATCCTAACGCCTAACCCCTAAACCATAAAAATGAGCAACCCTAAACCCCTAACCCCTAGACCATAAAACCTAGAATTAACCCTAAACCTCTATCTCCCTATCTCTCCCAATCTCTATAACGTGAAAACATGAAAACATTAAGCTTTCATTCCAACCAAATTCATTCCTAATCAATCCCAAATCATCCCTAATCCATTCAATTTCATCTCTAATCATCCCTAAACCACTTCTAATCATCCCTAAACTACTTCACACCATCCCAAATCACATCCAAATCAATTTGACTTCATCCCTAATCATTTGCCAATCAACCTGGATTTCATCTCAAATACCATCCCTAAACTATTCCTAAATCATTCTAATCATTCCCTAATCAGCACTAAACCACTTCAGACCATCCCAAAAACCATTCTAATCATTCCCAAATCATTCCTAATCTAGTCCTTTTCACCTCTCATCATCCCTAAACTAATCCATTTCATCCCAACGCCATACCAAATCAATCTAAGCTCCATCTCAAACGATCCCAAAAATAATCAAAATCAAGCAAATACCTCACTAGGAGCCATTAGAAGATCATAGTGCCAATTTGTTAGTCATTTGCACCATTTTGTATATCATATGTGCCAATATGCTCCTTAGTAGTACCTACCTATCAATCACAAACATCATTCTACACCTAGCCAGTCACAGGTCTCATTCTACCCTCTACCAGCCACATGAGCCATAAGGGTGTGTGCAAGAAGTTGTGTCCACTTATTGGCCAAAAAGTGGAAGTGTTTTCCCTGATTTTCAGAATTTGTCACATTTGACCTAAAAATTTGAAGCACTTAACGGTGGAATTTTGGAAAAAGTCACTAAATATGAAATGTAGTACTCAGAATCTAGTTTCCAAATATGTAATTTTTTTCAATACCCAGATGATAGAAAGTGATTTTGAATAGGTGTTTCTAAAAACCACTGTTTAAAAGTCACTTTTTTTTACTATACCATGTACGTGTACGTCATCCATATTTTGACCTAAATAATCATATTTTTCAAAATCCTTTTGGGAAAAGATTTGTAACTCACTGAAGCACGTTTTCCATATTTTTTTGTAATTTTTTATTGAATATATATTTTTTCATTAATTTTTTATTGGCCATTTTTGGTCTTTTAAAAAATCATCGTGTACGTCACGCATAAGATGACCTAAACTTAACATTTTTTGAAATTTTTTTTTTTTAAATTGAAAAGAATTGTCTAAAGTACGTTTTCCTACAATTTTTTTTTACAAAAAAATATGTTAATAAAAAGTTATTAAAATACTAAAAAACCCTAATAATTCAAGTTTATGGACCTATTTCATCAGAAATTGATTAAAAAATAGAAAAAATAATCCAATTGTAAAAAAAATTACATATTTAGAATCTATACTGTCTCATCTATAATGGGTTTTAATTTCGTCAAAATATTCTGCAAAATAGACCTTCAGATATATGCCCAAAGTCACTATTTTGTTGTGACATTGACAGGACCTTCAAGTTGCAGGTCAAACCTGGTCCAGAGGTCAGGTTCGGGTCCCCAAAGCATTTCCCGAACCGGGTTACAAAGCAAAACCCGAGCTTAAAATTCAAATTTTAAATAACGGGATCCCGTTTTAAAACGGGATCCCGTTTCATAAAAGGTTAATATTTTAACCTTTATAAAACGGGATCCCGTTTTGAAACGGGATCCCATTTTGAAACGGGATCCCGTTTTGAAAACGGGATCCCGTTTTATAAAGGTTAAAATATTAACCTTTTATGAAACTCAAAACGGGATCCCGTTTCTTGAAAACGGGATCCCGCTTTTGGCTCGGGATTCCGAAGCAAAACGGGATCCCGTTTTTAAAAAGCGGGATCCCGTTTTATAAAAAGCGGGATCCCGTTTTGGTTAACCCGATTTCGGATTTTTTTCTAACTCCGAAACTTCCACCTTAAGTGGACACAACTTCTTGCATTTACCCATAAGAACATCATAAGTGCCAATATGTTAGTCATTTACACCATTCTATACATCATATATACCAACCATAAACCCTAACCTTGATCAACCCTAAACCCTTATCTCCTTGTCTCCCTCTACCTCTCAATCTCTTTGCCTATGTCTTTGGCCATGTCCATCACCCTTTATCTCCCTATCTCTCCCTCTCTAAACTCCTAACCCCTAAACTCTAAACCCGATCAACCTTAAACCCATATCTCCTTGTCCCTATCATCTCTCTACCTCTCAATCTCTCTGGCTATGTCTCTAGCCATGTCCCTCACCCTCTATCTCCATATCTCTCCCTCTCTAAACTCCTAACCCCTAAACCCTAAACCTAATCAACCCTAAATCCAATCAACCCTATACCCTATCTCCTTGTCTCTATCATCCCTCTACCTCTCAATCTCTTTGCTTATGTCTCTAGCCATGTCCCTCACCCTCTATCTCCCTATGTCTCCCCTTGGTCTCCTCTATATCTCCCTATTGGTCCTCTCTCTCTAAACCCTAACCTAAACCTCTAAACCTTAACCCCTAACCCCTAAAACATAAACCTTAAGTTACCCTAAATAATGCCCCTAAACCCTAAACCCTAACCCCTAAACCCTAAAACTGAGCAACCCTAAACCCCAAACCTCTAAACCATAAACCCGGGAAGCAACTCTAAACCTCTATCTCCCTAGATCTCTCCCAATATCTATTGATCCCCTCTCTCTCTCTAAACCCTAACCCATAAACCCTAAACCTCAGCAACCCTAAATCCCTAACACCTAAACCGTAACCTCTAAACCCTAAACCATAAACCTAAGCAACTGTAAACCCCTAAACCCTAAATAATTCCCATAAACCCTAACCCAAAACCCTAAACCCTAAACTTGAGCAGCCCTAAACCCCTAAACCCTAAACTTGAGTAGACCTAAACCCCTAAACCCTAAATGATTCCCCTAAACCCTAAACTTAAGCAAACCTAAACTCATAAACCTGACCCACCCTCTCTCTCTCTCTCCAAAATAAGAAAACTAGGACTTTGTATCTCTCTCTCTACCTATCACCAGGTATCTCTCCTAGGTTTCTATCCCCTCCATCTCCATCCTCTCTCCTTTTTCCTCCCTCTCACTCTCCCTTATCGACAAAGAACATGGAAATGTAAGAAAAATAGGACATGTAAAGATGGATGAGGATATAAATTAGGATTCAATGAAATGGAAACAAGATACTTTATGAAATTTCATTAGATGGGAAGAATGAGGAGGAGAGGTAGAGAGGGGAGGTAAGTAGAGAGTGAGAGAGAGGATAGGAGGTAGAGATAGGATGGAAGTAGAGAGTGGGAGAGGACCATAGGAGGTAGACAGGACAAGGAAGGAGGGAGAGAGAGAGAGAGAGAGAGAGAGAGAGAGAGAGAGAGAGAGAGAGAGAGAGAGAGAGAGAGAGAGAGAGAGAGAGAGAGAGAGAGAGAGAGAGAGAGAGAGAGAGAGAGAGAGAGAGAGAGAGAGAGAGAGAGAGAGAGAGAGAGAGAGAGAGAGAGAGAGAGAGAGAGAGAGAGAAGAAAAGGACTAAGAGAGAGGGTAGGAGGTAGATAGGGGAGGGAAGTAGAAAGTGAGAGAGAGGGTAAGAGGTAGAGAGGGAGGGCGAGAAGAGAGTGAGAGAGAAGGTAGGAGGTAGAGAGGCAAGGGAAGAAAAGACTCAGAAAGAGGATAGGAGGTAGATAGGAGATTGGAAGTAGAGAGTGAGAGAGATAGTAGAAGGTAGGTAGGGGAGGGAAGAAGAGAGTGAGAGAGAAGGTGGGAGGTAGAGAGGGGAGGGAAGTAGACTCAGAGAAAGGGTAGGACGTAGAGAGGGGAGAGAAATAGAGAGAGAGACAATAGGAAGTGCAACTTCCCTTGTAGACATGTATGTAAATTGTGGAAGCATAAACAAGTCATGTCAATTGTAAGACGTAACACCTCAAAGAGATGTTCTATAATGGAATGCAATGATTACAAGATATGCAAAAAATGAATTTGTTGAAAAGACTTTAGAAAACTTTCAAGCAAATGCAATTGGCATGTGTATTGCCAATTATGCTCATCATAAGGCGAGCACGTTATAATGTTCTTGTGTTATGTGAAATCACATAATGCGAGCATGTTATAACATGCTTGCATTATGCTAAGCTTTGTTTGACATGTTTTTATCAATTTTTAGCAAAATCTAGAGATAATCTAGATATAATCTGGAGCATGCTCCCCATCAGGATGGCACTTTTTTCAATGAAAACTCAAAAAAAATACCACCATAATCTTAAGCTCTTTGTTAGCTATCTAACCATATAATTTTTTTCACATTTTAAGTACGTTTAGTGTTTCATCTTGAATTTGTTTTGTTAGTGTGTCCAGTTTAAGTAAAAAACTAGTGTCTAGTATTTTTGACTTTCTTTTAACCGTTCATAAAAAATTGAAATAAGTTATATTTTTAGAAACTAGACTCCATTCTACACGAATTCAAAAAAAAATTCAATTTTTGATTAGTTTTCAAACATTTTAGGGGGAGCGCGCTCAAATTTTTTTTAAGGATGTGTCCACTTTAAAAATTACTAAAAAATCAATTATTCATTAAAAAATTATCAAAAAAATAATGGATAAACTACATGGTGTTACCTAATTTCTCACTAGAGTGATTATTGAAATACTAAAAAAAAGTTAACAATTTAGGGGGAGCACACCAGGGACTATGTTATGTTTTTTTAGAAAAACAAGACCAATTTGTGTGCTCCCCCTTTTTGAACCCCTTAATCTCAACCATTTTTGGAAAAAAATAGTAGTTTAGAAACTAGATTCAGAATACTACAACTCTTGTTTTTATTCCATCTTCAAATTTTGAGTGTAGCTATCTTCAATTTCTCAGCCAACATTAATGTTTCCTGATTTCAAAAAAAAAAAAGTGGCAACTTAAGACCCCATTTTGGTCCCTCATCTTTGTGCACTTACCTGTACATCATGAGACTTACCACCTCACCTCACTTCTTTGAGAATTCATCATTTGAGTTGTTTCTTCCTAAGGGGAGAAATGTCATTTGCCACAAATGGATCTTTTCAACATTGATACAGGGGCATCCTCTTTTGGCATGGAGGCTACTTCATTGTGGGGGGTTACATAGTCTCTTTCTCTCTCCTATGGCCATATGACATTGTTTCAGGCTTGGTGCAGAGTTATCATCTTTGGGAGGCTTTCTAGTTCTCTTCATCTTCTTTGCTCTCTTTTGGAGTTTTTTTTTTCCATTGGGTTTTCCTCCTTTCTCCACTTTATGAGAGATTGCATTGTATTTGGGTTGTCAAGACCCACTTTTTCTACCCACCTAAGTTGTGCTTAAAGGGGGGTGTTAGCATAGGAATTAAGTTTGCTTAAGAGTGATAATTGTCTTGAGCTACATGTCTATATCTATCCACGTGTTTTTTTTAAGCACCGTGCTATTTTTTGATCGAGCCTTTTTTTAGCCACATCTAAATTAAGTGGCATGCATGCCTATTTTCAAGCTCCACTAAATTTAGATGACTATGACTCTATATGTACTCCATATTGTAAGTTAATTCATTCATTCTAGTTATTTATTTCATATTGGTTCTTGTTTGTATTGCATACTCTTCTTTTCATAATCTTTTCAGAGCATTTGGTTGCTTGACATTTGTGGCTCGACAAGTACCATCATTCCTCTAGAAGATCTTGCTCAATCTCACAGTGTAAGCATGGATGGATTCACAACAAACATAAAGGAGACTAACCTTTCCCTAAGCTTAATCTAGGATAATTATATAAAATGTATACACATGAGGAAAAATCAACCTCGATTAATTCATGTGATAGTTATGAATGATAAATTGAAAAACTAAATGTTAATTAAGGAATTTAACATGAAGGGGTCAAGTTAGTTAGCACTAAGACTAATGTGGATGAATGAATATGATCACATTGATATCTTGCTTCCTCTAAATTGAAAATGGATTCTCTATGTTTGTATCTTACCTTGACATAAAAATAATTTGTCAACTCTATTGTAGGTTGATTCTATGGCTCTAAGTCATTTCCAAGTGTGTGGAACTATCTTGTGACTTATAGATCTAATATGGGCAATTACAAACTTCTACTTTTTGGTTTACCAAATTCCTTGTCTTTTGTTTATTTTCAAGGGCTTGTGTTATTTAAAAATACTTTGGAGATAATATCGGATCATAAGGGTTGTGTTCTCCTAGGTCGACCCTCTTAATTAGAGTGGCTTTATGATCATGGAAATGATCAAAGACATCACTCTTTAATCATTCAAGTTTTGTAGAATGATAATGCAGATTTATGTTCCTTTGGGTGCTTTGAATTGAAATATTCCTAGGATGATATATGTGGATGATAATTAGCTAATACTCGGATGCTTGTTGATGATCTATGAGTCCACATTAAATGCCTTTAAATAGCAGTATGTGAAACATGTAAGTTTGCTTGGCGAGAATGAAAGGGGCAAGAATTGACAAAACTTGAATTTGAGTTTTTGAATTTTAGGGCTCAATTCTATGTGGTGTGGGATCAATCTCACACTATGGGATTGATTTAGGATAGCAAAAAGCTAATATGAAGGTGGAGAATAAATGTGTGAACATGGGGAGACAATAATGAACATAATAAATGGTTAAAATATGTCAATGCATGTGGATATAGATGAAATATGATCAAATATATAAAAATAAGTGTAAATAGATAAGGAATGATAAATCAAGAAACAAACCTAACTTTATATAAAAACACATTATTTGTCAACATATAATTTTATCAAATCATTCTATAAAAAACCAAAACTAAATAAAAATTGTGAGACGTATAATTAAATTCATATATCTTAAACAAGAAGTGGTTCAAAGATCCTTTTCACCACCCTCTTATTTATTATATTTTTAAACTTTCTTCAAGTTGAAATAAAAAATATGGTGCCCAAAAAACAATCAATTACTTACTGTAGACCTTTAAATGAGATATATGAATAGTATTAAATTACAATAGAATGCAATTGGTGACTCTGGTACAAGAGATCTCATCCCCATCAATGAGTTGACATTGATTAAGTATTGACAACTTGTGCTTAATCCTTATCCATGATGCTCATCTAACTTACACTTACCAAACGGTTGACAATGAAATGAAAGTCCCCTTAGTATTTCTCGTTAGAAATATACACTCTCTAGGTTTGAATGTGAGCAAGACTTCAAAGAAATATCTGGAGAAGCAGCACGTGCAAATCGTTTCACACACAAGCCAGTAGCCACCTTTCATACACAGTGCAAACTGCATGCAATTTATTACTTGTTATGCAAAGCACGAGCAGGAAGTATGCAGTGGGAACAAGAGAAAATAGTGCATTCATGTCTGTCATCAATGATATTATAAGGATATACTGGTGATGCTATTTTCATGTCTAGCTCATCACTGATATTATAAGATTACACCTGTTAATATGTTATGTATGAAAGTGGGTCCCTCTCTTCCTCACATAGAAAGTGTGATTGTCCCTGAAAACCTGCAGTTTTGACCATTTGTGTGAAGTATAGAGTGTAGGCCTGGCCTTTCTGTCTCAATCTCATTAGCTGTGAGAGTTAAGAATCTCTCTATCTTGCTTCTATTGACAAAGACGGATGCCTGCATTAGCTGTTACCTGTGTGACCAGAATTTTATCTTTTAATGAAAAGAGGGAATATATGAATCAACCTGATAATGTTAACTTACCCACATTTGGCAATAGCACTTGATGAGCTTTTTCTTTCAAACAGCTGTGATAAGGAAATGTAAGCCCTATAACAGATTGTAAGTGGGGGTGGTTACTCAAATGGCAGAAGATCAAATATGTTACATCACATAAGGATCAGAAACAAAACTATAAATTGAAATTTCAAAGTGTTTTGTGGTCTTCAGTTTGTGGGCTGTTGTAAATGCATGTTTGATTTAACAAGCCGTAATACTGAATCTAATCAATGAGTATAGTTTTTTTGGAGATGTAAGTGACTGATCAGGCTAAGTAAATTCTGTAAAATCGCCCCTAAGGAGGTGATAAACCAGGTAGATATATGCTCTAATCTATGTCTTAAATCAACCGTATGGTCACTTGGATGAGCTCTTGATAAATTGGCGGGTTTCATATTAAACAAATATAAGTTTTTTTTTTATTATGGATAAACACTTTTCAAGAGAGGAATATTTGTACAGAGATAAAGACAAATCGAAAAGTCTTCAATGTAAATTGGAGTTGTCAATTTCTCAAACAGTAAGGGAGCAAAATATACAGGCGGTTATAGGCCGTAAAGACAAATAAAATGATTATTTTCTGAACAATTCGGGAGTTAGTAATTTAAATTTTAAACACTCGGGCAAATTGTAATTTAAATTTTCGTTGACATAAAATTGAGAGGATTTTAAATTTTTTTATAAACGTATCTAAAGGGAAGTGGATAAGTCTATTTAGTTGCAAAACTTGAGTTGAAGTATGGCACTTGTTAACTAGTAATATAATTATAAGTGAGGGAAAGAGATAATAGGTGTTCAGCGGTTTTTTAAGTTTATTGATGAAGTTGAATTGTTTGTTAGTGTAAGGGCACCATGTTTCTTAAGGGATGAGGTTAAGATTGTATTTCAATCAAATTTGGGAAAAAGGATGTCCCTTAGACCCTGTTTCTAAGTCAAGGAGGTGACCTAGATTGTGTCTCACATGAATTTGGTGAAATGAATACCTCTTAAACTTTGGCTCTATGTTGAAGGAGGTGATCCACATTGTATCTTGAATGAATTTGTCAACATCGATATGAGTTAAACCTTAGTTCTAAGCTAAATGATGCGATCCAAATTGTTCTTGGAGCAAATTGGTGGATGAAAACCTCTCAAACGTTGTCTCTATTTCGAAGGAGATAAACAAATTTAGAGGATTTGATACCCCTAAGACCTTGGTGTGAAGTGGAAGGAGTTGAGTGAATTTGGTGAAATGGATACCCCTCAAGCCTTGGTTTTAAGTTGAAAGATAAGAGTGAATTTGACTGATGGATACCCCAATTTGTGAACCAAAAAGTGAATAAATTTGATTAAATGGATATCCCTTAGACCTTGGCTTTAAGCCAAAAGAGAGGATATGTGAGAGGGTCCAATAGCCATGCACCCTAACTTCGTACCTAAATTGAAGATCCTAGATCTACATGGGTGAGGTAAGAGATTAAAGCTATAATTGGTTGTAGTTTAGAGTATCAATGATGTAACCACATGAATAAAACATTCTTGTTAAGTTATCCCAAAAAAAGACTAAAACATGTACATTAAGACATTATTATATCACACCTTATGTATCACTATTAGTTATTTCTTTAATTTAACTTATAAAAGACATCTTTTTAATCTATTTTTAGGTTAAAACTTAACAAGAACCAGTGCTAACTCTAAAAGTAATAGTCGAGAGTCCAAAAACATAAAACCATGCAAGAACACAACTATCATTAAACCCTCACAACAATGAAGGCAAGTCTCCCCTAATCCATACAAATTACAAAATAAATTATAAAACGTTTGAAATCCTCCTATTAAGCAAAAGACAAAGACATAGACATAGGTGGGTCCTTAGAAGAAAGAACGAGGCAATACAATATCTTGACTGCATCATCAACCGATAAGTTCCTTTTATAAATCCACGAGCCTTGTCAGAGGCTGTCGTTCATTCAATTCTTGCCTTCTCTCTACACATTTTCTTCATTGCGCTATCAGAATGACATCAACGATTCCATTCCTTGCAGGATTCTCTGCATGCTTACGGTCTCTGTGATCGTTGAGAATAATAATTAAAAAAATCCCCATTTCATGTTATTAGGGGAATGAAAAATGTTTATAAGCAGCTGAGAAGGTCATCGATTGTATAAGATCTAACAAAGTCCATGGCGCCCAGTACCGAGAAGAAATTGCACAGGTCTAAGAAAATGGCAGGCACGAGCAATTCTTCTCACGTAATTTCTGAATTCAACGCTGCCTCGTGTGGAACTGCTGCAGAGATGCAGAACAACAATATGATCACACCAACCATACGAATTGTCCACATTTTCCCCCCAAAAGTTATCAAAACTGATCCGGCCAATTTCCGTGCCCTAGTCCAGGAGCTCACTGGAAGACATTCTCGCCGCTCATCCAAAAAGCACAAGAAGAAGCTGAGAAGTCCTGCAGTGAATCCTCCTCACAGGCCTGAATCTAGATCTCGTCATTCAATGGCGCTCACTGGTGATCATCATTTATGTTCAAAGCAGACCTGGAAAAGTGAATGCCCATGCTACCAGAAACCAGTTGCAGAAATCAAGTCAGAATCTTTTGAGGGCAACGGAATGAATCTGTGTGATAATTTTGCAGGATTTTTTGGTGGATTTGCAGAGCTCGATATCTTCGCTACACTCATGGATTCAGGTTCAACACTACCAGAAATTCCCACTATTAGTTCTCAGGCAGCTCAGTTGATGCCATTAGAGAGTGGTGGGTTTAGTCATTTTTATTAGCAATTACCCTTTCAGTACTTCCTTCAGAATTTGCAGATTCCTCACCAGAAGTAAATGCTAGACACATCAGAGGTTCTTGTGCAGTGTCTGCTGTATATATTTTTCCTTATCAATGTTTTGCATTTGTAAACGTCTTCATAATTAGCAGAAAAATGAATGCTCTTTCAGAAGAGCTGAGATGGACTCCATTTTGTATTAGCACAGCTTTATGTAATAAAAACACTTATTATCATTATGTGAATGTTTCAGAATTGAAGTGTATGAAAGTTTTTTCCCTTCAATGTTGGGGATCATATTCCCTGATCCATCGTTAAGAAGTAGAGAGCAAGAGAAAGAAATAGAAATGATAAGTTTGCAGAGCTTAACCAATTAAATGATTTTCGTATCATCATTACCATGTTGCTGCAGCACATAAATTTTCATATTTTTTTTTTTCCCCTAAAATTGTATATCCGAATGCTTATTGGGATAAAATGTTTTATTTCTTATTTAATCATAAATAATTTATTAATTATCCAGTTAGTTTAAACAAAGTTCTAATAGAGTAAAATTGGTGAAGTTGTTTTGTCAAGTACTCATTGAGTAAAACTGGTATAAAAAGATATACATGATCCTATTTCCAAATAGATTTTAATTGGTGAAAAACATTTGAAAATATAAATAGTAAAAAAAAAAAGTTAAAAGGAGTACATATATGAGTTGTACATTATAAGGTAAATAAAATTTGTAATATACTATAGTGTGAAATTAATGTGTAAGGTGAAGTAAATGCCAATGGTACTCTAGTAGAGTACAGTAGTTTTAAAATTAATCTCTTCTATTCAATTCACTATGTATGGTTATATAACAATGAAACTTACTTAATTTCATTGTTTTTATTTACATTTATAATAGAAACAATGGAATTAGTTGGGTTCCATTGTTATAGAGCTATATAATTAGAAACAATGGAATTAGTTGGGTTCCATTGTTATAGAGCTATATAATTTTAATTGGATAAAATGAAGCTTTTTTCCAACCAAAATCTAGTCAATTAAAACATAAAGGAAAACAATATTCTAAAAGTAATGGGTTTGCATAGATTTTTCAAATTTGTAAAATTATTTGTGGTAGTTAATTTTTTTTTTTATATTTTTTTAAAGAAGATCCTTTACAATAGATAATTTATTCATAATGCTCCTTCATTCCCATATCCATTAAAAAATTCCAAAGTGTTTAAAGAAGATTGTACAATCTTGGAAATAAACAATGTATTTGTTTCTTAATTTTATTATTAAGGTTTTGGTAGCAATTTGTTTTTCTTTGTGCAATTTCAAAAGAAGACATAAAATGATTGAATTGTTCTAGTTGTTTTTTAAATATATATAAATTTATGTAAAGCACTAGTTATGGTGAGTATCTTTACACTATTAATCATTTAAAAAAGTTTTAAAAATTGATATTGTTGGAGATAATGTAAATATATATACTATTAATCATTTTAAAATATTTTTAAAATTGATATTGTTGGAGATAATGTAAAAAAAATTACATAATAATTTGACAAATTATTATTTATTTACTTTGTTCAAGTGTAATGTTAAATATGATTTTTTTAGTTAAACAATCTATGATGGTTGACTTGATACTAATGAATGATTTATAATTAGCTTGATACTTACAAGTGGAAGTGATTTTAGTTTTTTAAATTTGAGAGGAAGATGAAGTACTTGAAGATGATAAAAAAATGTTTGATTCTCCACACTCTTGGTGATGTAGATGACACTTTAATGGTGCTATTCTATCTTACAAATTTTGACTATTAAATATGTAAAGGTTCTAAATCTTAGTTTAGACTAATCTAGTGAAATACACACATAAGTTGATTCAACCTAGATAAATTGGAACAAAAGTATGAATGACTTAAAAAATTAAATTTGGCAAGGTAAACAGAAATAATGGAACCTTGGTGTATAATTCAATAATGAATGGCTCAAATGAATGCTCTAGAATCTAAGAGGTCTCAATATTAGAAATAATAGATGATAATCTAATATTTTCCTTAGAATTTGAATATTCTCTTTACTCTATAAAAGGATGAATCTATGGTTTAGAGACAAGTCTCTGACCAGAAATCTATCCTATACTTATGAACTTGTACTATGAAATCTTTGGAATTTTCTTCTTCAATTTGCTCAATGCACCTTAATATCTTCTACCTACCATAATATTTGTAGATTGGTAGTATTTGTTAATACCTTTATAAGGTCATTGTTACATCGTAAGGGTGGATGTTTTCCTAGGCCAATCCTTAGAAATGTGTGAAATGTGAATTATATACAAATATAACTTTGAAATCATGGATGTTTAAAATGAATGCATTAACTACCTTTAAATATAGTGATAGTAGTAAATTTCATAAATTTGTGTCTAGCTAGTCCTTGAAGGGAAAAGATTTTGCAGGAGTTAGTTAAATTTCAATTTAAAATTTAAATTTTGGGAAGGACAAGTCCATGACCATGAAGATGTCCTTATCACAATCTTATGGAGTAAAAAGTGGACACATGCCTTGTTACCTCCTAGTTTAGCTCCTAGGTCCTATTTTCTTCATTATACATTCTAATTGATCATCCCGAAGGAAATTGCTTGACAACCATTACATTTTGGACCCTTGGGACCTCCTTTGACTTACCCTTGACCTAATTTGGGCCCCTAGACTTGGGTGCCAACTGCCCAAGTCTCCCCTGATTGGTCGGGACTAATTAATGGCATGTTGGCTTGGGCCCTTCTAAAATGTTCCTCCTTGTCAGCTTTTGTGATTTAAATTCATAAATGTTAGTGGGAAAGCATATATAAGTGAGTTTATGACTTCATTTTGAACCTCGATGGATATTGTTAGAAATGAAAGCAACACTACTTTAATGGAAATCTAATTCAAGATAAATTTCAAAAATCTTAAGTGTGTATTAACAATGGAGATTGTAACAAAACATAAAACCCACTACAGAAAAGATGTCAAACATGAAGAACTCAACACAATAACACAGTTTTTATGTGGAGAAAATCCTTGCAGGTAAAAAAATCCACTAGGAAAGAGGCACAAGTTTGTATTAATCTCAACAAGATTGTACAATACATAAACTACACAACTCTCTCCACAAGTCTTCAATGTGACAGCATTTCAACAGCGCCTGAGTATCTAAAATATATATTGCAACAACAAATACATGGCAAATACTTATAGAGATATTTTCCACTCCATTCTAGGCATTCACCTTCTCTCTCCTAAGATTCTCCAACCTGTAAACATTAATTACCATCTTACAAGCATCTTACACTTGTCCAAAAATAGCCATGCAAAGGTTGGGTACCCAAGACTAAACCTGGCCTCTTACATCATCTTATGATGTGTCATAATTGTCATAGATTCCACAAAAGAGTATCTTTCCAAGATAGGAACCTTGGACTAAATATAGTAAATATACAACTAACATATCCGTCATATGCATCATAGAATCTTAGAATCTTATGACAACTTGCAGGTGTCATAGATTAACTTACCAAACATTATGACAATTGTCATACATGCCAAAAATAGTAGATTCCTCAAGGGAGCACACCTACCCTCATTTAATTTAAGTTTTTAAATTTTCCAACAGTAAAAGTCACTCCGTAATTACCTCTGGTTACTCTGAATTACCCCTGCCAGTGAAACTAGTACATCTCCTCATGGATAATTACATATAATAAATGGAATAAATACAATATTGGGATTTACAAGGCTAATGGCACCTTATCCCAACATTCTCCCACTTAACATTATACATTGTAAATCAACCCATAGGAAATCAAATCAAAATAATTAGGCACTAGAAACAAGGCCCATGGCCTCTCTGCACCATACAAACTTCTCTGTGCTCACAAGCTTGGTTAATGAATCTACAACATTCTCCTAATTGTCTATCTTCTTCAGTTCAATCTCTCCATTTGCAACCAACTCTTGAACAAAGTGATACTGAACATCAACATGCTTAGTCTGAGCATGATACATGGGATTCTTGGCCAAACAAATAGCACTCTGACTATCACAACTGATCTGAATGATCCTACAATCAAATCCAATACCTGTACATAGTCTCCTCAACCAAACTGCCTCCTTAGAGACATGAGTAGCAGCCATATACTCTGCTTCTGTGGTGGACAAAGCAACCATGGGATGCCCCTTACTCACCCAACTCATTGTACCTCCAAGCAGAGTAAACACAGCCACTAGTAGACCTTCAACTATCCAAGTCACCTTCCCAATTTGCATCAACAAAACCCTGTATGTCCAAAGATTTATCAGCACTATCAGTACTAGAATAAACCAAACAATGATCAGAAGTACCTACAAGATATTTAAAAACCCTCTTCACATAGTTCTAATGTTTTCTACCAGGGTTAGACATAAATTTGCTCAAAACTCCCACTGCTTGGGCAATATCTGGTCTAGTGCAAACCATTGCATACATCAAACTCCCTACAACACTAGCATATGGCACATTAGATATATCCTCAAGGTTATCCCTAGTCTTTGGACACATATCTAATGAAAGCTTTGTACCAATGGGTAAAGGAACTCTAACTAGGTTATAGTCCTATAAACTAAACCTTTGCAAAATAGTATTCACATACTTACTTTGTGACAACCAAAGCTTTTTGTTAACTCTATCCCTCCTAATCTCCATTCCCAAAATATATATTGCAACACCAAGATTCTTCATCTCAAATGCACCTAAAAGTTGGGCTTTAAGCTCACTGATCATACCCTTAGTATTGTTTCAGACCATGTTTTAGATCATAAAGAGACCCTTTAACCTACAAACCCAATGTTCTTTTCCTTTTACCTCAAAACTTGTAGGTTGTTGCATATAAATTTCTTCTTCAAGATCTCTATGCAAGAACGTAGTCTTAACATCCATTTGCTCAATCTCCCAATCATAAGCTATAGCAATGGATAAAAGAAATCTAATAGAAGTCAATTTAGTAATAGGAGAGAATATCTCACCAAAATCAACTCCTTCTCTTTGGGAGTAGCCCTTGGCTACCAGTCTAGCCTTGTACTTCTCCAATGAACTGTGTGCACCAAACTTCTTCTTGAAGACCCACTTATAACCTATGGCGTTTCTTCCTTTGGGCAAATGAACAAGATCAGGCAGGTGTTACAAGAGTCTAAAGCCATCATCTCCTCTTACATGGCTAACTACCAAGACTCACTATCATATGTAGAAATAGCTTCCTTGTAGGATCTAGGTTCGTCGTTAGTACTCAATAAAGCATATACACAATGGAAATCTGGTGGGCTATACCTATCAACTAGATTCCGTTGTCTTGTGGATCTCCTCAAGGGTGGAGTAAGAGACTCTACTCATTCTTCTGCATGATCATCTACACCAACTTCTTCGATCACAATAGATTCATCTTCATCATAACTACTCGAATCTTCTTCTTCTTCTTCACCCCCCAATCCATCATTTTGTTCTTCCTAAGGTGCATCTTACTGCTCTAAATCAAAGTGCACCTTCTTTACCTTTTCTTCTTTTTCTTTTGGCTGCTCAGGTTCAGAAATAGCTCTAAGTTCCCTTAAAATAACATCTCTAGAAAATATAATCTTGTAGGTTAGTGGATTCCAAAGCTTATAACCTTTCACATTATCACCATATCTAGTGAATGTACACTTTTCAGCTTTTGGATCCAACTTAGATCACTTTTGCTTAGGCATGTGAATAAAAGCCTCATAGCCAAAAACCATTAAATGTGAAACAAAAGGTTTCTTACCTATCCACACTTCATAAGGTGTCGAATCAAGAGCCTTACAAGGAGATCTATTTATCAAGTAGCAAGTAGTACACACAGCCCCTTCCCAAAAGCATTTATCCAACTGTACATCACTAAGCATACTTCTAGCCCTTTCCATAATTGTTCAGTTCATCCTTTTTGCAACACCATTCTGCGATGGTGTATATGAAGTTGTCTTTTGTTTGATTATACCTTCATGCTTGCAAAACTCATCAAATTCATTAGAGCAATATTCCCCTCCATTGTTAGATCTTAATATTTTTATCTTTAAACCTGATTGGTTCTCTACTAAGACATTGAATTCCTTAAACTTAGTGAAAACTTCAGATTTATTTTTCATAAAATAAATCCATGTATATCTAATAGATTCATTTTCCAATAGATTCATTATACACAGGTCCAAACACATCCATATGAATAATCTCTAATTTCTCTTTTTCTCTACTGCTTCTTGAAGGAAATGATTTTTTGTTCTATTTACCAAACACATAATGCTCACAGAAATCAAAGTGCTCATAAGAATAAGAGAAACTATCCAGTAATTCTTTATTCTTATTAGTTTTCAGTACATTATTACTTGTGTGGCCCAATCTATGGTGACACAACATACAAGTGTTTTCAGAAGCCTCAGAAACATAAGAGGCATTACAAACTATAGTGGCTTCGAGCTTAAACAAGTTCATGAATCTCTTCCCTTTCGTTACCACCAAGTTCCCTCTCACCAATCTGCAGCCATGCTTGTCAAATGTCACATGCATTCCCAAATCATTCAACTTTGAAAATAAAATTAAATTTCTAGCTAATCCAGGAACATGCAAAACACCAGGGAAGGTTTTAATCCTCCCAACACTAAAACACAACAATACCTTTCCTTTCCCGACAATTGGATATGAAGAGTTGTCATCAAGGTAGATATTACCTCCATCATATTCTTCATATGAGGAGAACAATTCCTTATGCGGGGTCATATGAAAAGAGCATCCTGATTCAACCAACCAGTGATCATCAGAAACAAGATTACATGCAAAAAGTAAAACTTCTTCACCTGCATTCGAGGACTTATCCGAAGCACTCTCCCATTGTTTCTTGGGGTTTCTGCACTCCTTCACATGTCTCCTTTTACCACAATTCAAACACTTAACTCTATTCTTTTTACTAGGAGTTTTAGATTGGCCCTTGGCTTGTCCTTAGCCCCTTTCCTTAGACCTTCCCTGACACTAAGAGCATCCCCTAAACTATCTGAACTCTTCTTCCTCAATTCCTATGATAGTAGCACTGAAACAAGAGCATCTAACTTCGGATCCACAAGGTTAGCAGTGATAGCAAGGATAACATTCTCCCAAGACTCGGGAAAAGAAAAAATAAGTAAGATACATTTATCTTCCTCACTAACCTCAACATCTATTGAATCAAGCTAACTCAATAACAAATTAAAAGAATTTAAATGCTCTGCAATTGATTCACCTTCTCACATTTTCATGGAAAATAATTTTCTTTTTAAATAAAGTTTATTTACCATACTCTTGGCTTGATAGATATCACCCAACCGATTCCACAACTTGTGTCCGTTCTCCTCCTTTGCGACATTCAACAGGATAGAGTCTGAAAGACACAACCGGATGGTTCCCTGTGCCTTCTTATCCAGTATATCCCACTCATCTTGGGAGACATCATTAGGTTTCTTCTCTTTTTGAATAACCAACCATTGGTTTCTTTCTTCCAACAAATCTTCCATTTTTAGCTTCCACAACTCATACCCCATTCCATTGAACTTCTTAATGTCCAATCAAGAGGTTGATGCAACGGTTGATCTAGCCATAATAACAACACAAGATTTGTAAAACAAATGCAACCAAATCTCCTACTGTAGCTACAGCTTCCACACTACCACCCAAGAATCAAAGTTGGCCAGGCTTTGATACCAAATGTTAGAAATGAAAGCAACACTATTTCAATGGAAATGTGATTCAAGATAAATTTCAACAATCTTAAGTGTGTATTAACAATGGAGATTGTAACAAAACATAAAACCCACTACAGAAAAGATGTCAAACATGAAGAAATCAACACAATAACACAATGTTTACGTGGAGAAAACCCTTGCGAGTAAAAAAATCCACCAAGAAAGAGGCACAAGTTTGTATTAATCTTAACAAGATTGTACAATACATCAAGTACACAACTCTCTCCATAAGTCTTCAATCTGACAGCATTCTGGTAGCACCCAAGTATCTAAAATCTATATTGCAGCAACAAATACATGGTGCTAGCTTATAGAAATGTTTTCCACTCCATTCTAGGCATTCACATTCTCTCTCCTAAGATTCTCTAACCTATAAACATTAATTACCATCTTACAAGCATCTTACACTTGTCCAAAAATAGCCATGCAAAGGTTGGGTGCCCAGGACTAAATCTAGCCTCTTACAACATCTTATGACACATCATAACCATCATAGATTCTAAAAAAGTGTATCTTTCCAAGATAGGAACCTTGGGCTAAATATAGCAAATATACAACTAACATATCCGTCATATGTGTCATAGAATCTCAGAATCTTATGACAACTTGCAGCTATCATAGATTCACTTGCCAAACATTATGACCGTTGTCATACATGCCAAAAATAGTAGATTCTTCAAGGGAGTACGCCTACCCTCATTTAATTTGAGTTTTTACATTTACCAACAGTAAAAGTCAATCTGTAATTACCTCTAGTTACTCTAAAATTACCCCTGCCAGTGAAACTAGTATATCTCCTCATGTATAATTACAAATTACATATAATAAATGGAATAAATACAATATTGGGATTTAAAAGGTTAATGGCACCTTATCCCAATAGATATTGTGAACTTATGATATTGGAGCAAAGAGCATTCAAGGCATTCAATGTGTTATTGTTGTAGATTTGTGTTTGTATTTGTGTGTTTGTTACAGATATGGCGTCATCATCCATCTCCTTATGAGTTGAAGAGATTTGATCCTCCTAAGGATTTCACCTCTAAGGTGACATCATTGCTATTTGAATCATTTCATCATTTAGATTATCTTCAGCCTCTATCCTACAAGGACATGCTCTCTATCTAACAATGGTGTTGGGAAAACTTGAATGCTAACCCAGGATTTGACTGAGGAAAATCCCTAAATACCACAACCCCCAAATCCCTCTCTTGTCATTTTGTGTGTAGGTTACAGGTATAGGTTTCGGGAAAAGTGGAGCTACAGGAAGATAGTATAGGAATTAGAGTTTCAGGATCCAAAAATAGTTCCAGATTATCACTCTGAACAAACTTGGGTGAAATCATTTGCAGCATCTTCTTAGTTCTGACCTCTGACAAAATCTCACTTCTAGACTTGAGTGGTTGCCAAATTTATCCTCCAACACCTCCACTTCTAGGAGACAGGTTCTGACATCTTACTGATCATCTATGTACTTTTAGTTTTTATATTTCTATTGTTGATTATTTGTTTCAAGTTGATTATCTCATAACTAGGGTTTCATTCATATTTAACCTAGGGTTTGATGAAAATCGTGGTTGAATCCCATCTTTCCTTGATAAATAAGAGAACAAAATCTATAGCTGAGTCCTCTTCCATCTTGTAGTCACTTAAGCTCAGTTTTGTCCTCGAATGTTGTAGTGAAAGAAGGGTTCGATCTGGTGTACTTACACATATATACATTCATCACCCTTCCCTTTTTTACTATATAACATTTTTGTAAACTTGAAGTAGTGAACATTGGCATCTTGTTGAGTGTTGAAATCAATCTTTACATTAATTCATATCATATCTATCATCTTACATTGGAAAATCTTGCAAATATGAAAAAAATGAAAAAAAAAGCATTCTAGGATTGCATAAAAGGCATAATTTTGCATTATTTTCATTTCATATCATTGCAAACATTTGAAAATATGATTTTTACATCAGATCTGAGATAAATTGAATAAATTAATCCTTTCATGATCTCACTCCTCACATTTGCATATCTCATTTGCTAGGGTTTTGTTAAAATTTGCATTTATCATGTAACCTAGTTTTTGTAAAAAGCTAGGGTTAGTGGTCAAAATCGTATTTCATAGTTTTCTTCTCCTTTAGAAACTCATTCAAATCTGATTTGGAGTTGTAGTGTTGCTTCATTGTGCATTCTTACATTTAAATTTCAATTTTTTTAATTACACAGTGTGTATTTCAACATTAACAGTTTTACACACTTTCTTCACAATTATTTGAGCAAATTTTACATCATTCATCTTGCCTTGTTGTGTAGCACTATTTAAATCATATATACTTTGTTTGTTATGAGATTCATGTGTTTTGTTCTTTAAAAACCTGATTTCCTCAAACAAGTGCTTTGGTGTGAAACAATCTCACATACATGGCTTCTCATCACAACACTAATGCTATGGTCCCTCCTCAAGTTTATAGGAAGTGGAAGACTCCTAAACCTGAAATAAAATTTAAACCACATGATAGAACAATTGGATAAATTGAGGGAGCTCTCTACATCACTACACATATAAGTGGAAATCCTACAATAGGGGTCCTTATCGATCCTAATTGTGTGACAAATGTGATTACTAAATAATTCCTCTATGTGCATGATTTGATACAAGAATCTTATGAACCCACACATATGATGATTAAGACACATACTAGAGCTTTCCTCCCAGTTCTAGGGAAGATTACAATATAGATTAAAGTAGCGGAGAAAGCTTTGGAACAATCATTTGATATCATTCCTACATTTGACCTATTTTGTGTGAAACTAGGCCATCCATGGCTCAAGTCCATGAAAGAGGTCTCCTCTACAATTCATAAACGTCTAAAATTTCCTCATCAAGGGAGAGTGTATTTTGTCGACCATAGTAGATGGAAGCCTATGGTTACTTACGTAAATTTTAGGCTAGACTACTTTTGGCCACAACCTACTGAGCCTCCTCAACCAAGAGAAGATTAATTCTTCCTGGGATATTAATCTTATTGGACGGACCTCCTATTGAACAAATCATCAGTGAAAAATATCTTGAATTGAAAGAACCCCCTCAACCCCATGGTAAGGGAGTCTATATTGAGGTTCCTCCTTTGTTATCCCTTTATGGATCAGGAGATAACCAACATGCACAAGATATGCAACTGGAATAGCCTATATGTAATCACTTGAAGCAAGAGAAAGTGGTATTGATGAGAAGCATTCCATTTCATCGTGAAGGCTCATTAATCAAAATAAGAATCAAAAGGAAGGAAAAGAACAAGGTGACTGTCATCGGTAGGAAATAGCAATGATTTCCCTTCTCATAAACAACAAAAGATTTTAAACATGCAGGGTCTTGAGAAACAAGCACCACAAGGCCATTTTAGAAATAAGCGTCAATCAGGGATGAACTTCTCACACAATTTACCACATTTGATGGAGAACCTCTCTAAGATGCTCACATGTTTGGCCTCATCTTAGATAAATATAAATATATATGTCATGTTGTGTTCCCCCGCATTGTGTTATATGTTGTTTGGGTCTCTTTGAGTGACCCTTGAGACTCTTGTAACACTAAGGATACAAGGAGACCACCTCTGTTGTGACCATTCTTATATGTGTTTCTCTATTCTTCTACTTTCCTATCCTCTAATTTATTATTGTGTGTTGTGCCTTGGGGGCATACCATTGTGGAGGATGTCTTAGGGGCATCTTCATGTGTTGTAAACCCAAGTCACTTTTATCTCCTCTCTCATTTTACTGTTTACATTCTTGAGTGGCTCTACTAGCCGGCGGATGATGAAAACAAATAAATAATGATAAGGACCATGTGCCCCTTCAACAAGAAAGTAAAAACGGATCTAGTTGATATATGAAGATGGGGTTGATATACATATTTGACGCTTGACTAGTAGAATCACCCCATATGATGTATCATGTTGTGATTCGTATTTATTGTAACAAACCTTTTACAATACTCTCAATCTACTTTAGTACACATTGGATTGTTTTGTATCTCACCTTGTTGCTACACTCAGTTCTGAGATACCTGTAGGATAGCCCAACATCTATACTCTGTTATGAATCCACAAGTGTAGCCTTGCTCTTTGATGTGATCTCATATATGATTTATGCATAGCTTCTATGAATTGATTTGGTTGTTATCTTAGAGTAATATTTTCTAATCAAAGTTAATATCATGTTCATTATCTTAGCAACTAATCTTGATGTGTTTTTTGGGAACATTCGATGATCATGGCACATGGAACTTTGGGGGCATGGGCTTTGCGAAAGCTCTTGTTCCCTTGCATGTTTTCACTCTGCCTTAATGTGCTTGATACTGGAAAGTGGGATCAACCACCTTAAGGTGGGGGCATATATAATGGTATATGTTTGATCACTTTAACACTAACAAAGCATGCGTGAAAGCCCTCATCACGAGGTGGGATGGTGTATCTATTGACCTAGTACACATCCTTCTAAATAAAAAATCCCTCATGATGAGGTGGGATGGTGTATCTCTTGAGCTAACGTGCATCCTTTTATACAAATCCCTCATCGTGAGGCGGGATGGTCTATCTCTTGAGTTTTGCACATCCTTTTATACAAAGTCCTCATTGTGAGGTGGGGTTGGATCTTGAGTCATTCACCCTTAAGCATGTCTTTGGCAGTTGTGATAGTGTATCTCAGCTGTCAGGTGTGTTTAGCATGTTTTAGATAGTAGAGTAGTGATGAACTCCTCCCTATTGCTTGTGTTTGTTATGTATAAGACATATAGTGTGTCTATGGCATACTATATGGTGCTCGTGTATCCCGTGTGTCTTCCATGTGTTCTATGTGTCTTCCTTGTGTGTCTTGCGTGTTTGTGGCATAGTCTAAAGTTGTGTGGCGATGAGTCCCTCCCCACACTATATGTGTTTTGTGTGTCTTTAAATGTGTGTTTTGTTTACTTTAGTTAGCATTATATATATATATATATATATATATATATATATATAATTACTTAATCATGTCTTCTTTGTGTATTTCATGATTGTGTTCATGTCTTCTCTGCGTATTGCCTGCTTCACTACCTTCTTCATGTATTGTGTGCTTAGTTACTATATTCATTGTGTCTTATGTGACTGTTAAGTGTTTTCTTATGTTTTCCTAAGCTTGGGGGCTCAAAATTAGGGTGTGTCTGATGTGTTTGATATTCTTTGACCATACTTTAATAAACATGTATGGATTGTACGATCATACACACATTAAAGTGGGGGCTAAATGTTATGGATTAAAAAGTGGACACATGCCTTTTTACCTCCTAGTTTAGCTCATTATACATTCTACTTGATCATATCGAAGGAAATTGCCCAACACCCATGACATATTAGACCCTTGGGACCTCCTTTAACTTACCCATGACCTAATTTGTGCCCCTGGACTTGGGTACCAACCACCCAAGTCTCCTCTGATTGGTTGGGGCTAATTAATGGCATGTCGGCTTGGGCCCTTCCAAAATGTTCCTCCCTGTCCAATTTTGTGATTTATATTCGTAAATGTTAGCGAGAAAGCATATATAAGTGAGTTTATGACTTAATTTTAAACCTAGATGGATATTACGAAGGTATACTATTGGAGCAAAGAGCATTCAAGGCATTCATCGTGTTATTGTTGTAGATTTATGTTTGTATTTGTGTGTTTGTTGCAAATATGGTATTATCATCCATCTCCTTCTGAGTTGAAGATTGTTCATCCTCCTAAGGATTTCTCCTATGAGGTGACATCATTGCTATTTGAATCATTTCATCATTTGGATTATCTTCAGCCTCTATCCTACAAGGACACGCTCTCTATCTAACAACAGTGTTTGGAAAGCTTGAATGCTAATGTGGGATTTGACTCAGGCAAACCCCTAAACACCACAACCCCCAAACCACTCTCTTATCATATTGCATGCAGGTTATAAGTACATGTCTCAGGAAAAGTGGAGCTATATGAAGATAGTGTAGGAATTAGAGTTTTAGGATTTGCAAACAGTTCTGGATTATCTCTCCAAATAGACTTGGGCAGTTGGCACCCTAGTCTATAGGGCTTCCAAGTTCTAGATCTAATTTTTGAGCATCATTTGCAACATCTTCTCAGTTTTCACCTCTAGTAGAATCTCACTTCTAGACTTGGATGATTTCCGAATTTGTCCTCTGACACCTCCAATTCTGGGAGACATGTTTCAACATCTTGCCAATCATCTCTATACTTTAAGTTTCTGGATTTCTATTGTCGATCATTTGTTTCAAGATGATTATCTCATAACTAGGGTTTCATTCATACTTAACCTAGGGTTTGATGAAAAGCTTGGTTGAATCTCATCTTTCCTTGACAAACAAGAGCACAAAAACTGTAGCTAAGTCCTTTTTCTATTTTGTAGTGACTTAATCTCAATTTTGTCTGTGAATGTTGTAGTGAAAGGAGGGTTTTATCTAGTGTACTCACACATATATACATTCATCACCCTTCCCTTTTTCACTATATAACAGACAACAAACTTGTCATAATACATGAAAGGGGCCAAATCAAAGTGTGTAACATGTGTATTGAAATATGTCTATGCATAGGCATAATAAATAAGTAAATAGTGCAAATGTATAGGAATGTGTAAACATATGGATGGGAGTAAGTCATAAGTGTATGTGAATATGTGTAATGGATAGGTATAGAATAGGGAAGGGAACCTATATTTGCACAAAATTAAGTCTTTTGTCAATATGCTTATATAACAAGACATTCTTCTCAAAATGGGCTAAAAATTAAATGGGAAATGGTGTGTAAATCCAAATTTTACCATTACATTTTACCACCAGTTTGAGATAGATGTGAATTGTAAAATGATTATGCATGTTAAAGTTTGTCTAGAACTCATAAGAATATATGTAATGTAAATATTCATACATCAAAGAATATCACCAAAGGTCCGTATAAAGTAATAAATGTTGTAAGGTTTCACTATGTAGGTTTGTCTTCTATTTATGTACTCTCCATAGGAACTAAAATTAACCGCTATAATGACCTACAACTATTTGTAAAAGCTATACAATAGAGTGTTAGTGATAGGATATGCCCTCTATAATGGGTTACATCTAAAGGATATGAGGAATTGTAAGAGAGGGGAAAGAATAGGTAATGAAAACTAAATGTAATATAAACATGTAAGTGTCTAATCATATAATCATATATAGCAATGACTATAAAATGATGCATAGTGTAATGACCATGTAAATTCATTAAATGATAGGCATGGGAATCATATGGGCTAGAGATGGCATCAATGAATAACAATATTTTCCTACCATTGCCAAAAGATGGTTATATGGTTCTCAATGGTCTAGAATGCCCATGTTAGTACATAAGAAACCATGGCATGAAGCTAGAACAAAGGCATGAACCAAAAACAAGGGCACGAAGCTCAAACAAGGGAATGAAACTATAACAAAGACATGGAGTGCCAATATATGCATCAAGCTGCAATAAAGACATGAATTCATAACAAAAGAAAGAAGGTACAATAATGGGACAAGACCTTAGGATATGGTAATATTAAGATTAATGCATAAAGGAGAAGCATGATACCCCTATTGTAACTCCAAAGATATATCATAATTATCCCACAGTTGATCTATAATGATGGAAAAAGATAGCCTTCAATGGACTAATAAGTATCATATGATAACAATTAATGTGTAATCATGTCACTAGATAAGCGTGAAGGCTTGTGTCTAGAGCTAGTTGCCCCCAAATGGGAAAATAACACAATAAGATGCAAAAGGTGTGGGAAAGGGATGATGCCCCCTAATGTAATAGAATAGCTTTCAAAGCATGTGGGACAATTAAAGCATATAAAACCATTGGGGAAACATGATGTCCCATAGTATAATGAAAATTCAATGAAGGCTCAAATGGTAAGTGGAAAGACATGATGTCTACAATGTAAAGGTAACTATAATAGTGTGATGTGTTAGTGTAGGTTCACTATGTAAGATCTAAAAGTATGCTATGAAAATGTTGGATCATGGGTGAAAGGATAAGGCATAAGCATTGTTGGTAGAGAATAGGGCAACAGATAGAACATACCATAGAGTACCTCAAAGGCCATGCAGAGGATAGAGTTGATTCCTAAAGAGGTATTTTGGGAAAGGATACACCTCTAGATAGATATATAGGAGATATATGTAAAGCAATGTAAAGTAAGAGATAAAGAGTATGTGAGAGAGAAATAGTGTATATGGCAGAGACTCAGGCTTGCCGGTATGAATATGTATATACCTATTGAGTATAAAGGAATATAATGGAGCTATAAGGATTATGATATCATTGTGTATGTGTTATGATATTATGATTTATTTATCTTGTACCACATATTATATTTCCTTAATGTTTATTCTTGTTTCTCTCATTGCCTGACTAGGGTATAAACTAGACTTACAAACTTGACTGGGGAGGAGATCTCTAGACTGGTTCCTCCCCATTTCTTGCCAACATTTGGTTCCATTGTCGAGACCCTAGAAAAGGGCAATGAAGAGAGAATAAATAGAGAAAGGAGAAGTGTGGAGTAGTGCAAGTAAGAAAACTTGATTGATACTAAATTTTTTATGTCCTTGTTATGTATGAAAATGGGATTGAAAGAAACATGTAAAGTGTATGTTAATAAGATTCAATCAAGCCCTTCTTTCACACATACATTCAAGGAAATAGACTGAGCTAAGTCACTACTAATGATAGAGGACTTAGCTATATGTTTGATGTCATTATGAGATGATTAGAAAGATAGAATAGATTGATATTTTGTTAAAACCCTAGTCCAATTTAGCCTAAAACATTAATTATGCATGTTATCAGGAAAATTGGATGAAATAAATAAGCATATCAAACCCAATAACACAATGAAATATGCGAATAACAAGATTGAACAAATAAAGCACAAACCTTACAAACCTTGTTATCCTGTGGCTTCCATTGTTCACCTATCTGTTCTTGATCTTGATTGTAATGAAGCCCTCAGAAGTGTATACTCCCTTGCTTGTTGAAGATGACAAGAATAGAATGGCTATGATATGAATGTGCTATGAAGATAAGCTTCAAAGCAATGGGGTGATCTCAAGCAAATGGATAGTAATGGGGTGCCAAAGGTGCGCTAGTAATTTGACAGAGTAATTCTACTTAAAGCTTGGATTTTTGAAATGGAAGAATAAGGTTCCATTTATAGACTGAGAAGAGAAGAGATCAACGGTTGAGAAGAAACAAGAAGATCAATGGTTGAGAATGGTTGAGGAATGTGCGTGAATAGAAAGAGGACAAGTGTCCAAGATCCATCATGCAACAGGTGAGTTAACAAAATAGATTGAAGATTTAACATAATAGACCAATCAGTTAAGTGAATTGATTGGGGAGTTAACTGAATTGATTGATCAATTAACTGAGTTGATTGAGGAGTCAACATAATAGATTGACCAGTGAACTCAATTGACTAATTAGTTAATTGATTTGATTGATGAGTTAACTAATTTTGACTAGAGGATAAATAGGACATGTGGGTGAGGGAATATTAGATAATTAAATATTTAAAATATTTAATTACATGTGCAACATGGTGAGGTGGAAAAGGTGAGGTGGATTTATGAAATTAGGACTTAGGATAGAGGAATTTAGGATTAATTAAATAATGTAGGATTATTTAATTATGTGAGACATTAGAAGAATTTAGGGAATTTAATTAAATAAATTGATTTTATTTAATTATGGAATAATGAACCAATCAAATAAACTTAGAATATTTATTTAATTGATAGAAGAAATAAGAATTAAGATAAATATTAAAATATTTACTTAATTTGACACGATCCAATTTTAGGTGTATATAATGCAAAATCATAAACAAATGGATGAAACTCAACAACTGATCACACGAGAAGACACTAAATGCAGATTAGATGCATACCAAATTTTAGATTATGAAAAGTAGAAAATTCAGGGATAAAAGAGAGGGTGCTTATGTCCAATGTGGCACTTTTTCTAAGGGCTTGGAACCAAAATATGCTTTAGACTATAACCTTCTTAGAGATTTCTGACAATGTTAAACTAGAGGACAAAAGAGCGGGCGCCTGTGTCTAATCAGGGACATTTTCTAATATTTTCTTTAGATCTAGAATCTTTATGCTCTGCTCTGATCTCCTACAACTACTCTCTGCAAGATCTGACACTTGTAACTTGCAATCACAAGAGAGGGGTTGGGGGTTGTGGTTTTTAGGAGCTTGCCTTGGTCAAGCCCTAGAAATAGAATTCAAGCCTTCCAACATCATTGTTAGATAGAGTGTGTGTCCTTGGTGGACAGAGGAAAAAGCAAATGATATGATAAATTAATTGAAACACAAAATAGATGTCACCTCAAAGGTGAAGCTCTCATGGGGAGATGAAGATCTTTCACGCCATGAGGAGATGGATTGATGAAGATAGATCTGCAACAAACAAGTACAAACACCACACAATACTACTCTACAACACAATGAAAGCCTTGAATAACCTTAGCATAAGATCACAAGTTCACATTATCCATCTAGGTTTAAAATGAAGTCCTAAACATGTTTATATATGCATTTGTGCTAAACATTCATAATTCAAATTGAATAGGCCAACAAAGGGAAACATTTTAATGGTCACTTTGCGGACATTTAAAATTGGGTCTCGACAAAATAGGTCTGGACTAGGGTGCTAGCGCCCAAGTCTAGTGTCCTATTTTGAAACTCATTTAAGCTTAAGAGTTGCCCTTAAGTCCCATTTGTCATGGGTTTTGGGGGATTTTGCTCTGAGATTCATTTTTAACTTGCATGATTAAATCTAAAGGATCTAGGAGCTAAACTTAAGAGGTAAAAGTCCTAGGAGACATTTTACGACATAACAATCCTATGAGAGATCTTAATTCTTTTAAGTTCCTACCCTTGCGAGAGAAGGGAGATCACTTAAGGGGATGAAAAATGGAATAGGGGGAGGATCTGAAAAGATCCTTGAAAAGATGCAACTCTTCAAGAAAAGCTAACCATGCAATACATAAGGATTAATATTATTCAAAATAAAAAACACCCATGGCAAAAGGGATAAAAAAGATTAAGGCAAAACAGAGAAATTATATTTACTAGAATGGAGATAAGAAGAGAAGAAAGACATAAACAAATTTAGTAAAGACATGAAAGATACCACAAAAGAATGGAGAAGGTAGGAGAAATAATGAGAAGTCAGGAAAAAGAAATTACGGAAGAAAATAGTAAGTTGGATGAGTGCACTGCTGAGGGTGCTACTGAGCATGCCACTGTGGGTGGTGCTGGAGAGGAAAACACAAAAGGAAAGGAAAGAATGAATGAATAAGGAATCGAGGCTACCACAAAGTTAATACAAAGAGATATAGTGAATCCTAAGCCTATTACAAAACATATTGATAGGGAAACAATGCTTTTAAAGAGTATAGGAGGAAGAATAGATGCTTATGAGAAATTGAGAAGTGCATAGAGGGAAGAACATAACAAAACCCTAACCCTACCACAGATATACGAAACTCTAGAATATCAACCTAATTGGGTTAATGTCCAAATCAAAGTTGACAAACAATGGCAAGAATTACTAAATCCTATATGAAACCTTCAGTCCCTAAATTTGGATGTAGATTATCTAGACAACCTGGTTAATTAGAGTGTAATGAAAATTAGAGAAGATGTGATATTTAGAGAATGAATTCTAGTAATATAAGACAAAATAATGAAAAGTCACCTAATGAGAACACAATGTCATTTGCAAATGAAAGGAGATCCCTAAGAATGAAAAGGCAGTTTGAAGAGACGCACCCCTTAACCAAGGGTCACCCCGAGTGTCTTATAAATCAAGGAGAATTTTAAGAAAAGATCAAAGTGACATTGGAAGAGAAAGAGAATAAAAAATAAAGAAGGATTTTGAATAAGATTTGGGAGAAGAATACTTTGAAATTCATTTGCAGAGAGATAAGGGGCTAGAACATAAAACCTTGACACAAAGGCCAGAACCTAAGGAGAAGAAATACTAAGAACACTATTGCAAAACACTAGTAGGTTTGGAAAAGAAAACAAAAGAAAAGATGGATGTAATTATCAAATTAGTGGTATTTGAAAAGGACACAATTGACGTTGTGGATGATATTTTTGTATTAGAATCAATCTAGAAATGAAATGAGATAACTAAATATGACACTAAGTTGTTTGACTTCATAGGGACTTTGCAGAATGATGCATTAAAATGGTACATAATGGCTTGTCCCAAACATGGAAAAACATGGGAGGAACTGAAGAAGGAGTTCTTGGAGAACTTTGAAACTTCAAAATTACTAACAGAAGGGGTGAGTAAGATGAGATAACTAATACAAAAGGAGGGAGAAACAATCAAGGAATTTGACAAAAAGTTTAAGGACACAATCCGCAAACTAGAAGAACCCTTGACAAAGTCAAAAAATTGAGTGGTTTACATCTGGAGTAAACCCTTATGTGAGAGCCTCTTTAGATGGGAGAATTTTTGAAACATATGTGGAAGTAGTGACACTAGCATGCTAGATTGAGGCATAGACCTAGTGTAAACAAGACAAAAACAAGGAGAATATGGAGTTGGAAAGACTAAGATTGGAACTGGAACAATTGAAACTCAAATAAAAAATTCTGGTGAAACAAGAAGATAAAAGGCCAATTATATGGTTCTCCTACTATACAAAATGACACATCTGAAATGAATGTACAAAGCTAAAAGGGGAAAGGTAGGCCACTGTAATGAAGGTGGATATAAAGGAACTCCCTACAAAGAACTGTTGGCAAGAGACACTGTGTGGCTTCATAAGTGTTGTCATTGATGGCAACAAAGTCTACTCTACACATCCGCAATACATAATATGCCTATACCAGAAGTCAGGATGGAAATTGTTTGTCTGGTGGATAAGAACAGAGTATGCAACATGGTCTGACAATCAGGTTTGGATCTCTCAGATGGTGTAACTCAATAAGTTACGGACTTGGACAAATCAAGAAGGGTATCATAACTATTGTATTCCAGAGATTTGGCCTTCAATGATAAAGCATGAAAAATATATGAGCTTCTGAGTGTTGGGTTCTAGTCAGACAGAGCAGATAGAGGAAGAACTGATTGATAGAGTACCAGACTTCAATTCGGATGTATAAAATGTGTTAAACAAGCAACATGTGGCATTATACATTATTGTCCGACATGGTTAATGAATTCTATGTCCAAGTTTTGATGCACATCATCAACCAAGCAAGGATTCAACTGACATAACAAAAACTTGCAAATATCTCAAGTGTTCTTATTGCCGACTATGAAGTTAGTTGAAATCCTTAATAAGGATATATATACTCGATGGTATCAAGCTTGTGAAGGATTATTGGGCATGTAGATGTTGAAGAAAATATTGGAAGAAGTGGGAAAACAAATATCTGACCCCAGAATATGACTGAAAAGTGATATTGAGTAGAGGAAGAATGAAATGTGCCAGATCAGTATACTGCGCCTAACCATAACTGACTTCTCACATATATAGATGTTGTTCTTCAATTCAAACACCTTGGTATCATCTATAAGCATTTGTAGACAGTGAGTCTCTTGTAGGCAGTGGGCCTCTTGTGAGTAGTGTGCTTGGGCAATGAGCCCTAATTGGCAAGTGCCAAATTTGTACTCTTTATTCTTTTAATAGAGAATACAATCTTGGGTTAGTCACCCTGTGGTTTTTCCCTTAGTAGGGTTTCCATGTAAAAATCCTTGTGTTATGTGTTAATTCCTTTTCAGTTCTTATGATTGCATTATTTTGATATAGCACTAAATGATAAGATAAGAAAAGAAAGTAAAAATAAGAAAAGTTATAAGATAACTGATTCACCCCCCTCTCATTTATCTACATTGTTTCCAACAATTGGTATCAGATCTTAGTTCCTCTGAACAAGCATAATAGCTTGAGGAAGATCTAGGAATCTCAATGGATGCATATGGTATGAAATAACAACTTCAGCCTGACTTAGATGATCTTGAACAATCCCACTCTGAAGTCAATAATTTGAGAGAAAAACTTAAGGAAGCTGATGATTTCATCAATGAGCTGAAAGAAAAACTCAGTATTTATGTTAAAAAGAGAAAGGAACTACTCCAGAAATTAGCAAATTAGAATGAAGCCAATAATAATGATGAGGATCTGAAAGAGAAAACTAAGCTATGTGAGAATCTGTCAAAAGAAGTGATTATGATAAGATATGAAATGGAATCAAGGGTTATGAAATTCACCCAAGAAATTGAAGAAAAGAGAAAGACTGAAGATAACCTAAAACAATCCCTCAAGGAAGAAACATAGGACTTCCACAAAATGGCCAGAACAATTAGGCATCTTGAATCTAATCTTGAAGAAGCCAGAGACAATGAAGAACAACTTGAGAACCAAATAGACACTCTTAAACAAGATCTTCAATCTACAAATGAATACAAAGAATAATTCAAGATAAGCTCAGCCCAACTTAAAGTTCTTCTTGCAAGTCAAAAGAGGGTTGATGATAAGCATCGTTTGGGGTATGAGAAAAGTGAAAGCTCTGGATCTGGTCAAAGGAACTTTGGATCAGGAAGTCAAAGGAACAGGCCTAGAAGACCTCCAGTAAGGCAACCAAATGCCCAAAGATATCCATCTTTCAATGGGAATTGCTTTAATTGCAACAAATTCAGTCATAAAGCAACTCAGTGTAGGGACAGAATGAATCAGAACAACTCGTCCTTCTCTGGTCAATGTTTTAGTTGCAAAAGGTATGGTCACAAATCTCATGAATGTAGAAATAAGCAAATGAACAATTCTTTCAATGGTAGATGCTTTACATGCAATAGAATGGGGCATATGGCTAATCAGTGCAGATCAAAAGGATATCAACCAAATAAGCAAAAAAATGTTGTGTTACAATTGTAATAAATCCAGTCATATTGCTAGATTTTGCAGAAGAAGAAATCATGATGAAAGGGGTTTGATAAAACATGATTAGAAAGAAGATAAAGGCAAATGTAAAGTAAATGTGGATGAAGTTCAAAAGGAGATGAGTAAGATTTGGGTGAAGAAGAGTACAATGAATATTGGAGATGGATCCGCACTGGAATTTGGTGCCGATAATCCTTCCAGAAACTAAAAAGTGAGCTCTGTCTCAGGGGGAGCTACAAAGAAAATCTTTTTTCCCCTAGCCAGCCGGTAAGTGCCTGAATTTGGCATATTGAATAATATGTCATATTGCATATTAGAGGGTTCCCATAAAATTGCCAAAAGAACCTTCAGTTAGAATATGAGAGGTCCGCATTAAGTTTCACAAGGTTTATGACCACTTGAGTAGATCCAGTTCCGGTAACCATACAGTATTAACAGAGTAATACAAATTGATCCGGTATGATCTGAAAACACAATACTCTAATCTGCGGATCTAGAGGAAAGTCTTTTAAGGTACCTGGGTGTTATCAACACACTAAGGTACTAGTTTGAAGATCCATAAGATGATTCATGAAAAGCTCACTCAAGAAGCAGGGTGACTAGATGACTTAAAGGTTTGTGCATTTATTACAAAAGGGAATTAGGTTTTGTGCAAGGATAAAAGGGTTTTTTCACTCATTATTTACACACTTGCACTCACGAAGAGGAAAGAAGAGCTCTGAGTAGAGATCCTACATGTTACTCAAGTTCAAGATGAAGATTGAATTTAAATAGAAAATAGCTCTGACATCTGCTTCAAACCCTAAGGCATGAAAAGGTATTTCCCTTCTACAAATTCTCTCTAATTTTCTTTGCTAGAATGGCTACTCCAATGGTTGTCAATATCTCTGAAAGGCCAAAACCAAAATTCAAGAAACACCCTTACAAGTCACTAGAAGTTGATCCCTTGGGAGCCTTTTGTAGTGTTCCACATGGTGTCTTGCATGTAGAAGATATTAGGGTTTATTTCCATGCAAACATCGAAGATTTTGGAGACTCAAAACTGACCGACATCTATCAAAAATAGATAATGAATGAGAATTTTGAACTCAAACTTGAATTCAAGACCCTAAGGGACAAACACTTCAAACATTGCATACATTTTCCATCTTTTACAGAAGACGATTGGGTCTGGTATGTTCTAAGTAGGATGCACGATAATTTTATGTGGCTAATGAGACCATTCAAGATAACCAAAGATGCCATCAGGACTATGACTGGACTACATTCAACCTGTGGGTTACTCACACTCAAATCTATGAAAAACCAAATGGTAACTAAAGCCATTGGATTGAAATTTGACAAAAGAGTAATTACTATAGATGACATCACAGTTCCAGATGTCAAGTTTGCTTCTATGATAATTAGCTACAAAATCTACCACTCGAGCAGGGAAAATTTTGTGTCTAGTATAACAATCTATGCTGCATATCAAATGTTGAAGGAAGATGCAGATTATGATCTGTGTGACCTTCTACTGAGTCAATTGATGGAAAACTTACAGAAGATCAAGAAAGGTAAGAAAAACTCTTTCAAATATGGTAGTCTTATATTATGTTTGTTTTTCTACTATATGAATGAGATGCCTAGATCAAAGGGTTGGGTCTGGAAAAATGATAAACCCGTTGCAATTCAAATCAGAGATTACATGTATGGACTGGTGATGCTCAAGTCCAAAACTTAGCCCTCTAGGGTTACTTCAAGAATTTCCAAAGCATGATGCATGCTAGAGAGAATACCACAATCAATAGTTGAGAAATACAAAAACATAGTTTGCTTCATGGTTGATGCTGACCAATGCCTAATGGAGGCAGTTGAGCCAAGAATTGTGTGGATAATGCCTATGGGATGTGAGGTTGATGAAAATTTTTTAGAGGTACATATTCAACACCTACTGAGACAACCTAAGGACACTAAAGCAGAAAGGTTTGGCACTTTTGAAGAGCTAAGCATAAAAATACATGTTGAATTAAGTTAGCCTGAGATAAAGAGAAAAGTAAGAAAGGAAGTTGAAGAACTTGCCAAAATATTTGGCATATCAAAGGAGGCAGTAGATGTATACACCTAAAATTGGCTCGGGTTGAATTAAGTAAATATTTTAATATTTATCTTAATTCCTATTTTCTTCTGTCAATTAAATAAATATTATAAATTTATTTAATTTACTCATTATCATATAATTAAATAAAGTCATTTTAATTAATTAAATTCTCTAAATTCTTCTTATGTCTCACATCAATTAAATTCCCTAAATTCTTCTAAAGTCTAAAATCCACCTCATCAATCTACCTCATCAATCCACCTCATCTCTTCCACCTCACCATGTTGCCCATTAATTAAATATTCTTAATATTTAATTAGCTAATGTCCTCCATTTTCCAAAATAAATCTTTAAATCAATTATCCTCCACCAAATTGAATATTTAATTCAATGTTCCCCACTAGCCTATCACAAACGGAATATTCAATTCCATGTTCCCCACAAGCCTTCACCAAATGGAATATTTAATTCCATGTTCCGCACAAGCCTTCACCAATTGAATATTTAATTCAATTGTCATATTCCATCATTCTCAAATAATGAATCTTTAATTCACCCATAATTCCATGTTCCCCACAAGCCTTCACCAATTGAATATTTAATTCAATTGTCATATTCCACCATTTTCAAACAATGAATCTTTAATTCACCCGTTATGAATTAAAGATTCACTTTTATTCCTAGCCATTGATCCCATCCTTGGATCCTCACCCTCCATTCTATTTTCAAAAATTCTATAAATAGAACCCTCTTCTAAGCCATTGAGGAGGAACTTCATTTGCACAATCACTATACCCAAAATTCTCTCATTCTTCTCTTCTCAAGTCCATTCTCCAAGTATCCTCCATTATTGTGTGTTGAAGCTCTCATTCAACACAAATAGGTATTCTAAGCCATTCTTCCTTTGGCATCTTCAAACGAGCAAGCAAGAAAGCTTCTGAGGGCTTCTCAAATCAAGATCAAAGCAAGAGAGGCAACAATGGAAGATGATAGGTAAAGAGATTTGTAAGTATTCTTAATTGTGTTTGGTTTTTAATCTTCTTTGCCTTCACATTCTATTGGTGTTTTGGGATTTTTATGTTTTCATTGATTTGAACTAACTCCACATTCTCCCCCTCACAGTAGATACCAATAGAGAGAAAATGGAGAAGGTAGAAAAAGAAAGACAAGAAGCAAAGAAAGAAAGCATTCTAGTGCAAGCCTCATCCTAGACTAGATCTTCCAAGAGTTTTGTTCCTGTCACTTCTAAAATCTCAAAGACTATGAAACTAGAAGTCAATTCATCTAGGAAAGGAGAAAAGAGAATGAAGACCAAAGCCACAAGGACATATACGAGCCAAAAGGATGATGAAGAAATAGAATCAGATGAGGAAATCAGGAAATTGAAGAAGAAAAGAACGTCTGGGAAGTCCTCTGATAGCAGAAATGAGGAAGAAAAGACAAAGGACTTTGTTGAAAAACCCACTCTCTCAATTGAAGACATCATTAAGGCAGTCACTGTGGATGAAACCTACAGCTAGTAATAGAATTTTATGATGAATACAATGATGCAGACAAGAGAATACTAGAGGAGGCAACCGTCAAGTATTTGAATATCTATAACAAAGCATTCATTGAAATCATTTCTTTAATTCCAAAGAGCCTAGAAGAAGTATTGGAGCAAAGAAAAGAGAATGCAAAGACAAAAGACTTAGAGATCCGGGCGTAGATAGTGATATATCTATGTCCCTCTATCACTCCAAAACAAATGAACATGGTGTTCAAGGATTTTAAAGATGATTTCCACAGCAAGTCCCAGATGAATAAACTCATGATTGGAGAAACTGATAAAATAGCTGATGAAACAAAAGAAATTTTCTGGAAAGTCTTGAAGAGATTTAATCTTCCTATTGTAGAGGAAACAAATGAAGAGCCTTCTACCATGGATGTTGAAGGATTAAAAGTAATCAATCAAGAATTCTCTGACAAGGATGTCAAAGGTTTAAAGAAAATAGATGAAGAAAAATATGAAGACTTAGACTCCTCTATTCTGGAAGAGGAAGTTCACAAAATAGTAAACTCTGGTAATGTTACTCCTCTAGATCCCACAGTTGTCAAGACAAATCTTTTGGGCACTGAAGAAGAAGGGGAAGGAAGAAGAGAAGAGAAGGAGAATCAAGAGAAAGAGGGTAAGGCAAAAGAAGAAGAATAAGTAGATAAGGTTGGTGATGACTTACCCAAACCAATCAGTCCTGATATCTCTAAAGGAAAGAAGTCTGAATCACCAACAAGAGACATTGCAAATATAGTATAGAATTTTCTCAACAAAGAAATGATGGAGATGGATGAACCTGAGTTGATTCAAGGGCCATTAAATTTTGACTCTCTCTCTCCGGTTCAGACAATGAAAGTAGCATATTTTGCTCAGGCCAAAGCAAAAGAGAAACTTCTAAAATCACACATGGAGGATAGTGAACTATTGAATATTGCATCTGGTGTACTAGAGAATATCATGCCTACTTATCAAAAGGATGCATCCACCTCTCCATCAGGTAACTTGAAAAACTTGGTTAATTCTATCAATTCTCACTTTGAATCTCTTAAAAAATTAGCAGAAACTAAGGTCTGGAAAGAGTTCTCTGAAAAAAGGTTTAGTGAGGTTCAAGGACTAATTAACAATGATAGAAGAACCTTAGACATTGGAATCAAGAGCATTGAAAATGACCTCAAGGATGGAGGAGATATATATAAATTTTGTTTATCTTGGCCTAAAGTTTTAGTGGACATTGAAAAGAAGTTGAAAGAACAAGAAGAAAAGTTGTTAAACATGTCCCAGAATTTTGATCCTCTTACCATCTCTCTAGTAAACCAAGAATGTTAGGTAGTTGTTATCATAAATGAGATAAAGAAACTAGTTAAGGAGAAGAGGAATCTGATGGATAGAATGGGTGAACTTAGGGGAATAATCCTCCCTAAGTTAGAAGTATTGCATGATGCTTTAATAAATGCTCAAAGTATAGCTCAGACTAGTAATCCAAGAGATTTGAAGAGGACAGAAGCATATGCATTTTTATTAAGTGGACACATCTCCATTTTGGATAGAATGAAGAGGAGTTGGGCCACAGAAATTGTACAATTAAAGACAACTTTTGCAGATATATTTAAGTATATGAAAGTATAACGTATGATTTGTTTATACATATGTGACCATGTATATGATAATTTTTACATAGTTTTGGATTCCACCCTTTTCCATTGATGTCCAATGGGGAGTGAAGAGCAGTGAAAAATGAGGAGTCTAGCAAAGGGGGAGCTCCAGTAAAATAGTGCAAAGAAACAGAGCACAAGCAAAGGGGGAAGTCACTGCAACACTTAGCCATTTTTCACTAAGTGTTGCCATCAATGCCAAAGGGGGAGATTGTTGGCAAGAGACACTATGTGGCTTCATAAGTGTTGTCATTGATGGCAACAAAGTCTACTCTACACATTTGTAGTACATAATATGCCTATACCGGAAGTCAGGATGGAAATTGTTTTGGTCCGGTGGACAAGAATAGAGTATGCAACATGGTCCAACAATCAGGTCTAGAACTCTCAGATGGTGTAACTTAGTAAGTTACAGACTTGGACAAATCAAGAAGGGTATCATGACTATTGTATTCCAAAGATTTGGCCTCTGATGATAAAGCATGAAAAAGATATGAGCTTCTGAGTGTTGGGTTCCAATCAGACAGAGCAGATAGAGGAAGAACTGACTCACAGAGTACCAGACTTCAATCTGGATGTATAAAAGGTGTTGATCAAGCAACTTGTGGCATTATACATTATTGGTCAACATGGTTAATGAATTCTATGTCCAAGTTTTGATGGGCATCATCAACCAAGCAAGGATTCAACCAACAGAATAGAAACTTGCAAATATCTCAAGTGTTCTTATTGCCGACTATGAAGTTAGTTGAAATCCTTAATAAGGATATATATACTCGATGGTCTCAAGTTTGTGAAGGATTATTGGGCATGTAGATGTTGAAGAAAATATTGGAAGAAGTGCAGAAACCAAGATCTAACCTTGAAATATGACTGAAGAGTGATATTGAGCAGAGGAAGAATGAAATGTGTCAGATCAGTATACTGTGCCTAACCAGAATTGACTTCTTGCATATATAGATGTTGTTCTTTAGTTCAAACACCTTGGTATCATCTCGAAGCATTTGTAGATAGTGAGTCTCTTGTAGGCAGTGGGCCTCTTGTGAGCAGTGTGCTCAGGTAGTGAGCCCTAATTGGCAAGTGACAAATTTGTACTCTTTATGCTTTTAATAGAGAATACAATCTTGGGTTAGTCACCCTGTGGTTTTTCCTTTAGCAGGGTTTCCACGTAAAAATCCTTGTGTTATGTGTTAATTCCTTTTCAGTTCTTATGATTGCATTGTTTTGATATAGCACTATATGATAAGATAAGAAAAGAAAGTAAAAATAAGAAAAGTTATAAGATAACTAATTCACCCCCCCTCTCAGTTATCTACATTATTTCCAACAAGAATGACAGTCTATTGTGGCTTATGCAAAGAATGGGATGATCATGAAACATCAGATTGTCCATCACAAATGTTCAGAGTGAGATAAGATGAAGATGAAAGTGACTTATGGTACAATTCAAATCACTAAAACAAAACAAACAATAATACGATGGCATATGTCAAAGGCCTAGTAGAAAGACCAATATACCTTCAGGACCAAGGTTACAAGAAACCTTTATGGAAAAAGTAAAGAAACATGAATACTATCCATAATGCAAATCAAAATACTACATATACAAATAACTATAGTAGTGAGGATAGAGGACAATTTGGAGGTTATAGAGGAGGCAAAGGCTAAGGTAGATGCAAAAGAAGAAGAGATGAAGCCACTTGTTACAAATGTGGTAAGCCAGGCCATTTTGCTAATGAGTGTTGGGGTGAAAGAAGAAGGCAAAGCTCATTCTACAACAGTATAGAATATGAACTTTTCACATGTGATAAGGCACAATAGTACTTTTAGAATGCACCACAATAAGGAAATGGAGATGACTTGGATAAGTAAAAAGGAGCCAGAGTGATTAGAAGATTCCCTTAGGAAGAAGGTCAAGTCCTAAGGTCATGTCAAAGAGATAAAGATGGAAATATAGATCTATTTTCATCAGATGAAGAAACCCAAAATAAGAGAAGAAAGGAGGAAAAAAATAAGATAGACAAAGGAAAGGAGAAAGCAACAGTAGTGATAAGACAAGGCACAAACACCAAAAGAAAAAGATATGAAACTATTGAATCAAAAAGAGAAGAAAGGAAGGAGGAAGATATATTCTTCTCGAGTAAAAGGAAACATGATGAGATAGTACAAAAGATTAAATGGATAATAACATAAGAACAAGAAAAGAAAAAACAAGTCAATCAATTATTCATAGAAGAATAAGTTGTGGCACTAAAACAATTTACATCTCTAATGCAACAACATAATTTGATGGAGAAATTCAAATAATTTCCTAAATATTGGAATAAGGAGAAGATACCACAAAACCAAGTTAGAAAATTGGGTAGAAATGAAAGACATTGGAAAACAAAACCAGTATTGGTAGATGCACATATTAATCATAAAAAGGTCAAGAATGTCATGATAGACTTGGGGCAGACATAAACATGGTCACTAAAAAGATTTGGGAAAAACTAGGGAAACCTATATTATATCAGACACATCACAATATTATTTTGGCATATGGTTCTAGCATGTCAACCATTGGAATATGGAGATAGGTAGAAGTGAACCTGATGAGAATTAAATATATAGTATATTTTGTGGTTGTTGCTATGAAAGAGCAAGGAAACTCTTTTAATGCACTACTTGGACTAAGATGGTTTGTGGATATGAATGGCATAATGGACTCCCACAAGGAAGATGTCTATCTTTTTCAAATAGTAATAGAAGTATATTCATACCACTAGGGCTACCAATGGATGAGGTTTATATTGAAGAATCCATCAATGTAGACAAAAATGATGATTACCATAAAAAACATCTACACAATCTCAAGGCTGGATATAAATGAAATGGAAGGAGAACCAAACTCAGTAGGAGAAATAGAGGTAGACAATGAAAATACTAGCACTGATAGTGAAGAAGTCCTAAAAGCATGGATTAAAATTGAACCAGAACTAAAAACACAAAGAATGACAAAGATTAGGAGGATATGCATGGCTCAAACCAGTAAAGGAAAATTATCCCAATCCTTTGCATCAGAGGAAAATCCATTGCAAATGGTATGTACCATTAAAAAGGGCCAAAATGAATAAGAATCTAGAATATCTCATCATATTATGAAAGGATCTCTCATATTAAGTTACCAAAGTTTTTAGGGCTTACAGACCTACAATAATACTTGGAGGAAATGGAGATAATATTTGTAGAAGAACAATGTAGAATGCAAGCAATACAACATACATTAGTATGCAATGCAACAAATTGGTGGGAAACACATAAAGATTTAGTTCAAACTTGGTATACTTTTACACTTCTTATCAAGGTGAGATACTTACCGGAACATGGGGAATACAAATAAATATCTAAGTATGAAGGCCAAACTCGACCATAAGATCATTTAACCACTTGGATAGTAGCATGGGAAAATAGGAAAGAACACAACAAGGAGTTATACACCCATTTGTTATATTGGAAACTAACACCTATTTCCCAAACTTGGTATATCAACTAAGAGAGAAGGAAGGAGACAAAAGATTAGGAAGAAATACAAGCTAACTTCACACATACATTTTCTTTTTGGAATCCAAAAATATATATAAATGTACTGCATTGGAGAAAATAAAAGAAATAATCTCACAACAAGAACTAGAGGAAGAGAACAATGAACTAGATGATAGTACACCACTGCCAAGATCAAAAGGGATATGGAATATGGTGGAATGGATAGATCGACAATCAAGAAACATGGGGCAAAAATGTTACAAAACAACAAACATAGATGATGAGGAGAACGAGGAGATAACTATTGAAGTACAGGAAGGAGAAAGAGAGATAGAAATATTGACTAACCAAAACGATCAATACTACAAGGAACCACTAAAAATTAGAGAGGAAAATATTGCAAAGGAAGGTGCTCCTAAACTGGTGAAAATTGGAGATTATTGGAATGAAAAATAAGTGGCACAAGTGATTGAGATCCTCTCTAAATTTGAAGTTCTATTCCCAAGAACTTTCATTGAGATGAAAGGTATTAAAAAAGAAGCACACATCATGAAGATACAACTAAAAGGAGTGAAACCGGTGAAGAAAAAACCTTATAGACTCAATCCCAACATGAAGAAATGAGTTAAGGTAGAGATTGACAAGATGTTGGTAGCATGAATCATAAAACCTGTTGAAGAAGATGATTGGATAAGTCCCATGGTGGTACAAAAGAAGAAATTAGGTGAAATAAGGATATGTAGAAACTATAGAGAGTTAAATAAAGCTTGCATCGATGACCCATTCCATACACCCTTCATAGAAGAAATATTGAAATCAGTTGCTAGAAGGGAAATATACTCATTCACTGATGGATTTTTTGGCTATCACCAAGTCAAGATAAGGGAACAGGATCAACCTAAGACAACATTTGCATCAGAATTGGGATCCTATATGTACACAGTCATGCCTTTTGGACTCAAGAATGCACTAAGATTCTTTAGTAGAATAATTGTCAATGCTTTCAAAGAATTCATTCATGATTTCTTAGAAGTTTACCTAGATAACTAGATTGTCTATGGCTTAGTGAAAGATAACACACAAACATTGAGAATGATGTTCAAAAAATGTAGAAGTCTACAAATTTCACTAAATCTCAAGAAATACAAATTTGTGATACCCTTTGGAACTCTCTTAGGTCACCTCATTTGCAAAGAAGGGATAATAGAAGACCCCTTGAAAGTAACCTTAATACTTACATTACCACCACCTACAACAACATCAGAAGTCAAAACTTTCTTAGGCTACACTGGATATCACCAAAAGTTTATAAAGGGTTATATGCACCAATTGCAGAACCTTTAGAAGAATTACTAAAAAAGAAAAGTGGAAGAAAAATTGAATGGAATGAGCAGTGTCAATCGTCTTTTGACATACTAGAGTAGAAAGTTGTTGAAGCCCCTATCTTGATATTTCCTAATTGGAAAATTCCTTTCCATGTTTATGTAGATGCCTCAGGCATAGAAGTAGGAGTAGTATTAGCTCAACCGAAAGGAACTAAAGATCATCCTATATAGCCTTTGCTAGTAGGAAATTATCAAAAGATGAGAAAAATTACACAACAACAGAAAGGGAAGCACTAGCAATGGTCTATGAACTACAAAAATTTAGACACTACCTACTATCCACACCATTTACATTATTTACTGACCATGAACCGCTAAAATGCCTACTAAACAAATTAATTATGCAAGGAAGAATATGTAGATGACTACTACTATTCCAAGAATTTAACTTTAAAATCAAAGTGAAACTAGGAAAACAGAACCAAGGCCCTGACTATCTATCAAGAATTGAAATAGGGGAGGAACCTAATAGCCTTGAAGAGGAACTCCTTGGTGCAAACCTGTTTAGGGTCACTGTAGTACTAGAAGAACTAAAAGACATTACATATCTACTAGCCATAGGAGAATTCCTAGCTGGGACAACTCCGCAAAACAAACAAATGCTTATGCAGAAGGATTTTCCCTATACACTAATCGAAGGATAATTTCATATAAGAGGGAAAGATGACATAATTAGAAGGGTGGTGTATGAACATGAATGGGAAGATATTATAAAGGAAGCACATGAAGGGATAGTAGGAGGACATATCTCTAAAGATCTAACAACAAGAAAAATAAAACTAGTAGGCTTGTGGTGGCCTACCCTATTTCAAGATACTAAGAGATATGTAAAATATTTTGACATTTGTTAGAGAATGGGTAAACTCACCGCCCAAGATGAAATTCCATTAAGACCTATATCAGCACAACTTCCCTTTGAGAAATGGGCAATTGACTTAATTGAACACATAGATCCTCTAGCCAAACAACCAAAATCAAGATACATCATCAGTGGAGTAGAATACCTTACAAAATTGGCAGAAGCTATACCTACAAAAGATTGTACTGCAAGAGCAATAGCCAAGTTCCTCTATCAGAACATAATCACTAGATTTGGATGTCCACTTAGTATCACAAGTGATCAAGGAAAACACTTTGTAAAAAACATGATTGTGGAGTTATTGCAATCATTTATGATACTACACAACAAGAGCACACCATATCATCCCCAAGAAAATGGGGTGAGTGAGGCCTTAAACAAGATCATTGGTAAGACACTAACAAAAATGTGTGATGGTAACATAATGGATTGGTACCTAAAAGTACCTATGGTACTTTGGTCCTACCACACCAATTACAAAAGATCTACAAATTTCACACCCTATGAACTAGTCTATGGCCTAGATTCTACTATACCCATTAACTTTATACTTCCTAACTTTCATACTACAAAGTCTCTAAAACTAAATGCAGAGGAATCCTTATATTAGAGAATTGAGGAACTAGAGAAAATGGATGAAAATAGTTTGATGGTAACCTATAATATGAATTGTGAGAAGAAGCGATAGAATGCCTGGCATGACCAAAACTAGCGGAGGAAAATTTTCAAAAGAAGGAGACTTGGTACTCCTATATGACAATAAGTTTAAGAGACAAGGTAAACTCAAAATCAGATGGTTGGGACCCTATTACATACATGAAATTGCAACATCCGAAGTGGTAAGATTGAAAGACATGGAAGGAAGAATAACTATTGGATATGTTAACAGAGCTCAGTTAAAGCTTTATCACAATTCTCTTGGATCAAAAGATCAAATGCGGTGAAATATAGACATATAACATACTAACTATATCATATGATAGAATAAAGTATTTGTTAACAGCTTCCCATAACAAACATCTAGAAAAACCTATAGAAAAAACTTAACGAGTAAAAACATTAAATGCAAAAAGTAACTTTTAGGGCTACTTATACCCCATTCCGACCTAAAATCCTCATTTTCATCCTAATAAGATTGAGAAATTAATCTCTGAGCTATCAAACCCTAGTTGACAAACTATGAGAAAAAATGAAATGGCTACACTAATGCTTATCAATGTGACGGAGAAACCATGACCTAAATACAATAAATGCCCATTCAAAGCAATGGAAGTGGACAAAGAAGGAGCCTTTTTGAATATTTTGGCAAATGTGGTCGACATTGAGGATGTAAGGAAATATATCCATGTCGTCATCTCAGAGATCAATCATATCAAGTTTGAGGAGCTAAGAGACACACTACTCAGAGATGTAGGTACTCTGATGAATATAAGAATATTGCCGCTAAGAAGTTAGATATATGGAAAAACTATCTTGGGTTTAATGACACCCATGAATGAGTAAGGATAATTCTAAGACAGATTCATGACGAGTTCATCTATTTGGATAAACACTATTGCATAACAAAAGAAGCAATCTAAGCGGTGACCAGACTTAGATCGACAGGGCCATTGTCGGCAATGAAGGCAATGAAAAATGATGAGGTGACTAAGCTAATGCGAGCAAAACTTGACGGGTGGAGCCTCAAAGTAAAGGATATCATAGGTTCAGGGGTACGATATGCAACAATGGGAATAGCTTACAAAATTTACTATGCCAACAGAGAGGGTTTGGCTACTGCTACAACATTACATACCACACACTAGATGGTAAAAGAGGGGAAGGATTTCAACCCTTATGAAGTGATGAGGGAGCAACTATTAGACAACCTGAAGAGAACAAAGGAGTCAAACTATAATTTTTGGTATGGTACTATCATTATATGCCTTGTATTCTATTTTTCTCAATGAATTATTGGGGTTCAAAGGCAAAATTTTGTAACAACACATATCTGTTGCCCCACAAATAAAATAATGAATCAGAAGTTTCAGTGACACAAGGGAATTCAAAACTATGTATTGGTGTTTCTTCAAAATATTATAGTCAAACATGAAAAACAAAGAAAGATTACCTTACGAGTCTATCAAACAATATATAAATTGCATTACTTTCTTACTAGATAAAGATTACACATATATGGAGGTAGTAGAACCTAGAACATTTTAGATACCGAGGCTACCATATGAAGTTTCTAAGGAAGAGATAAATGCATATGTGGAGAATCTACTAAGTAAACCTAAAGATACTATGGCAAAAAGATTTGGAACATATAGAGAAGTGATGGATAAAATGTATAAGAAAATGATGGAGGAACATTTGGAGAAGAATAAAGGTAAATTGCACAAACCATGGGAAATTCCATCTCCAGAGGGAACATCCACTGCATCAGCCTCCCATGACACTACCAAAGTTCCACAAGGTAAACCTTCTACTCTACAAGAGCCCAGTGCTTCATAGACACCCAGAAGATCAGGAAGAATTGCATCCATGACAACCAATGCACAAATAGTATTGTAACCTACCACATCCTCATAGACAATATCTACTAGTAGGAGAACTACATCAAAGACATTAGTCCAAATGAGTAATGAGAAGAAGAAGGGGCCTAGGTAAAATGTACAAGCTAAAAGAAAGAAGAATGAAACCCTTGTGGAGGAGAGAAAAGGAAGAAGGAGAAGAATTTGAAGTATCAAAACTATCCTAAAAGAAGAAACAAAAACCTATCACATAAGAAACTCCATTGAACTTAGAGGTAATTTTGAATGGGATTGAATGTCATGGATTGTTTAAGTAAATAGTTGAACTCTACCCTGAAGTGTCAAAGGAAAATAAGAAAATTATTAAAAGGGCTATAATCAAGTATACAATTAAAAGCAATAAGACAATGGATGGAATTCTAGGGTTTCTATCAGATGAACTTGTAGAGGCACTAAGGCAAAGAAGAGAAAAATCCTTGAAATTAGATGAAGACCTCAGGAAACAAGCAATTGACGGAGTGGGCACTTCTATCTCTGTGGAGGAGAAGGATAAAATAGCACAATTATAGGCCACTAAGCTCAGATCAAAGCAAAGGGTAGACACCCTTATGAACTTAGAACAAGGAGTAGAGACAAAATATAGGTAGAGACTAAGAAAATAACAAAGAAGATTTATGATACAGTTGAGGAGTCAAATAAAACTACTGCACAAAAGGATACACCTCCTCCACATGACACCAACACTAAGCAAGAGGATGGACAAGATCAAGCAGAGGCTCCAGACACAAGAGACAACCAAATGGACTCCCAGGATGCATCCTCGTCTGCCTCACCCATTCAATCTATCAAGGATTTCTTGGCCCAACAAAAGAAGATACAACCTGTGGTGACTCCTCAACTATTACAATTGCCAATGATAGGAGGCAGGTAAATCTATCTCCAGTATCTCACCCCTACAAAAGTTACAATTGGGAGACATCTTCCACTCTACTGTGAGGGAAGAAATTTTGTTAAAATACATAGAGGGAAGTGAGATACTGATGGAAGCGGTAGATATTATACAAAAGGAGATGCTAGAGGCATAGAGGAACACAACCCTACCACCTACACAACAACTTAAACAATTAATACAAAGCATTAAGGCCCATTCAACATACTTGGAGAATAAGGTAGAAGAGAAGATAATAGAGAAAATGAATTAGAAAAGACTTGTGGATGCTTCCAACCAAGGTGCTAAAGCACACAATAAACTAGAAGCACAGATAAAGAATATCCAACAATGTATGGAGGAGGTCAAGTTACTCTACCTATTTTGTTTACAATGGCCTACTATTAATAAGACTCTAAAGGCCTTAGAATTATAAATAACAGAAGTGGCTAGTACCTATGATCTGGTACAAGACACTAAATGAGCTATAATGACACAAGTAGAGACCCTACATTCTCAGCTACAAGAATTCCATGATCAAAGGGAACAAATAAAATCATAGATTAAGCAGTTGAGAGAGGTGGTAAGCTTGAGATTAGCCTCTCTAACAAGAGTATTTACTAAGGCTAAACAAATCACACATAATGTTAAGGTACTGACTACCTTAGGAGAAGCAAAGGACGCCTACATCTAGCTGGAGAGCTAGATTTAAATTTTGACATATGCTAAGAAACAATGGGATACTACTCTAGCTCAGCTCAAGGTGATCTACAAAAACATCCTACCAGCAAACTGAACAACATGTCTTGGGAACAAGACATACTTTTAAAAGGGGTAGTGATGTTGGTAGAGAATAGGATAGTAGATAGAACAAACCATAGAGTACCACAAAGGCCATGCGGAGAATAGAGCTGACACCTAAAGAGGTATTTTTGGAAAGGACACACCTCTAGATGGATATATGCAAATCGATGTAAAGTAAGAGAGAAAGAGTATGTGAGAGAGAAATAGTGTATATGGCAGAGACTCAAGACCTTTCAGTATGAATAGTATATACCTATTGAGTATAAATGAATATAATGGAGATATAAGGATTATGATATCATTGTGTAAGTGTTATGATATTGTGCTTTATTTATCTTGTACCACATACTAGATTTCCTTAATGTTTATTCTTGTTTCTCTCATTGCCTAATTGTGGTATAAACTAGACTTACAGACTTGACTGAGGACCAGATCTCTGGACTGGTTCCTCCCCATTTCTTGCCAACAAGAATCATACTAAGGTAAATGTTATAAGAATATATAAATGATAAAAAATGTGGAAAAACCTTAGTGAAGTATCATAATAGGTATGGGAATGTATGAAAAATAATATGATAAGAAATAATAGGGACACATGAGAAACCAAAATGTTAATGCAAGGGCCATAAAATCATAAACAATAAAGGACCAATAAGTGTAAGGATGTAGAAGTTAAAAATAAAAAATGATAGGTAAAAGATAACCTAAGTGGGAAATAACGAAAGACAAAATTAAATAAAGTATAAGCATAAAGAGAATGTAAATAAGAGTAGGATGAAATGAGAAAAGAATGGAAAATGGAAACCAATATCCCCTCTAATTAGGGAAGATAAGCATACAACTAAAGCTAGAAGATGAAATGAGTGTGAAAACAATAAAAAACAATGTGTAATAAAAGAGACCAAAATGTAAAGTCACACAAGGCATGTGGAAGAATAGCTAGGGGATCACAACATACATAGGATAATACAAAAGGCCCACATAGAAATTATACAAAAAACAACAAATAAGTGATATGAACAACACAAAACATGCTCAAATTTGCTTGTGTCAACGTGCACCACCAAATGTGTCTTTCTATCATCCTTTTATAAGGTAGAAACATGGAAACATAAATCCAAGAAAAAGAAAGAAAACATAGAAAATATGATGAGGAAGGATAATGATATCTATGCAATGAACTCATCTATCATTTTGGAAGTTTCTCTTTTATGTCATGTGTAACCTTAATATAGGGTGTGCTATGGTGAACAAGACAAACTTCTTTACATACATGTTTTTTTTTCCCACGATTCATCTTATACAGTAAGGGATTTTCATCCTCATGAGTATGTTTAAGGTATATCTTATGTGATATTAATAACATCTGGAGAGTTAGTAGAATCCACACCTCATGGAACACCTTAGAGAAAAACTTGTGAGGTTATCTATTTATAGTGCTCCAATATGTAGATATTTCTCTAGCATGAACAACTAAAGTGAAATTCTTGGGTGCCATTTAGAGAGATAGTCATACAAATGGTGAGAAACCCTAAGAACTTCCATAATAAATATAGGCTAGATTAAAAATACCACTATAATAGTGCAAGAGAACATGACAAAAAAACATGCATATAAACCAAACCAACCTCTTTCTTGTTGAAGGCACAAGACAACTGAGGGGGGGCTGACTCAGTTGTGTCAAAACTTCAAACCCTTATAAACAAAATCACATCCACATTGGTTCACTTAAACCCTTAATCTATTATGAAGTTTAAACATGAAGAACAAATAATAGTAACTTAAACACATGAACACTATGAACAAGAGAACACCAAATTTTTACATGGAAAACCCTAAAAAGGGAAAAACCATGGTGAAGATTATCTCAAAATACAATGTAGTACCAATACTAAATTACAAGAGGCTCACTACCCAAAAGAAGGAATGCTCACTGCAACAGTGCTCACTACTCAGAGGGTTAACCCAAAGGGCTCACTGTCTAAGTGGACTCACTACCCACTAAGAAAGAAAGAAAGAAGAGAAGGATGGATCACTGCTAGGATTTGAACTGATATAATTGCATCAAACCTATGCATGAAGTTTAGTTCCAATGAATCTCAATATGCATCTCAACACCAACAACATCTTCACAACAACATTGAAAATAGCAAACACCTTGTGCTTACTACATCCAATAGCCTAACACATGAAAACTTTGACTACACTGATCAAATTCACATCATAATATCATCTCCCTCTAACCCAATCACATCCACGAATCCTTGAATATTATTTATACCACCATCAGTCTTGAAAACATTCCCCAAGGTTGGCAACATGATCTATAACCTTTGAAACAATCTCCAAGGTCAAAAAACTCACAATATTTGAATTAGGTCTGGATCTAAACATTCCATGGAATAAAGGAATGAAGGTAAACCACTTTACCCCTAAGATCAGACCTAAATCCATCCAATCATTTGTAGAAACATAAGCATTGTTTGTCATTGATGTCAAAGGATATCTTGGCTCACAAGGTGTTAATGTTATCATGTCACTTGGATGCCAAGTTTGATGCCAAAGTTTGATGTGCTATGATGTTGATATCACATGCTTCAAGTGGGTTGAACACATCATCAGGTTAAATCAATATGGTTGAATTGCAGTTGCTTTAATTGTCACCAAGGTCAGAGGTAAGGAAACAAGGAGGTCAGAGGATGTCATGTTGTCATTGATGTTTGGACTTGGAATTGGTTCACCTTAACACCTTGATGTGAGTCAGATGTTTCCATCATTAGACCAAAGGATGCATTGGTCTGCCTTAGGTCATTGTTGATATGCAGAGATTTGATCTTTATTCATGGTTTACTTGGTTTACAATGGTGCCTTTATGATATGATTGATGTTGACATATTGCTTCATGGTGTTCATACACAATGAAGTGTGGTTTTTCACATGATATGTGATGCAAGTTGAAGTCATGATGACATTGCATGTTGCTATGTAGAGAAAAGAGACTCCTATTTGTGATTAGTCATACTTTTGATCAGTAATGATCTAGGATGGTCACAAAATACTCTTGAACATAGTGGTGATACTTCTTTGCTTCATATTGATGCTCTCAATATGATCTCAATGCTTGGTTTGATTTTATGGCTCAATGTTCTCAATGTATATAGTAGAGTTGAGGTTGATGTCATGGTGTTGGATCTTCATGATCATGATGGGTGCAAGAGTAGAAGTCATGAGTTCCTTCATTCATTCAAATTTTATTCAGGGTGTCTTCAATATTCATAGGTGATGGTGATGTCTCTATGCTATGGTGTTAAATTGTCTTCTTTGATTGGTTTATTCTTGATGATGTTGACTGGAGTTAGTAAGATTATTTATGCATCATGGTTCAAATACTCTTCATTTTAGGGTGTGGTCTAAGCCCTAATAAAGGTTATATAAGGGAGTATAAACCCTAACCTATCCATCATGATAAAAAGGTTCTTTTTAGTCTATTTTAAAAGTGATTTCTAATCACAAGTCATAACTTAAAAATTCATTGGCCTAAGGGTCTTTATAACGTGTCATTTGACTGGCCTCTTGATCTATAACCTTTTCTCCCAATCACCTGAGCGCCATAAAAGGCATCAACAGTCTTAATCTAAAGTTATCAAGGCATGATTTTGATGATCAAAGGTTGTATTTTAAATGAAGTTTGAAAATCAACGGCCAAGTCCACATGTTTATATTTGACAGGGAATTTCAAACAAATATCTTTAACTGCTATGTAACATAATGATAGTCAACTAGAGGGATAGATAAATGAATATAAATAGTTATGAGATGTTTTTTGGTGATGAGATCTAACTTTTAATAATCAACAGAGATGTATCAGTTTGAAGAGTATGATCAGATTGATCGATGGTTTTGATTAGCTTAAAATTGATGTTTTCAATGTTTTGAAGAGGTTTTTTATAATCTAAGAGGAGGATAAATGACAGTGGAATGTGAGATGTTTCTTAGAGGGAAAAATGAAGAAAAACATACTATAGATATGCAATGTGAGTGAAAATGAACTAAGTTGAATGAATATAGAATAAAGAAATTTTGACCAAAAAAATGATATAAAAAGAGTAGTCTTATATGCAATAAGATGGTGATTGAAAAGGGGTAGAAAATTGATATTGTGCTTATGCTAAAGACATAGTATTTTGAGGCTAAGGGAAATCTATATTGTTACAGATTCAGACTGATCAGGAACTAGTACATATGTTAGAGGTGATATTTTTGCATTTATATTGATGGTATTTATCAGTTTGATGAAAACCATTGTTGTCTTTTGTAGTACAATGAAATGAATTAAGTTCTTTACAAATGTTAGATATTGGTGTGATAAGGAGTCTTGTTTCATTTACTACAAATGATATTCTCAGTCTTAATGTAATTTGATTGTAATCAAAGGAGTTGGTGTTTCTAATGAATGTGTTGGAGTAGGTGTTTCATTGGAGAGTTGATGTTCTTGGAGAGTATTAGGAAGAAGAAGTCTATATTTATTGTGTATTAGAGGAAGTTTTGTTTTGTCTGATGTTCTTCTTTGTGTATAATATATTTTGATGATTTTTGGAGAGGTCAAAACTTGAGTATACAGGAGAGTTGAAGTGATACACAGATCTTATAACAAGTATGATTGGAGAGTATGAGTTGACCATGGACATGCATTTGGAAAGACATTAAATTGTATAAGGTGTGATGTTATGAAGTGAAACAGAGTGTCCCTCTGTAGTCTTTTATTTCATTCAAATCTTTTATTTGTAAAGCCAGTGAGGCACATATAACCAGTGAGGCATCTATATTTGCTAGTGAAGCACATTTTGATTAAGCCAGTGAGACATTTAATGAGTGGTTTTTCTACCCCATGAGGGTTTTCCACTCTTGAAATTATTGTCTTATAAACTCTTTGTTGCAAGGCTCATTTGTTCATTACACTTTTATGTTCAATTCCTTAGTCCACAATAACTTGCATTAATAAGGCTTTAATATGCAATCTTTCTTTTGTTTTTGAAAGTATAAAATAAAAGTAAATAAAGTGTTTTGTCTACAACACTGATTCACCCCCCCTCTCAGTGTTGTCAAGTACTCCAACATCACGCTACTCAACACTCACATAACAATGGAATCAACTCCATAATCAACACAAACATCCAATGTCGATCAAACAATATAAACAAAAGAAACTCTTGATCACACACTTCCACAATTACAACCATAACTTTTAGACCACACACAAAGCTTTAAAAAAATCTAGAACATTCACAAACAACTTGGAGTCACTTGAGAACCAGCAAATTTAACCACAAAAAATTTCACTTGAAGACAGTTCACAAACTACTTACAAATAATACTGTAAAACTTTGCTATACAAGAAATGACCTTCCGGAGCACCAAATCATAAACCCTTTGGAATGAAGATATATGAAGATATTATGAACATATATCCAAAACTGTAGCACCTGAAACCTTTTTGTGGAGGAATGCAGAGTAAAATACTTTCTCTCAGACACATTGCAAACATTATCAGACACTATCCTCAAACTGGTGAATACAACTTTCACTATACAACAATCTCAAGTACCAAATTCTAGATTTAGTAACTTCAAACACTTCTCAACAACATCCAAACTGCACACTCAGATCTCCAACATAGAAGAAATGCGGAGCAAAACTTTGAATAGTACTCTATAAGCCAAAAGACTCCTTGAACACACTGTTTCCAATGTTAATCAATATTTCTCAAAAGTACTTGGATACTCAATATCAAGAGCATATCCTTAACATCTTTAGTACTTCTACACATCAACCAAATCACCTTTAACAAGACAACTTCATCAAAAGACACAGTTGACACTAATGACAACAAAAGCATGTTGACATCAATGACAACACTGATTAGCACATACTTGCAACAATCACCCCCTTTGTCATTAATGGCCACATATAATGTGAAAAACCATCATGACACAACTCTGCACCAATCTCACTCTCCCCCTTTCTTTTATACATCCTATTCTCTTTCTCTCCCTTTGTTTTTCAAATGAACTCTCTCCCCCTTTAACATCAATGGCAAAGGGTAACACATATTTCTCAAGCTTTCTCCCTCCAATTATGATACTACACATACTTGCACTATTCTCAACTGATCTAAATACTCCCCCTTAAGAGTACACACTAGCCTATACAAACTCTTACTCTCCCTGACTACAACAATCAATGCCACTACCTGCTCCTTCTGAGAGATAACCTCCAGCTCAGTTTCTAGAGAAGACATCTACACCAGAAGCTTGTACTAATATATTCTTAGCCTCTATTACATCCTTCTTAATCCAAATCTTACTCATCTTCTTCTTACTCTCTACTAGATCAATTCTTTGTATTGGTTTGTTCTTTTCTATCAGAATATCCTTCTTCATTCTTCTTATTTTGCAAAGCTTTGCAAGGTGTCCAAGTCTCTTTCAATTGTAGCACACAACATGATTCTGAGCATTATTCCTTCCAGTCATTCTAGATCTGCATTGGTTAGCTTTGTGCCCAAATCTATTACATTTAAAACAATTACCATTAAAAGATTGAATTATTCTACGATTGTAATAGCTATTCATTTTTTGACTTCTACATTTAATGGCCTTATGACTGACTCTCTTGCATGTAAGACATTGACTAGGGAAGGATGGTACATTTTGATCCACTCTACTTCTACATTGTTTAACTTTATGTCCAAATTTATTGTAATAATAACAATAACCATTGAAAGATGGGTACCTTTGAGCATTAGGTTGTTTGACCGGAGGTCTTCTAGCTTTATTCTTTTGATTCCGGATCAACTTGTCATTGTTTCTCTAATTTGAAGTCTGATCTGATTTTGAACTTTCACCTTTTTCAAATCCTAAACCTTCTTTATCATTGGAACTTTTCTGACTTGCAATCATCTAGTCAAGCATTAAAGAACTTATTTTGAAATTTTCTTCATAATTCTTTGCCTTCTCCAGATCTAATTTTAGATTCACAACTTCTTGCTCAAGCCTTATATATTCTTTAGATTTGTCTTTCATCACCAGGTTTAGATATTCCTCAATCGTTGCCTTTTCTTCAATTTGTATTTTCAGGTGTATACACCTAAAAATGACACGACTCTGCCCAAATAAATATTCTTAATATTTATTTAAGTCAAATTCCTCTATCTATAAATAAATAAACAAATTTATTTATTTGATTCATATCTCCCAACAATTAAATAAAATCAATTTATTTAATTAAAATTCTTAAAATTCTTCTAATTCCTCCAACAAATTAAATAATACCAATTATTTAATTAGTTCTCCCAAATTCATTCTAAATTAAATAATACCAATTATTTAATTGTTTCCTCCAATAATATCTTCTCTAAATTTAAATAAATCAAATATTTATTTAAGTTGTCCATTTCTTCTAAATTGAGTTATCTCTAAATATAATTCAATCTTTGTACACATGCAATTGAATATTCTAAATATTTAATTGAGATAAAATATCTTCTCATCCTCATGCAATTTCCATCTTCTAGTTCTATTCTCTTAACTGATTAATTTATTCTTTTAATTGATTAATCTCTTCAGTTAACTCATTCTTCTATTTTATTAATTCCCCTCATGCAAAATAGAGCTAGACACTTGTCTTCTTCTTATTCACGCATGCTCCTCAACCATTCTCAACCATTGATCTTCTAATTCGTTCTATACTGTTGGTCTTCTCTCTATCAAGTCTATAAATTGAACCCTGTTCTTCTATTTCATTCATCCAAGCCTTCAGTATTGTTACTCTGCAGGAATTATAGCGTGCCTTTGGCACCCACGTCATTCATTTTTCTTGTGATCAACTTATTACCATATCACTACCATTGTTGTGAAGCTCATCTTCATTACAAAGCATTATCATAGCCATTCTCCATTGACAATCTTTGAATCGCAAGGAAGTGCACTCTCTGAGGGCCTTATTCATACATGCAAGATTGATTGAGATAGGCAATCAACAGAAGCTATGAAGTATTGAGGTTTGCAAAGGTTTCATCTTTGTTTGCTTGATCTTGATTATTTCCCTTTTCATTGAGTTTTGGGTATTATTGATGTGAGGGGGAAAATAGGTTAATCAATAAGATTATAAAAACCCAAACATCTACAGAATATGAAGATAAAAGGAGATTAAAGCAAACAACAAATAATACCTTGCACCTTTACCTTTCACCTTCCATAGTTCACCTATCTTCCTTTGATCTTGATTGTGAAGCCCTCAGAAGCTAGTTGCTTGCTTGCTCGTTGAAGATGACAAAGGAAGAATGGATGTGATACTTATGTATTTGAAGATGAGCTTCAAATACAGAACTGGAGTGTGAATGAGAATGCTTAAATGGGAGTAGGGGTGTGAAAGGCATGCCGATATCTCTGCAGCATAAGTTTACACAAAATCTAGATATGAAATGAAGAGAAGAGGGTTGTATTTATAGAAGAGAGTGAGGGAAAATCAATGGTTGAGAAGAAAAGAAGGAATCAATGGAGGAGGATTGTTGAGGAATGTGCATCCAATAGAAGAAGGACACATGTCATTCCAAAAGCAGCTTAGTTGAGTTAACTCCTCTCTTGATGAGGATAAGATTTGATTTTCTTAAATTCGAATTTATTTTTCTAATTTAAGAGAAGATTTGCTTTAAAGATGTTTTAAAACTGATTTTGCTTTTGTAACTCAGAGTTTTGCTTTTGTGTGACAAGATGAAGGTTATTTTTGGAAGATAAGAATGATTTTTCGAAGAGATAGAAAGCATAATTAAATAAATGAATTTATTTAATTATTTTATAGATAATTGAGAGGAGTAAATAAAATATAGAAATATATTTTATTTTGTAGAGATTTTTTGAAGAATAAAATAAAATATAAAAATATATTTTATTTAGTGGAGAATTTAGATTTTATTTAAATAAAATTTGCATTTTATTTAAATTTGGAAGAATAAAAGATTTTAATTAAATAATTGAAATTATTTAATTATTTAGAAGAATGATGTTGATGCAGATGAATTTAATTAATTAAATAAAATGTAATTTATTTAATTAAATGAGAGGAGATGAATCAGATAAATAAATGAATTTATTTATTTATTGATAGAAGAATGTGAATGATAAAATAAATATTTAAAATATTTATTTAAGTAGTGTTGTGTCAATTTTAGGTGTATACATTTTGCCCCTCTTTGATGCAATGTGTTTTATCACGTCGTTTCAAAGAATAAGATTTTCAACAATGATACATGCCCCAGTTTGCCCCTGGTACAAATTTAACGATAGGATGCCCCCTCAGGAGATTGGAAGGGAAGAAGGAAGACATTTTGAGACAGACAATCTCACGAAGAAGAAGGTGAAAAATGGGATAGGATGGAGAAAAATGGGATATGGTTCAGAGAAATAGGCATGGGAAGTAGCCATAGACGTCATGCAGTCAGGTATGGGTCATTTGCTATATATAGGAGCTGGGTCCACATATTCTAATCATTTGTACACTTGTCCATAGTTGATTAGTCCTCTAGAGAGCTTAGGAGAGTATGGCAGCCAGACAGTTGGATATTCCATGCGAGGAGCACCGGTTTGAGTGGATTCAATGGTTTGATCGGCCAGTAGAGGCAGGACCCCCGGTACATAGTTCTTCAAAACTTGTCACAAGTCAATTTTTATGCGTATTAATGGCTAGGGAACCCAACTAAGATAGATGCGCAAAAACTCCCGTTTGGCACATATGCACACTGAAATGGCACATGCATTGCGGAATGGCGCATTCACGCCTCAAAGTGGCATATTTGTTTATTTTGCGCATTTGAGCCATGAATGTGTGCATTTGATTACTTTTGCACTTTTGAGCTATTAAGTGGCACATGCATCTGGAAATTGCGCATATGTGTTTTGAATGGGAGCATATGCTAGTGTTGCGCATGTGAGTCTTTAAATGGTGCATTTGTTGTAAAATTGCGCATTTGATAGAGGAAGTGGCGCATGTGCCAGAATGTCGCATACACATTAGAAAGTGGTGCATTCATGGTGAAGTGGCACTTTTGGTATGAAATGGCACATTTGCCACCTGAATTGGCACATTTGCACTTAGGAAAATTAGTTGACTTAACGAAATTAACCCAATTGGCATCCTGATCGATGCGTCAATTGATTTAGTGATCTCTGAGATTTCTGAGAATTTAGTCAAGAGATGATATGTTGTTTTGATTAATTTGATATGTTAAGCCAATGATAGGATAGCTTGATTGCTTTGAGTAGATTTCGATATGGATCTGGGTTTGATTGACGGTATGCTTTGCTTGGTTGTAGGAGGATATTCGGACTGTCCTGACATCACAAGAGTTGTTCCTGTTGCCGCTGTTGCAGTGGTATATGCTGACCGAGATAGATCGTGAGGCTTTAGCTGCTATGGGACTGCACTATGTTTGCTTTATGCCTGAGGTTCATATGAACTGGGCTATGTTGATGGCAGCAGTGGAGTGATTCCACAGTGAGGATGTTACATTCCATCTACCGACAGGGGAGATGGCGGTGACTCTTGAGGATGTGTACTGGATTCTGCACCTCTTGATTCAGGGAGAGCTGATTGAGTATGAGTCACAGCGGGACGATGGCTTGGAGGAGTGTAGATGCATTTTTGATGACCCAGAGTTGGTGGGGGAGGAGATTTCATGGCAGGACATGCATGACTGCTATGACTACTTCTCAGGCATACTGGCTGGACTGATCGGTAGCGTGATATGCCCCGATAGGAGAGCGCATGACTTCCCAATCGGCTGGGGGAGAGTGCTGGAGAGTATGATCGCAAATGGGACCCAGTATGCGTGGGGGGTGTGTGTGCTTGCACACTTATATAGAGACATGCACCAGGTGGTTTATCACAGAGGAGCTAGTTTATCTGTGGGTATGTCATTGTTGCAGTTTTGGTTGTGGGAACACATTGCTATCACATGGCTGATATGCATTTTTCATAGGCAGAGGGGTGAGCCCTATAGTTACAGCTATGCAGGTGTGATTTCCCAGCACAGGCTGGGGAAGTTGGAGTACTGGAGGCATGCTTTTGACAGCTTAGATATAGTTGTCTGGTGTCCCTACATAGACTACGAGGTATGGGATGATGAGGTAGATGAGCTTCCATATTGCTTCTAGACACAGTGGCTCATTGGTAGGACTAGGTACATTCTGGAGAGGTAGATTGTTAGCAGAGTGCAGAGGCAGTTTGGCTAAGTCCAGGGTAGACCACAGGGGGAGGTACACTTTGCCAAGACACACACAGAGAGGTACAGGTGGGGTCTCATAGCATCCTATGAGGAGGCCTTGGTAGATTTCCAGTAGATCCCATATGCAGCCTGGCTTATGAGGAGAGACATAGTAGATGCTGGCATGACGCTAGACTATGAGGAGTGGTTCATGGTGCACCCATTCCTGAGATATTCAGGGCTGGGAGAGTTAGCTCCTCATATAGATGAGGGCAATTCAGATGGTGAGGGTGCAGCTAGCAGGAGGAGGGGAGGATGGAGGAGGAGGAGGTGAGATCAGGGAGATGATGGGAGACTAAGATAGAGGCAGAGGGTCAGAGAGGGGCCTGTGGGCCAGTAGGTAGTTGGACAGGCACAGGTCCAGGGGCTAGTTCAACTAGAGGTGGCATAGAGAAAGATGCCGCCACTGCAGCAGGTGGCACAACCGATACAGGGACAGGTGCCAGTCCAGTAGGTGGCACAGGCAGAGTAGGTTCCACAGCCTGATGTGCATCAGCAGGTTATGGTTTCGCTACAGAGCCAAATTAGGCAACTAAGGGCTCATCTGAGAGCAACAGAGTCACAGAGAGAGTCAGATGTGACTTGGCTATCAGAGTTGACTAGAAAGAGAGATGCAACCTTAGCTAGTATGCAGGCTATGAGGGCAGAGAGAGATGCATCCTTGATGGCCATGGGCATAGATGGGACATCTAGTTTTTTGGTTTCACAAGTGCAGCAGGCACAGGCACAGGTGACACAAGTACAAAGTGAGCTTACGAGAGCCCAGTCGTAGGCTCAGTACTATAGAGGATTATATCATGAAGCTATGTCAGTAGAGTATCATGCCCCTAGCTTCAGGAGCCAGTCAGAGGCATTACAGAGGGCAAGTGGGTCTTGGTCTATAGGCTCAGTGAGGGGCCCACAACAGACAGGGGGAGATAGGGGAGAGGCCAGTGCAAGGAGCAGTGTTCCCCGGTAGTAGGGTTAGACAGACCTGGATACTTGTACCATTTTTTGACTAGATGTACTCATTTGTTTATGGATGGCTGAGATAGCTGACATATGTACTTATTTTGTCTTGAGACATGTATCACCATTTGTTATGTTTTATATACACTTATGATATGACTATGAGAGATTGGATAGAGATTTGTACATTTGGACATGTTTTTGATGATTATATGATGGTGCCGTTGTTCATGGTCTACATGCATGTGTTCTTATGTTTATATGCTATGGATGCAATCAATTTGGTGATGTACTTGTATATGTGATGCATACTAGATGGATGTTAGGATGATTTGATATGTAAATGTAAATGTATGGATATGATTATGCAGCTCTATATGGAAATTTCTATGTTTTTTATTTTGTTGCTATTGATATGCTGATGCAAATGTATGTGGATAACCTAATGTATGTATGCAAAATTATTTAATCATGTAAATGACTATCTCATGTGATGTGATATGCAATCTATGCTATGTTTTTGATATGTCCAAATGTACTCAATCGACACAGGTGATGGCATAGAAGGAAGAAGAGATGAAGAAATACTGACTTTCATTTGATATACTGCAGGGTTGATTTATGGCATGGGTGATATGGATTTGCTGGATATGAGATGGATATGGATGTAGATTGTCATCTTGAGATTTTTGCAAGGTTTTTGCTTTCATCATCGGGCACTTTTTTGGTATTTTTCACTTTTTGGAATGTTGTAAGAAAATACAAGCATCTAGGTATAATTAGACCGAGATGACCTGAGTATGTCTTACATGAATTTTGATATAGCAAGTTGATACAAGCATCTAGTCAAACTTGAATCTAGATGACCTGAGTACGTCTTGGGTTTTAACAAACAAGGATTGCCCCGTTTCATGTTTAGACCTTGGAGTCCTCGATGATCTTTTGCTGATCACATCATTAGATATAAGTCATCACATTACTAAAGTTTAATCCACAAGTAGCAGACAAAGAAAAATTATGCCTCCATCATAGCATCTCTAGCTTGTGGCATCCTTGAGTAGCATAGGAAGACATAACGACAAAAATTCAAGACCTTGTAAATTAACCTGTGGACAAAACTTCTTTGCATTAGATGTGTCTTTTGTCATAATTGATACAGAATCATTTTGATTGTTTTGATATGGTGCTGCGCTTTGTTTAGGACAGGTTGATGTTTTGCTTCAAGATCTTTGTTTTTGGGTAGCTTACTTTGCTTCTCTTGCTTGTCTAGTGAAAGGTATCACAATCCTTTATTGGCATCCTCTTAGAAAGTGTGGCATTCAAGAATCCAAATCTATAACTAGGTCAAGGAGTTGCCCCCAATTTAGACGAGGATCAACTTACTATGAGTGAGATGACAGACAGACATGGAGAGACAGACCCTAAGGGACTGACCTAGTGCCTCAGGGGCTAATGTACTAAATGGCCTTGCCTACATGATGATGCAGAGGCAACGTAGCTCAGGGTAAACCCTAGCGGACCTAAGCCCTAGATGATGGCAAGGTGGTGTAGAAATAACATGGACTCAGATTGACAGAAGGACTAGATATGGGACCGACGGGACAATGGAGTGGAGAGAAGAGGAGCCTCAGGGGTGCATTGAGAATGGCCTTGCCTACGTGATAACTCAGAGGTGACATAGTTCGACAATGGCTCAGAGGACTGGGTCAAGACAAATGATATGGACACAAGAGATATGAAGTCAGAACAGATGGAGGAAGTGGTTTGTCGCAGATAGCACCTGTTTACTAGGTTTTCACCACTTGATTTTATTTACACGAGAAGCCAAAAGTACACATGATGCCTGTTTGCTAGGTTTTTGCCATGGTACCTATCCTAGGCACCTGTTTGCCAGGTTTTCACTGTAGGCTATTTTTTTGTTATTTTCTCATTTTTTTGATTTTTTTGTTCTATTTTTTTTTGGATTTTTTCAGGACTCCCTTACATTGGGGTTTTTAGGTATAGAACTTGTGAAGGTGCATGCTATTGATAGGATCATCAAACAGTTCACCTTTAGATGTAGCCAATTGATATGCCCCCGATCCATAAGCTGTGATGACGACGTAGGGACCTAGCCAGTTAGGTTCAAACTTTCCTTTCTTTTCTCTGTCTTGCTGATTTCTAGGATTTTCTCTTAGGACTAGGTCACCGACTTGGAATATCTGGGGTTTTACTTTGTGATTGTAGCTTCTAGACATGCGTTGTTGATATGCTTTTAGGTGGTTAAAGACCTGTTGCCTTTTCTCTTAGAGTAGCTCTAATTCTTGGAGTCTAGTTACTTTGTACTCTTCATTTGATATGAGGCCTTTTAATGAGACTCGCAAGGATGGGATCTCGACTTCAATGGGCAAGATAGCTTTAGATCCATAAACTAGGGAGTATGGTGTTGCACCTGTGGGTGTGTGGATGCTTGTGCAGTAGGCCCATAGTGCGGGATTTAGTTGGACATGCCAATCGCGGCCGGCATCATTGACAGTCTTCTTTAGTATTTTCAGAATGGTTTTATTTGATGCCTCAGCCTGGCCATTGCCTTGTGGATAATAGGGGGTTGAAAAGTGGTGCTGGATATGGAATTTGTTGCATAGTTCCCTGACATCTTAGTTTTTGAAGGGTTGTTCGTTATCCATGATAATGGATGAAGGGACACCATAATGAGAAATGATATAGTTCAGGATAAAAGAGGCAATCTGCTTGCCTGTGATGTTGGCTAAGGGCATAGCTTCAATCCACTTCGTGAAGTACTTTGTGGTAGTGATTATGAATTTATGGCCGCTTGAGGAAGGAGGGTGGATCTTGCCCACTAAGTTGAGTCCCCACTGACAGAAAGGCCAAGGAGTCGTTAATGGTTGTAGCTCCTATGCTGGTGCATGTATCAGGTTCCCGTGGATTTGGCATTTCCTACATTTCTTTACAAACTGATAGGAGTCTTGTTCTATAGTTGGCCAGTAGTACCCCATGTGGATGAGTTTCTTGGCTAGGATAGGGCCACTAGAGTGATCCCCGCATATACCATCGTGTATTTTGCTCAGGGTGGTTTGATATTCCTCACTATTGAGACACCTAAGAAGAGTACCATCGAGACCTTGACGATATAGGGTGTTGGCTACAATGGCATACCAGGATGCCTGCCAGATGAAGGTTCTTTTCTGGTTACTAGAGAGGTCAAGTGGGAGGGTATTCTCTTTTAGATAGGAAAATATTTTACCATAGAGAGGGGAATCAGCTCCTATGATGTGGCATATGATATTGGATTCTGGGGAGTCATAAGTAGGATAGGACACTGGGTCTACCAAGAACTCATATCATGTTTGATGACTTGGAATGTCGAGGAGAGATGTGATTGTAGCCATTGCGTCTGTAACTTTGTTCTCAATCCTTGGTATCTATTCAAAAGATATCTTGACAAAATATTCTTTGAAGTCATCTACCATTCATTTGTAAGGAATTAGTTTCTCATCCTTCGTTTGGTAGTCGTCATTCACTTGATTGATGACTAGCTATGAGTCTCCATAGACTTGAAGTTCCTTGATGTTCCACTCAACTGCTAGCTTGATACTGATGACCAGGGCTTCATATTCCGCTACGTTGTTAGTGCAGGGGAACATTAACCTGTATGACTTTGGAATAGTGTTGCCATTAGGTGTGATTAATAAGATACCTACCCCCGATCCATGCTAAGTGTATGAGCCGTCAAAATACATTTTCCAGGTTGCTATATTTATGTGGAAGATAGAGTCATCTGGAAATTCAAATCTCAAAGGGGTGTCATCTGTTAAAGGTGCTTCTGCCAGTTGATCTGCTAGTACTTGTCCCTTTATTGCTTTCCTGTCGACATATTCAATATCAAACTCACTGAGAAGCATGACCCATTTAGACAATCTACCTGTTAGGGCTGCCTTGTTGAGTAAATATTTGAGCGGGTCTATCTTTTCTATCAATTTGACAGAGTGTGACAGCATGTAATGTCTCCATTTTTGTGAGGTGAAGACAACAGCTAGACATCTCTTTTGATTGGTGTGTATTGTAGTTCATACCCAACAAGTGTTCGACTAATGTAGTAGATAGCCTGTTCTTTCCCATCATAGTTCTGTTGTGCAAGGAGAGCTCCCAGAGCTGTTGGTGTAGCTGAGATATATAGTAATAGAGGCTTGCCCTGAATTGGTGGCATTAATACTGGTGGTTTCATGAGATATTCCTTTAGTTGTTGGAATGCCTGTTCACATGACTCGTTCCATTTGAAGGGGACATTTTTGTGTAGCAGATGAGAGAATGGGTGGCACTTGTCTGCCAGTTGGGAAATGAACCTTCTAATAGACTGTAGTTTGCCTTGTAGGGATCTTAACTAAGTCAGGTTCTTAGGAGGTGGCATCTACATTATGGCCTTCACCTTAGCTGGATCAACTTCAATACCATTTGCAGACACTATGTAGCCCAGTAATTTACCTGATGTAACCCTGAACACACAATTCTTTGGATTAAGTCGCACATTAAACTATTCCAACCTGTTGAAGATTTTGTCTAAAACTACTAGGTGTCCTTCTCTAGTAAGTGATTTTGCCAGAATGTCATCGACGTAGTCTTCCATTATGGTGTGCATCATGTCGTGGAAGATCGTAGTCATGGCTCTCTGATATGTTACACCAGCATTTTTCAGGCCAAATGGCATGACACACCAATAGTAGGTGCCCCAAGGACATGTAAATGTTGTCTTGTGTTGATCTTCAGGTGCAATCTTTATTTGGTTATATCCAGAAAAACCATCCATGAGTGACAACATAGTGTGTCCTACTGTAAGATCTACAATTATGTCTATGTTGGGTAGGGGGAAGTCATCTTTGGGACAAGCTTTGTTCAGGTCACTGAAATCATTGCATATTTGTACTCTGCCATCTGGTTTAGCCACCAGTACTATGTTTGAGACCCATTCAGGATAGTCTATAGGCCTGATAAATCTAACATCTAGCAATTTCTTTATCTCTTCCTTTACCATGAGGGCCACATGCGGATGCATCTTTCTGAGTTTTTGTTTGATTGGTTTAGCTCCTGGAGCTAGAGATAGATGATGCATGATAAGATTCAGATCTAGCCCTGGCATCTCAGCGTATGTCCATGCGAAGTTGATTTGTTTTCTCTAGAAGAAATCTATAAACGCTGGTTTTTCATGTTCTGTGAGAGCTTTTGCCATGTGGATCATTCTAGGTTCATCACCTGTGCTAACATTGATTGGTTCTATTGGTTCTATTAATATCGACGATCTCTCCTGATGTGTAAGATTGGGGAAAGGGTCAAGCCTTCCATCCTTCGATGCCTCAAAGAGGTTTTCACCATTGGATACATCTTTATTTTTACTATTTTGATGATCTAACACTGCCACGGAGTAGTTTTTACCATTAGATCATTCTTTTATCTTAATATTTTTATGACTGAAAGGCTTGGCACTCTCTCCAAAATAGGCCTTCTCATTGAGTTCAATAGCATAGCTAGCTCTGTGGTCTCTTGTAGGTATGTGATTTCTAAGCTCAAGATAATCAATGATGGCTTCATCATTTTCAAAGGTGTCTAGCTCAGGGGTGGTACCTTCTAGGTCCCATTCGATTAGTTTAGGTGCACCAAAGGTAAGGGGTCATTAGGTTGGTCTGGTTCAATGGTGTTGATGGTTAAGATAGAGTTATTGAAAGCACAGACAAAGTCTACGATGGTACTCTCTATTAGTAGATCCATCAAGGGGGTATCATTCCTTCCTCATGATTTTCACTATTGTTGCTATGTGGGCCAGACTCTAGCAGTCTAGCCCTTGGACCTTGTCTCTCGTTGGCATGGATCAGGTCGTACTCATGGATGTCAATATCCTTTTCATCACAAGATATCTCAGAGAGGCTATCCCACTCATACTCGTTAGAATCAGTTTCGCTCCCCATTTCCATTCTCTAAATTTGTTCAACCAGATTGCTAGTGGATGCCTCTATTTGTTTGCCTTTGTTCTTGTTGGTTCTATTTTTTCTTGATGCTCCAGTGTACCCTAGCCCTATAGTGTCTCAGGCTATTAAGGTATGGGGTTGGATGGTTTCAGTGATGCCATCCTCTCTTGAACCAAGTGGACCGTGTCCTTCATACCCCATTCTCTGTAGCATTTGAAAGCCTTGACCATATTGTTCTGTTTGTATAATGGGATGGTTATGTTGTGTTGAGGAACTACCTTCATCTTTGTATAGCCACTGTATGATATCTTTTTCATCACTTTCGTCTTCTAGGTTTCCCCATTTCACAAATGGTCCTTTGGTGGTTCTCTCTGCTTGGGGTGTCCTTAAGATGGGTCTCCCATAGGATCTAGGAGATAGAGGTAGTTGTGCCAAACAGAGGGATTGGGAGACCGTGTACTCACCCAAGCCCTTATCTTGGAGTTGGAGTTTAGGTTGAGATGCTCCTGAAGAGGAAGCAAGTGTAACTAGATCTACATGAGATGAAGAGGCAGCAGAAGCACAGTTGGTGGGGATTACAACTTCTTGTTTGGGCTAAATAGAGTTGTAGTATTGAAAGGGCTTAGGATCACCTTGGATGGTGATCTCTTGACCTTCATGTGGGAACTTGATACATTGATGGTATGTGGAAGGTACTGCTTTCAAAGTGTGTATCCATGGTTGCCCAAGAAGAATGATGTATGCTAGCTCCATGTCAAGGACTTGACAAGCTACATCTTTCACTACAGGGCCCACCCTGATTGGTAGGGTAACGATTCCTTTAGACATTCTTTCTTCCTCATCATAGGATTTTATGGTGATCTTTCTTTTCAAATCGATAGCCTTCTCTAAAAACCCCAATGTAAGGATTAGCTTCAATGTGCAGATATTCAAACTAACCCCTCCATCTATTAGGACTCTTTTGATCTTGTGTTTGTGTATAAAAGCTTCGATATGGAGGGAGGTGTTATGGGGTTGAGTGATTGACATATCATCCTTCTCAGTGAATGATAGGGAATGCGGTGAGGTGATGTGACCAACCATAGTTTGGAATTGCTCTTCAGCTAGGTTCGTGGGAACGGAGGCTTTTGCGGAGGCTTTGTCAAGTATGGACCTATGAGAAGGAGATAGACGTAGAAGTTCCAACATGGAGATGTGTCAAAGCATTTTGTGGAGTTGATCCATGATACTATATTGACTAGACAGAGGAGCAGAAGCTCTTTTAAGGGTGACTTTGTTACTACGGGTAGTAACGTTGCAATATGGATCCTTGTTGATAGTGATCACATTGATGTGTGAATCACCTTCTGAGATATGGTTAACAACATAGTCGAAGCTAACATTTGTGTAGTTTGCATTGTTAGAGCCACTGTTATTTCTGTTGGAAGGTCCTCCCTGCCCGTAGTTAGGAAGAGGATCCTTGAATGTCTGATGATCATTGTTGGAAGTATGTCCATGAGATTGTCCATTAATGGATATTTTCTTTTTCTCTGTTAAGTCTTCGATTATATGCTTGAGTACAATACAATCATTTGTCTTGTGCCCCCTATTTTGGTGGTATTCGCAAAAGTCATTGTCGTTCCACCAACTGGGTTTGACCTTTGGTTCATACTCTCATGCTGAGGGAAACATTATGAGATTGTTGGCAATTAACTTCCGTAGGGTAGTTTCTAGTGACTCATCTAAAGCTGTGAACTTTCTCCTAGGCCGAAAGTTGGTAAACCTAGATTCGGTATTTCTTGGTTTGTTTTGCAGGGGGTTATTTTGAGGTGTTGATAGGTTGAAAATTGGTTGCTTAGGTACCGCATTTTTGGCATCCACCACCCCATCATTCACAATGTTCTTGTTTTTTGTCTAGAATCTAGGTTTGTCATTATTGGTGTTGGTATTGGGAGAGTCTTTATAGAGCTTGATTTGACCTTTTATGATTAGGGCTTTTTCTATGATGAGGTCCATCTCAATGACCTTGCTAAAAGTAGGACATTGGATTTGGATTTGGTAGCTTAGGTCCATTTGCAGATTGTGGACGAACATTTCTAGCATCTATTTCTCTAGCATTTGGTGTGGGCACTTGCTTGCCAGTTGTCTCCATCTCTATAAGAAGGCCGCGAAAGATTCTCCACCTTTCTGTTTGGTGTTACAAAGATCCAATATTGAGGTGTCGTGCTCAATATTGTAAGAGAAGTGGGTGACAAATTTGTCTACAAGCTCATTGAAAGTTTTAATACCGAGTGATAATCTAGAGAACCATTCCATGGCTTGCCCGCCTAAGCTTCGTGGGAAGAGTCACATAAGGTAGGTGTCATTATGTGTGACCTCGAGACAAGTAGCATTGAATTCTCTGATGTGATCCCTTGGGTCACCCTTTCCTCGATATTTGTCAAACTTAGGCACCTCAAATTTTGAGGGGAAAGGTATCATGACCAAGGCCCTATCATAAGGATATGGTGAAATATCCTCTAGGGTGTAATGTTTTGTCGATGCTCCCATTTTCATGTCTAAAAATTATTGTTGGAGAGTTTCAAATTTTTGGTTCATTACACTTAGGGCATTCAAGGACTCAATTGTTGCTTTGCTCTTATCCGTGGGTATTTCATCATGTCTACTTCCCTCAGGGATTCTCTCTTCATCAATTTCTTTGAGAACCTCCACGTCATAATCCTTAGGGAGTTTGACTCCTAGACTTGCTAGATGTAAAAAGAATTTTGTTGGGTCTTGGGAAAGCACCCCTTCTAATAGGCATTGAAATTTTGGGTCATGCTGCGTGTGAAGGATCTCATCCATAGAAATTTCTTCTTCATTTTCGTGAGCATTGGGAATCATTTTCTCAGCCATTTCTAACTTTTTTTTGTCTTTGTAATCTTGTTAAGACCATGCAAGGTAGTAAAGAGATGGGATGAAATGAGATTTTGAGCAAGGTGCTAGGATGAAACAAGGTTTTAGCAAGGTTCTTCTTAGATCTAGGTGGTGTCAAACAAAGTGGGATATACAAAAGAGATAGTCAAAAGATAGGATATTAGGAATCCGTTACTTGATGTTGACTAGCTTTGCACAACCCCTTAGTGGAGTTCCAAAAGGATAAGTAACCCTTGATATTGGAGCCTCACTAGGTTTTTACTTGAGATTTGATTTTGATCAAGAATAATTTGGCTATAACCTTGTTGGAAATTTGGAAAAAAAAATTGGTGAGATTTTGGATGAACAAGCAACTATGGTGCGGAAAAGAAGGAGGAATGGTTGACTTGCAAGGTCTTAATCAAATTTTGAAAAATTGAAATAGGTTTGAAGATGTTTTTTGAAAAGTTTTTGATAGTTTTGCTCTTGGAAGGTACTAAATTTTGTTCTCTGGTTCAAATGCGCAACAGTTTAAATGCGTAACAATAGGAGTCAAATGCGCCAGAAGTCAAAGTGAATGTGCAATTCTGTGTTTGTTTAAATCCACCACCAAATCAAATGCACAATAAGTTGAAGCAGATGTGCAAGAAGTCGAGGCAAATGTGCAATTTTGGCTTTTTTGCTTGTTTTCTCTAAATTTTGGATCATTTTTCAGGATTTTTCAGTGTTTTTGGTTTGAAAAACTTGGTGTTTCTGATGATGTTGGTGTTCAATTATGGCAAAAATACAACAAACACATAGAAGTTTTCATGATTTTTATCTTTTTATATTTTTTTGTGTTTTTGGACTATTATGACTCAAAACAATTACAACCTAGGCTGGATGTGACAATATTCGTTGAATCCTCTAGCTATGCCACTCAAAGAGTGTAGCTCCAGAATCTGGTAGTATCGGCTCCCCTCCACGGCACTCACTTCTCACACATACCAGATTCAGGTTTCCTTAGGCTCGTCCCCACACCAAGCCTTAGGATTGTCCCTACTACCTCTACTAAGAGTCACTTGAATCAAGGCCGCTTCAAGAGCTATGCCCTTTGCATCAATGAATAGGGGTTTTTGGCTTGCTACACAATTGGTTCTTAGTTAGGGCAACCATTCGAGTGGTTACACATGTGGGGGCACTACTCTTCATTATGGAGTCTCCCAGCCTCAAAGGGTTACACCTATGAGGGTTTTGGGGGAGGTTGGCCGTCGGTGTAAAATAGCAGCACTCGTTGCTTGAGGTTTTCACCTCAAACACAATTTATTTTAAGTGGCTTGGTAGGGCTTGGCTTTAGCCTGTTACCACTCAGGGTCGTTCCCACTTGGACAAGCGTGCATCCAAGGGCAGGCCCCCCCTAAAGGTTTGACAAAAAGAATGACAAGTCTGGGACTTTGATCACCCAGTTAAGGGGAGAGCATAAGCATATTGTCATTCGCAAGCACAAAGAACACTTGTTTATCCAACCTAGTTAAAAATAGAAAAACTAAATGAGTTAATCTACTTGTGCACTCACATAATTGTTAACTTGGAAGTGTTTAGATCATAGCATTGTTCATTCCCCGTTTGTTAACTTTGAAAGTGATTAAGACATAGCATTGTTCATTTCCTATTTGTAAAGATAGCAGTGGTTAAACTAGAAAATAAATCAACAATGCATCGATAGCACTAAGGTTCAGTTACTTCCTTCCTATTTAGAAAACTATGTGAAGTTTGTTATGAAATGCACTTGTTACTTTCACCCCTAGTTAGTCTAAGTGAACTTGGGCAAAATATTTGGATGACCTAATCCAACCACTACTCCTACAAAACCAATATTAGCTCAACATGCAAAAATTAGAAATTGTACAACAAAAAAAGCATAAGATAGATGCGCAACACTACAACCTGAATGCATAGAAATAGGGAGTGTATGCATCTTTGTATAAAAGCACAAGAATAGAAAGAAGATGCGCAATAAAAATAGATGTTCCGTCTGACAGAACAGATGCACAAAAAGATAGGGTAAATGCGCAACTTGGACAGATGCGCAATTAGACAGAGTGTATGCACAAGTTGAACTTAGGTGCCATAGCCATGGTTGGATGCACAACTTTGGAGGTTGGATGCGCAACTGCAGAGGTCAGATGCGCCAAAAAATCAAATGCGCAGCCTCGGGAGGTGTATGCACCATTTCAGAAGTTGAATGCGCAAAAACTCTCTATCAGAGACTTGTTCGTCACCTGTACGGACCTGTCTACAAGAAAACTCATATTTTTTTGATTAGTAGAGGGGCAAGGGCCCCATGGTGGGTGCCAAAATGTGAGGGGGAAAATAGGTTAATCCAAAAGATTATAAAAACCCAAACATCTACAGAATATGAAGATAAAAGGAGATTAAAGCAAACAACAAATAATACCTTGCACCTTTACCTTTCACCTTCTGTAGTTCACCTATCTTCCTTTGATCTTGATTATGAAGCCCTCAGAAGCTAGTTGCTTGCTTGCTTGTTGAAGATGACAAAGGAAGAATGGCTATGATACTTATGTATTTGAAGATGAGCTTCAAATACAGAAATGGAGTGTGAATAAGAATGCTTAAATGGGAGTAGGGGTGTCAAAGGCACGTCGATATCTCTGCAGCATAAGTTTACACAAAATCCAAATATGAAATGAAGAGAAGAGGGTTGTATTTATAGAAGAGAGTGAGGGAAGATCAATGGTTGAGAAGAAAAGAAGGAATGAACAGAGGAGGATTGTTGAGGAACATGCATCCAATAGAAGAAGGACACATGTCATTCCAAAAGCAGCTTAGTTGAGTTAACTCCTCTCTTGATGAGGATAAGATTTGCTTTTCTTAAATTAGAATTTTTTTTTCTAATTTATGAGAAGATTTGCTTTAAAGATGTTTTAAAACTGATTTTTCTTTTGTAACTCAGAGTTTTGCTTTTGTGTGACAAGATGAAGGTTATTTTTGGAAGATAAGAATGATTTTTCAAAGAGATAGAAAGCATAATTAAATAAATGAATTTATTTAATTATTTTATAGATAATTGAGAGGAATAAATAAAATATAGAAATATATTTTATTTTGTAGAGATTTTTTTAAGAATAAAATAAAATATAAAAATATATTTTATTTAGTGGAGAATTTAGATTTTATTTAAATAAAATTTGTATTTTATTTAAATTTGGAAGAATAAAAGATTTTAATTAAATAATTGAAATTATTTAATTATTTAGAAGAATGATGTTGATGCAGATGAATTTAATTAATTAAATAAAATGTAATTTATTTAATTAAAATGAGAGGAGATGAATCAGATAAATAAATGAATTTATTTATTTATTGATAGAAGAATGTGAATGATAAAATAAATATTTAAAATATTTATTTAAGTAGTGTCATGTCAATTTTAGGTGTATACAATTGATATTGATATATTGATTATTCATGTTTACTCCAATTTTCCCTTAACATTTTTGGTGCCCACCGTGGGGCCTAGCCCCAATTTAACCCAAAAACTAAGTTTTTGTGCATTAGGAAGTCATACATAGGAGGGATCTATGCATTTGACCCATCATAACATGCATCTATTGTTTGTTCCAATGCATCCAATCTTTCAGCGCATACAGTCTCTATTTCGGCACATATAATCCCTGATACAACGCATCTGCTAATTCTACACATATACTCCATTCTACTACGCATTTGATTTTACTAGAGCTGCGCATATACTCCATTTTGTTGTGCATATACTCCATTTTGCTGTGCATATAGCCCATTCTACTAGTTATTTGATTTTACCAGAGCTGCACATTTACCCCATTCTGTTGTGCATTTACTCCATTCTGCTGTGCATCCATTCTGCTAGGTTTTTGAGTTGTTTCTTGAGAAATCTCTAACGCTAACACCATTTGTAGGAATATTCTTAGATCTACTTGCAGGCTAAGTACTGGTTTAGTTATATAGCTGCATTTGTTAACTCACCTCTTGATTTCTAAAGGAAAGTAAATGGATGTTCATGTAAATCTCACGTAGTCTTAACTAGGAGGGTGGTAACTAGATCATTACTATCTTGCATATCATTGAATCATTTCTATATTACTATCTTTTAAAGTTAGACACATTGCTATCTTGGTAAAATTGAACCATTGCTATCTTGATATCACTTCAAAGTTAAATTTTTGTGCATGCCCAAGAAGATAACTCATTTAGTTTTTTTCATTTTAATTAGGGGAAAAGGACCACTGTCTTTTGTGTTTTGGGGAATGATACTAGGCCTATGCTCTCCCCTATCTTGGGTGACCAAAATGCGAGGCATATCATTTTTACATGTGTTTAACCTTTAGAGAGGCCTGCCCTTGGATACTCGTCCATCCTTAGGGAACGACCTTAAGTGGTAACAAGCTAAAGCCAAGCTCTACCAAGCCACTATAAATAAATTGTGTTTGGAGTGAAAGCTTCAAACAATGAGTGAAGTTGTGTTATATTGACAACCAACCTCCCCCAAAACCCTCCAAGTTGCAACCCTTGCAGGCTGGGAGACTCGATAATGGAGAGTAGTGCTGCCGCATGTATAACCACTCAAACGGTTGCACTTATTAATAATCCTTTGTTTTTAGTAACCAAAAACCCTATAAGCCAGTGCAAGGAAGGCCAATTATTACCTCCAGAAGATGCCTCACCTAGAAATAGGGAGAATTCGGTTTGTATTGTCACAACCAGCCTAGGATTTGTACTTTCTTTTCTTGCCAAAAAGAGTCCAAAAAAAAATTATTACAAAAAAATTCAAAAAACCATGAAAACATTCATTGTGTTTGTTGTGTCTTCTTGCCATAATTAAAGAAAATCAGATCAAACAGACCATCTTGCAACCAAGAAATAAAAAACATCAAAAAATGTGCCAAAAATTTGTAAAAACGATCAGAAAAACCAGAGCTACGCATATGTCCTGCAAAGCTGCAAATTTAAACCGACCTACTGCACTTTTTTGTTAACTTCTTGTGCTTTTATCACCTATTACTACACGTCTACTTTTTACTAGTACTGCACATTTATGTCAACTTTTTGCACTTATATCCTTTGTTGCTGTGCATCTATTTCTACGCATCGATCACAGTGAGTATTTCCACATATTTGGAGAAAAAATTGTTCACCTTTGTGGATACCCATTTCAGTCTTGTGTCAGTTTTTGTAGAGATGAGAAACTAATTAGAAGCAATTGTTCAAGAACTCCAATACCTGCAAGAATAATTAAACTTCGATATCTCGTCTCAAGATTGTATAGCTATTGCTCAAGAACTCCAAGTGATACAATAAGAAATGGCAATCTTACAAGCTGAACATGCCAGTACTAGCTACGCCTTGCCCTAAGATTGTTCATTCTCTACCCATCTTAATGATACTCATGACAAGGAAAGCACCACCTCAGGTTGGAAATTGTATACCACTCTATCTACTAGTCTTCCCTCACCATCTCTTATAACACATGGCCCAAAGCATACTAATCCTACCATGGAGAACTCCAAGTCCACCTATCCATTACTTCACTCCTCTACCTATACACCTACCAATGATGTGATCCAAGGGCTACTAGCAGAGAGTCAACCATGTCCCCAAATTTTGGTCCTTGACCTTATCAAAGATTCTTCCAATGCTATGTCAAATCCTACAACCCCTTGAGCTTATTGAAAAACCTCCTACCATGAACCAAAGCTAAGGTCCGTCATAGCTTCATGTTGTTGACCAAAGTCCTATCCAAGAGGCCTTTACCTCCACTTCAATTCAAGAACACCAAGCGTTATGTCAAGAGCACACTCTAGAGCATGTGGAAACATCAACCCCTTGTCTAAATCAAGATCAAAGCACTCCCATCCAACCCATACATAACCTCTATCTTTTTGATGATCCTATACCTATACATAAGCCAGAAATCCAACTTCAAACCATTCATAACCTATATCTTTTCCATGATCAAGATACTATTTTTGATGAAGAAACTATCCATGAGCAACTTGATCCTATACAAGAGCTAGAGATCCAATTCCAACCTCTCCATAACCTATATCTTTCCTATGATCAAGATATTATCATTGATGAAGAACCTATACATGAACACATTGATACCATCACACTAAATCCTATCTATGATCAAAATCCCATCTATGATAAAGAGCCTACCTATGATCAAGCAGACCATGATGATCCTCTTAGTCCACTTTATGCATTCCATGGTCATGAGCTTATAACCCCATCTAGTCCTATCCAAGATCCAACAACTTCCACTTCCCTTGATGAGACACTTGCCTCCCAAGAAAGCATAGAAGATCAAACCAAAAATATTTCTCCTCCATCCATTATCAGCAAATCCCCCACCATATATCCTTGCTCTTGCCACCTTCATTCATGAGTGTTCCTCCTTAGAATAGTAACCACCATTATCCTCTATCCCACCTTCTTCATCTAATAAGGAACTTGTGTCTAGTGTTCCACCTACACATAATCCTACTGTCCACTGCATAGTCCAACATATGAACTATCAAGGTAAAGGCTTAGGCATTCATGAACAAGGTATTTTGGAGCCCATCCATGTCAATGTTCCTCTTCCTTCATATGGCCTTGGATACACACCCCAAGGTGAACAATCTCAAGATGTTGGTACTTCCTCCACTCCTAAATCCCCCACTTTCCATCGCAAACCCTATCATATCCCCAAAACATATGTCACCATTCCACCTCCATCATCCTACAATTTCAAAAGCATGTGACCATACACCTTCCACCATCCAATCTACCTCTGCTACTTCCAACTCCTAATATCCCTCCATACATTTTACCACCACTTCTTCCAATACGTTATCCATCCATCTGTTAATCTTCTAGCAATCCCAATCATGGCCAACAAATGCACATGTCTAAACAAAGGGCTTCCTCCAACTCTACTTCCACCATCTCAAGAGAATTCAATAATAAAAATCTAGATGCCTCTACCTATAAAGTCAAAAATCCTAAGAGTCTTCATGACCTAGGATACAAAAGCCAAGAATCAAAGAAACATCCTTCTCAAGAGCTGCATACACCCACACACCTATATGCCAAACTAAAAAAGGTGTGGGTCCACATCCAACAAATGATTACCTTTGAAGCTACACAAAAGTTGCATACAGCCTAGCCCATACCTTCACAGGTACCCACACACCTATATGCCAAACTGAAAAAGGTGTGGGTCCGCATCCAACAAATGGTTACCTTTGAAGCTACACAAAAGTTGCATACACCCCAGCCCATACCTTCACAGATACTATCTAAAAAAAAATGGTTTGGGTGCCTAATAAAAAAGCCATCAAGTCAAATGAGGCATCCACCTCTCAAGAATCCCAACCATCCACTTTCTCCCATTCCATCCAAAAGTCTCAAATTCTTCCATCCCACATGGCAAGCAAAAATTAGAAAAATACTCAGTCTATGTGGATCCCTACATGCCTAAATCTTTCATCTAGAAGAAAAAGTCTTTGTTGTTTCCTACACTACTTTCCCATCACCAGCTTCAATGTTTATCACAATATGTGCAACCGTTGGTCATGATTCCCTTCCATCCCACGACATTTCTACATACCTCCATCTCCCCTTCCTTCCACTATAGACCTCCGACGTATCTTCCCCATCCTACTACCATGGTCCATGCTTTTGTATAAGCTTTCCATCTGTATTTTGTGTTATCCTCCACTATCGCACCTTCCACAATCTACTATCTACCTACTCCATGTCACTTTCATGCAATCCCTTACCAATGTCTATGAGAACACTTGACCTTGTCCATGCGACAACATCCATCTAGTGAGACTATCACCTCTCAGGGAACTAGATAATTGAGTCTCTCCCTTCCGTATCCACCTTCTCCCATCCAACTGTTTCAAAAAAAAAATCCCTTCATCCAACGGTGAAAATCTGGCAAACAGGCGCCTTGGATAAGTACCATGATGAAAACCTGGCAAACAGGCATCGTGTGTAAGTTGATCTTCTATGTCACCTACACTTGGGGTACCATGTCTCATTGGCATATCACTTTATCCTATCAGTTTCCTTTTGTACCATTTCCTATCCTATTCTTGTAGCCGTTACCTACCTATACTATCCAGTCTGTCTATCTTAAATCTTCCATTCCTCTATTTTATTTGGTCTTCATAAAGATTGGGGGCACAATGTTAACAAATGCTTTAGGTGTCTCTTGACATACCTTATCCCTCCAAGTCATGCAAATCCTTCATTATCCTCTTATCCTCCTATCATCTTAAGCATTGCCATGAAAAATCCTAAGTATTCTACCTATAGTCCTTGGAGATCACATAGTTCTATAGTCCTTGGAGATCACATCCTTAGTTTCTTCTATCTACGCATTCATATCAACTATAAACCATCCCTCTACCTATTTGTGGTGTTTCCTTGTCATCAATGTCTATCATTAAGGCTATCCATAATGTCATCTATCTTATCATGGCTTGATACTCTATCTCTTATGTTGCCTTATCAAATAAGGTCTTATCCAGTATCCCATCCACAGTGTTAGCCTAGCATAGCGTCTGTCATCAGTATCATAGGGTCAACCCCGAACTACGTTGCCTCTATGTTGTCACATAGGCAAGGCCATTTTTAATGCACCCCCGAGGCTCCACATTTCCATCCATCCCATACCTTATCATCTATTCTCTAGTCCATCCATGGTCCAAGTCCCCAAACTACATTGCCTCTGTGTTGTCACGTAGACAAGGCCATTTAGCAATGCACCCTTGAGGCACTAGGTCAGTCCCTTAGGGTCCATTTTACCAGGCATTCATGCAAGCACAAGCAGAGCCCACTCCCAAAGCAAAAATCTTGACACAAGGCATCAACCTATCCAACGCAAAGCAAACAAGTACCTACGCACTCAAGATAATTTTATCTAAATTATGGCAAGAAAACACATCTAATGCAAGAATGTTTTGTGTTTGTGATCAGGTTAACTTACAGATTCTTGATTTTTGTTATTATGTCTTTCTATGCTACTTGAGGATGTCAAAAAATTAGATATTCTATGATGGGGGCTTAATCATTTTCTTTGTCTATTGTTTGTGGATTAACCTTTAGTAATGTGAAGCCTTGTCTAATGACATGATCAACAAAAGATCATCAAGGAATTCAAAGGTCTAACATGAAAGGGGGCAATCCTTGTTTGTTGATATGCAAGAAATACTTAGGTCATCTTGTTCAATTATACCTAGCTACTTGTATTAACTTACTAAATCAAAATCCATGTAATCAATACTCAAGTCATCTCGGTTCAATTATACCTAGATGCTTATATTTTCTTACAACATTTGGAAAAAGTACCAAAAAATTGCCCAATGATGAAATAAGCACTTCAAAATACTTTCAATATCAAGATGTCCAAAAACCATTTCGTATCCATATCGCATCCATTTGCATCCATATCCCATGCAATAATGATCCAAAATACAGAGTATCAATACAAATAAAAGCTTGTAAGTCCTTATGTTGAGTCATTCTTCTATCAGTCACCTTTCTATCTATCATTGTATCTCTCTTCTCCATCATAACCTCTGAGCAGTGATCCAAATGCAAGTCTATCCTTAATACATACCGATCGAGTCAAGTCAATCTTGTCAAATTATCCAAGCGCCCTCAGTGGTCTTGATCCTTGTCTGGTTGTAAACCAACTCAATCAGTTGTAATCATTCAATTGTCTTATGCAGGATGTTACATTGTCAAAATCAGACCAACACACGCATCTTACATGACATGTTTCATTTTCTGAAACCAGATACTATCCTATTGTGTTGCTCTAGGGATATATCATTCCCCACCATGACAACACTGTCATATATCGTTATCGGTATATCATTGGTTTACTGCTTGACAGGGGCAATACCTTATTTGTTCTTGTATCATTTGTACATACTTGCTTGCTTGCTTGTGTGTGTTATCATTCTATCTTGCATCATGTATCATTCAGCTCTTTCTTCAACAAATTTCTTCAACCCTAACCTAGTTCTCCCTTCTTCATCGTGAGATTGTCTATCTCACGTCCTTCTCCCTTCTTCCTGTCCAATCTCCCGAGGGGGCATCCTGTTGTCGTAACCTGTACCAGGGGCAAACTGGGGCATGTATCATTATCAACAATTCTTTTTCTTTGAAGCAACATCGTAAACTGCATTACATCAAAGAGGGGCAAAATGTATACGCCTAAAAATGACGCGACTCTGCCCAAATAAATATTATTAATATTTATTTAAGTCAAATTCCTCTATCAATAAATAAAAAACAAATTTATTTATTTGATTCATATTCTCCCAACAATTAAATAAAATCAATTTATTTAATTAAAATTCTTCTAATTCCTCCAACAAATTAAATAATACCAGTAATAGTCAAATATTCCCGAATTGATTGAAAGAAAAAATGAGAAAAAGAGCAGAACTCCTGTGACAAAACCACAATGACAATAGAATCAGAACTAAAGATAGGGTGGAGCACCCTAGAAGTGATCTGCCATGGAAGGAGAAGAAGATTTATGGGGGCTAGGCTCCCCCTCCACAACCCCACATGGAACAAGGTTGGCAAATTGTGAGGTGGAGGAAACTGCTGTGGGGAAATAGGGCAGATTATGCTTCAAGAAGGAATGACCAAGCCAAGGCATCTGGGATTTGGGCTATCCCAATTACTTATACAATCCCAGCATTTGCAACTGGAGAAAACCAAACTTCAATAGGTAGGGAAAGAAGCCATACTACTCAATTTCCCCCTACGGTCTCTTAACCTCTCCTACAAAGGTAACAAGTTGCGGAGCGTTCCTTAAAACCGGCCCCCAGGATCTCTCATCCAAAGCCTTCTTTAAGCAATACGGTGATTCCAAGAGTACCCCCCATCGATCAATTACCCAAAACCCTAATTTCAAAATTACCATGGCCAACATTCGGAGGATGGGCAATAACCAGTTTGCAACTCAAGAGCAGGCAATCTCCAATCCCCTTGGTCAAGGCTACAAATGAATTCAAGGCAGTATCAAAATTTGGAGACTGTGGGTAAGAAAGCTTTGGTAAATATTAGTAGAATTTATGCTGATGGTATGGGGAATCATTGTAGTACCCATGGCTTCTTTATATGGTGGTGTGGGATTGGACAGCCTGTGAAGGAAATTGTGAATTTGGTCCAGACCCTCCTCAAAGATCAGGTAAGTATCACCATCACTTCTAAAGATTTCATTTTCATTGATTGCAAAAGTGTAGACCTTAAAAAAGAAATTTTAAAGATCAGAAGATTGTTCTTCAAAGGGTATAAATTTGAATATGTAAACTGGCAACTAAATTTTGACCCCAGTAAATTGAAACTTAAAGTTGCCAGATGGGTCAAACTACCAAATCTCCTGGTTGAGCTCATCCATAGTGAAATCCTAAGTGAGATAGGTAATCACCTAGGAGAATTCATAACAATTGAAAAGGACTTCTTAATCCATTCAAATGTTCTCCTGTTAGTAAAAATGGATATAAGCATCAAAAACATCAAACCTCTTGAAAATAACATAAATATGGCTAATTATAGTATCCAACCAATATTTCACTAGGGTCCTCCCCCCAGTAATACAATCAATAGTACTTCAAAAAGACTGTCCAACAAGAATCCCATTCCCCAGCCATCAGGTGTTAACATTAGTTTTAATGATAACAAGGGAGGATTTATAGTGGACTATCATAGAACTAGCCCTCTGACCCTTAGTGGTAGAAGGGATTTGGTTGGGCAAACTTAGAACCTGAGTATGGTAAAAGCTCCACCCAGAAAAAGCCCTAAACCTTCCCAAGATACCATAAGAAATATCTAGAGTCAGATTCAAGAACTCATTTTATAGAACTTTAAAGTCACATAGAAAACCTCAGGCCAAGAAATATACATAGAAGCTAAGTCTCTAGAACACATTTATAAACCTCAGATAGACAAAGGCAGGAAGGAGCTTGAAGAGGGAGAAGTCCCTGATGAAGACAACAGAAATAATATTCCTCTAGCAGAGGAAGGTAAAATTGAACAAGAGGTATTTGAGACCCAAGAATGGGTCCCCAACACCTATGAAACAGAGGAAAAACATAAGGAGACTAGATATCAAAAGATAACCACATATATGGTCAGCCATAGGGAGCTAGAAGAGATATGCAATGAGATCCTTGATGAGGCATTAGAGGAAGTAGTAATTAAGGAGGCAAATAAAGAGAAGGAAAAGCTAATCTCCAAGATCCTAGAACTTGAAGAATGGGAGAAAAGGCAAGAGAATAATAAAGAGGACCCAAAAGAATAGGGAGATAGAGTGATAGAGCAAGCAGACCCAAAGCTGGGAATTGCAATAACCGATTTCAGCAAGGAGATTCCTGATTGTGCCAAAAGCGATAAAAAAAAGGGGTAGGAAATCACGTCTAGAACTAAGAGAGAAAGAAGGTGAGGCAAATGATTAGACCAAGATAACATCACTTTTTAATGTAGGGAAGGGGAAGTACCTTCCCGAGGCACCATGAAAGTCTACACTTGGAATGCTAGGGGTCTCAAGGCTCCTAACAAACAGTGAATCATAAAACACTGTATAACCAACACAAAACTAGATATTCTAATACTACAAGAAACTAAACTTAATAAAAAAGATATAGACGCTCTAAATATGAAGCTAGGAATATGGGAGCTAGTAGGAGTTCCAGCTGAGGGTGCTTTAGGAGGCCTTGGGGTAATCTGGGATCCAAGAGCGGTTTCATTCTTAGTAATAAGTTGCAAGAAGAACTAGATGGTTGGGAATGTTAGTAGCATTAGAAGTAATCTACACTTTTATCTCCTTAACATTTATGGCCCATCTTAGAACCAGGATAAGAGAGTAGTCTGGACAGAAATAGAACAATTCTTGGGAACTTTACAAGATCAAGTATGCATTATGGGTGGAGGCTTCAATGCAATTTTGGATCCTAAAGAAAAATTGGGAGGTCATATAAGGTTATCTACAACAATGAAAGACTTTAAAGAATGGGTTTAGAAGAATAATTTATGGGAAGTTAAAATTACTCAAGAAGGTTTTACATGGAACAATAGAAGAGAAGGTTTTAGCAATATTAATGAAAAACTTGATAGATTCTTGTTAAGAGGTAATTAGGCCCACTTCCCTTACGTTCTGATGGCAGAGACCTTACCATACTCGGGCTTTGATCACTACCCAGTTCAACTGAGAATCTCAGAAGATTGCCAACCTAAATGCTACCCCTTTAAATTTGAAAAAATGTGGGTCAAAGATAACAACCTTATTACCCTAATTGAGCAATGGTGGAAAGAAACTAGAATATCTAGATCTAAGCTTTTTTGTTTAGCATCCAAATTGAAAATTATTAAATGTAAGCTTCTAAGCTGGAACAAAACTAACTTTGGTAATATCTTTGAGTCCAAAACTAAGCTAGAAAAAGAACTGGAAAACCTAAACAGAAACGTGATTACCAGAGGTATGGATGTTGAATCATATTCAAAAGAAAAACAACTAAAAATTGAATATGAAGATATCCTAGCCAAAGAGGAAATCTTTTGGCATGAAAAGTCAAGAGAAATCTGGCTGGAAGAGGGAGACAAGAACACTAAGTTCTTTCATAACAGCACCAAAGCACGTAGAAACGTAAATAGAATCCTCAAAATAAAAGATGTGAATAATGTATGGATCGAAGATCCTCATCAAATTGCACGTGAAACAGTTAGGTACTTTGAAAATATTCTTAATAATCAGGAAGGATCGAATTGCCTGCACCAACAAACCATTCTGGAAGATATTCCAAGGATTATTTCAGAGGATCAAAATAAAGCTCTCAACGGTAAATTTACCAAATTAGAGGTAGAGTTGGCAATCTCTCAAATGCAACCAGATAAAGCACCTAGTCCCGATGGCTTCTCAGCTTTCTTCTTCCAGAAATGTTGGCACTTCATCAGAGATGAAGTAGTTGAAGCACTAGAAGGGGTAAGAAATTCAGGAAGTATTCTCAAAGAGGTAAATAACACTTTTCTTACACTCATTCCAAAAAAAGAGAAACCAAAAAGTCTAGGGGATTTGTGGCCTTTATCTTTGTGTTATACTATTTATAAAATCCTCACTAAAACCCTAGCTAATAGGATTCAAACTGTTCTTCTAGATTTTATTAGTGACGAGCAAACATGGTTTGTTCCGGGTAGATCTATATTTGAGGGAGTTATAACAGCCCAAGAAGCCATCCACACCATATAGAAAAACAAAAAACCTAGTATGCTAATTAAACTGGATATCAGTAAGGCCTATGATAAGGTAGACTAGTGTTTCCTTTACAAAACCCTAGAGGCTTTTAGTTTCACCAAACAGTGGATAAACCTCATTTACACATGTATTTCTAATCCTAAGATACCAGTTTTAATCAATGGAACTCTGGAAGGTTTTTTCAGCATCTTGAGAGGATTGAGACAAGAGGATCCCATTTCCCCTTTTCTCTTTATTACAATGGCATACATATTAGGGAGAATGATCTCTAAGGCCGGGGAAGAAGGGAAGATCCAAGGTATTAAAATTACTTCCGGTGTCGATCCCACAACCCATCAATAGTTTATAGATGACACTATGCTCTTTGGTATGGGGATCATAGAAGAAGCTAGGGAATTCAAAGATATCCTAAACTCCTATTGTAGGGCCTCTGGATAGGAGGTAAATGCTGATAAATCAGCAATTTATTTTTTCAACACGGATCCTGAAACTGAAAGAGAAATATGCAGAATACTGTCTTATAAAAAAAGGGGAAATGCCTTGTAAATATCTAAGCATACCTCTAGGTAAAAGCAATAAGACTAATGACTTATGGGATCATATTAATTCCAAGATTAGGAATAGAGTAGAATCTTGGAAAGGCAAATGGCTCTCCTTAGCAGGCAAAGTGACAATGTTACAATTGGTTCTCTTAGCTATCCCAATATACCAATTATTCTGTATGAATCTTCCAGTGGGTATTCAGGATGAAATCAACAAAACTCTAAGAACTTTCCTATGGCAAAGTTCGGAGGATAAAAAGAAAATGGCACTTGTGGCTTGCGACAAGATTTGTAGACCAAAAGAGGAAGGAGGCCTGGGCTTAAAAAATTTTAGAGAACAGAGTAAGGCTTTAGGTGCTAAACTTTTATGGAAAATGTATCAGTAACCTAATTCAAAGTGGGTTAAAATTCTTAGAAACAAATATCTTAGAGGGGAGGAACCGACATTCCTTTTTAGAATGGCTAACCCACCTAAAGGATCTCGCCTCTAGAATTTTATGATGGACTGTAGGAAGCTCATAATGGACAAACTGACTTGGAGTTTAGGAGACGGGAATCAAGCACTTTTCTGGGACAACTCATGGGGTGGGTATGAGGCAATAAGTAGCTTGGATAATTTAGAGAATGCCAAAGGGATACTAGAATCCCATTGGGGGAAATATGTAAAAGATTATATAGATTTTCCCAATCATGAGGAGAATAGGGGGTGGAAATGGAAACCCCTGGATAATATGAACATTCCAGATAATGAGAAAAAGAAAATACTTGATATCCTTAACAAAAGGAGGGTATCTCTCAAAGGAGACTTAGATAGATTAGTTTGGGATGGGGCTAAATCAGGAAATTATAAAACCAAGGATGGTTACAAAACTTTAATTAGACAGTAACTAAGACCAAAATCAAAGTTACCAGTGAGACTTGGTTGGGATAAGAACTATCTCCCAAAGGCTGGGCTATTAGCCTGGATGGCCCTATAGAAAAACAATCCTAATGGTGGATAGGTTCATCAAGATGGGATATGAGGGGCCTAGCAGATGTCCCCTTTGTGAAGAGGATCAAGAAATAGCAGACCATATTCTCCTCAATTGTCAATTTTCTAATAAATGTTGGAATTGGCTAAGTAATAAGATGGGATGGATTACTACCTTGTCTAATAACATTTTGAACCTTTTCCAATGTTGGCCTAAGACTCACAAACAAAGCATCTACCATATGGTATGGACAATTTCCCCTTCGATCATGGTTTGGGAGCTGTGGAAAGAAAGAAATAGAAGAATCTTTAAAGATAGAAAAATGACTTTTGGTCAGCTAATTATTAAAATTGAGGCCATTATAATAGAAATAGTCAATAGTAGGATTCTAAATAACTCCGAAAAAGAATCCACAATGATGCACTGGGATGAAAAGATGTGGGGGAGATGGGTAGGACTAAAACTTCCCTCCTTTGTGGGACCAGGCAACCACAACACCATCAACAAGAGAAATGAATGTAAGTGGCAACCTCCTAAAGAAGGGTGGTTCAAGCTAAATTTTGATGGGACATCTAGGGGCAACTCGGGAGTCAGAGGAATAGGTTGTGTAATCCACAATTCTGATTCTAGAGAAATGGCAACCTTAGCCAAACCCCTAGGAGAAATAAAAAAAAACATAGTAGAATTAACTGCCCTGATTGAAGGTCTTAGAATCTGCAAAGACATAAAAATTGAAAAATTAGAGGTCGAAGGAGACTCCTCGATCATCATTAATGGCTTATGGAAAGGGAACATGCCTAATTGGAGACTGAATTCCCTACTGGCTAATGCCCTCGACATCATTGCTTCATTAAGGAGGTGCACATTTAATCACACTTATAGAGAGGGTAATAGCAAAGCAGACTCTCTTGCCAACAAGCGGGTAGATGGTCTCTACCTATCTACGAGAGCTAACACCGTTGAAGTATTATCAGAATCAAACTAAAACTTTGGAGGAAAGTTATTCTGAGACCAATCAGTTCATCACTTGGTCTAATAACACACCACGAAGGGTGAACTAACTCTGAGCATCTTCAAATTTTCTACCCTTTAGACAACAAGAGAGCATAATAGAGCAATTAAGATTTTCGTGCATCCTCCTTTTATATATTGCATACATATCTTTTTTATATAGGATACATTTTCTTCTGTATACAAGAGTGGGCCTGACTAGTTTTATGAAATGAATTGAAATCACCCTCAAATCCACACTTGTGTCACCTTCTTGTATATCGAATGCATGGGTTTTATATACAATAGTGGACCCCAGCTAAATTCACAATATTTAATTGGTCATTCAAATCTGGGTTTGTATAAACTTGTATATCCATTAGAGATGGGGACCACATAGGTATCTTTGGTGTTTCATGCATTTGTATATACATTTCCTTTGTTTCTCATATGCATTTGTCTTTGCATCTTGTATACATACACCACAATATACAATCACGGCCTTCAAATAAAGTTCTCATAATTTAAACTTTCTAACTGGGTCTGGACTTGAATGTATTTGTTTGTATCACTTTGTTATATCACATGCATACACTTTCATACAATCGCAGACTACATTGGATTTGTGAAACGGATTGGAATTATCTTTGGATCCTCCATAGTATGTATCTTGTTGTATTACCTTTTTGCATATCATATACAATCATCTTTAAAATAAATTGGATTTCAGATCTGTCCTTATATATTTTCCTGCATCCTTCTTTTGTATATCGCATTCATATCTTTTGTATATCAGATACATTCTCTTCTATATACAAGAGCAGGCCCGACTAGGTTTATGAAATGAATTGAAATCACCTTTGAATCCACATTTGTGTCACCTTCTTGTATATCGAATGCATGTGTTATATATAAAATAGCAGACCCCAGCTACAATTCACAATATTTAATCTGTCATTTCAAATCCTAGTTTGGATAAACTTGTTTACCCATTGGTAATGGGGCCCACATAGGTATCTTTGGTGTTTCATGCATTTGTATTTACATTTCCTTTGTTTCTCATATGCATCTGTCTTTGTATCTTTTTTACATACATCACAATATACAATCATAGACTTTAAATAATGCTCTTAGAATTTAAACTTTCTATCTGGGTCCGGACTTGTATGTATCCGTTTGTATCACCTTTTTATATCACACTCATACACTTTTAATACAATCACAGACTTCATTGGATTTGTAAAATGATTTGGAATTATCTTGGGATCCTCCATTGTATGTATCTTGTTGTTTTACCTCTTTGCATATCATATACAATCATCTCCAACATACATACGTGGCCCCCACCTGTTATTTATATCTCCAATGATGTCGGGTTTTGTATAATATTCTCTTGTATATTTTCTTTGTATATTGCCATATGTATGTTATCTTGTATAAGTGCACATACAAAGCATCTTATACAATCCCTCTCTTGTATATTTTCTTTGTATATTGCCGTTTGTATGTTATCTTGTATAAGCGCACATACAAAGCATCTTATACAAACACTCTCTTGTATATTCTCTTTGTATATTGCCATTTGTATGTGATCTTGTATAAGCTCACATACAAAGCATGTCATCCCCAGCGATGCTTTATATTCCTTTGTATATCAAGTATGTATTTTTAAACATACAAGCACCCTAAACATACAAAGACTTTTCAGGATTTAACCTTCTTTTCACATCTGGATTGTATCTCTTATTTGCATCCTTCTAACTTGTATATCGGCTTATATATCGTTATTTATACAAGCCCGATATGCATTCGGTGGAGCCCACATCACTTTTCTGATTGTATCTTCCGAAATGCATACTTGTATCCAATTTTTAGATACAAAGTCGAATACATACAAACTCCTTTGCATCACCTCTTTGGACTTATTTTATAAACCACAGTTTTCTTATTTTTCAGCTCTGTGATAGATATAAAGTGTAATGCATCTAGTCATGATGAATCATTTTAACCAAATTTCAACCTTTGTCAAGTTCCGTATTGTATGTATGAAATGTATTACCACACATACAATGTACGAAACATACAACAATAAAACCTAATTTCATAATCTTTTTGGTCCTACGACATGCATTTAGCTATGTATATCATCTTGTATGTTTCCCTTTGCCAAACTCAAAATACATCCATCGGACTTGACCAATTATTTTTTTAAACTCTTAACTCTGTCAGGTATGGTTCTATGAAAAGTCTTCAGGTCTGGATCTTCATGCATATCGGTGTAAGCCTCACTGAAGCATTTTTCTTTAATCGGTGATACTTTAGAGTATCAGAAACTCCTTGATTTTTCTTTCTGATGATAATCTCTTGCCGATGACTGCTAGTTCCCTTCATTCCATTGGATGCTTCGGTGAGAGTCCTACCGATCTCCACCATTGGCATGACTTACACTGTCGGGAGGGCTTGTAGAGTCCTCACCGGTAGTGTTTTCCTATGCCGATCTAATTGATATGTTTTGACAGGTAACAGTGTTTTCCTATGCTGATCTAATTGATATGTTTTGACAGGTAACAACATTTTCTATGCTGATCTAAATGATATGTTTTGACGGGTTAGAATTTAGTTGGAACGGGATATTTTGGTTTATCAACATTATTAAGTGAAATGGTTGATCACTTACTTATGCCCACATGTAGAGATATATATTAGTATTTATACAGTTTATATATATAGATGTTGGCATATACAGTGGATCAGTCAACGAAAATGGGATGCCCCTCATAACCAGATTTAAGTTAACATTGAAGCAAGTGTGCTTGATTAATTTTGATAAGCTTGGCAATAGCAAGTATTTTATTCTTTCATCTCAGCCAAAGGTTTTAAAGAACTATTAGATGTTTGTAGGAGAATGAATTTTATGTTTTTTGTATACCTAACATGCAAAAAGAAGTGGCAGTTTTCCTATGGTTTCAAGTTAGATAGGTATACTAGTAGGAGCAAGATAAAAGAAGCCCTTTTAATTGGATAATGGACAATTGATCAAAGTTATAAGCCTTGGAGGTCATCCCAAGAGTCGAAGAACCAAAAGACATACAGCAAGAGGATATCAAAAGAAAGGCCATGGATAAGGGCAATGTCTATATTTGTATCTCAGTAATTGTATAAGAAACTATGTTTCCTTGTTGGGCTTGACCCCATATAAGTTCTATAATTAAACAGTATGTACTAGACTATACAAGTCCTGGGCTAGATTGGAGGTTTTCTTTGCTTTGTTCTTTCCTACCGATGCCCACATTGAACAGAGTTATATTTTATAATTGATTTTATATATTAATGGCCTCGGCCTTTTACCAATAAAAAAAAATTAAATAATACCAATTATTTAATTTTTTCCTCCAATAATATCTTCTCTAAATTTAAATAAATCAAATATTTATTTAAGTTGTCCATTTCTTCTAAATTGAGTTATCTCTAAATATAATTCAATCTTTGTGCACATGCAATTGAATATTCTAAATATTTAATTGAGCTAAAATATCTTCTCATCCTCATGTAATTTCCATCTTCTAGTACTATTCTCTAAACTGATTAATTTATTCTTTTAATTGATTAATCTCTTTAGTTAACTCATTCTTCTATTTTATTAATTTCTCTCATGCAAAATAGAGAAAGACACTTGTCTTCTTTTTATTCATGTATGTTCCTCAACCATTGATCTTCTCATTCTTTCTATACTATTGATCTTCTCTCTCTCAAGTCTATAAATTTAACCATGTTCTTCCATTTCATTCATCCAAGCCTTCAGTATTGTTACTCTGCAGGAATTACAGTGCGCCTTTGGCACCCACATCATTTGTTTTACTTGCGATCAACATGTTACCATATCACTACCATTGTTGTGAAGGTCATCTTCATTACAAAGCATTATCATAGCCATTCTCCATTGATAATCTTGGAATAGCAAGGTAGTGCACTCTCTGAGGGCCTTATTCATACATGCAAGATCGATTGAGATAGGAAATCAATAGAGGCTATGAAGTATTGAGGTTTGCAAAGGTTTTGTCTTTGTTTTCTTGATCTTGATTATTTCCCTTTTCATTGAGTTTTGGGTATTATTGATATTGAAATATTGATTATTCATGTTTAGTCCAATTTTCCCTTAAGATAAGGCAATTCATAGATTTAGTTACTATCCTCAATTGTTCACCGACTTCCTTCTATTTTTTGTTTGAACTTCTTGACTTGCTCTTTCAAATTTCTAATGCATTCATTTGCTTCTTTGACATTCACCTTCAAATCTATGATTTCTTCTTCAACCTTCTCAAGGTCTTCAAGAGAAATCTTGAGTTCTTTACTATTAGTAGACATGTATTCATCTTCTAAAAATTTAGCAGCAAGAATTTCTTCTTCTATTGCCTTGATCCAATGCTCATCCTTCCATGCTTCAACCACTATTTTAGGTTCTACTTTGGAAATTAAACACAGATTTACATGTTCTTCAGTAGCTTTCCTTCTTATCAATGCACATATGCTCAATTATCCTCAATGATCTGGTCTTCACTGTGATGCCTCTACACAAACTTGGAAGTTTCATAGATTCTTTTCAAAGCTTCTTGTCCTTCAACCTGCACTTATTTTTCGTTGGTTTCTTCTTCTTCTTCTCCATTCTGAATTTTCTTTTCAATAGCAATTTCTTCTTCTCTACAAAAAGACTTATCTAATTCGTATCTATTGATCTATGAAATATTTTGTAAGTCTACATTAACCTTAACATTAGCACTCTCAATATTTTTTCCTAGTCTTTTGCTGTAGCACCGGTAAGCTTTGGTTCTAATGGAATACCCAAGGAAAATACCTTCATCACATCTTGTATCAAACTTTCCTAATTCTTCATCTCTTTTGATATGACTGTTGTCGATGAGGATTGCACCCTTATGCAAAGCTGTGAAACTCTGCAATCCTTTGAAACATGGGGACAAACTCAAGCTATGGGTGATCTATAATGAGTTTGAACCTCCATATTATGGGTTGGTTCCCTTAAAATGTTCAATTTGAAACTATGATTTTTTGATTTGGAAAAGGGTAAGAAGGAAACTCTAAAGTAATAAAACTGTAAAATTTTGGTGATGCACCTAGTAATGATAGAAAAATTGCAAATCTGATTCATAATAGGCTTCATAAATCTTACATACACAATCCACTTTTGACACAATAATCACACAAATATTTCTAAGGAAGGTTAGAAAAAACTATTCTTTATGAAAGAAAAGGATTCTTCACAACATGAAAGAAAGGATTTCAGTTTAACACAACCTAAGACCTGTAATATCAATATGCTTAATACTTGCAAATAAGAATGAGACAATAATTTTAAAGGTTTTGATATTAAAATACATTAAAATTTCATCAAATCATCCATACAAGTAGCATCAATGGAAATGCAAACACTTGATTTCAATGAAAACTAAAAGAAAATATTGCATGAGTAACAAGGAAAATGGAACCTGTAACCTGCTGTGATCTCTATAAAATCTGTAATCAATAAGTTACAAAACCTCTTTCTCTCTCAAAGTGTAAAGAGCAAAAAGGCACTTGAACTCAAAAAATGAGTTACAAAACCTTTTGTCTTTCAATGTGTAAAAGAGAAAAGAATGCAAGAACTAGTAAAAACTAAGTTTTGCTTTACAATATATAGCTTGCTCTCTCCAAGAGGCATGAAAAATAGAACTATAGCTAACTGCCTCTAAAAATAAGTCCTTCAAAGTGATCCATGAGCAAACCAAGAAATCCCTAAAAATAAGGGTCCAAACTATCACAAATTGGGCAAAATAGTTCCAAGTTGATCTTCTCCATATGTTTGACCAAGAAGTTGACCAAAACTCCTCAAATTGCTCCCCAAATCATGCAAAAAGTCACTAAATGGCCTCAGTTAACTCAACTCATCAATTTGCATGATTTTGCATTTGCAAAATTTATGTGAGTGGATAATAAAGTAATTAGGATAATTACTTTACTAGTAGTTACAATTTGCATATTTTCATGATTTTACAACTTGTGAAAAATAATAAAGTAATTTGTAGAATATTACTTTATTATTTACTTACATTGATTTTAGTTGTAAAGCTATGCATGATAGATGAAAGAAAATAAATACCTTATCTCTCCAATTACACTTGCCTAATTTGCATGATTTGAGAAAAAAATAGGACTTTAAGACAAAACAAAAATCCCTTATATCTCCATGCAAGAAAAACTCCTAGTTGCATGATACATGCACTAAGGCTAAAATAATATACCCTGCCAATGTCTTCATTGTTTTGTAAAAATACCATTTTCTTTCTATACAAATACCATCATGCCAAAAAAAAACCCTATTCATAATTCCATCCTCTTGCATTCATATCTTGTCTTGCTATGTTCTGTCACCTTTGTAAAATTTTACCTTATCCATAAGACTCTGCCACCTTTTCTTATTTTATCCTCACATGATTTTTTTACCTTTGACCCTTCATGCATTAAGCAATGCATAGTCATGAAAAGAATCTCCTTGATTCTATTCGGCCACCTTGCTGATTATCATGTATTATGAAGAAGAGTCTATGATTCTTGAATATTTACAAAATGACAAAGGTATATACTCGACCATGCATGATTTACAAAAGGGGAAGTTTCAACCATATGTTAGTCGACCACAAGGGAAAAAGGTTATTTGAAGAGCACCTAAGGCATAAGCCTTACCTCCTTATGATACCGACCATTTGACCTTAGCAAATAATCAAATTGTAATATGTGTTGTCAACCTTTTTGAATCATGATTGCTAGGGAATCTCAATGTTTGAAGTCTTGACCACAGTTGCATTTGGATAAGGTAATGATTTTGTATTTGTTAAGTCAAAAAATAAAAGAGAAAGGAAGCTCCATCAAACAAAATAGTGAGAAAACCCTAAAGTTATCTCATTTTCATTTGGCATTTCTATCTTTTTGGCTCTACAACTTCTCCATGTCGTTGCTAGGGTTTGATACTCTCTGGTCTTTCTCCTTCATTCTTGTGGACCTTTGTGGTCAAAACTTGGCATTTTCTATGTAAAATGAAAGCCTGGAACATAGTGAGTATGGTATTTGAGGCTTTGACTGGCATTTTCATGTATTTCTGTAGCTTCTGGTTTTAATGGCCACAAGCATGATGATTTCTTTCCTCCTGTGCAATCTTTAACATCTCTTTCTTGGTTTCTCTTTGTCTTTATTTTGTAACTATGACTCATGCAAAAAAAAGCCTTCAAAAATGAAGGTCACGGCCATGATATCTTCTCCCTCTACAAACACTAAAGGTGAACTTCTTTCGTGGTTCTATTTTTCTTGAGTCCTTACTGTTTCACTATGATTAGAAAGAAGATAAGGGTCTCAGTAAAAATGAAGTGGGTATCATGTTTCTTTATAGAAAATGACATAACTATTGTAGCTGTGACTGTATATGTTATTTTATTTAATTGTTCACACAATGTAGACAAGAAACCTTGAGGGTTTGTAGATTCTAAGATTGGCTTCTTCCTTTTTTGCACAAAAATGACCTCCTCTGACACAGCTATCTCCTGTAGATGCATTATATTAATTCTTCTTGACTGTAAGTACAAAAAAGAATGAGGGTTTCTAAAATATGAAACAAGGGTTTTATCTTTTCTTTTGCACAGAGATCTTATTGTCCATGGCTATGCTCTCTACTTTCTATAGTGCTCATTCAACCAGAAGACAAAAAATGAAATAAGGGTTTCAAAAATTTGAGATGGGTATCTCATTTTGTACATACAGAACCTCCTTTGTCATTGCCATGGTAGTATATGCATCTCTGTAACACTCACTTCACTGTATGAAAGAAAATGAAATAAGGGTTTCAAATTTTAAACAAGGGTTTCATCTTTTCTCACACAGTAACCCTTATTTTCTCCATGGCTATGCTCCATTACATTTTGTAGATACAAGGATGAAACAAAAAGATGGCTTCTGTGTATGAGACAAAGGTTTTTTTTTGTAAATGGAATTCATTTTAAGCATAAAAATGCTTTTGCTGTCACAGCCATACATATTCCTCTCTGTATACTTTTCATTCTTCTTCTGTAGATGCAAAAAAGTATTAGCATTTCAACAAAGATTTTTCCAGATTCTATGGCACATAAACCTTTGTCTGAAATAGTCATGGCATTTTATTGTTATTTTTCCATACATCCCTTGACTATAGGAAATTGAGATAAGTTTTTTCTGAAAATATGAAAAACTTTATCATTTCTAGGCAATAAACCTCTTCTATAACTGTTCATGCCATTTTTATATGTAGAAGACTTTGTAAGTTTCTTCAAAACATAACAAAAACTCAGACATGTCTGTACCTTTCTTTATATAAGTTACTTTGATTTCAACTGAACTTGATCATGGTCTCATAGCTCCATCTATAGTAGCTTGTTGTAAGTGCAAGATGATGTTGATCTTTGATCATTCTTTTCCACTTTGACTGTAACTGTTAGAATTTGATATCATGTATCTTTATCTGCATCCAAATGATTCTTGTAGCTTATATACCTCTCTTTCCCTAAACATTTCTTACTAGAGCTCTTTATGGAGTTATCTTGCTATGATTTTGATGTATTATCCTCCATTTCTTTATGATTGTCATAGTCAGATGATGCATAGACCTTATGTAAATCCAAGGTATCATATGATACAAGATTTTAACATTTCAAAGGAATAATTTTTGTTTCTCTTATCTCACCTGTAGCTTGACATTTTGATCTTCTATATGCTATCATATCATTTATAGCACTCTTGTCAACTGTTCATGGCACTTAATCATATGAGATGATATAAACACATGTATCATTTCCTCTATATTAGATAGCTCTTGTAGCATGTCTACTCCTTGTCTTGTACATGAGACTTATTTGACACATGTTGTTGTCTCATACAGTAATATGCAATCACTTGATCATACATGTACTTGTCTCCTTCACTTGATTATCTGATTCTATCATTTAATCCCTAAATATTTAATGCATAACTATTCACACTAATCTGCAGCTGATCATTATGTATATAACTCTCAATCATGAATGGCCTATGTATCAACACTATACTTGAGAGTTATATTTCATTATGAACAACTACAGATAGGGATTAACCTAATACTGTCTTTGCAAATTGATACTCTACTTGATCACAAGTCTATCCTCCATTGCATTTGCATGCTTTTATGATATCTCAAGTCTGATTTTATGAAGTTTGACCTATCTAGATGACTGTGGCATGCAATATGATAGTAGTAAGGCATTTCAATGATAGTAAAAATAAAGAAAAGTACCTTTTCATAGCTGCATTTCTGTATTCTGCAATCTATCAAGTTGACTTAGGCACTTTGAATATGTCTGATATCATTTAATAAACTATTATCAAAGTGAACATAGTTTATAGGAGCAACTACTCCTTTTCATGATCATGATCACACTTTTCTGCAAGTTGATCTTATGTTGCATGATATATCTTTGAATGATTCATCGTGTCTTTTATTCTGATGTCCTTTTCAAATGAATAGAAAAGGGAAACATGTTGGGCTCAACCCTTGTGGAAGCCACATTTTCTCCACATGTTTTAATGTCTTCAAATCAACAACATTACTTTTCCTATACCTGCACAGTGAACAAATAAGTTAGCATAAAAACATACCTTATGAAGTTGATTGATCTTCCTCATGATGCTCTGATTTATGGCACATGTTTGATTTGACTCTTTCATATGAAATGCATGATGTGGCAAGTTGATATGTCTGTTTGATAAAAGCATATGAAAATCTTAAATATCTGAAGCTCTTATAAAACTTTCCTCATTTTTTTGCAGGTATACTTATTACAACTAGAGCTGAAGATGAAGATATGAGATTAGCCATCAACAAGGACATCAACCTTGCTTTTAGGAAATGATGGATATTTAATATTTGTTAGACGTAGGGCACACAACTGAGAGGGGGGGTGAATCAGTTGTGTGAAACTTACTCAATTTAAACACTTGAATCTTCTTTAATGATTAGCAGAATATTACTCATGAACATAATGCATTCAAATCAAAAGCAGAAACTGATCAACACATGAGACACCAAGATTTTGACATGGAAAACCCAGTCAAGGGAAAAACCACGGGGTGATTAACCCAAGAATATATTCTCTGTTAGAAGAATAGAAAGAACAAATGGCACATGCCAATTAGGGCTCACTGCCCGAGCACACTAATCACAAGAGGCTCACTACCTACAAGAGACAAACTGTCTACAAAGAAATGAGTATCACATACATGAACTGGAAAATAGCATCTTCATCATGCTTGAATTAGTTCCATTAAAGTCCAAAAACTTTTGCTCTGCCTTTCACTTTCTTCTTCGCTACCACACTCACATCTCCACCAGACACACTTCAAAATGACTTCACAATCCCTTATTTATACAAGGCATCGACTTAGGAACAATCATCTAAGTTGGCAAACACCTACAAGAACATCTGCAAGACGTGTAATACATCTGATTGGCCAGTTTCAAGAAGAACACCAATATCTGTGGTTATTCTTCAAATGCAAACTCTAACTTCAATGCAGACCACCAACATGAATTGGACATGAAGAAAGGATCATCATAACCTTCCCTGAATCACCAAGAACATCTGTACTTCATCATCCTACTAGAATTCTTCTCTCCATCCGGAGCTTCAAGAACACAGTCTGTCATCACTGTCACAAATGAATAGTCTCTTCTGGACCTTCAACCCATGAACCAATTTAGTTGATACTTCACAGGAACATACTCAACACTCCCTCAAATCTACAGAATGAGATAATAAAATTCTGGATCTCATCGGACCTATCTGTGGCAATCGGTCACCTCTGAACACATGTCAGAACCGGTTCTACTTGAGTGACCATAACTTCTTCAGATCTTCATGCAGACCTCTAAAAAATTGAGTGGAGTATTTCAAGACTTATATCTATAAACCCTTTAAACCACATCCTCTAATCCTCAACCTATTGAGGATTTTTACCTTCTTGTCATCACTATTCTTCACTGTTCCTGATTGAGACTAATTTTCTCAATATCCTTAGCACACAGCTCATCTAATCCTTCTCATTAATGCAACATGATTATGTTGACATCAATGACAACACTAGTTAGGCCCATACTTGTAACAATCTCCCCCTTTGTCATTGATGGCAACATATGATGTGAAAAACCATCAAGACAAGAACTTCTCCTTGCTGTCACAACTCCCCTTAATAGTAACAACTATTCACATGTCTTCTCTTCCTTTATTGCTCCCCCTTTGATCAGCAACCACTTATTTTTCACATGTCTTCTCTCCCCCTTTGACATCAATGGCAAAGGGCTCATACTTGCAACTTTATTACTTCATAACATACCAGCTGCTCCCCCTGAGTAGCAGCTCCCTTATCATCAATCCAGATCACAAGATATGACTGTGATATCCACTAGATTGATGCACATCAGTGCATCCTAGTTCATTACAGGAGGGGCAATAACCCCTAACGTCTCCCTGAGATACTCAAAAGAGTCCTTGGGAAGAGGTTTAGTAAAGATATCTGTAATCTGATCCTTGGAGGGCACATACTCCAATCTGACTTCATCTTTGTTCACTTACTCTCTCAGAAAGTGAAACTTGATAGATATATGCTTAGTCTTAGAATGCAACACTAGATTCCTAGAAATATTTATTGCACTTGAATTATCACAGAAAATTGTGATAGGCTCCTCATATTCTACTTTAATATCTCTTAGCATCTGCTTCATCCACAAAACTTGAGTGCAACTACCTGCTGCTGTAATGTATTTTGCTTCAGTTGTAGACATGGATATTGCCTCTTGTTTCTTACTTAGCTAAGAAACCAACCTTTTTCCCAAAAAGAATGCTCCTCCACTGGTACTCTTCCTGTCATCCACATCTCTTGCCCAATCTACATCTGTATATGCATGAAGAGAAAAATTATGATCTCTAGATTACCACAAACCATACTCAAATGTTCCTTTAAGGTACCTAAAAATCCTTTTGATTGCCATGACATGAGATTCTCTGGGATCAGACTAGAATCTCACCACAAGACCAACAGCCTGCATTATATCTGTTCTAGTTTGTGTGAGATACAATAATCCTCCAATCATTGATCTGTACTTTGTCTGATCTACCTTAGGAGAGTCATCATCTTTGCTCAGCTTACATCCGGTTGCCATGGGAGTATTCATTGGCTTTGAATCTTCCATTCCAAATTTTCTCAACAATTATTTCACATATTTGGTTTGAGAAATAAAGATTCCTTTCTTTGTCTGAGTAATTTGCAGACCCAAGAATAAATTCATTTCACCAAGCATTGACATCTCAAACTCACTTTTCATTTAATTTGCAAAGGTTTTACACATACTGTCTCTTCCTCCAAAGATGATATCATCAACAAATACTTCAACAATCAAGATGTTTTTATGATCAATTTTGAAACATAGGTTACTATCAGCAGTACCTTTGTTAAAACCAATCTTCAAAAGATGTTTGTCCAATCTTTCATACCAGGCTCTTGGGCTTGCTTTAGTCCATACAGTGCCTTCTTCAATTTTCAGGCCATATCACCATGCTCAGATAATTGAAAACCATCCGGTTGTTCAATGTACACTTTTTCTTCTAAGTCACCATTCAAGAAGGTAGACTTGACATCCATCTGATATACATTGAAATCCTTGAAAGTGGCAAATGCAAGAAATAATCTGACTGCTTCAATTCTTGCCACTGGAGCAAAGGTTTCTTCAAAATCAATCCCTTCTATTTGAGAGTAGCCTTTGCAGACCAATCTGGCTTTATTTATGATTACTTCACCAACTTCATTTAGTTTGTTCTGGAAGACCCATTTGGTTCCAATCACATTCTTGTTTCTAGGTCTGGGAACAAGATCCCACGTGTGATTTTTCTCAATTTGTATCAACTCTTCCTCCATTGCTTTGGTCCAATTTTCATCATTGCAGGCTTCATTTATTGTCTTAGGTTCAATCTTTGAAATTAGATAATATTCATCTGAATTTTGAGCAATTTTCCGTCTACTTTGCACACCTTTGCTTTTGTCACCTATGATCTGATCTTCAGAGTGGTTCAGTCTTACATACCTTAGAACTTTGGGAGTTTCTTGCACTTCTACTTCTTGATCAGGCTCATTCAGACCTATCTCTTCTTCTTGATTTATCAGATCAGTCTAAATCTGACTTTCAGAAGAGGATTGAGATCCTTGAACTAGAACATCATTCTGATCATCTTCATCATATTCATAAAACCTTGAGGGTTTCTCTATTACCTCATCAACCTTTACATTTGTACTTTCTATCATCTTTCTTAGTCTCTTGTTATAACACCAGTATGCTTTGCTTTGAGTAGAGTAACCCAAGAATATTCCTTCATCACTTCTAGCATCAAACTTACCTAAATCTTCATCTTTTTTGATGTAGCATTTGCTACCAAAGACTCTGAAATATCTTATAGTAGGAGTAATGCCAAACTAGAGTTCATAAGGGGTCTTCTGGTATTGCTTCTAATTTGAACTCGATTAAGAGTATAGACTGCAGTGCTGATAGCTTCTTTCCAATAGATCTAAGGAACATTTGCTTCCATCATCATAGTCCTAGATGCTTCCTGGATGGTCTGGTTATTTCTCTCCACTACTCCATTCTGCTGTGGAGTCCTCGGAGTAGACAACTGTCTCTTAATTCCATGTTTTTGATAGAATTCTATGAACTCACTAGATGTGAATTCTCCATCTCTATCAGACCTCAAACATTTTAACTTTATTCCTATTTCATTCCCTACCATAGCCTTGAATATTTTGAATTTCTCAAGAGCTTCTGATTTCTCCTTTAGAAAGGTTACCCACATCATCTGGGAATAGTCATCTATTAGCAACATGAAGTATCTATCACCTTGAATACTTCTGGTTCTTGCCAGACCACAAAGATCAGTGTGAACTAAGTCCAATAATCCAGTAGAAGACAGTTCCTTGCTTTTGAATGTGACTCTACTCATCTTACCCAACTGACTTTCCTTGTACAAGCTGTTAGTAGGTTTCACCAATTTTGGAAGATCTCTTACAACCTGAGTATTGCTTATCTTGATGATATTATCAAAATTCACATGACACATCCTTCTATGCCATAACCAACTCTAATCAACTTGAACAAATAAGTAGCTTCTACCAGTACCAACCAAGTGGAAGATATTACCTTTAGTTTGAGTACCGGATGCAATCTCTGTTCTGGATCTTTCAAAGATTTTGCATTTTCCATCCTTGAATCGGAGATCATAGCCTTTGTCCACCAACTGTCCAACACTGAGAAGATTGTGCTTCAAACCTTCAACATACAGTACATTACCAGTTTTGTTTCTTCCATTAAAAGAAATAGTTCTTCTTCCTCTGATTCTACCTACAGAATTATCACCAAACTTCACCACTCCTCCTTCATACCTTTCCAAATCTATGAACTTATTCTTGTCACCTGTCATGTGGTGAGAGCAACCACTGTCAATGACCCAATCATTCTTTTCTTCAACTTGGGCAGCCAGAGCTCTTTCTACAACTTTATGATTGATAGATACAAAGGATATTGGTTCTTCTTCCTTGATGGTAATAAACACCCATTCACTTCCAGATTTGTTTCCTATCTCTGATTCATCATCTATTACTCATTCATTATCATCTTCTTCATGAACATAGTAACAATTCTTTTGGAACCTTGATCTGTTAGGATTTGGCTTTGAAAATCTTTCCAGACATCTTAAGGCAAAATGACCAATCTTATTGCAGTTAAAACACTTAAAGGGCAATTTTCCTTCATACTTATCAGATCCTCTTGGCAGTCTCTTTGCAATGAGGGCTTGAAGTTGAGTAGTTTCTATTTCTTCTTCTTCCAGGTCTTTTCTTGCTTTTTCATACCATGATAATTTCCTTGATGAGTTCTCTCCCAGATCAAATCCTTGTTTACCTTTCACAGAGGCATTGGCTTTGAATGCAGATTCAGTTTTAGGGGGATCATCTCCAAATTCGGTCATTTCAAAAGTAGCTAGTTTTCTAGCCAATTTGTCTCTTGTGACAGTTGTATGGGCTCTGAATTCATCAATGGTAGCAACCTTGATTTTGTAAGAGGCAGGAAGGGATCTGAGAATTTTACCAACAATCTTATTTTCATCCAAGACTCCACCAGAATTTCTAATTCCACAAACCAGCTCATTCACTCTTGGCATAAAAGTGGTAATATTTTCATCATCTCTCATCTTTAGTTTTTCAAATTTCCCTTTTAGACTTTGTAACCTTGCACATTTAACATACTCATCTCCTTCATGCAGAAGTTCCAGTTTTATCCAGATCTCATAGGCAGTTGGTAGGTCAATAACATTTGAGAGTTCTGAGTCAGTTAATGTGCTTAGAAGAGCCTCTTTGGTTTGTAGATTGTTTTCAACATCTGTGATTTCATTTAGGGTTATCGGACCACCCTGTGGAGGTACATATGCTTTTGTGACCATGGACCCATACACCATTCCCATACACTGTAAGTGACATTTCATGTGACCTTTCCAAAGAGAAAAGTTGGTTCCATCAAACTTCAGACTATCCTTCTTGTATGACGACATCTTGGATCTCCTCAAGCGGTTAAGCTCCTTTTTAGAGGAACTTGGCTTTGATACCAATTGTTAGACTTAGGGCACACAACTGAGAGGGGGGGTGAATCAGTTGTGCGAAACTTACTCAATTTAAACACCTGAATCTTCTTTAATGATTAGCAAAATATTACTCATGAACATAATGCATTCAAATCAAAAGCAGAAACTCATCAACACATAAGACACCAAGATTTTGACATGGAAAACCTGGTCAAGGGAAAGACCACGGGGTGATTAACCCAATAATATATTCTCTATTAGAAGAATAGAAAGAACAAATGGCACATGCCAATTAGGGCTCACTGCCTGAGCATACTGCTCACAAGAGGCTCACTGCATACAAGAGACACACTGTCTACAAAGAAATGAGTATCACATACATGAACTAGAAAATAGCATCTTCACCATGCTTGAATCAGTTCCATTAAAGCCCAAAAACTTCTGCTCTGCCTTTCACTTTCTTCTTTGCTAGCACACTCACATCTCCACTAGACACACTTCAAAATGACTTCACAATCCCTTATTTATACAAGGCATCGACTTAGGAACAATCATCTAAGTCAGCAAACACCTATAAGAACATCCGCAAGACGTGTAATACATCTGGTCAGCCAGTCTCAAGAAGAACACCAATATCTGTGGTTATTCTTCAAATGTAGACTCTGACTTCAATATGGACCACCAACATGAACTGGACATGATCCAACGATCATCATAACCTTCCCTGAATCACCAAGAACATCCGCACTTCATCATCCTATTGGAATTCTTCTCTCCATCTAGAGCTTCAAGAACACAGTCTGTCATCACTATCACAAATGAATACGCTCTTCCAGACCTTCAACCCATGAACCAATCTAGTTGATACTTCACAAGAATGTCCTCAACACTCCCTCAAATCCACAGAACGGGATAATGAAATTCTAGATCTCACCGGACCTATCTGTGGCACTTTGTCACCTCTGAACACTTGCCAAAAGTAGTTCTACTTGAGAAACCATAACTTCTTCAGATCTTCATGCGGACCTCTGAAAACTTGACTAGAGTATCTCAAGACTTATATCTACAAACCCTTTAAACCACATCCTCTGATCCTCAACCTATTGAGGACTTTTACCTTCTTGTCATCACTATTCTTCACTGTTCCTGATTGAGACGAATTTTCTCAATATCCTCAGCACACAGCTCATCTAATCCTTCTCATTAATGCAACATGAGTATGTTGACATCAATCACAACACTGGTTAGGCCCATACTTGCAACAATATTTTCATATGTTCTCTCTCTTTCCTTTTATCATCAGATCTATAGCTTGCATATGTCTGCATTGCTCAGTTTAGTCACTCCCATGGCTTGTGTGGGACACATTTAAACACTTCCTTTAAACATGATCAGTTAATTTATCTTATGCACTTGATTTATGTATGTTTCTTTTCAATCAATGCATAGGATAGAATAACTTAAACTTGAATGTATGTTCCAAATATGATATGAAATGATAGTTTAAATGAATATCTTTCTTTCTTGCTTTCAATTATGATCATCTAAATAATCAAATTGTCTTCTAACTCTTTAAAGATAAAAAATAGTTTAGATCAACTGTCTTCCTTGAATGTTTAATTTCTTGACATTTAAATTCACTTGTCATGATGGTTTGACAATCTTGATTGGACTATTGGATTATCATGACAAGTGATCACTATCTTCCTCTTGTCAAGACATAAAAAATTCACTAAATTCAATAACTTGAAAGTTTTCTTTTACTCTTTCTGAAACAACTGCAAATTAGGTCCAACTAAATTTAGTGCGAACAAAATTTAGTAACAATGACACTTGCTTCCAAAGACTTTAAACTATTTAAGAGTGGGAATCCTTTCATACAATTGCTCATAGGGAGTCTTTGTGTCATTTGATCTTACTTGTACTCTATTCGGTATGTAGATAGTAGTCTAGATTACTTCTCTCCAGTAGACTTCTGGTAGGTCTGCTCCTTTTATCATTTTCCTTGTAGCTTCTTGAATAGTGATGTTCTTCCTTTCAACCCCTTTATTCTGTTGAGGAGTTCTAGGGGCAGATAAATGCCTCTTTATCCCATGATTCTCACAAAACATGTTAAACTCATTAGTAGTAAACTTTCCACCACTATCAGACCTCAAATATTTGATCTTCATATCCCTTTCATTTTCAACCATCACTTTAAAATTTTTAAATTTATCTCGGACTTCTAATTTTTCTTTAAGAAAGGTAACCCAAGTCATTCCACAATAATCATCAATAAATAACATGAAATACCTGTCACTTTGAAAAATCCTTACTCTAGTTGGGCCATAAAGGTCTGTATGCACTAGTTCCAACAGTTCAGTAGAAGATTGTTCTTTGTCTTGTAAACTTCCTCTTTCTTGTTTTCCACTTTGACACTCCATGTAGATGGCACTGATAGGCTTCATAATCTTTTCCAGATCTCTCACAACTTGAACTGAACTTATCCTTACCAAGTTATCAAAATTGATGTGACAGAATCTTCTATGTCATAGCTAACTTTCACTAATCAGAGTCATAGAGCAATAACCCTCACCTTCTTTGAGATGATAAATATTTCCTTATGTCCTTTTTTCAGTAGCTATCACAGTTCCCGACTCTTTTTTATCTCAAAGCCATCATCCTAAAACATAAGACGGTATCCTTTACTACACAATTGTCCAACACTCAAGAGATTTTGCTTTAAACCCTTAACATATAGAACATCATCAGTATTATACTTACCATGAAGACTTACTGAGCCTTTTCTATAGATCTTAGTAGTACAATCATCACCAAATATAATTGATCCTTCATAACATTTCTCAAATTTAACAAACTTGCTTTTATCAGTGGTCATATGATTTGAGCAACTACTGTCAATGACCTAATAGTTCTTTTATTGTCTTGTATGAAAAATATCTTCATCATTAAGACTTACCTCCAGAGTAATTTCTTTCACACATCCTTCAGGGTTAGTTGTGACAGTGTCACCTTTTAAATCAATGAGCAATCTTTCATTATTCTTGTCATCTTCATCATCAAATATATTTGCATTCTCTTTCACATAATATCTTTTCCTAGCCACTCTACTTTTGTTTTTGATTTTCAAAATTCTTTTCTGATATCTTAAAGCATAATGACCACTCTTGCCACAACACTTGAAAAGCAACTTCCTACTAAGCTTACCAGCATTGTCCTGATCTGCTTCCACATCCTTCTCAAATTTTCTTGTCTTAAAGATAGTTACAACTGAGCTCCAGATTACATATCAAAGAGAGGTCAAGTAACTTACTATTCTTATTTTCCAAAAGCCATAATGTGGAACATCCTTCTTGTTCACCATCCCAGATCTACCTCAATCTGTTAATCTTTCTTCAAAGGAACCTAGCTTTGATACCAATTGTTGAAGGCACAAGACAACTAAGAAGGGGGGTGAATCAGCTGTATTAAAAACTTCAAACCCTTATAGAAAAAATCACATCCACATCAGTTCACTTAAACACTTAATCTGTTATGAAGTTTAAACATAAAGAACAGATAATGGAAACTTAAACACATCAACACCATGCACAAGAGAACACCATATTTTTACATGGAAAATCCTAAAAGGGAAAAACTATGGTGAGGATTAGCTCATAATATAATGTAGTACCAATACCAAACTACAAGAGGCTCACTGCCCAAAAGAAATAATTCTCACTACAACAGGGTTCACTACCTAGAGGGTTAACCACCCAAAGGGCTCACTACCCAAGGACTCATTGTCCAAGTGGACTCACTGCCCACTGAGAAAGAAAGAAGAGAAGGATGAATCACTTCTAGGATTTGAACTGATATAATTATATCAAACCTATGCATGAAGTTCAGTTCCAATGAAGCTCAATATACATCTCAACACCAACAAGATCTTCACAACATTGAAAATAGTAGACACCTTCTGCTCACTATATACGGTAGCCTAACACATGAAAGCTCTAATTGCATTGATCAAATTTGCATCATATCATCATCTCCATCTAACTCATTCATATCCATGAATCCTTGACACTTACTTATACAACCATCAGTCTTGAAAACATTCTCCAAGGTCAGCAACATGATCTACAACCGTTGAAACAATCTCTAAGGTTGACAAACTGACAATATTTGAATTAGGTATGGACCTAAACATTTCATGGCACAAAGGAATGAAGGAAAACCACTTTACACCTTATCTTGGACCTAAATCCATCCAAGCACACTACTCAACACTCAGATAACCATTGAGTCAACTCCATAACCAACGCAAACATCCAATGTCGACCAAACAACATAAACATAAGAAATTCTTGATCACATGCTTCCACAATCACAACCATAACTTATAGACCACACACAAGGCTTTAAAACAATGTAGAAACATCCACGAACAACTTGGAGTCACCTAAGAATGAGCAAATTCAACCACAACAAATTTCACTTGAAGATAGTTCACAGACTGCTTCCAAACAATACTGTCAAACTCTGCTACATAAGAAATGACCTTCCGGAGCACCAAATATGGAATGAAGATAGATGAAGATCTTATGAACATATATCTAGAACCATAGCACCTAAAACCTTTTTGCAGAGGAATGCAGAGTAAAATATTTTCTCTCAGACACACTACAAACACTATCAGACATTGTCCTCAAATTGGTGAATACAACATTCACTATACAACAATCTGGAAAACCAAATTATAGAATTACTAACTTCAAACACTTCTCAAAAACATATCCAAACCACACACTTAGATCTCCAACATAGAACAAATGTGGAGTAAAACCTCAAAAAGTACTTTGTAAGCCAGAAGACTCCTTCATCACATTGTTTCCAATATTAATCAAATTTTCCCAAAAGCACTTGGAGACTCAATATCAGGAGCATATCCTTAACATCTTCAGCACTTCTACACATCAACCAAATCACCTTTAGCAAGACAACTTAATCAAACAACAACTTCATCATAAGACATAGTTGACACCAATGACAACAAAAGCATGTTGACATCAACAACAACACCGATTAGCACTTACTTGCAACATTTCTCTCATTTACTCCTTACAAAGATCCAAATAGATTTTTTATTATAATAAATTAATTGTTGTAACTAGATTATTTATTATCCTATATAGTTAAAATTGTAGAAAATGTCTTGGATTCAAACAAAAAAAATCTAAGTGGCTCCAAATATTTAGAAAAGACTTAGGTGGTGCATACTTAATGTAAAAACAAGATATGGTAAATTGTACAAAGTGAAATGATCATTGACTTACTCAATCCTACTTTAATTTATTTTAACATTTCCTCACATAGATGTTAGTATCTTAGTTGTTCAAATGGGTCATAGACTATAGGAATTTAATTAAGTATTTATTCAGAATATTCTAAACAATGATTAGTTTTGGTAATAGATTAAGTTATGATTACATAATTACTACACAATTTCCTTAAGGTAACTAAATTCTATAGACTGCCAAAATTGCACACATCCAATTCAATAGGTGTCAAAAGTTAAAGTAAGCAACTAAATAATAAGATAAAACCTTTGCCAAAAGGAAAAATTAAGACACTAGTTTTTAATTGCATCCAATTACTCTATTAAACAAATCTTACAAAATTATTCTAAAGGGATCCACTATTAAACTAGTGGTACAAGGTATTGTGAGATTTAGTTTTCTTGGATGAATGTATATTCTTGATAACCTAATTTTGGCATGAGAAACTAGTGAATGGCCCAATAGTCTAGAAAAATTACAGTATTGGTCAAATTTGACTTTGATAAAGATTTTGATAAGATATGCTGGAAATTCATTCTTAAAATGTTGCAATGGCTAGGTTTTGGGCCTCAAATTCATGCAAACATTCAAATGTTTTGTTTATCATTGAATGCTTTTGACTAGAGCTATGAACCAGTGAGGCTACAAAACGAGGGTCCTCATCCCCAGGCATGAACACTTAGAAATTTGAACACATTCACATTAGAAGACAAGTATGGAGGACAAAGAGTCACAACTTAGAATTCCACTAACTATGGAAGACCAAGAGTCACAACTTATAATTCCACATTAGATGTCCCTATGGGGATTTGAACTTGGGTCTCCTCAACAAGAACTCAACATTTCAACCAATTAAGCTCAACCCCTTGGACTAAAACATTCAAATGTTAATTAAATATGCTAATGATTATTTATTAATTAATATTTCAATATCTTAATCATATGTGTTGTAATCCTCAATCAACTTGGTGTATCCTCTATATCCATTTCTATATGTGCTTATAGTGGATGCTTTGGGTTATAGGTATTACAAAGAGCCAATGTGTTAAAGCTCATATATAGTTCCCTCAAAATAATGTTGTTATTAGTTCACTTTTTGTTGATGATTTCATGTTATTTATACATAAATCAAAAAAGGAGCTAAACAATACACTTGAGATTTTATAAATCTAATTTTTATGTTTCTAGATCCTAGTTAGTTCATGATAAAACAAAATTCTTGATGTCCCAAATTGCACCCACTCCTTAATGGATTCCCAAAGATTGAAAATAAATTAAACATTATGAGATAACTTAGTATCTTGGCATCCCATTTTAGCGTTGGTGTAATTATTTATTTAATTACACTTTAATAAGTTTACTTAGGGCTTTTCTAATCACTTAGGGTTTTCTACCTTGCAAATATAAAAGTAAGGTTCTCACATGTAATTATTCAATCCAATATCATTATTACATCCTTATCATGAAAATTTATCCTCTTGTAATTCTCCCATAGAAGGAAATCTTTGGCTTTGTAGGTGATCTTAGGAGATTCAGAGCTCACCAATCAACTCTTACATGGTATTAGAGCTCATCAGTGAGCTCTTACATGGCATTAGAGATTTAGATCTACAAGCCCCTTCTTAGATCTAGAGAAAATAAAGTAAGAGCCTTTTTTGGGAGTATTTCTATGCAAAATAAACCTCTTTATTGGATTTAGAGTAGTCAAGAAAGTTAGATTAACCTTTTATTTAGCTTTATTTGAACTCTAAAGGCCAGATCTACAAGGGTTTGAAGCAGGTGTTTTTTTATAGATCTAGAGTGAACCTACATTTTAAGATAATTTTGGGCTAAATTTGACTCCGTCGTCATGCTTAAAAGGCCCAAAAACCCTAAGATCAACTATCAAATCATTAAAAACAAATCTAGGAGCATTTGAGGCATTTTTTTGCTTCTAGATCCATACGATACCTGTATGGCCCCTTTCATATGATTTTATCAAAAAGATTACAAAGAATAATAAAAAGGGGCATGCAAGCTTGAAATCGATATGAGTCAGCCCAATCCGACCTAAAAATTGGCCTAAATAGGCCCGTTTTAGATCCTATGGATCCAAAATAGAGTCATTGGGTCCCAAAATAGGACTTGCGGACCCTATTCTAGGCCCCACAACCATACTTCTAGGACTTTATAATAGCTTTGTGGCCAAAAAAATATCTATTGTTTATCTCTAGCAACTCACCATTAGTTTTTGGGTCACACCATCATGTTAAGACACCATTGTTGCACCTAAACCAATCTATTAGTGTGAAGTCCAAATGCCTCTATTTAAGCACGTGGTCATGTGCAGGTCTAGAGGCTTAAGTATGGATACCTAGCCTTGTACACCTACCACCCAATGCCTAATAGGACTAAAGGCCTTTGTTTAAGGACTTTTCTTGCCTTTAAAGCCTAAAGGAGCAGTTTTACAAAATCAGGCATAACTTTTCACCATGCTATAAAAATCTACAAATGAATATGCATCAAAAAGATGGTTTCATGCTATATCTAGTGGTGCTTAGTATTTTTCTAGATCATACTTCTAGTCAATTTTATTATAGGTTGAAGTCTAGGCATATTTTCAGGCTTCTGAGCTCATAACTTTCACCTAGAATATTTATTTTTCAAGATCAAATAGGTGTTGAAAAGGTATTGAGGATCTCTATGCAGTCACCCATTTGATTTTTATAGATTCATCCCTAGGTTTATTTTATTTAGTTTTTTAGTTAAATATGCTTTTTGTTTGATAACGTGAACTTACTAGCACCTAGAGAAGTTCTATTTTTTGGGTGGGCATCACCTTTGCTTCATCATTTATACATTTAATTTTAGTATTTTATCAAGTCTCCTAATTTGTGGAATTTAAAATGTGATTATTTTGGGAGAAAAAGGCACACTATAGATGAATGCAAGATAAAAGAACTTGATGATTTGAAGCAACTCTATAAGCTTCATTAGTTAAGACAACTTTGAAGTAGGAGCATCCCTAGTTCAAGAGTAATCTTGCATCAACTAAAAACATTTGCATTTTAGTTTGTTTGCAGTTTAGTTTGTTTCTTTTCATTTTCCAATTTAGTTCAGGTAGTTCAGTTAGTAGCAATTTTTATATTTTGGTCCGCATTCTACCGTAGTTGTATTTCAGATCTTGTGGAGCTGGACTTAGCATCTACATTAATTCATCTACATCATATCAAGAATTTAGAGCATTTGGATCAAGTACCAGAAAGTTATTGCTATTAGAAGAGCAACTATTTTCTTAGAATAGAGCATCTTGACAGTCTCAGACAATCAGCTAAAGGAGAAGACTTGTGGAGCATTCCTCAACTTGTGGAGCCTAATTACACATCATTATATTTTTTTGGTTCATGGCCAACCTTCCTTGAGATCCGTACTTCATTCCATTCATTTGCGGAGGTGTTTAATGCATTTAGGTCTGACCTACCCATGTACACACGTTACAGCTCTTCATCAGAGTTTGTAATCTTCCTTGGCCGATGCGGAGGAATCTTATGATCTAGAGATGATATATAATGATATACTAGATCCCTAGGAAAGTAGTGATTCACATAGTGATAGTTTGATAGTTTGAATTTGTGTGAAGGAGCTTCAAAGCTATATCTTGTGCATATTCTGAGATTCTGTAATTAGGCCTCTGAGCCCTAATTATAAGCTCACATTTTGCCAGCAATTTTGTATTTGAATTCTATGATATATAGAATGATTGAGCCTATGTTTATTTCATATTGTTGAGTTGTTTCCATTGTGTTTATTCTTGTTGCATGACCTGGACAGTTCATTCTATGAACCCTCCTACCATGACTGCACCAAGTGGTATCAGAGTGAAAGTTCAAATCTTTGGAGTGAATTGAACAAAGTTGGTGAAGGAATTCCATAAGATCTTGTTGTGGACAAATCACCCAATTGAGGCAGGTTACTTGTGTTGCAACTGATCATCGATTGTGAGGCAGTTGTTACCTTGTAGCCCAATCACCGAACTTGAGGTAGTTTACACTTGATCCTAGGAAGATGTCACCGAGGAGAACCCCTGCTATTGGAACAATGGCTGGTAGAATCGATGAGATGCTGGAAATGATGAAAACAATGAGAATTTGACTAGATACTATTGAAGAAGATAGGCGAAGAGGATTGACACCAAGACCTAATGTTGAAAGTGATGATGAAGAAAATTTCAATCTATTGAACAAATTGGAGAAATCCTAGGAGGTGATGAAGAAGAAGAATCAGATCAAATCAAGATGTTGTGAGCTATTTCAAAGATAGGAAAAAGACCTAGAGTTGATGTACCTAACTGTACTGGTAATTTAAATCCTAAAGAATTGATTGTCTGGATAAATGACATGGAAGAATACTTTGAATATGAAGAAATTGAAGATCTGGAGAAGGTGAAATTTGCAAAGACAAAGTTGAAAGACATGCTTCTATATGGTGGAAAGAAGTTTAATTGGATAGAAATAGAAGACGAAAATAAAAGATTACAAAGTGGGACAGGATGGTGACAAAACTGAAGAATCAATTCATACCTGCTGACTATGAGTTGGAACTATTGAAAAGATTACAAAACCTAAGATAAAAGGAGAAATCTGTGAAGGAGTATACTGAAGAATTTCATAAAATGATCATAAGGATAGGACATAGTGAATCAAGCAAGGAGAAAGTGGCTAGATACATCAATAGACTGAGATTGAACATTCAAGAGGAACTGAGTTTGGTGAGGATGACAACACTAGAAGAAGCATACCAGTTTGCCTTAAAAGTTGAAGAGAAGCTGAATAAGAGACATGATCAAAGACAATGAGGTAGAGGAGGTAGATTTCAGATTTGGAGGAGATAGATCATATCTGGAGCAGAACAAGCCTAACAACCCATTTGAGAAGGATGACAAAGATAATAATGCTTACCAAAGAGATGATAGAAATTTTTAGCGGAGAGGAAACCCTAGTGCATACCAGAATGAAGGATACATAAGAGAATGAAGAGGATTTGATAAGAGAACATTTAGAGGCACTTGTTTCAAGTGTGGAGGTGAAGGACATAGAGCATTTGAATGTAATCAAGGGAGTACAAGAAAAAGGACGGAGAACAGTGGAAGAGTAGCCTATGTTGAAGAAGAACCTATTGGATAACCTAGTTCAGTTGGTAAACTGGAGAAAGGAGAATCACTTGTGATGAGGAGAGCACTATTTCAAATAGAGACAAATGAAGAACCATTGTGGAGGAAGATTTTGTTTAGAATCAGATGCAAATCTAGAGGTAAATGTTGTAAAGTTGTAATTGATAGTGGTATTTTAGATAACCTAGTTTTAGAGGAGATGACGACTAAGCTGGAGTTAGAAAGATTGAAACTGATGAAGGGGGTAAATCATAAAACACATAATAATGGATATTGAACACAGCAAATAGAACTTTCTTTTATTGAACTGGGCAACTCATTACATCATAGAAGCTCAATTACAATCAGAGGATGAATCCTCTACTGGCTGCAACACATTACAGCTTTCCCAACCTCAAGACTCTAGAATCTTCAACCTTTTGTATCCCAAAATCAGCTAGGGTTTCTATTTTCCCCCTATTCTAGACTCTACACTAGCCTCCCTTAACTCTACTATTGCCCAGGGTTCCCAAAATAGTCGTAAATAGCACTTTTTGGCGGCCTCTAGCTAAATTTCAAAATTTGCAACTCCCTCCAAAAGTAGGTCAACTTCCGGGAAGCATAACCTTTGATCCGGGTGTCCGATTGACAAACCGTTTTAAGTGCCGGAAAGCTCATGATGTGAACTATCATGCCAAATATCTGTAAATAGATTTCCATCAACTTTTTGAGATGTTATGAGAAGTTTTAGTGCCTCATATCTTGTTCCATAAATTTTTAGGGGCTTTTCAGAAAACAAAAACTTTAATATCTTTCAGTTCACAAATGATCTTTACCTGATTCCTTCACCAAAGGTCTTATATTTCTATTATGTAACTTTCTAGAGGTTTTTGCTTCATTACATGCCCAAATGCAAACTTTCTAAAAATAGCAGGTATACTTTCCTAAATAGGCAGGTCACTATTTTTAGCAGTTTTAGAAAAACTGAAAGTCCTACATTATTATTCTAGATATTATGGAACCAAAAACACTAATTATGGAAAGAAATGAAGACAACTACAATGATTTTGAATTAACTTCTTTTTGGGTGATGCAAGATTGCCCTTACACCACTAGATGCTCCTGCATCAGACACTCAGGGTAATTTGAGAAGTGACCTTGTCACATCTCAGATGTTTGTGTGAGGAAAACTCAAATGGTCAACCTCTGCCTCAGACAACCAAGAAGAATCTTCAACAGGCCTTCCTTTCCATTTGACCAGATATTCTTCATATTGCTTGTTCTGAGTACTTCTTCCCACACGGCTATCCAAGATCTCTTCTATCTCCTCCATTGAAGTAGATGTTGGAATACTCCACTGCACTTCTGTTGGTCCATCCTCTATTCCACCTTCATGATATTCTAATAAATTAGCAATGTTGAAAACAGGGGAAATATTGATCCCACTCGGCAGCTCTACCTCATATGCATTTCCTAAATCCTGCTTCTTCAGGATTCTGCATGGTCCAAATTTCTTCATTTTCAACTTATTGTATGTTCCAATTGGGAACCTTTCTTTTCTCAAGTGAACCATGATTTCATCTCCTACCTAGAATTCCTTATATCTCCTCTTCTGATCTGCCTTAGCCTTGTACTAAATATTCATTCTATTAATGTGCTTTCTCACCTCTTCATGCAAATTCTTCAGATGTTTTGCAAAGTCTTCAACTTCAACACTTGTCTTTTCTCCATTGTCCAACTTCCTTAACTCAGAAGCATTTCTTGGGCTATTGCCATATACAATCTGGAATGGTGATTTACCAGTACTCCTATTGATAGAATTGTTGTAAGCAAATTCTGCCTATGGTAAAATCAAATCCCATCCCTTGGGCTTATCTCCTACTAAGCATCGTAGCAGGTTACCCAAACTCCTATTCACCACTTCAGTTTGTCCATCAGTCTGTGGATGGTGTACAGAACTAAACTTCAAATCTATCTTCAACTTCTTCCACAATGTCCTCTAGAAATAACCAACAAACTTGGTATCTCGATCTGAAACTATGCTCTTTGGTAGACCATGTAGTCTCACCACTTCCCTAAAAAATAACTCTGTAATATGAACAGCATCGTTAGTCTTCTTACAAGGAATAAAATGTGCCATCTTTGAGAATCTATCCACCACCACAAAAATAGAATCATGCCCTCTCTGTGTCCTTGGTAAACCAAGAACAAAATCCATACTAATATCATCCCATGGCTTCTCTGGTACAAGTAATGGTTGATACAACCCTGTATTTTGACTTGTTCCTTTTGCCATCTGACATACTCTGCAACTCTGCACAAACTTCCTCACATCCTGCTGCAACTGTGGCCAATAATAATTTTCACCAACAATAGAAATGGTCTTATCTTGACCAAAGTGTCCAGCCAGTCCTCCACTATGCTTCTCTTTAATCAGGTTCTCTCTCATGGAACTCCTCGGAATGCACAATTGGCTTCCTCTAAACAACATGCCGTCTTGGATTATGAAATCCAACCATTTTGTCCTGTCCAAAGTAACAAGCTCCAGACAAGCCTTCTAAGCCTCTGCAAAATTTGGATCTTCAGGATACAAACTTTTGAGCTCATCGAACCCAACAACCTCTATCCTCATTTCTGTCAACAAATTTTGCCTTCTGCTCAAGGCATCTACAACTCTGTTGGACTTCCCACTCCTGTGCTTCAAAACAAAGGTATAACTCTGCAAAAACTCAGCCCATTTTAAGTGCCTTTGGTTCAACTTCCCTTGACTATTAATATACTACAAAGCCTAATGATCAGTATATAAAACAAACTCTTTTGGCAACAAATAATTCTCCATTTCTTCAAAGCCTGAACTATTGCATAAAATTCCTGATCATAAACAGAATACTTTTTCTTGGCATCATTAAGCTTCTCACTAAAATAGGCAATGGGCTTACCTTCTTGGCTCAAAACAGCTCCTATACCACTACCACTAGCATCACAATCTACTTGAAATACCTTATTAAAATCTAGAAGTGCCAAAACAGGTTGTTCTACGACTTTCTTCTTCAACATGTCAAAGCTCTTGTCTTCTCCTTTAGTCCATCTAAACTCTTTTCTATCCCCTCTCATTGTCTCAGTTAGGGGTGCACAAATGCTACTAAAATTCCTAATAAACTTTCTATAAAAACTTGCCAAACCATGAAAAGATCTTACCTCCGTTGCACTCCTTGGTGTAGGCCATTCAATGATAGCCCTCATTTTTTTTGGGTCCATCTTAAGACCTTCCTCTGAGACAACAAATCCTAGGTATACCAACTCCTTCTTTGTAAAACAACATTTCTTCAGATTAATTAGCAACTTCTTATCCCTCAGCTTCTCTAGAACTCTTCTGATATGCATCAGATGGTCATCCCAAGTCTTACTGAAAATCAAAATATCATCCAAATAAACAATAACAAAACTTCCCAAAAATTCTTTCAGTACCTCATTCATGAGCTGCATGAATGTGCTCGGTGTATTGGTTAGCCCAAATGGCATGACTAACCAGTCATACAAACCTTCCTTTGTCTTGAAGGCTGTCTTCCATTCATCTCCTTATCTGATTTGAATCTGGTGATACCCACTCTTCAGATCAATCTTTGTGAAGTACTTGGCTCCACTCAAACAATCCATTATGTCATCTATTCTTGGCAATGGAAATCTGTACTTGATTGTGATCTTGTTGATGGCTCGGGAATCTGTACACATCCTCCACTCTCCATCTTTCTTTGGTGCTAGTACTGCAGGTACTACACATGGACTTAGGCTCTCCCTTATCAGTCCCTTCCTTAATAGCTCGTGAACTTGTTTGTTCAACTCTTCATTCTGTGGGCTGCCTTATTTGGCAAACTAACTCCTAGTATCAAATCCATTTGATGACTTATCTTCCTCAATGGTGGTAAACCTTCTAGTACATTATCAGAGATAATATCTTAAAATTCTTCCAACATTTCTGAGACTTCTATTGGTACATCTTCACATTTCTCTTGACTGATCTTAGGAATTAATGCAAAGCAATGATGCTCATGCTTCATACCCTCCAAAAATTTCCTACCATCTACCAAACAAATTTTGGTTGTACTACATACCTTTTCTTCCACCTCCTTCAAGGGCTTCAACTTATGACAAACTCCATCCTTTGTTAGGGAATATGTGTTTGCACAGCCATCATGGACAGCTCTCCTATCATACTGCCACGACCTCCCCAATAGCATATGACATGCATCCATCGGTATGATATCGCACAGCACCTCATCATGGTAGTCACCAATCTTGAACTTCACTAAACACTGTTCATTGACCAAAGCTCTATGGTCCTTCTACAACCATGCAATCCGATGTGGATGCGGATGCTTTCTTCTTGTCAACTTCAACTTGTCAACCATCTCCTCTGAAACAAGATTATCAGTGCTTCCACTGTCAATAATAATATCACAACACTTACCCTCACATTTGCACCTTGTGTAGAATAAACTCTTCCTTTGATTGGGTTCTTTCTCCTCATTCAGCAAGGTTCTTCTGACAACTAGGGTTTCTCCCCTTTCAGCATCTTCAGAATGCTCAGAATGTGCATCTTCATCTACATGTGCAACTCGTGCATTACCTTCAGGTCTTCTGTTTGTCCTTCCTTGATGTTGCGGACACTCATATGCTCGATGCCCTTCTTCTCCACATTGGAAACAAATTCCTCTAAAACCTCCTCTTCCAGGTCCTTGCACAGGTCTGCCTCTTCCTCTTCCTCTTTGATCACCATTGTTCTAGTCACGAGGGCGGTAGGTATTATCCCCTCTTTGATTTCAACTGGTGCCTGTTTCTTCACTTTTCTTTTGATCTTCATTACGGCCTCCATAGGGTCTTCCACCAGTCCTTCCACCTTGACCTCTTCCCCTTTGCTTGCTATCAAATCTTTTGTTCAGCTTCTCTTCCACCTTCAGGGAAAACTGGTACGCATCTTCTATGGTGGTCATTCTGACTAGGCTCAACACCTCTTGAATACTCAGCCTCAACCCATTAATGTAACGAGCTACCTTCTCCTTGTTGGGCTCTGCATGTCTTGTCCTGATAGTAATTTTATAAAACTCTTCTGTATACTCCTTAACAGACTTGTTACCTTGCTTTAGTCCTTGCAGCTTCTTCAGCAACTCCATCTCATAGTCCACAAGAATGAACTACTTCTTCAGTTTCTTAACCATCTGATCCCATCTGGTAATCTTTTCTTTTCCTCTTCTGTTCCTCTCTATTTGGACCTCCTTCCACCAAATATTGGCATGGCCCTTCAACTTTGTTTTTGCAAACTTAACCCAATCTGGGTCCTCCACATCTTCATACTCAAAATACTCCTCCATGTCATTGATCCAATCAATAAGCTGTTATGGATTCAAATCTCTAGAATATGTAGAAACTTTAATCCTGGGCCTCTTTCTGATCTTTGAAATGACCCTCAACAACCTTACTTCTGCAGCATCTTCGGCAACTTCTTGTTCTTCCTCAGATAGCTCTTCTTCAACTTCATCTTCACTTTCTTCTCTTGTCCTCGGCCCAAACCCTCTTCATAGCTCCTCTTGAAATGCATCGATTTGCCTTTGTAGGGCTCTAAAACCCTCTTCTGTCAAAGCATTCCTCCCAACTTGATTTCTTCGTGGAGGCATCTTGGTCTCCACAGCAAACCCACAACCTCAAGTCCTGGTGCAAACTACCTCATGGTCGGCGATATGTCTACACACTCAGGAACCCTCGCTCTGATACCACTTGATGAAGGGGGTAAATCACAAAACACATAATAATAGATATTGAACACAGCAAATAGAACTTTCTTTTATTGAACTGGGCAACTCATTACATCATAGAAGCTCAATTACAATCAGAGGATGAATCCTCTACTGGCTGCAACACATTACAGCTTTCCCAACCTCAAGACTCTAGAATCTTCAACCTTCTATAACCCCAAATCAGCTAGGGTTTCTATTTTCCCCCCTATTCTGGACTCTACACTGGCCCCCCTTAACTCTACTACTGCCCAGGGTTCCCAAAATAGTCATAAATAGCACTTTTTGGCGGCCTCTAGCTAAATTTCGAAATTTGCAACTCCCTCCAAAAGTAGGTCAACTTCCGGGAAGCATATCTTTTGATCCGGGTGTCCGATTCACGAACTGTTTTAAGCACCGAAAAGTTTACAATGTGAACTATCATGCCAAAAATCTGTAAATGGATTTATGTCAACTTTTCAAGATGTTATGAGAAGTTTTAGTGCCTCATATCTCGTTCCGTAAATTTTTAGGGGCTTTTTAGAAAACAAAAACTTTAATATCTTTTAGCTCACAAATGATCTTTGCATGATTCCTTCGCCAAAGGTCTTATATTTCTATTATGTAACTTTCTGGAAGTTTTTGCTTCATTACATGCCCAAATGCAAACTTTCTAAAAATAGCAGGTACACTTTCCTAAATAGGCAGGTCACTATTTTTAGCAGTTTTGGAAAAACTGAAAGTCCTACATTATTATTCTGGATATTATGGAACCAAAAACACTAATTATGGAAAGAAATGAAAACAACTACAATGATTTTGAATTAACTTCTTTTTGGGTGATGCAAGATTTCCCTTACACCACTGGATGCTCCTGCATCAGAAACACCCTAAGCCCTATCAGATAGCATGGATTCAGGATGCTCATAATGTACCGGTGAGTGAACAATGTTTGGTGAAATTTCATATTGGATCTTATCATGATGAAGTCTTGTGTGATGTTATGCCTATGGATGTTTGTCATATCTTGTTGGGTAGACCTTGGCAATATGAAAGAAAAGCTATACATGATGGGAGAAAGAATACATACACTATAACATCAAATGGGATGAGAATTACCTTGATCCCTTTGGAGGATGATCCTAAGAGTGAAGTATGTGTGAATGCTAGACTCTGTTTAGTAGATGGGAGGAAGTTCTTGGATGGTTTGAGACATGAGAATATGTGTTATGCTTTGATTCGTAAGAAGCCTGAACATTGAAGAAAGAGACTGAAGAATCACAACTAGAGGAGATAAAAGAGCTACTGATAGAGTATGAAGACATTATATAGACAATGTATCTAAAGGATTTCCACCAATCAGGAGTATCAGTCATCACGTGGATCTTATTCCTGGAGCAAGTTTGCGTAACAAAGTGACACATAGAATGACACTGACAGAGAATGAAGAATTGAATAGGCAGATACAAGAATTGTTGAGGAAAGGTTTGATTAGAGAAAGTTTGAGTCCTTGTACAGTAGTTGTAGTGTTAGTGCCTAAGAAAGATGGAGAATGGTGAATGTGTATTGACTCTAGAGAAATAAACAAGATCACGATTAAGTATAGATTTCATTTACCTATGATGGATGATATCATGGATTGTTTGAGTGGAGAAAGATATTTCATGAAGATATATTTGAAGAGTGGATACCATTAGATTAGAATCAGAGAAGGAGATGAATGGAAGACTTCTTTTAAGACAAATGAAGGATTGTATGAGTGGTTGGTGATGCCTTTTGGATTGATAAATGTACCTTGCACTTCATGAGCTTGATGAATGAAGTCTTGAAGAAATTCTTGGGTAAGTTTGTGATTGTATGCTTGGATGATATTGTGATTTTTAGTAAGACAAAAGAGGAACATTTGTGGCATATTAGACAAGTTTTGCAGAGATTCAGAGAAGAGAAATTGTTAATACACATCAAGAACTGTAGTTTCATGAAGGAAGAATTGGTATATTTGGGATTTGTGATTTATGTGGAAGGATTGAAGATGGACCCTAAGAAAGTAAGAGCAATTGTTGAATGGCCTACATCAGAAAGCATTGGAGAAGTTAGATCATTTCATGGATTAGCTAGTTTCTACTAGAATTTCATCAGAAATTTTAGTTCATTTTGTAACCCCATGACAGAGACAATGAGAGGTGATAGAAAAGACTTTAAGTGGACATCAGGAGTAGATAAAAGTTTTGAATTATTGAAGTAGAAGGTGACAGAGCAACCTATTTTATTATTAGCAGATTTCAATAAGGCATTTCAAGTTGATTGTGATGCAAGTGGAAATGGAATTGGAGTAGTGTTAACTCAAGAAGGTAGACCTGTAGCATATTTCAGTGAGAAGTTGAATGATGCAAGGAGAAGATACTCAGTTTATGATCAAAAGTTCTATGCCATAATTCAAGCCCTGAAGAAGTGGAGAGATTATTTGTTGCCTAAGGAGTTTGTGTTGTATACAGATCATCAAGCTTTATAATATTTGAACAGTCAAGGTAAGTTGAATTAGAGACATATGAGATGGGTAGAGTTCATGCAGAGTTATACTTTTGTGTTGAAGCATAGGAGTGGAAAATCAAACAAAGTTACATATGCATTAAGCAGGAGAAGAAAAGTTTTGATAGAGATGATAGTTGAAGTGATGGGATTTGATGAATTGAAGAACATGTATGAGGGAGACACTAATTTTGTAGAACCTTGGAAAGCATGTAAGGAACTTGTTGTGACAGATAGGAGTAAATGGCTAGACTATTTCATTCAAGAAGGTATGTTGTTCAAAGGAAGTGAGTTATGCATACCTAGAAGTTCAATGAGAGATAATCTGATCAAGGAGAAACATAGTGGAGGATTGGAAGGACATTTTGGCATTGATAAAATAGTGGCGTTGGTGAGTGAAAATTACTTTTGGCCTCAGATACATAAGGATGTTTGGAAATTTGTGCAGAGTTATAGAATTTGTCAAGTTGCAAAAGGGAGTAGTTAGAATACTGGATTGTACAAACCTTTGATAGTACTGGAGAGACCTTGGGAAGATATAAGTATGGAATTTGTAATGGGATTGCCTAAGACAGAGAGGACATGATTCTATATTTGTAGTGGTAGACAGATTTTCAAAGATGGCACATTTCATACCTTGTAAGAAGACAACTGATGTAGTACATGTAGCTGACTTATTTTTGAATGAGATTGTGAGATTGCATGGATTACCTAAGAGTATAATTTTAGACACAGATGCCAAATTTCTTGGATACATTTGGAAGACACTTTGGAAGAAGATGAAGATAGATCTGAAGTTCAATTCAACATTTCATCCACAAACTAATGGATAGACAGAGGTAGTGAATAGGAGTTTAGGAAACTTGTTGAGATGTTTGGTTGGAGAGAAGACAAGAAGCTAGGATTTGATTCTTGCACAAGTAGAGTTTGCATACAATAATTCAATAAATAGGAGTATCAGAAGAACACCTTTTGAGATTGTTACTAGAGTGAATCCTAGAGGAGTTGTAGAACTGAGAGACATTGGCCTGGAAGAAAAGAGAAGTGCAGAAGCAGAAGAATTTGTAGAACATATAGAGACAGTACATAATCAATTTAAGAAGCATTTGGAAGATATGAACAACAAGTATAAGGAGCATGTGGATGAGAAGAGAAGACATAAGGAATTTGCAATTGGAGATGAAGTGATGGTATACTTGAGAACATAAATATTTCCAATTGGGACATATAACAAGTTGAAGATGAAGAAGTTTGGAACTTGTAGGATACTTAGGAAATTTCATTCAAGTAATGCATATGAAGTTGAGCTACCAGATACATTGGGCATATCACCTATTTTCAACATTACAGATCTATACTAGTATCATGAAGTAGAGTTCAGTGACAACATGATACAAGACCTCAAGAAATAGTTACCACAACAAGCATCAGAGTAGATTGAAGACATTTTGGACAGTAGAGTTGGACGCATCACCAGAGGAAGACAATATAAAGAATACCTAGTGAAGTGGAAAGGTAGATTGAAAGAAGATTCATCATGGATCTCTCAAGATGAGGTGGACCATCTTGGTTTTTCTTTAGCCCCAGCAAAGTGAGGGACTCACTTTTTCAATAACCCTGGATGTCTAATGTAGTAGCATCCCTGGTTTAAGAGCAATCTTGCATCAACCAAAAATATTTGCATTTCAATTTGTTTGCAGTTTAGTTTGTTTCTTTTCATTTTCTAGTTTAGTTTAGGCAGTTCAGTTAATAGCAGTTTCTATATTTTGGTTCACATTCTGCCGCATTTGCATTTTAGATCTTGCAGAGCTAGACTTAGCATCTACATCATATCTAGAATTTAGAGCATCTGGATCAAGTACCGAAAAGTTATCACTATCAGAAGAGCAACTATTTTCTTAGAACAGAGCATCATGATAGTTTTAGACAATCAGCTAAAGGAGAAGACTTGTGGAGCCTAATTGCACATCATTAAATGTTGTTTGGTTCATGGTCGACCTTCTCTAAGATCCACACTTCATTCCATTCATTTGCATAGGTTTTCTATGCAATTAGGTCTGACCTACCCATGTACACACGTTACAACTCTTCATCAGAGTTTGTAATCTTCCTTGGCTGATGTGGAGGAATCTTATGATCTGAAGATGATATATAATGATGTAATAGATCCCTAGGAAAGTAGTGATTCACATAGTGATAGTTTGATAGTTTGAATTTGTGCAAAGGAGGTTCAAAGCTATATCTTGTGCATATTCTGAGATTCTGTAATCAGGCCTATGAGCTTTAATTGTAAGCCCGCATGTTGTTGGTAGATCTGTATTTGAATTCAATGATATACTGAATGATTAAACTTGTGATTATTTCATATTATTGAGTTGTTTCCATTTTGTTTACTCTTGCTGCATGACCTGAATAGTTCACTCTGTGAACCCTCCTACTGCGACTGCACCAAACTTTGTATTTCCAATAGCATTAGTTTTCCAAATTCTTCTAACCTAGCATGTGCAAAGATTACCTCATCTCATATTGCTTCATTTGAGTCTAGCATTGTTTCACCAAGAGTTTTCAACGATTCTTTGTAGAAGGACCACATCGGTCTTTTAGATCCAACTCATTGGGATTCATATTTTTAGATATCACATCCTTGTTTGTGGAGTCACACATTTTATATTTGAAGAACACATTTGAGGGGTTATCTCTCCTCTTTGATGGTAGTGATATCATCTCATCTTTAGTGTTTTCAAATATAGTTTAGTATCTTTCCTCTATTGGTTATGTTATGGAGTAAAATGTGTACACTTGTTAATCGGGACCTATTTTAACACCATTTTGAACATTAAATGATTAAATCTTGATCCCAATGAATAAACCTAAAAAAATAAGATTATGAATGGTCTAAGCCCACTTAAAGGGACACTCTTTGGAGTTTGTGGGGCTAAAGGACCAGGTCGCCTAGCACCCTGGTCCCAGATGTTAGCCCTAGTCCTATTTTTGTGGTGTTGGATTAGAACACCTCCTTAGTTATTATATGTCAGCCCCATTTGGTTTTATTTGTCATTGGTGAGTGGAAATGAATATATAAAGGAGTTTTACAATTCAATTTACACGTAGATGGACAAGTGAATCCTAAAAGAAGATTGAATTTGCTTGCATGATTGATCTCCTATGATCAAGTGCTCTTCATGCTTGGATGTGCTACATTCTGATAGATGTTATAATGCTCATTTGCAAGATTTGAAGGAAGTTCAAGCTATCTTTATCTATTTCCTTGTTGGTGCATGATCTTGAGTTATCTACTCCAACTAGGGCTTCACATCTTGTGGTAATCTTTATCACTTTCATTTATTCTTTCATCATATATTATTGATCTTGCCTCTACCCTCATAGGGCATGCACTCTTGGATCACTAATCATTGTCCTAGTGGAGGTGGAAAAATCAACATGGGGTTTGACTAAGGCAATCCCCTAAACAAAACACAACCTTTTCTCTCGTTTCTTGTGTGCAATTTGAAGATACAGGTTTTGGAAGACAAGATCTAGGAAGAGGAAAGGGTTTGTAAGTACAGGTCTTATGAAACTCAGTGATTCTGTAAAACCCTAATTAGGGTCTAGGATGCCTAGATCCTTAGTATTTTGGTGCTCCTAAACTTAGATCCAGGTTTTTCTCTATCTCTCAATCTCTGCTGCACTTTTAGATATTTGTTTCTATTTCTGACAATCATATATTTGTAGATCTTGGCCAATTAGGGTTTCATCTTTTTCCCCAGTTTGCTTGGTTAGTTTTGGTTAGATTTGGTTGATTCTTATCTATACAATAAAAGGACAAAACCCCTATATTTTGGCTCTCATTCATGGGTAGAAGCTAAGCTCGGTTTGTGTCCTAATGTTTATGGAAGAGGGTTTGACCTAGTTTAACCTTCTAGGCTAGATCTCTCTTTTCCACTTAACATTTTGGTGAACCCAACATTTATTGCATTTTGGAATCCTTCTTGAATTAGATCTGAGTTGTTTTCTTCCCTAGATCTGATTTTGATTGAGTTCCTTTAATCACTTTGCACACATACATAGCTCATTTTTACATTGTTTTAAAATTAGGGTTTACAAAAACCTTGCATTGTTAGAAAACCTAGCTAGTTTTGAACCTAGGGTTTAGAAATTAGTGAGTTATTTCAGATCTTGTTTGCATGATTAAATTGATTTCATTTTATGTAGAATATCATTTTTTTAAAATAAAATACATTCTTGCATACTTGCATTGAAAAGTGAAAAATCAAGCATTTTAGGCTTAGATAAAGCATAATTATTGCATTGATTTCATTGCATAAGATTTAGATCATCATAGAAAGATTTAAATTTCTGATTTTTGCATCAGATATGATTGTTATTACAGTAAATAATCATTTCATATTGCTTTATTTTGTATTTGGACTTAGTCATTGCTAGGGTTTTGTCAAAAAAGTTGCATTTTTAGAAAAACCTAGTTATAGTGAAATCTAGGGTTTGTGATTCATATCTTGTTTTAGATTTTTGTGATGAAATTTTCATTTAAAATCTAATTTTTCATTTCTCTCATACATAATATATTTCATCTTATTTTTAAATTTGAAAGATAGAACAATTTTTGGATTGATACGTTTTTGAAAACAGCATTAAATTTAGGGTTTGATTTGAAGATGATTATGGATGATATCTAATTTGTTTTAAGTAGAGTTGAAATTGATTAAGGATTTATTATTGCATTATATGTGTTTTCATGTGATCAAAATTTCAAAATATTGGTTCATTTAAACAAAAACTCACTTTTATTTCATCACCTCATTCATCTCTTCTTTGTGTGCATCTTGTGTGTCACTAAAGCTTGTAAACAATTTATGAGTTTTGTGACCTGGTGCCCTAATTCTAACACTCTTCTGTGAATAAGTCTTTGAATTATGGCTTCTAATTCTTTGAATAACATTGATAACAACACAAAACATACCTCCCCACAATCGCAATATTATTTTTATCCCACCTGCCTTTGTGGAGACTAGTGGAAATCAATTGGTGGCATGTGTATTATTTCCTGAGGTTTCTCAACCATTTGTGTATGCTCAAGTACTTCCACCTATTTCACAAGTTGAGAAGGAAGAATAGCTCACATTTAGGAACCCTCCCCCTATGATCTCTCAATCTTTGGTGGTTCCTCTTGTTGCTTCTAATGTTCGTGAAGAAAAGGAAGACAAGGAACCCATGTTGGAAGACACTACGATTCCCCTCACAAAGATCACAAATAAACCTAAGAGAAATAAAATTGTGAGAGTAAGAAAGAAGTGTCATCATGCTATGGATCACTTTGTCGCATGAGAGGAGAATCTCCCTCCTCGCAAGCATTTATCACCAACGAATGCAAAATAGACATCTACTAGTGTTTTGTCTCCTCTAGAGAAGGATAAATCTCCACGAGCTGCTATGGAACCTATCATGCTATATTCTGATAGTGAAACTAAAGTTAATAATGATACATGTATGAATCTTGTTCCTTACACCACACTTTCTTTAGTTCCTATTTCATCTTTTCCACCTACCCAAATTGGTAATGAGAAAGATTGGGAGGAGGATGATTTGCTTTAGGTTGAATCGCAAGTGTGGCCCCTTCATTTCTATTGTGTCGTGAGTGCATGTGATTGTTCTCCCCCATAATCTATTTCTTGATGCTTTATTTATGTAGTTGTTGTTGATAAAATCTCTTTGGATGACCCTTGGTACCCTTGTATGTGCAAGGATACAAAGGGATTGAAATTCATTGTGACATTCTCTCTATTTGCATCATCATTCTTCTATATGGCATAAGTTGCATTGTTGTATCCTTTAGGCATGACATAAGGTCTAGGATGTTTTGGCATTCTCCTTGTTGACCCAAGGACTTTTTATTCTAATTTCATGTGATACTTCCTTTATCTCTGTAGTTCTACCAATTGATGGATGATGACAGTTCCAAATATCTATAGTATTGAGATATATCCTATTATACAACCATTCATATATTGATGCTAGTTAGGTAGATCCCTTTGCATTATTACTTTATTTTATCTAACTTGTTATTTCTTTGATAATTTGACTTATGTGGCACCTTGTTACTATGCTCAGCATCATACCATGACTACACAAGCCATTTTGTATCATGGTCAAAGCATCTCCTTGGTTTGTCTTTTATGGGGGCAACCCCTTGTTGCGATGTAGTTTTTGGGAACACATATCATATGGGCATGTGCTTCCAAAAATCTCTCGTGCCTATCTTGTGGTTTATTCTACCTTAAAGAAATTTCTCCCTAATAGGAGTTAGCAATCACTTTAAAGTGGGTGCATACATCATGCTATGCTCTTTTTGGTTACATACTTGTTTATTATAGTTGGCATGAAACTCACCTAGTGATTCAATGGTCCTCACTAGCCTGTGATGCTTCCTTTTAGTCCATGAGCCGCCTAGTACAATGAAGTTTTCTAGCTCATGTACTTCATGTGACTTGTCGTAGTCACCTAGTAATTCAATGGTCCTTACTAGTGTATAATCCACGAAGGCACTTCTCTTCACATAACTCCTAGTGACACAACAAGCTAGTGTCAGAGTCATGTGTCTTGTGTGTTTGTTTCTATGTTTATTTATTTGATGTATTGTTTTAACTTGGATTCCTTAATAATTACATGTATCTTATGTGTCTTCATCATGCTTTTCATGTGTTTTATATGTATTATTTACTCCTTATATGTATGCTTTGTGTCAAGCATGTATACATTATGTATGGCGTACATTACCTTCATGTACGACGTGTCTCTTGCGTGTATTTTTATGTATGCTTTTAGTACTCCATGTATATGTGAATTATGTTGCAATGTCTTGTATGTTTGAAATCTCCTTGCTTATGTGTTTGCAACCTTAGAATCCTAAGCTTGGGGCTAGTATAGTCCACAACTTGGCAAAATTATTTGGCTTCTATGTTTTTGTATTTGAAATTAGTCTTCTCCTTACTTTAGTGTGAGTTCAAATATAAGTTCATACCCACACTAAAGTGGGGGCTAAATGTCATGGAGTAAAATGTGTACACTTGTTAATCAAGAACTATTTTAACACCCTTTTGAACATTAAATGATCAAATCTTGATCCTGATGAATAAACCTAACAAAATAAGGTTAGGACTGGTCTAAGCCTACTTAAAGGGACACTCTCTGGAGTTTGTGGGGATAAAGGACTAGGGTGCCTAGCACCCTGCTCCCAGATGTTAGCCCCAGTCCTATTTTTGTGGTGTCAGCTTAGAACACCTCCTTAGGTATTATATGTCAGCCCCATTTGGTTTTATTTGTCATTGGTGAGTGGGAATGCATATATAAAGGAATTTTACAATTCAATTTATACCTAGATGGACAAGTGAATGCTAAGAGAAGATTGAATTTGCTTGCATGATTGATCTCCTATGTTCAAGTCCTCTTCATGCTTGTGGATGTTATGATGCTTATTTGTAGGTTTTGAAGGAAGTTCAAGCTATCTTTATCTATATCCTTGTTGGTGCATGATCTTGAGTTATCTACTGTCATGTCCCACTATACGATTGCTTTCTCAAAATTTGGTCAGTCCAAATGATAATTATGTATATATTGTTATACAAATATATTGTACTTATAAATAATAAATATAATATAAATATTATATTATTATATAAGTCATAATAATAATATAATATATGATATATATATTACATAAATATAAATATATCTATAACTATAAATAAAGGAATAAATATTAATACAAAGATGAATCATTAAATTATAATAAATATTACTAAATAAATATAAGTCAACTATTATGAGGAAAGTGTTGTTACTAAACAATGGACAAACCTTAGAAAATAATGTAACCTTTTTTAACTAAAACTTAGGTCAGCGATTATCATGACATCATTTATATATTAAGGTTAGTGATTGTCTAAACTAGCAATGACTCCTATAAGGAACAGTGAACATTTATTAATTGACCAATGTAATGACAACATTAGTATATGAGATGCGAATTATGACATGTAGAAGAATCAAAAACATAAACCAAATGAGGCAAATCAATAAAAGCACTTAATGATTAAGGAATCGATGGTTAGTAAGGAAAAGACTAACATTTATAAAATGTTATTATAAGGAGTGGCGAATCTTGCATGTGAAAGGACATCGATATAAGGTATAAAGATGGGGGGAATAATTATGATGGACGCAGATCAACAGCTCATTCAGATATCAATACCTAATCACCAATAAAATTGGTTTAGACCAATATTCAAAGCAATAGGAAAACAGGAATCATCAGCAAGTATTCAAGCATTCAACAATCAATGTAATCAATCAGGGAATGATCAAGACATTCTAATATTAGGTCATTGGAAGATTATTGAATCCTGAATATAGAACAAAAAATACTCTTTAATATATATCAAATAATCAATGAAGGAATCACTCACAAACAACCATCGATAAACACAACACATATCAGCAATCGAATCAACATTCAAACAATTATATCTGATAGACCAAGCATTCAAATCATATGCATCATAGATTGCAGTCCTTGTAACAGCACAAGTAAAGACAACATAACTAAATTATAACAACAAGCATTCAATAAGAACAAATATATATATATATATATATATATATATATATAGTCGATCTAGCAAACCAAGGTATGTCACTTTTAACATAAGCTAATATGATTCATGGTGGTGAACTTATATATAATCCCACTATATTAATATAATAAGATAAAGGAATAGCGGACAAGATCTGATTCCTATATGAAAGAATAATGTATGATGACACACACACACATATATGTATATATATATATATATACATATATGTATATATATACATATATGTATATATATACATATATGTATATATATATATCTATACATATATATATACACATATATTTACACACACACATATATATATATGTATGTATGTATATATGTATGTACATGTGTGCATATATATACACACATGTACATACATATATACATGTATATATGTATGTACATGTGTGTGTGTATATGCACACATGTACATACATTAATATATATAGATATACATATATCTATATATGTATATATATATATGTGTGTGTGTGTGTGTGTGGAAATCAATGTATATATTTAACCATCATATGAGATGGTACAATGATATGTTCCCATAGAGGGACAAAGTGATCAAGATGTTATCTTGTAATCCATGGGATCACGAGATTGTAAGGACAAGTTCCTAAGGTAAAAATTATAACTTAACTCATGATATACTAGGGTCCAATTGTCTCAAATTATAACGTTAACCTATCAACCACCCAGTGAGAGTATGGGTTAGACTAGAGAAGAGCGGTAGTTTATGATAAGTCTCTTTTGGTAGGTGACCCTCAAGTTTAGTGAGGAACCACCAGGCGTGTGGCAAAGCTAATGGTGAGGAACCGCCGGGCTTGCAGCAAAGCCAACTTGAGCCAAACGGTGAGGAACCACCAGGCGTGTGGCAAAGCCTTTAGTCCTACAACAAGTAGAGATGGGATTTACTCAAGTTTGGTCAGGAACCACCAGGCATGTGGCGAAGCCAACTTGAACCAAATGGTCAGGAACCACCGGGCATGTGGCGAAGCCTTTGGGCCAAATGTTATCAACTTGCGCCCTATATTTATACCCCATCTCCACAAGGGTCCATAAAGGGATAGGGTTAACACAAAGTATGACCACCCTAAGTATATCATGAGGCTTAAAAGAATGATTAAGAATTGAATTAGGGAAATGAATACTTGAATTATTGATTTATGATGAGATTGATTATGTGGTTACTAACCCTAATTTGGCTATTGTAATATGATTTATTGATCTTATTTATTACTAATGTTTCCTTTGAGAATTCATTCATGTGTGCAAGGTTAAAATAAGAATCTTCTTATAAGGGACATTACAAGTGGTATTAGAGCAGCCATCTAGTCATCCTATGTATACTATGTGTGCCTTACATGTAGTCAAGTGTATACTTTGTAATTTATGTGTATTCAAGTGTATTCAAAGGTCTATGTTGTGACTTATGTGTATGCTTTGTCACATATGTTCATATGAATACTTTGTGTATTACATATAAATTTGCATGTATGCTTCATACTCATATGTATACTTGATGACCTTGGGATGGTGGATGGGTCCACGGTGTAGTATGGGATGCATCGAATCCCCTTCCCAATTGTCCGATAGTATACTTCATTCAAGTGTAATTGTATTCGAGTGTATACTCTATGACTTTGCAATTGAATTCGAACATATATTATATGACTTTGTAATTGTATTCGAGTGTATACTCTATGACTTTGTAATTGTATTCGAATGTATATTCTATGACTTTGTAATTGTACTCGAGTGTATACTCTATGACTTTGCAATTATATACGAATGTATATTCTATGACTTTGAAATTGTATTCGAGTGTGTACTCTATGAGTTGACTATGTATTTGAGTGCATACTCTATGACTTTGTATTTGTATTTGAGTGTATACTTTAGGATTGTATTTTTATTTGAGTGTATACTCTATGACTTTGTATTTGAGTGTATACTCTATGATTGAACTTGTATTTGAGTGTATGCTCTTTGACTTTGTATTTAAGTGTATACTCTATGATTGTATTTGTATGCTCTATGAATTTTTAAGTGTATACTCTATGATTGTATTTGTATACTCTATTTGTATTGCATGTATACTCTATGACTTGTGTATTCAATTGTATACTTTATGACTTCATGTATATGAGTGTATACTCCATGACTTTGTGTGTTCAAATGTATACTACACACAACTTACTTGTATTCATGTGTATACTTCATATTTGTGTGTATACTTGCATGTTACATGTATGCTTCATGCCTTATGAATTGCATGTGTATACTTTGTATGCTTCATGCTTTGTGTATCAAATGTATGCTATGTGTTTCATGAATTACATGCATACAGTTGTGTATTACATACTATGTTCATTCTTCATGCTTCGTATACTTGTGTATCATGTATTAAGTGTATAAGCTTCGTGTATGCTTCATGTATTACGTGTATTTATGCTTTGTGTTTCAGATATAATTGTGTGCATATACTTCAAAATGGATCTTCTCAATGATGGTGTTCTCTATTTGGAGTGTCAAACCAAAGAGCCTCTTTCATCATGATACAGACAAATGTAATTTTGATCTCTCATCATTAACACAACCATGGTTCACATTTGCAATAGTTTACACACTATATATAGCTACACTATAATACTTAAGATAGTTTAACCATTATCACTCATAAATTTAGTTCTTACAAATCCTAGTCTAGATATAATGGTCAAAAATAATATGCCTTGACTTTGAAATGTAAGTTCTAGGTTCACTTTTCACTACGGGTTTCCCTACTGCCATTACTTCCATCTTTTCATTGGATTGATACAATATGAGAGGAAACTCTTGCAACAATATAATGAAAAATGTATGAAATAACAGAAATATATAAATAGCAGAAACACAGAAGGAATTTATTGATTGCTCACTTTGAGGGGGAAACCTCTTTTGAGCAAACTCAATACAATAAATTTGTGGATGCCTTCATTGGCCTCAACACATACCTATATATACTAAGTCTAATCTAAACAACTATTACTTCCCATGAATGTGGGATAATACAATATACTCACAGGATGACTTACAAATCATATGCATCCAAATGTAATATACTAACAAAGTAAAGAGAAAAGATTTGTCCTCAAAGCTTAAGATGTGGAAATTGTTGCTAAAGTGGAGTGGTTCCCATGTAGCATCCCCTGGTTGCATTCCATGCCACTGAATTAATACCTTTGTGATGGATCAGGAGTGAAGCTGATGAGTGTGCCTGTCAAGGATTGCCTCTAGCTCCAAAATGATGGATCCTTCATTATCCAGTTCTAGTAAAATAGTTTGCGCTCTGAAGTTGGTGCTAAGAACTTTCTTTAGACAAGAGACATGAAATACTGGATAAACGTGGGAAGAAGAAGGAAGCTCCAATTTATAAGAAACTAACCCAATATTTTGAAGAACCTTATATGGACCATAGAACTTCAGAGCCAGCTTATGATGCCCTTTGATTTTTAGGGATGATTGCTTGTATGGCTGTAGATGAAGAAAAACCATATCACCTACTTGAAGAGTGCACTCAGAACAGTGTTGATTAGCTTGTTGGTTCATTCAATTTCTTGCCATGTGAGGATTGTCCTGCAAGATACAAAGAATCTGATCCCGTGTTTGGAGAACCATGTTGATTACCTGAATTGGTGAACTACTGGGGGTGTATGGAAGGAGCACTAGTGGTGCCTGACCATAGACTACTTCATATGGAGTCATTTTAGATGCAGTGTGGTAGGAGGTATTGTACCACCATTTAGCGAGAGGGAGCCACTTTGCCCACTGATGCTATTGTTCGAAGGTGAAGCAACGAAGATAAGTTTCCAAACATTTGTTGATAATTTCAGTCTGACCATCTTTTTGTGGGTGATACCCAGAACTCATCTTCAGTTCGGTGCTAGTGTGTTGAAATAGTTCTATCCAAAAAAGACTGATGAAAGTTGCATCACAATATGAGACAATGGAAGAAGGGATGCCATGAAGATGGAAGATTTGGTCCATGAAAATTTGTGCGACTGAGGAGGCGGTAGAGGGATGGATGAGGGCACAAAAATGACTATATTTGGAGAGGTGATCAACCACAACCAAGATCACTGTCTTCCCTCTAGATTTAGGGAGCCCCTGAATGAAATCCATAGAAATATCTGTCCAAATCCATGTAGGGATGTGAAAAAGTTGGAGCAATCTAGGAAGGAGTGTCCTTTCACCCTTGTTGCATTGGCAAGTATTACATTCAGCCACCATCTGTTGAATTACCCTTTTCATTCCCTTCCAAAAGAAGTTACACTATGCCTGTTCATAAGTTTTGAAGGAACCCAGAGTGCCCTGCCGATGGAGAAGCATGGAGTTCATAGAAGATAGCCTACTAAGGATCTATGCTCTGGGGAAGCACTAAACAACCCTTGTATCGCAAAGAAGTACCATCCCAAGAGTAATGAGGTACAACAAAAAGGTTATTGGCCAATTGTTGAATGATTTGAGATAATGAAGAGTCATTGACATAGCCCTGCTAGATAGATTCCAACCAATTTGGAACAGGCATAGAAATAGATGAAAGGGAAGCTTGGTCATCAAATGTCTAAGAAAGAGAATCCACCACAATATTGTCCTTACCCTTATTGTAAGTGATCTCATAGTCATAACCCATGAGTTTGCTGACCCATTTCTATTGTGTTGGGGAGAAGACTTGTTGTTCCAAGAAATATTTTAGACTCTGGTGATTAGTCCTGATGCAAAAATGATTCTCTAGTAGGTATGGATGCCACTTCTATACTGCATGCAAAATAACCATCATTTCCTTCTCATATGTAGAGAGTACGAAATTATTACCAAAAAGGTATTTGCTGGTGAATGCAATGGGATGTTCTTCTTGAAAGAGAACAACACCAAGTCCATTACCACAAGCATCACTCTCAATAGTGAAGGTCTTGGAAAAATCTAGCATAGCTAGAATAGGTGTAGTACACATAGCTAGTTTCAGTTTTTCAAATGCACACTGAGAAACATGTGTCCAAGTAAAAGCATCCTTTTTTAACATAGCTATTAATGGAGCTGTAATCTTCCCATAATCCTTGACAAACTTGCGAGAGTAGCCAGTCAACCCCAAAAAACCACAGAGGCTCTTGAGTGTCTGAGGATGCAGCCAATTTTTCATGGCATCTATTTTTGTAGGATCCACTCGAACCCCTTGGGATGAAACAATATGCCTAAGATACTCCACTTCCTCCTCGCCAAAAACACATTTAGATTGTTTTGTACAGAGATGATGATTAGAGAGAAGTTGTAGTACGAGATCCATATTTTGGAGATGCTCAGTCCATGTTTTATTATAGATGAGGATATCATCAAAGAAGAGCAGAATGAATTTTCGCAGGTAGGGCTGGAATATTGTATTCATCAATGCCTAGAATGTTGAAGGAGCATTAGTGAGGCCAAAGGGCATGGCCAAAAACTCATAGTGGCCATCATGCATGTGGAAAGTTGTTTTAGGGATATCATCCTCATGAAACCAAATTTGATGATCCCCAGAACGAAGATCCAACTTGGAGAAAAAATGGGTGCTGTGAAGCTCATCAAGAAGCTCATCAACAATAGGAATCAAAAACTTATCCTTGATTGTGATGTGATTAAGTGCTCAGAAGTCAATGCAAAGGTGCCATGACCCATCTTTTTTCTAGATAACAAGAACTAGTGAAGAAAAGGAACTGGTACTAGGGTGAATAATGCCTTGCTTCAATAAGTCTTAAATGAGCATCTCAATCTCTATCTTTTGGTGAAATGGGTAGTAGTAGGGCCTGATGTTGGGAGGAATGCTTCCAGGAAGGAGCTGAATATGGTGGTCCTCTATTCATGAAAGTGGCAATCCCATTGGTTCAATAAAGACACATGCATACCTATCCAAAATTTGTTATAGATCTGAAGGAGTAGTGGAGACTACTGATGGTTGCATCTGAATGGAATGGAGTTGAGCGATGACACCATGTGAATTCTTCTTAAGAAGCTTTTCCATGCAATGTGAACTTATGATGCTAAGAGACCTCGGTTGTAAGCCCTTCAATGTGTGTTTTTACCCATTGTCTGAAAACTGCTTCCAAAGTTTAGAAAAATCCCATAAGATGGGTCCAATTGTGCGTAACCATTGGGTGGCCAAAACCACATCACATTCGCCTAAGGGAAAGGTAAACATGTCAAAGTGTAGGTTATAATCTCCAATAGAGATATGCACATTGTGACACTTCCCTTTGCAAGGTAATGTGCCCCCATTGGCAATCATGACTTCAAAGCTGGAGCGAGGATGGACAAAACAATCAGCCTATTTGGCGATCTGAGGGTCAATGAAGTTGTGAGTGCTACCAAAATCAATGAGTATTGTAAGAGGGAGCATCTTGAAGTAACCCTTGACCCGCATGATTTGTGGGGTGGTGACTCTTGCTAAAGCATGGAGAAAGATCTCTAGTTGGTCTTCCTAAGAAGCAGGGTCAACAAGCAGCTGTTGAGTTTCGACCTGGTCATCTACTGTATCTTGAGTACCCACATACACTTTAGTTTTAGGTGGAGAATCCACATCCAAGAGATAGAGCTTTTTCTCAACACATCTATGTCCCTAAGTGAATTTCTCATCACAATTATAACAAAACCCTTTTTTCTCTATGTGCCCACATCTCTGCTTTAGTCAAATGCTTGATAGGAGTTGATCTAGGAGCTAGCGTTATTTGAGGTCTTTGGGAAGTTGTATTTTTGAATGGAACAAAATTGGATTTGGATTGTTGTTGATCTGCGATCTTGTCCTCTGCCAACTTAGCCAACCCTAGGGCTTCCATCATTGTGCTGGGATGGAACATTTTAACCTCAGATCAAATTGCATCCTTTAGACCACTAACAAAACAATTCCTAAAGAATTCATCAGACAATTCCTCTATGTGATTGGCCAGCTTTCCAAAATATGCTGATATTCTCTCACAGTGCATGTTTGGCAAAGTTTAGTGAGTGCTCCTATGAAGTCATCAAAAGCACTAGGGCCAAATCATTGCAAAATGAGTTTGCAAAAATCTTTGCATTTTGGATCTTCATGAGCCTTGATGTACCAATGGAACCATTGAAGGGATTCATGTTCCAAATGAAAGGATGCAAGTGGGACTTTGTTGACATCAAAAGTATTACGCAGAATGAAATATTGTTCTACCCAGTATATCCATCCAGTCAAGTCATCACCATTGAATCAAGGAAAATAAAGCTTCGGCCCACAAAAATTGTTGGAACAAGAAAACCCAGTGTTTGCCAAAGACTCTAATTGCCATCTATTGTTCATGGCTGAATGCTAAAGATTGAGGCCGAGAATTTTTTCATCAAGATCTTGGAGTTTGGTCTTGAGGGTTGCAATTTCATCCTCCATGTTTTTTGCTCTGGTTCAGGTTACAACTATAGTGAGGAGATTTTTTTTTGGAATGGGTAGAAAAATAGAAACAAAAATTTTTTTAGTAAAGGAAAATTCGGATTTGGGGAAAACTATATTCGGTAATTGGGGTTTGACTAGGTTTTGGACACTTTTTGAAGGAAAGGGAAGAAGAAAATGGGGATTTTAGAAGCAGGGTGAAAGAATGGGAAAATTTGTCAAAGAGGGACAAACGAGCAGAAATATGAAATGAACACTATGGTAAAATTTGAAGGCTATTGGGTGAGAAACAAAGAAGTTATGGCAAACCCTAAAAATAGACAAATGTGGGATTTATGACTTCAATAAGTGGAATTTGGGATAGGGTCCTCAAGGAAGGAAATATGTAGAATGAAATTTTGGGGGTTCCAGTGAATTTTGAGAGGAAATAGAGCTAAAGCAAGGAAGATATGGAAAAAAAATGAAAATGATCTGCCAACTACTCTGGATAGATTCAATCTATGATTTGTCAGATGTCAATAGATATGTGCCCCAAGTATGTTCAGCTTCCTAAAGGTTCAGGGGAGCCACTCGGCCACAAATGTTGTCTAACGGCTTGTGTATTGGGACAGTACCCCACTCCATGGCTTAGGTAAAACTAATAACTGCTTTGCTACAAATGATAGCTCTTGGTTTACCTCACAGATGGGAACTACTCAATTAGGTAGGGACCATTGCCCTTTTCACTAGCAGGTCCTCTCAATGGGCCAGCTACTTCAGAGTTCTTGTGGTACTCCTCACAATGAGTTTTATGACTATATGCATAGGCACTTCCCACAGTTAAGTAGATAGGGGTATTCCCTGATCCGAACCTGCAATTGAAATGAACAATACATATGTGAAAAAGAAAGAACTACTACAATAATCACAGTGCATGGAGGCCATTGTAGAAAAAAATTTGGTAGAAATTCCACCCAGCGAGCCCAAGAAAGCACTCTGATACCAGATGAGATGAACCTCCAGCAACAATATAATGAAAAATGCATGAAATAACAGAAATATATAAATTACAGAAACACAGAAGGATTTTATTGATCACAGGCCACTTCAAGGGGGCAACCTCCTTTGAGCAAGCTCAATACAATAAATTTGTGGATGCCTTCATTGCCCTCAACACATACTTATATACTAACTCTAATCTAAACAACTATTACTTCCCATGAATGTTGAATGATACAATATACTCACAGGATGACTTACAAAGCATATGCGTCCAAATGTAATATACTAACAAAGTAAAGACAAGGGTTAAACATGGGTTCCTAACACAATATATCTCCTCAACCAAACTATGATGTAGAGTTCTAGCACTATACTATGTCTTTATAATAGACTATGTTCAATTAGTTCATGGTAATGTATTTACCCCTAAGTATCTAAGGTAAAATACAATTAACAAGGTACTCTACTACTACCCTTATGTCTTATTAGGCATAACCTTGAATTACAAATTTGATAAGCAATATCAATTACTCTAGCATTCCACATTCAAATATTCCTATCACAATTCATCATGTCACTTTATTTCTATCTCACACTCATATTCAAAATTCAATATATAGGTATGCAAAATCACCACCAATTTTCCCATACAAGTTTTGTCTTACCACGATAGTATACATGGTTAATAAAGGATATCTCAAAAAGTAAAGATTAATTAAAATAGACACAATAACCAATGTTGAGTTCCTATGCATAATGAACATTATAATACAAACTCATTAATAGAATGAGATTCAACCAAATAGATTCTTTAACATAGATTATATGTTCACAACCTCATAAAATAATATCTTACACACTGTCCTTCAAACTTGTTCCATGACCTTCAACATCAGTTTGTGACACTTTCAATGACATGCTCTTCCTTATCACTAGTTTTATCAGAGTCCTCTTGAGTCCCCACAGTCAATGAGGTGGATTGAAGCATTAAACTTCCGTGGTTGCTCTCATCTTTGTGACGGAATGGTTCTAGAAAAGGACAAAATATGAGCGACTGCAACAAGGCCATCTAAAATAAATATATGAATTATTTAGAGTCATCAAAATGTGTTAGTATTCTTAATGTACTTTTGAATGTCCTATGCTACTGGTTTAAGAACTTATCAACATATTATGTATCAAACACCACTCATTCATAAACTTGATGATCGATGAAAGCATATAATGATATCACACTACTGAATTGATGCTTCCTTCAGATTTGATTTTTTTCAAAGTCTAGTTAAAAGTTTGTTAGTGTACACATTTAATGTACATAAGGAAATCCCAAGATCATTCTACAACTTGCTCAAGTCTGACTTGAATTAGATTCATCTTTTTCATCAATATTGTTTCATTTCTAATCTCAAATCTTGGATTCTCAATGCTCCCACATTCTTCTTTAAACATCAAAAATGATTTCTTTTCTGTATACATTATCTCAAACACATTGCTATTCAAAACCAAAAAGGGTTTACCAAATATTTTTTCATTACAAATTTTCTCTTCATTACATATAATCAATTACTCCTCAAGAACACGACTCTTCTCAAACCTTAGGTCGATAATATATCAAAAGAAGAACCTAAAATTTCTTGAGGACAAGCAATCTTGAGTGGGGAGGACTGTCATGTCCCACTATATGATTGCTTTCTCAAAATTTGGTCAATCCAAATGATAATTATGTATATATTGTTATACAAATATATTGTACTTATAAATAATAAATATAATATAAATATTATATTATTATATAAGTCATAATAATAATATAATATATGATATATATATATATATATATATATATATTACAAAAATATAAATATATCTATAACTATAAATAAAGGTATAAATATTAATACAAATATGAATCATTAAATTATAATAATTTTTACTAAATAAATATAAGTCAATTTTTATGAGGAAAGATTTGTTACCAAACAATGGACAAACCTTAAAAAATAATGTAACCTTTGTTAATTAAAACTTAGGTCAGCAATTATGATGACATCACTTATATATTAAGGTTAGCAATTGTCCAAACTAGCAACGACTCCTATAAGGAATAATGAACATTTATTAATCGACCAATGTAATGACAATGTTCTAGTATATGAGATTTGAATTATGACATGTAGAAGAATCAAACACATAAAACAAATGAGGCAAATCAATAAAAACACTCAATGATTAAGGAATTGATGGTTAGTAAGGAAAAGACTAACGTTTATAAAATGGCATTATGAGGAGTGGCAACTCTTGCATGAAAGGACACCGATATAAGGTATAAAGATTGGGAGAATAATTACGATGGAAGGGTATCAGTAGCTCATTTAGATATCAACATCTAATCACCAATAAAATCAGTTTAGACCAATATTCAAAGTAATAGGAAAACATGAATCATCAGCAAGTATTTAAGCATTCAACAATCAATGTAATCAATCATGAATGATCAAGACATTCTAATATTAGGTCATTGGAAGATTTTCAAATCACGAATATAGAATAGAAAATACTCTTCAATATATATCAAATAATCAAGGAAGGAATCACTCACAAACAACCATCGATCAACACAACACATATCAGAAATCAAATTGACATTCAAACAATTATATCCAACAGACCAAGCATTCAAATCATATACATCATAGATCGTAGTCCTTGTAATAGCACAAGTAAAGACAACAAAACTAAATTATAACATCAAGTATTCAATAAGAACAAATATATATAGCTGATCTAGAAAACCAAAGTATGCCACTTAACATAAGCTAATATGATTCATGGTGGTGAACTTATATATAATCTCACTATGTTAATAAAATAAGATAAAGGAATGGCGGACAAGATCTAATTCCTATAAGAAAGAATAATGCATGATGACATAAATGTGATATATATATGTGGCAATCAATGTATATATTTAACCATCATATGAGATGGTAAATGATATGTTCCCATAGAGGGACAAAGTGATCAAGATGTTATCTCGTGATCCATGGGATCGTGAGATTGTAAGGACAAGTTCCTAAGGTAAAAAATATAACTTAACTCATGATATACTAGGGTCTAAGTGTCTCAAATTATAACATTAATCTATCCACCACCTGGTGAGAGTATGGGTTGGACTAGGGAAGAGTGGTAGTTTATAATAAGTGTCTTTTGGTAGGTGACCCTCAAGTTTAGGGAGGAACCACTGGGTGTGTGCCAAAGCTAATGGTGAGGAATCATCAGGCGTGTGGCTTAGCCAACTTGAGCCAAATGGTGAGGAACTGACGGGTGTGCGGCAAAGCCTTTGGGCCTACAACAAGTAGAGATGGGCTTTACTCAAGTTTGGTTCGGAACCACCGAGCATGTGGCAAAGCCAACTTGAGCCAAATGGTCAGGAACCACCAGGCATGTGGTGAAGCCTTTGGGCCAAATGTTATCAACATGTGCCCTATATCTATACCCCATCTCTACATAGGTCCATAAAGGGATAGGGTTAACACAAAGTATGACCACCGTAAGTATATCATGAGGCTTAAAAGAATGATTAATCATTGAATTAGGGAAATGAATACTTGAATTATTGATTTATGGTGAGATTGATTATGTGGTTACTAACCCTAATTTGGATATTCTAATATGTTTTATTGATCTTATTTATTACTAATGTTTCCTTTAAGAAGTCATTCCTGTGTGCAAGGTTAAAAATAAGAATCTTCTTATAAGGGATGTTACATCTACTCCAACTAGGGTTTCACATCTTGTGGTAATCTTTATCACTTTCATTTGTGCTTTTATCATATATTGATATTATCTTGCCTCTTCCCTCCTAGGGCACACACTCTTGGATCACTAATCATTGTTGTAGTGGAGGTAGAAACACCAACCCAGGTTTTGACTAAGGCAATCCCCTAAACACAACACAACATTTTCCCTCTTTGCTTGTGTTCAGGTTGAAGATACAAGTTTTGGAAGTTAGGATTTGGGAAAAGGAAAGGGTTTGCAAGTGTAGGTCTAGTGAAACTTAGAGATTCTATAAAACCCTAATTATGGTCTAGGGTGCCTAGTTCCTTAGTATTTTGGTGCTCCTGAACTTAGATCTAGGTTCTTCTCTCTCCTAATCTATGTTACACTTTTAGATTTTTTGTTTCTATTTTCAACCGTTATATATTTGCATATCTTGGTTAATTAGGGTTTCATCTTTTGCCCTAGTTTTCTTGGTTAGTTTTGGTTGATTCGTCTCTATACAACAAAAAGATAGAACCCATATAGTTTGTCTCTCCTTCATGGGTAGAATCCAAGTTCAGTTTGTGTCCTAAAGTTTATGGAAGATGGGTTAAGCTAGTTTAACCTTTTAGGCTATATCTCTATTTTCCACTTAATAGATTCTAGTTTTTTTATTGGGCATTTACTTCCTATTCTGGAGGAGACATCTTTTTCTAGTATGAGGTCACAAGATTTGTATATTGACACACACTTTTGAATTTGTATTTCCTATTAATTTAGATTGTGGGAGTTTCTTCTACATACACTAATGAATCTAATTCTTTTGAAAGGGAGAAATGTCATTTGCATGCAGTGGATTATGTTTTGTCTTTAAGAATTCATCATTGGCACAAGAGCTACCTCTTTATGGAGGATGTATAATCTAATTCATTCACTCTCTCCTATAGGGGGTATATTCATTATGTATTTGTGATGGACTTGGATGTTTGTGATCCATCGCTTGTACATATTTCATCTTTTCTATTTTTGGGAGGAGTTTTTTCCCAAGTGGTTTTCTCCTTTTCTCCATTTGTGAGAGATCTTTTGTGCATGGGTACCTAATATGGCCTTATATCTAGAACCCATCTTTACATCATTTACATTTTCTCATTCTCCCTAATTTGCACTTAAGGGTGTGTTGGTGTAATTATTTATTTAAATACACTTTATTAAGTTTAATTAGGGATTTTTTAAGCACTTAGAGTTTTCTACCTTGCAAATGTAAAATTGAGGTTTTCAGATGGAATTTTTCAATCCATTATCATTATTGCATCCTTTATCATGAAAATTTATCCTCTTTACTATTTTTCTCTTGTAGAAGGAAATCTTTGGTTTTGAACGTGATCTTGGGAGCTTCGGTTCATTAGTGACTCTTACATTTAGTTGCAAGTTTTATTGATTGAGATTTAGAATTGGTAGTAAGTAATATAGACTTTAAAGTAAACTACTTAATTAGAGAAACAAATTTATTTCATTGGGTTGGAAAATTTAGGTAGCTAATAAAGTCTTTCTTGCCAAACATTTGTACTATTATTCATGTTGGATGCCATCCAACAAAGGGTATGTAGACTTTAATAAATTAATTTGACAATTTATTTGGACCAAATGGGATGGTACAACTATCAGTTTTAGAGCTACTTCTATGTCTCATTGCATCTAACCTAATATTTAAGGGAAGGTTGGGAATTATAGATCCTAAAACTCAAGGTTTATGTCTAATTGATAAATGGATTACTAAAGCATTTACAAGTGATGAGCCATGAAATATCTTATTACAACATAGAATTAATATGGCTGCTACTAAAGGAAAATAGTAGAATGTGATTTGGTTGGATAAGATTCTTCTTGTTTCCTTTTTTTCAAATGAAAGCTTCTTTGCAAATCAAATCCATTTGGAAAACCCATTTGCATGTTCGTTACTTATTAACATAGAATCAGAATTCATTATAGCATGTATTTAGTTTTACCTCTTCATCCATTTGATAGAAAAAGAACATGTAGTATAAATAATATCCTCTTTCCATTAGCTTCCTCAATAATTCTTATTACTTGTTTGAGAAAGGGATTTGACAATTAAATGATATATGGGACTTTAATTCATTAAATTGATCTCTTTGGAAAGTAACTAAAAATTGATTTGGATTGAGTAATAAATATGAATACTTTCTTATTTTTGTGTAGTTCCTAGTCCCCCTTGAGTTAACTATTAGACTATGCACTCTAACACCATGCTATTTTCTCAAAGATTGGTATTGGATGTTTGTTTATAATTTATCAATCCTTACTTTAAATAAAATTATCTTCTTTTTCATTCATTTAATGTTCCTAATTCCTCACCTCAATATTAAATTAAGATGCATATTTAGTCATAAAATTTGGGTCAAACTAAATGCTCAAATCTACAAATCTAAAGCTAATACTCATGCACAACTACTTTATTGGAAACTTTTATATTGTAGGTTGGTTTTTGGGGATAGATTGAAATGTTTAATGTTTGTCCAAATAAATGTCCATTTTTAGACACATGAACACCATGTGACATGGTCAAAGTAAGTATTATAAACACATGTTTGGGAAGTAGAAGGTTTATTTGTACATAAGTAGTTATACTAGGTTGATTAGAAGTATGTGATTCTATATGCAAATTAGGAATGTCAAAATGAATTGGGTACACCTTCTATTAACTATGATAGGAGGACATGAAATCTAAGGATCCATAGTCATCACCAAGATATGAATTAGAAGACAAAGAACCTCCAAAAATACATAAGTGGTAGCAAGAACTACTAGTGGTACAACACCTTTAGTTGAAGAGGATGGTTTATCTGAAGAACAAGGTTATTTGGTATGAAAAATAAGATAAGTATGTGATGGAGTAGAGAAAGTGCTATCAATGATCTAAGAATATTGAAAAGGATCATTATCATCTCCTACTATTAAAAAAATTTCCTCCACAAAGAATTATAAATTAATGCAAGGTAGAGGGAACAAACTCCGTTACATTAAGATCCAAGGTTTACTAAGGAGAATATTGTAAGAGATATTTATTGGCATGAGATGGATTAAATTGGGGAGTGTAATAGGTCCTAATGAAATAGGCAATATAACTGTGCCTAAAGAATCCCTTTTGACATTTTTAAAAAAGAGATAGAGACTTAGGGATAGAGAGGGAGACATAGAGAGGGGGAAAGAGATATGGGGAGAGAGAACATTAGAGAGGGAGAGGGGAGAGAGAGAGACTTAGGGATAAAGAGAGAGATAGAAGAGTCAAGGGGAGAGAGACAGTTAGAGAGGGAGAGGGGAAAAATTGAGAGATATAGAGGGAGGGTCAAACAGAGAGAGAGAGAGAGAGAGAGAGAGAGAGAGAGAGAGAGAGAGAGAGAGAGAGAGAGAGAGAGAGAGAGAGAGAGAGAGAGAGAGAGAGAGAGAGAGAGAGAGAGAGAGAGAGAGAGAGAGAGAGAGAGAGAGAGAGAGAGAGAGAGAGAGAGAGAGAGAGAGAGAGAGAGAGAGAGAGAGAGAGAGAGAGAGAGAGAGAGAGAGAGAGAGAGAGGGGGGGAAGAGATAGGGAGAGAGGAGAGATACAAGGAGAGATAAAGAGATAGGGGGAGAGAGACAAAGAGAGACATGGAAAAAAATCAATAGATATAAAATGTGAGCAAGTTATAGTGCACTCATGTTATAATGTGAGCATTATTTTTACTGCTTTGGGAGATTCCAACCCTAAGGGTTGGATTTTCCTTGGGTATCCAACCTATTGGCAGAGAATAGGGCACTAAGCAGAATCTATCGTAGGTTACCACAAAGGGCATGCAGAGGATAGAGCCAACTCATAAAAAGGTATTTTAGGAAAGGACACACCTCTATGTAGATATATAGGAGATACATGTAAGAACTATAAAGTAAGAGTAAAAAGAGAGTGAAAGAGAGTGAGAAAGTTTGAGATATATATGTATTAGGTAGAGACTTAGACCTGTCGGTATGAACATGTATGTACCAATTAATGAGAAATATATATAAAGGAGATATAAGGGTTATGATATAATTGTATGTGTGTTATTAATGCTTTACTCTACTTAGATTGCATCACATAATAGATTTCCTTAATGTTTATTCATGTTTCTCTCATTGTCTGATTAGGGTATAAACTAGACTTTAGAGACTTGACTGAGGACTAGATCCTTGGACTGGTTTCCCTCTCATTTCTTGCCAAAATTTGGCTATGTTGTTGGAACCCTGGAACCCTAGAAAATGACAGTGAAGAAAAGAGAAAATAAACAGAGAAAGGAAAAGTGCAAAGTAGCACAAACTAAGGAAAGTAGAATGACAAGATATTTTTTATGATCTACGAAAGACTTCGAATTCTCTTAAGTTCCTACCTTTGTGAGAGGGGGCAGACACTTAAGGGGATGGAAAATGGAATAGGGGGAGGATCTGAAAAGATCCTTGAAAAGATGTAACTCTTCAAGATAATCCAACCATGGGATACATAAGGATTAATATGATTCCAAATCAAAAACACCCATGGCAAAATAGGATAACAAAATATTAAGAGAAATTAGTTAAAATATACTAACCAAAATAGATATAAGCCAAGATGAGAGACAAAAACAAACCCAAGAACAATAGGAAAGGTACCAAAAAAGGATGGAGAAGGTAGGAGAAACAATTAGAAAATACGAAAGAGAAATTGCAAAGGAAAAGGAATAGTTGGATGAGTGCACCAATGAGGGTGCTACTAAGCATGCAAAGGTGGGTGCTACCAGGTAGAAAAATATAAAGGGAAAAGAAAGGATGGATGAAACAACCATAGAGGCTCCACAAACTTAATACAAAGGGTTATAAACAATCCTGAGCCTACTACAATGTATATTGATAGGGATACAAAACTTTTAAAGAGTATAGGAGAAAGAATTGATGCATACGATCAGTTAAGAAGTATGTGGAGGGAAGAACATAACCAAACTCTAACCCTACCACAAACATACAAAACCCCACAATACCAATGTAATTTTTCTAATATTCAAATTAGAGTTGACAAATAATGGGAAAAATTACTAAATTCTAGACACAACCTTCAACCATTAAATGTGGATATAGATTACCTAGATCACTTGGTAAATCAAAGTATAATGAAGATTAGAGAAGATGTGGTATATAAAGAGATTAGTTTTAGAAATATAAGACAAAATAGTGAAAATTCACCTACTAAAAACATAATTTCATTTAAAAACAAAAGAGTATCCTTGAGAATGAAAAGGTAGTTTGTAGAGACACACCCCCTCGACTAGTAGTCACCTTGGGTGCCTTATAAAGCAAGAAGACTCTTAAGAAAAGATCAAATTGATAGTGAAAGAGAAAGAGAAGAAGAGATTAAGAATGATTTTGAGGAGATTTTAGGAAAAGAGTATTTTGACATCCAATTGTGGAGAGATAAAGGAAGAGAACATAAAATCCTAAAAAAGAGGTTAAAGCCTAAGGAGAAGAAAAACCAAAAAGAAAACCACCGCAAAACAATAGAGGGTCCAAAAAACAAAAGAAAGGAAAGATGGATGCTATAATTAAATTACTAGTATTTGAAAAGGATACAACTAAACTCATAGAGCACATTTGTGTACTAGAATCAATTTGGAGCCGTAATGAGATAACCAAGGATGACACTAAACTATTTGACTTTATTTGGACATTGTGGAATGATGTGTTAAAATGGTACAGAAAGGCTTGTCCTAGACATGAAAAAGCATGGGAAGAGGTGAAGAAGGAATTCTTGGAGAACTTTGAGACTCTAAAAATACCTACGGAACGGGTGAGTAAAATGACAGAATTAATATAAGGGTATGGAGAAACCATAAAGGAATTTGACAAAAGATTTAAGGAAACAGTCTGCAAATTAGAAGAACCATTGATTGAGAAGCAAAAGATTGAATGGTTTACATCTAGAATCAGCCTAGATGTGAGAGCATCTCTGGATGGTAGAATATTTGAAACATATGTGAAAGTGGTCACATTAGCATGCCAGATTAAGGAACAAACATGGCACAAACAAGACAAAAACAAGGAATATATGGAATTAGAAAGACTATGATCATAATTGGAGCAGTTGAAACTTAAATAAGAAATCTTGGTAAAATAGGAAGACAAAAGGATGAATATATGGTGTTCTTATTGCACAAATGAAGGACACATTAGGAATGAATGTATGAAACTAAAAGGAGAAAGTTGGGCTATTTCAATGAAGGTGGATATAAAAGCACTACCTACAAAGAACAATATAGTCTATTGCGGATTATGCAGAGAATGGGATGATCATGAAACACTGGATTGTCCATCACAAATGTTTAGGGTAAAAGAAGATGAGGATGAAAGTGACTCATGGTATAATACAAAACACAAGAACAAAGCATAGAATAATACCATGGAATATGTAAAAGGCTTAGCAGCAAGACCATTGTATCTTTAGGACCAAGGTTATAAGCAACCTTCATGGAGAAATCAAAGAAACATGAACACTATCCAGATTACAAATCAAAATACACCATATGAAAATAACTATAGTAATAATGATAGAGGATAATTTGGAGGTTATAGAGGAGACTAAGGCTGAGGTAGAGGTAGAAGAAGAAGAGATGAAGCCACTTGGGGAGAAAGAAGAAGACAGTGCACATTTTGTAATAGTTCAAAACATGACCTTTTCACATGTGATAAGTGTTGGCAACATAGTCAAGAGACATTGTTAATTGGGTAATGTTGTCCTTGATGGAAATAAGGAAAATAGAGCATGATGGAGCTAAGGATGATTGGGAACTCAACTTGGAACAACCTACATACAAGGTTCCGGTCTGGACACAAAAGACTAAGGCAGAATGGCTAAGTACTGACAACACAGATTTAGTAGTAGAGACTCAAGTGGTATTCCTCCACAGTTGATGGTCAAGATATGTGGTCTAGGTATTTTATTCAGGATTGTTTGGAGGTACTATGTTCAATATTACAAGTCCTAAAGACTTTTGGAAGTTAAGTAGTGATTGGTCAAAAACCAAGTGAACAGAACTAAGACATCAGTAGTGCACAATGTCTAAGAAAAACGGTTTGCATTTCTCCACAGTTGCATAATTTGTCTTGTGGTTCTAGAGGTATGATCTATGATGAGTGAAGAGCCTCTGATATGGATTTGAGGAGGTCTTGTGGTCTGCAGTGGAAGATGGTGTCTAACAGTTGAACTGAACTAGTAAACATTCTGTGAATAAGGCTAACATAATAGTATGATGTGTGTGCGGTAAAATTTTGGTGTTTGAAACTTAATCCTAAGTGGTAAAATAGTTGAGGCCAACATGTGTGATGGTGTTTCAAATATTGTTTGGGTCCCCATAGATTTTGAGAAATAAATTTGATCGACAAAGTACATAATGCATGACTACACGGTGCACTTTATTGGGCCGACCTAATATGAAGATTTTGTTTGTTGTAGATATATATATGGGATTGACTTCGGTATTTGGTGTGTGTGATGTGTATATGAATATGTGTAGAATGTGAACAATAGAGTAGGAGACAAAAAGAAGAAGAAGAGAGATCTTGTCTAATGTAAAAATAGAGTAGTGAAATAGAGCAGTCAAGATGAAAAGTTTTGAGATAGTATTTTGAGCATACATTGAAGCTGCATTCATGCATGTGTAGATGCAATCTAAGAAATTCATTTTGGTAGTAATCCATCTCCTTATTTCTTTTTCTTTTCTCTTGGTAGTGAGCCTTTGTGTAGTGAGCACTTCTTCATAGGGCAGTGAGCCTTCTTGTAATTCGGTATTGTGGTATCATAATATATTGTGAGCTAACACTCACTGTGGTTTTTCCCTTTTTGGGTTTTCCACATAAAAATCTTGGTGTCCATGTGTTATGTCTTTATGGTTATTGTTCTTATGCTTATTCTGCTTTCATGTTATTGATTCTAGAAATTGGATAAATAAACTTGTTAAGAAGTGGTTTTGCGAAATATTGATCCACCCCCTCCCTCTTAGTATTCCTTTGATTCAACAATAAGGTATAACAATAAAATAAGAATGCACTGCAACAAGGAAAAGGAGATGATTTGGATAAGAAAAAAGGGGCCAAAGTAATCAAAAGAGTCCATAAAGAAGAAGGTCAAGTCCTAAGGACCTGTCAAAGAGATAAGGATGACAATACAAATATATCTTCATCAGAAGAAGAAAGCTAAAATAGAAGAACAAAGAAAGAAAAAACTAAAATGTACAAAGGAAAAGAGAAAGCGGCAATAGGTACAAGATAGGGTACAAACACTAGAGGAAAAAGAAATGATACTACTAAATCAGAGAGAGAAGAAAGTGAGGAGGAAGATATATTCTTCCTGAATAAAAGACAACATGATAATATAGTACAAATGACTAAATAGATAATAATAGAAGAAAAAGAGAAACAGAAACAAGTCAGTCAATTCTTCACTAAAGAAGAAGTTGTGGCACTCAAATAGTTTACATCACTAATGCAACAATATAATCTGATGGAGAAATTTAAACAATTTTCTAATGTTGCATATGTTGTCATTGATGTTGAAGGAGTGGTAATCATTGGTGTAAGAGGAGTAGTGATCAGAGGTGTTGTATATGTTGTCAAAAGAGTGATGATCTAAGGAGTTGTGATGTGAAACATTGATGTCAAAGGAGTGGATGTCAAAGAAGTAGTGATCAGAGGTGTTGTGATGTGGAACTCATATTGTTGCATATGTTTATGATCAGAGGAGCAGTGATGATGAAGAGGTGAAGGTTGTCAAAATTCTTTGATTAATGTCATGCATTGATAATATGAAGTCATTGTTACATAAATTGTCTCTTGATGAAAAGCACTGCATTGGATATGAAGGAAATTGTCTAAGTTATCAAACTATCAAAGGTACAAGGAATTGTATTGTAGAAGCCCAAGAGATTGTACTACACTTCTCTAGAGATGAATATATGGCCTTGCGGCTTGGAGGATAACTAGAGACAGCTATTAAGTATGCATGATCTAAGTTTCAAAGAATAATTTAGTTATCGTAGAACTTTGCAGAGTTAGTGGAGTGAGAACAAGTCATGTTCTTGGGAAAGGTTATCAAAGATAGAATAGAAAGCCACTGCATTCCACCACACTCTGATGTTTGGCATTGTTGTTGAAAAGTTAAGTTCAGATGGTTAGTATATATTCTCAATTCAGGTTTCAAGTTTTTTGGATCACCACAAATGTGTTTTTCAATGTTCTATGTCAAGACAGTGGTGTTATAGTGTTGTTGTAGTCTCAAAGGTATAGAAGAATGCTTCGTATTCCTCCATATTTGAAGATATGGCTTGGCGGTTTGAACCATATGTGAATAATGGTGTCTTACATAACATATCCAAATTTTAGAATGTAAAAAGTATCATAGATCTATTTTTCAATGTTTCAAGTTAAGATAGTGTGACTAGATAGAGTAAATGTTACCAGCGTCAAAATTTGATTGCTTGTGCTAGCAAGCTAAAGCATGAAATAGAAAGAGGATTGAATGAGAAGGTTTTTCAAATCATATAATGTTTATGGCATGAACCGCGTGATCACATCTCTCTTCTCTGGTACCACATAGGGTCTAGAGCTAAGGTATGAAAGGATAAGTGTTTGCAATGCCAACATAGTGTGTTTGAGTGATTGCACCATGTGTATGAAAGGAGAAAGTAAATTGGGTCAAGTTGGTCCCTTGCTGTGAACCGCATAGTGGGATTTCATTCCTACATTACCGAAGATGATTTGGGAGGTGATAAGCAAGGTTGTTACTAATGCAAGAGCATCTTAGGTTGTAGAGCAATCTTGCAGATCAACCCAAAACATTTTGCATTCTTTCTCTTCTTTCATGTTTAGTTCAGTTCAGTCAGTTGTAGTTTCAGTATATTGTAACACATTTTGCTGAATTTTCATACCAAAGCTCACAAAGAAGGACTTAGCATCTACACATCATCAGCTACATCATATCCAAATTTCAAGTCATTTGGACTTGTCTGCTAAAAGTTATCGCTATCAGAAGATCACATGTTTTCACATAGCAAAACATTCGGCAGTCAGTGAAGGAGAAGGTTTGCGGAGCACTTTTGTGACTTGTGGATCTAAATGGAATATCATTCAAGGCACATAAGGATCAGATAAACTTTCCTTGAGGTTCACAACTTGATTCATACATTTGCAGAGCATTACCAGATGTTTAGGCCCGACCTATTTGTTTCTACACATTACATTCATTCATTGAAGTTTGTAACCTTTCTTGGTCGATGTGGTGGATTTCTTGAGCTTGGAGGTGATATATATAGATCTCTAGGAAGCATAGGAAAGCCGTTAGTTCATAAGTAGTTCTATAATATGATTTAGATAGCTTGGATTAGATGTTTTTGTTCCAAAAAGGTGCTTCAAAGCAATATCTATTGTAACTAGAATTTAGGCCTGTGAGCCCTAGATTGTAGCCTGCATGTTACCAGCATGTAATCATTCTGAATATGTGATATTTTGAGCATTTGAATCTTCCATTACATTCTATATTTGTGTTGTTTCTGTTGTGTTTACTCTTCTTGCATGATTTGGACAGTTCATTTTGTGGACCCTCCAACTGTGACTGCACCAAGTGGTATCTGAGTGAAGTTTGAATCCTTTGGGAAGTAAGGGCATTCTGTAAGATCTTGTGCTTAACCGATCACTGACCTAAGGCAATCTACTTGTGTTTGTCAACAGATCACCGAGTGTGAGGAAGTTTCTACCTTGTAGTCAAATTGTTGAATTGAGGTAATTAAATCAGATCTTAGGAAGAGATGCCACTAAGGAGGATACATGTTGTAGGCACTATGGCTAGAAGAATGGATTAAATGATGGAGATGATGAAAACAATGAAAGTTAGATTTAATGTTGTAGAAGAAGACAGAAGAAGAGGACTAACCCCAAGACATGATGCTAAAAGTGATGATGATGAATTTCAATCTGCTGATCAAAATGAAGAAACCCTAGAAGAAGAAGAAGAATCAGATCAAGTTAAGATGTTGAAACCTATTTCAAAAATTTGAAAGAGACCTAGAGTGGATGTACCGAATTACACTGTAAATTTGAATTTGAAGGAATTGATTGATTGGATAAATGACTTGGAAGAATACTTTGAATATGAAGAAATTGAAGATCCAAAGAAGGTAAGATTAATGAAGACTAAGTTGAAAGGACATGCTGCTATTTGGTGAAAGAAGTTCAGTTGGAAAGAAATATAAAAGGAAAAGAAAAGATCATAAAATGTGATAGAATGGTGATGAAATTGAAGAATCAATTTATACCTGTTGACTATGAGTTAGAATTGTTGGAGAGATTGCAAAACCTAAAACAAAAGGAGAAATTTGTGAAGGAGTATACTGAAGAATTTCATAAAATGATCATAAGGATTGGACATAGTGAAGGAGAAATAGGCAAGATGCATCAATGGATTGAGATTGAACATTTAAGAAGAATTGAGTCTGGTAAGGATGAGAACAATAGAAGAAGCATATCAGTTTTCCCTGAAAGTTGAAGACAAGTTGAATAAGAAGCATGAGCAGAGACGGAGAGGTAGAGGAGGTAAATTCCAAAGAGGTAGAACTTATTCCAGAGGAGACAAATTATATGTGAGGTAGAACAAACAAGATAGTCCATACAAGGAGGATAGAGATAATAGTTCATATTGGAGAGATGATAGAACTTTCTACTGTAGATGGAATCATAATTCTTACTAGAGTGAAGGGTACATGAGAGATGAAAGAGGATTGGATAAGAGAACAATAAGAGGCACTTGTTTTAAGTGTGGAGGTGAAGGACATAGAGCCTAAGAAGATAGAGAATAGTGCAAGAACAACTTATGTGGAGGAAGAACCTATTGGATCATCTAATTTAGTTAGGAAACTAGAGAAAGGAGAATCATTAGTCATGAGTAGAGAATTATTTCAAGTAGAGACAACTGAGGAACCACTGCAGAGGAAATGTTTGTTTCAGACCAGATGCAAATCAGGAGGTAAATGTTGTAAGGTTATCATTGATAGTGGCAGTACTAAAATTTTGGTTTTAGAGGAGATGGTGACTAATATGAACCTGGAGAGATTGAAACACCCTAAGCCCTACAAGATAGCATGGATTCAAGATGAACACAAGGTACTAGTGAGTGAACAATGTTTGGTAAAATTTCATATAGGATATTATCATGATGAAGTCTTGTGTGATATTATGCCAATGGATGTATGTCATATATTATTGGGTAGACCATGGCAGTATGATAGAAAAGCTTTACATGATGGGAGAAAGAATACTTACACTATAGTATCTAATGGGAAGAAAATCACCTTGATACATTTGGAAGATGAGCCTAAAAGTGAAGTATGTGGGAATGCTAGAATCTATTTGGTTGATGGAAAGAAATTTTTGGATGGATTGAGATATGAGAACATGTGTTTTTATTTGATTCCTAAGAAGCATGGAACCCTAAGTACAGAGACTGAAGAATCATAGCTAGAGGAGATCACTGAATTGTTGATACAGTATGAAGACATCATATCAGATAATGTACCTGAAGGATTGCCACCAATCCAGAATATCAATCATCATATGGATCTTATACCTAGAGCTAGTTTTCCTAAAAAATTAGCACACTAGATGACACCAGCAGTGAATGCGGAGTTGAATAGACATATACCAGAGTTGTTGAGGAAAGGATTAAACAGAGAAAGTTTGAGCCCATGTAAAGTACCTATTGGTAACATAGTCAAGGGACACTGCTCTGATGGAAAGTTGTATGTTTTCATTGATGGAAACAAAGCATACTAAAGGGGTTTTTAGTCATGAGTCATGGCACCAAGGTTAGGTACAAGTCTAGAAAACTAACTTAGTCAAAATGGCTAAGTATGGGCAAGCTACAGAGTGATAGAGATTGGGTCAGTATGCCTCCATAGTTGAAGATCATTATGGTTTAGTTATGTTCTTCATAGTTATTTGGTGATCACATGTTCCAGTGTTCAAGTTTTGACTTCCTCCATAAGTCATATGGTGAAATGTCTAAGTTTGGGTGAACAAAGTCAAGACAGAAATAGTACACAGTACCAAAGTAAAAGCGTCCACATTCCTTTGTTGTTGAGTATTCTGACTTGTGATTCTGAGGAAACAAATATACTTATTATGACTACCTAAATCTAGACTTATAGCTTCTTAAGTTCCTTTGATCACTTTCTACAAGTTGTTATTTATCAGCTTACAGTTTGACAATGTTTCATAGTGACTGAGTGACAGTTCAGAGATCCACATTTGTTTGTAGTTGAATACTATGCTCTATGGTTCTAAAGGTATGACAAGAGAGCTATAATGGATATTGGATATGATCTTTAGAGTCTCATATGGTCTGCAGTGGAAGTTATGATGTGACAGTTGAACTGATCAAGGGTGTACTTAAGGGATAAGCTGACAGACATGTTAGATCTATATGTGGTGAAGATATATTGTTTGAACAATCAATCTAATTGGTCGAATGATTGGTCCTAGCCTATATGAAGACTATTGTATGTCTATTTGGGTCCACATTGTTGTTTGTGCACAAGATCAAGCCAACAAGGTATAACATTTGTATACATGTTTCATGTTTGGCTTGCTGACCTGATTGTGAGATGAATCTTGCTGCCAATATATATACTTGATGGATTTTAGTGTTGAAGGTATGGAAAAGTGCGAATAAAAAGTTTGTACAATCTAAGGGAGTTTTGTGATCAGAAAAATATAGTAAAAGTAGAAGGCTAGAGCATATGTGAAGCAGAGCAAAAAAGTAGGGCAGACATTATGAAGACATTTGAGTCTATATACTGAGCTATTAATGGAACTATACTTCAAAATTTTGTAGATGAATTTGTAATAGTCATCTCTTGGTAGTGAGCCAATCCTTATTCTATCATCTCTTCTATTTTCTTGGTAATGAGCTTATTGCAGTGAGCACTTCTTTGGACAGTGAGTCCTTGGGTAGTAAGCCCTAAGGCAGTGACCCTTCATGTAATTCGGTATTGTTATCGTAATATATTGTGAGCTAAAACTCACCATGGCTTTTCCCTTTTTGTGGTTTCTACGTAAAAATCCTAGTATCTATGTATTATGTCTTTATGGTTGTTGCTCTTATGTTTGTTTTTCTTTCAAGTTATTTAGCATGGTAATGGATTAATAAATGTGTGAAAGAGAAGTTTTATAGAATACTGATTCACCCCCCTCTTAGTATTCATTGTGATCAACAATTGGTATTAGAGCAAGGTTCCTTGGAAGAAGTTTAACAGCTTGAGGAAGATCTAGGAAAGAATACTCATGGCAAGCAGAAGATATCTTTCTTCAGGCAGTGTCACAATTGATCAAGAATTGAAAACAACTCTTGAATATCTTGATAAGTATGAAGTAGATATCCAAGATTTGAAGGAAAATGTCAAAGAAGTAGATGAATGCATCCTAAAGCTAAGAGAGTAAGTTAATAAATCAAAGTATAGAAATAGAGAGCTAAGTGAACAATTGATTTAACCAAATAAAACCCTAAATAATTTATCAGGGTTAGTTGAAGAGAAAGAAAAAGCTGAGGAACATTTGAATCAAATATTGAAAGACAAGTCTAAAGAATGTGAAAAGTTGGAAAAAGATGTTATACTTCTAAAGTTTGATTTGGAGGTGGCAAAGAGTTACAAAGAAAAGTTCAAAATATGCTCTACAAAACTTGATGAGTTGCTTGATAGTCATAAAAACCCAGATGACAAGAAAGGTTTGGGATTTGAAAGAGGAGAGAGTTCTAATTCAGGTCAAGAAAACATTCAGATGAGGAAAAACAAAGGCAACTAGTTTAGAAATCAGAGAAGAAGACCTAGAAGACCTTTGGTCAGACAATCAAATGCTCAAAGGTATCCATCCTTCAATGGATATTGTTTTAATTACAATAAGTTTGGTCATAAGGCTACTCAATGTAGGAGAAGAATGAATCAAAATGCTTCATCATTCTCTCATCAATGTTTTAATTGCAAGAAAATTGGTCATAGATCAAATGAATGCAGAAGTCTGGTAAGGAATGGTTCTAACAATGCAAGGAGTACTCAATCCTTCAATGGAAAGTGTTTTGCATGCAATAGATTTGAGCATATGGCTAACCAATGAAGAACAAGAATGAATCTAATCAATAGAAGGAATTAGGGACATAGAAATGTGGTATGCTACAATTGCAATAAGTTTGGACATGTTGCAAGATTCTGCGGATCCAAGAATGAGAAAAGAGACTTGTAGACACCTAAAATTGACTTGCTTTGCAAACCAATTTTCTGTATCTCTACACCACCAATTATCCCTCGTATTAATTAAATAAATTAATTTTATTTATTAATTTATCCCTAATCATATACCCTTGACCATTTATCCATCCTTGGTGATCAATTAATTCATTTAATTTATCACTATACCTTATAACTATATCCTCATTGATTAAATAAATATTCTCAATATTTATTTAGTTAATTATTCCATCTCCCTAATCCTTATTAATTAAATAAACCATACTTATTTAATTAGTCTACCCTACTAATCAACCTAAACCTAGCCTAGTTGATTAAATAGCAATTATTTAATTAGCTACCCTAGCCTACCTATCCCCTAGACCTAAATTAATTAAGCTAAACACTTAATTAAACCTTGCTTAACCCATCCTCCCACACACTTTGAATAAAAATCAATTTTTTATTCAAAAAGGTCACATCTTCCTTACATGACCCACCAACTCATTTATCACCATCTTACACATGTAAGTGTACATGTGTCCTTCAACCTTCACACTTCCACATAAACTTGAATTTTTAATTCACACTCCCCCATGAGATGAATGTTTAATTCACTTGTCATATCCACTCTTCTCAAAAATGAATTTTTTAATTCATTTTAATCCTCATCACCTTTCCCCATGTGAATTTAAAATTCACAAATAATGAGAGCCCTCCAATCCCATTGACCAATTCCCAACCCTTGATCTCTCTCATCCAACCTTCTTGTGACACTTGTCACAAGACTATAACTCCAATCCTAACCCTAATTCGCAAGCATTCCTAGCCATTGGTCTTAACTTTCCATCCTCACCCTCCATCCTTTTATCAAAAATTTATAAATAGAACCCTCACCTAAGCCATTGGGAATCACTTATTCTTGCATCAAATCCATGCCAAAATTCCTCTAGAATCTCTCCATCTTACTATCATAATGCCAAAATCATTCTAGCCTTTCATAGCTCATCCTCATCTCTACCAAATCCTTCATCAAATATATCATCCAATCCTCATCTTAACGTGTTGAATCTCAAAGAGCAATCCACATTACACAATCATCCTCTTGTGTAAATCTAGGAGCTTTTGGGTGCAAGATCCACCACCTTATAGAAGGAGAAAGAAGATTTTAAGGTATAAATGGTTTGTTTTATGCATTTCATGTGTGTTTTCTACCTTTGAAGTTTATCTTGCTCTCATTTGGCACACCCGGTGGGACCCACAAGGTCCTAATCTAACATTTTGTGTGAGTTTGTGTTTTGAAGACGTGTTTTGCAGGTTCCAGTACCAAAAGCTCTATGTTTGGCACCATTTCTTCTCATAGTGGCGCCATTTCTTCTCATAGTGGCGCCATTTCACAGTCTTCTAGCACTATTTTTGACTGTTTTGATACCATTTTCACTAATACTTTTCTCTTGGTTTGATCTTTTGATGCTTTTTTGAAGGATTTAGCAAGATTTTAGTGTCTTTTACTCTTTGTTTTAATAGAAAATATGCAGAAAGAGGGTGTTATAATGGCAAAAGTTTTCTAGGGAAACTTATAAGTGTTTATCATTTAACCCTAGTTTATTTTGCTTGAGTTTTTATTTGTCACTATCCTTTTGGGTCTTTTGAATCTTGCTTGATAGGAAGGGGATTACTAACCTTGTTTAAATAAAGATTTTTGAGACTAAAAGTATTTTTACAAGCCTTTTTGGAGCACTGTCTCATTTTGGTGCCAAACACACCCAGTTTGGCACCATCCTCCATTTTGATGCCATTCTCTATTTTGATGCCATCTTCTATTTTGGCACCATTTTCTGACAGTATTTTTTGGGATCTATGTAGGAATCTAACTCATCTTTGCAAGTATCAAAAACATTTGTCCAAGATCAAAAATCAAAACTACTAACATCTCCTTGTAGGGTTCTTTGTTTTTGTGCTTGCATCTTAACTTAGAAAACATTTATCTTTGATGCACTTAAAATGAATCTTGTTTGCAAACAATCAGAGGCACATTTCATTTGGGCTTTAAAAAGAACATTAGCTTTTGTTTGTCATGCTTGGTGCACTTGCACATCTTTGTCACCCAAGAGTTAGAATCAAAATATCCTCTCCCCTCACCTTCAAAAGGATCTTGGGTGAAGAGAAATGGTTCTATTATCTTTTTCTTTTTAGAAAGTGGGCCTTCCCTTGAGACACATCCATATGGAGAACTCAATGGTGACCTTAAGCAGTACTTTCATTTGGTCTAAAATAGTATAAGATGAAAGCCAAGTCCAAATCGGTATTAGCAGTTACCATTTGGTGCTAGCTTGAAAGGAAGTAGTACCCTTGGGTATATGAAACTCCTAGTAGAGATAGTTAAACCTTAAGTGGTTTATCAAATGCTCATAAGGTGCCAATCTCCTAGATGTACCCCCACTACTAACCATTTCTTTAGAAGCCAAAAACCCTCTACTTGTTGGTATAGAAGGTCAGACCTTTGAAACCCTCCCACGTTCTTGTAGTTCTTAGTAGAGATAGCAAAGTACCTTAAGATCTATGCATCTTAAGGACTTGGAACTTGGTGTGTCTAAGAAGTGAGTGCACTATAAGGGGGAGCCCGTGTCACCAAGTTTCTAGAGCTATCCGATTTGAATAAGTACAGCTAGAGAAATCCAAATGGGAACTCAACAAGTATTTGTTGATGATTGTCTTTACACATTCATAACAAAAGTTAAAATTCACCAAATGAACATAAATTATCTTGAAAGATATGAAGAAATCACTTAAGAGTTCTTAATCCCAAGTTTCTGTATGGTCAGGTCTTGACCTTGTGGACAATTCAATAGGTTGATGTAAAACTGTAATATTCAAGGGGCCTTACTTGATTTAAGATGATCTATAACTCACTAGACTCAAATTATGCAAATTGTTGTAAAAAAAACAAACAAATTATTCATTTCTTTGCATAAATTTACTACTGTATTACAAAGCTTTGTATGATTTATGATGATACAAGCTTTCCTTTTCAAATTACTATGAAAATTGTGAAATATTAACACAATTCTTCATACTTCTTTCAAATGTAAGACAATTTTCTTAAAATCTCTGCGTTTGAGCTAATTATTTCAAATGTTTGGGGAAAAGTTAGAGAAATTCAAATTAAACATCATTTTACTATAGGATCTAAATGCTCTGTTATCCACATTGTAAGGAATACATCAAACTTAATCAAATAAACAGATTAAATCTTCAAATGTGAAGCCCTGAGTATTTTTATGAACACACATCCAAGATTGCAAGCTTTTAAAGAGATAGTACATTCAAATATAAGTAAAAATCAGAAAACACTCATAAAATAGATGCAGAATCCAAAATTTACTTGTATTTAAAGTACACAGTCATATATGGTTTACAATGTATGAATGACTTGTTTGCTTCATTAATCAAATCAACAGAAAACATACAAACGTCTTACAGATACAATAAGGAAGCTAGAGATTTCGTGCATTCCTCAGTGCAGACACAGGTGACCTCCTTCTACTCTAAGCTAAAATACTTCTCTATTTCAATGTTCAAACAAATTACAAGTGCAAGCTGTACTTCATAAATCCCTGTGTAAGTAATATACAAATAGCAAAGCCTCTTATATAGAGTTTGAAGCTGCGTTTTTCTATGGTTACAAAATGCAATCTATTGTCAAAATTGAAACTCTCTCAATCAAGGGTGCTCATTCCTTTCTAACCGCCTTCCAAAACATCTTTGTGGTATCTTTTTTGCCTCTAAGGATGCCATTGGAATCTTTTTCAAAATAGGATTCCCCTTTGACTTCTTTCCTGTTGACCTTTCCCGCAGATACCCTTTACTTGATATTTTTATTAATATTGTTTGTTCTCTTCTTCACCTTCCTACTCCTTCAAATATGTTTTGAAATTATTTGTTATACCTTCTATAAATGTGAGATCCCCCCTGGACTCTTTGTCCATATATATTCCTGCATTGTGACCACTTCTTTAAATTTCTTTTCTTCTTTATGTAAGCCTTCGCTCTTCTTATATTTCCTCATCCTGGCACTTTCCTCCATCAATGAATCAATCATTTGTTTACTTAGATATGCCTCTGGATTATCCATACATGGTATATAAATGGCATTGAATTCTGTTAATGCCCTTTGAAGTTCATACACTGGCATATCCATGCACTCATGATCTAAAAGCCTTTCAACTATCCTCTTGTGCATCATGATCATGTTGTCTGCCTTTTCCTCTAAACCTTGAGTGGCTGTGATGCACCTTCTGAGATTAGCCTCCTCAAATCTCAATTCTAACTTTGCTTGTGGCACTTGATTTTCCACTGAATGGGAAATTACTCCTTCATTTATTAATTCCTCTGCTCTATCTCCAACTTCTTCTAGCTGTTCCAATTCAAATTTGCACTCCTCTTTTCTAAATTAACCATTATATACAAGCATACTGCATTTATTCTTTTCTATTGCAGCTAGTTCCCATCTTGTCACTGCTTGTTTAATTACCTCTTCTCCTTGTTGCACGAAGTCCTTGAACCATTATTCAAAAACATTAGCTTTAAGCATCTTATTTTCTATATCTTTCATTTCATCTTTTGACCGAATGACTATTTCACTAGGCAATGTTGGCAAGAGACACTATATGGATTCATGGTTGTTGTCATTGATGGCAACAAAGGTCATCCCACATATCCGTAAGTCATGGTGTGTCTCTACCGGAAGTCAGAATAAAGATTGTTGTGGTCCGGTGAACAAGAACAGAGCATGTGGCAAGGTCCGACAGATTGGTCCGGATCTCTCAGAGGAAGTGTCTTGGTGTAGTGCGGATTTGGGGAAGTCAAGAGGACTACCTTGAGTGGTATATTCCAAGGATTTAGCCTCCGGTGATGGACAAGGAAAAAGATATGAATAGTTGAGTACTGGATTCTTGAGAGACAGTGAAAATAGAGGAAGAACTGACTGACAGAGTATCAGACTACTTTCTGGATGTGTTACTGTTGATGATAAAGGTTGTGAAGGCATGAATCATGTTTGGCTGACATGATTAATGATATCTACAAGTATATGCTTGATCCGCATTACTTGGTGAGCAAGGATTCAGCCGACAGAACAGAGTTTGTAAGAAACTAGACTGTTCCGGATGCCGACTAGAAAGGTGATGAAATTACTTGTGCGGATATATATAGAGGATGGATTTATTTGTGAAGGGTGTGGTGATGTCAAGATATATGCGAAGAAGAACAGAACAGAGCAGAAGTACCAAGACAGATCCGGTATGTGAAAGGATAGCAGAATAAAGAACAGAGAAAAGATGAAGTGCAGCAGATCAGTGTACTGAGCCTAACCAGAACTGAACTCCAGCATATGCAGATGCTTCCAATCAGTTCAAGACTGTGATTCTTATCACTTTGTAGACAGTGTGTCTTCTTGTAGGCAGTGGGCCTCTTGTGAGCAGTGTGCTCGGGCAGTGAGCCCTAATTGGCAAGTGCCATTTTGTAATTTCCTATTCTTCTAACAGAGAATAATTTTGGGTTAATCACCCCGTGGTTTTCTCCCTTAACAGGGTTTCCACGTCAAAAATACTGTGTCATGTGTTTCTTATTTTATGGTAATGTTTTTGTGTTTGATTCAATGCTGCATTAATTAATAAAAAAGTTCAAAAAGGGAAATAATTAGGATAACTGATTCACCCCCCCCCTCTCAGTTATCAACAATTGGTATCAGAGCTAAGTTCCTCCTAATAGAGCCTAACAGCTTGAGGAAGATCTGGGAGTTCAAATGGATGCATATGGTTTAAGGGAGCAACTCAAGACTGCCCTTGAGGATCTTGAACAGTCAAATTCTAAAGTCAATGAATTAAAGGAAAGACTCAAACAGGCTGATGAATTCATGAGAGAATTAAAAGACAAATTAAGTCTCTCTATGAAAAAGAGAAAGGAGCTGCTCCAACAGTTGGCAAGACAAAGTGAAGAAAGCAATACAAATGAAGAATTGACTGAGCAAACCAAGTTATGTGAAAAGTTATCAAAAGAAGTCATTATGTTAAGACATGAAATGGAATCAGGAACTATAAAGTTTACTCAAGAGATTGAAGAAAAAAGAAAGGCTGAAGACAATCTAAAACAATCTCTTAAAGAAAAATCAGAAGAATGCCACCAGATGGACAGGATTGTCAGACATCTTGAATCTGATCTTGAAGATGCCAAAGATAATGAAGAAAAACTTGAGGATCAAATTGCCTCTCTCAAAAGAGACCTTCAAACAGCAAATGAATATAAAGAGAAATTCAAGATAAGTTCTGCTCAACTTGAAGTTCTTCTTGGAAGTCAAAAAAGGACAGATGACAAGTATGGTTTGGGATATGAGAAAGGAGAAAGCTCCGGATCTGGTCAAAAGAATTTTGCATCAGAAAATCCAAGAAACAGGCCTAGAAGACCTCCGGTAAGACAGCCCAATGCTCAAAGATATTCATCTTTCAATGGATACTGCCACAGCTGCAACCACTTTGGTCACAAAGCTAATCAGTGCAGGAAGAGAATGAATCAGATTAATTCATCCTTCTCCGGACAATGCTTCAACTGCAAAAGGTATGGACACAAATCCCATGAATGTAGAAATATGCAAGTAAACAAATCATTCAAAGGTAGATGCTTTACATGCAATAGAGTAGGTCATATGGCTAATCAATGCAGATCAAGAGGATATCAGTCAATTATGCAAAGAAATGTTATTTGCCAAATCTGTAATAGGTCCGGTCATAATGCTAAAGTCTGCAGAAGCAAGAATCAGGACAAAAGAGGTCCGGTGTATAATCAGAATCAAGACAAGGGTAAACAAAAGATGAATGCAGATGAAGTTAGGAATCAGATGAGCAAGATTTGGGTGAAGAAAAGTTCAGAGAATGTAGAGGTTGGATCCGCACCAGACTCTGGTGCTGATATTTCTTCCGAAAATTAAAAAGTTAGCTCTGGCTCAGGGGGAGACTCAAAGAAAATCCTGTTCCCCCAGCCAATCAAGTGGTGCCTGATGTGGCACAAGATGCGGAGTAAAAGGTTTAAAGATATAAGTCTTGAGACGATCCAAATAAGATTTCAGAGGTCCGCATGGAGTTATGAAGAAGCTGTGATCGATCAAGTAAGACCTGTTCCGGGAGATGCTCCGGTATGACAGAGGATTACAAAAGGGTCCGGAGAGATCCGGAAGTGCACTATCTTATTCTGCGGATTGGACAAAGTGTTTGGGATGTTCTTGTAATGTGTCACCTTGATTTATTCATGATTGAAAGATCCGGATGATGTTCACAGATCAGGACTGATCCAGGATACTCCAAGCTATCCGGACAAGGCAAACTGAAATAATATAGGTGAAGCATTTATTGCAAACAGATATTAGGGTTTGCGGAGCAATATAAGGGATTTCTCAAAAATCATTTGCTCATTCTGCACTCAAGAAGAAGTGAAAAGTGGAGCTCTGCAACAAGATTCATCAAGCACACCAAAGATCTCCTGCCGAAGTCATTGCATAAAGAAATCAATCCCACCACTCCGTGCAAACCGAAGGCGCATAAGGTATTCTCCGTTTTTCATTATCTCACTACAAATCTTTGAAGAATGGCTACTCCAAATATAGTTAAGATCTCTGATAGACCTCGCCCCACATTCAAGAAACATCCTTACAAATCATTGGAGGTAGATCCACTAGGAGCCTTCTCTAGTGTTCCTCATGGTGTATTGCATACGGAAGATATTAGGGTTTACATCCATGCGAATCTTGAAGACTTTGGAGAATCAAAGCTGATGGATATCTATCACAAACAATTGATAGATGACTCCTTTGAGATCAAACCTCAGTACAAAGCCATCCGGGACAAACACTTTGCACAGTGCATTCATTTCCCCTGTTTTGAAGAAGATGAATGGGTCCGGTATGTACTAAGTAGAGTACATGACAACTTCCTATGGTTGAACCAGCCCTTCAAGATCACCAAAGATGCAATTAGGGCTGTAACCGGTCTGCACTCATCCAGTGGATTACCTATTCTCAAGTCTGTCAAAAATCAGACAGTTAGTGATGCAACCAGATCCAAGTTTGACAAGAGAGCTATGACAGTTGATGACATCACTGAACCGGATGTCAAATTTGTAGCTATGATAATTGGTTACAAAATCTATCATTCCAGTAGGGAAAATTCAGTACCGGGAACTGCAATCTACACAGCTTATCAAATGTTAAAGGAGAATGCAGACTATGACTTGTGTGAGCTTCTTGTGAACCAACTCTTTGAAAATCTGCAGAAGATCAAGAAGGACAAGAAAAACTCCTTCAAGTATGGCAATCTGATCCTTTGTCTCTTCTTTTACTACATGAATGAGCTTCCCGGATCCAGTGGATGGATATGGCAGAATGACAGACCGGTTGCCATCCAAATCAGAGACTATTTGCATGGACTTGGGGATGCTAAAGCAAGAAATACAGCTCTATGGGGTTACTTCAAGAACTTCCAAAGCATGATGCATACAAGAGAAAGAATACCCCAATCCCTTGTCGAAAAGTACAAAGACACAGTATGCTTCATGGTAGAAACAGATCAGTGTTTAATGGAGGCAGTGGAGCCAAGGACTGTTTGGATCATGCCCATGGGGTATGAAGTGGATGAACAGATAGTAGAGCTGCATGTTCAACACATGCTAAGCCAGCCCAAAGATCCTAAGGCAGAAAGGTTTGGAACCTTTGAGGAACTGAGTGTAAAGATACATGTAGAACTCAGGGAACCGGAGATAAAGAGGAAGGTAAGAAAAGAAGTTGAGCATATTGCTCAAGGCCTAGGCATTTCAAAAGAGGCACTTGATGCCAGCCGGGAAAAGAGGAGGAAGGCTGAGGAAGAAGAGAAAAGTAAAGAAAGTGTTCCGGTTGAAACTCCCACCCGGACCAGATCATCAAAAAGATCTGCACCTCCCACAACCAAAAGTTCAAAACTGGAAGTCCAGGCATCCGGTAAAAGATCCAAGACAAAAGCCACAAGGGCTTATGAAAGCCAAAAGGATGAAGAGGAAACAGAGTCAGATGAGGGAGTAAAAGAAATAAAGAAGTAGAAGAAGAAAGGATCCGGTAAACCCTCCACAGGCCAAGACAAGGATGAAATGGCAGAGGTATCTGTTGAAAAGCCCACTCTGTCTCTAGAGAGTGTAATCAAGTCAGTCACGGTGGATGGAAACCTTCAACCAATGACTGAATTTTATGATGACTACAGTGAGGCTGACCAAAAGATTCTGCAGGAAGCCACAGTCAAATATCTGAACATATACAATAAGGCTTTCATTGAGATCATATCTCTTATTCCTAAAAGCCTAGAAAAGGAATTAGAAATAAGAAAGAATAATGCTCATGCAAAAGATCTTGAGATCCGGGAGCAGATAGCTATTCAGCTATATCCTCAAATTGATCCCAAGACAATGAACATAATCTTCAAAGACTGCAAAGATGAGTTCAGAAGTAAAGCCAGGATGAATCAACTCATGCTTGGTGAGACTGACAAAGTGGCTCAAGAGACAGAAGAGATCCTCCGGAAGGCCTTCAAAAGGTTCAATCTTCCTGTTGTAGAGGACTTAGGTGCAGAAACAGCTGCGGATTTGGAATCATCTATTCCGGAAGAAGTGGGCCCTGAACAGACAAACATCTCTCCTCCGGTTTCCCCTACAGTCTCCAGATCCAAAGAAGAAGAGAAATTACAGGAGAAGGAAGCAGGGGTGAAAGATAAAGAGGTTGACAGTCCCAAGACTGCAGAAGAAAAGAAACATCTGTCTCTAGCAAGAGACACTGCACAAATTGTTCAACAATTTTTGAGCAAAGCCACTATAGAAATTGATGAACCGGACTTGCTAAAAGGACCATTAGATTTTGACTCTTTGTCATCAGTGCAAACAATGAAAATAGCCTCATTTGCAAATGAGAAAGTCAAAGAGAAGCTGCTGAAATCTCACATGGAAGACTGTGAGCTTATGGAGGTAGCATCTGGAGTGCTAGAAAAGATCATGCCATCCTTTCAAAAGGATCCCACAGCCTCCTCTTCCGGTAATCTCAAAACCTTAGTCAGCAGTGTTAGTACACATTTTGAATCTCTATAAAAATCTGCTGAAGAAAAGGTCCGGAAGGAATTTTTGGATAAAAGATTTTCAAAAGTATTAGAATTAATCTCTAAAGATAGGAAGATTGTGAGTATTGGAATAAAGAGCTTAGAGAATGCTCTTAAGGATGGCGGTGACATTTACAAATTTTGTATATCCTGGTCAAAGGCAACAGCAGCAATTGATAAGAAAATAAAAGAGGAACAGGACAAGCTACAAAGCTTATCTCAAAGTTTTGATCCTCTCTCTTCCTCCATAATAAATCAAGAATGTCAGACTATTGCAGTCTTGAATGAAATAAAGAATCTTGAGAAGGAAAGGAAGAATATCACTAACCGGATGGGAGAACTTAGAAGGATTATAATCCCTAAGTTGGAAACTATGCATGAGGCCATCAGTGATGCTCAGACCACCGCCCAAACAAATGATCCGACAGATCTCAAGCGGGCAGAAGCTTTTGCATATTTGTTGAGTGGTCACATTTCAATTTTGGATAGAATGAAGCAAAGTTGGGCTACAGAAATGATCCAATTGCAGACATCCTTTGCAGACATTCTTCAGTATATGTGAGTATGTAAATATGCGGCTATGTATAGAAAATTTTTGAAAATTTTGGTGTGCGGACCCTACCCTTTGCCATTGATGTCAAAGGGGGAGTGAGGAGCAGTGAAAAATGAGGAATCCAACTAAGGGGGAGTTCCAGAAATTGTATATAAAGATAGAGCATCAGCCAAGGGGGAGCATAGTGTAAACACTTAGTCATTTTTCACTAAGTGTTGCCATCAATGCCAAAGGGGGAGATTGTTGGCAAGAGACACTATATGGATTCATGGTTGTTGTCATTGATGGCAACAAAGGTCATCCCACATATCCGCAAGTCATGGTGTGTCTCTACCGGAAGTCAGAATAAAGATTGTTGTGGTCCGGTGAACAAGAACAGAGCATGTGGCAAGGTCCGATAGATTGGTCCGGATCTCTCAGAGGAAGTGTCTTGGTGCAGTGCGGATTTGGGGAAGTCAAGAGGACTACCTTGAGTGGTATATTCCAAGGATTTAGCCTCCGGTGATGGACAAGGAAAAAGATATGAATAGTTGAGTACCGGATTCCTGAGAGACAGTGAAAACAGAGGAAGAACTGACTGACAGAGTATCAGACTACTTTCCGGATGTGTTACTGTTGATGATAAAGGTTGTGAAGGCATGAATCATGTTTGGCTGACATGATTAATGATATCTACAAGTATATGCTTGATCCGCATTACTTGGTGAGCAAGGATTCAGCCGACAGAACAGAGTTTGTAAGAAACTAGACTGTTCCGGATGCCGACTAGAAAGGTGATGAAATTACTTGTGTGGATATATATAGAGGATGGATTTAGTTGTGAAGGGTGTGGTGATGTCAAGATATATGCGAAGAAGAATAGAACAGAGCAGAAGTACCAAGACAGATCCGGTATGTGAAAGGATAGCAGAATAAAGAACAGAGAAAAGATGAAGTGCAGCAGATCAGTGTACTGAGCCTAACCGGAACTGAACTCCAGCATATGCAGATGCTTCCAATCAGTTCAAGACTGTGATTCTTATCACTTTGTAGACAGTGTGTCTTCTTGTAGGCAATGGGCCTCTTGTGAGCAGTGTGCTCGGGCAGTGAGCCCTAATTGGCAAGTGCCATTTTGTAATTTCCTATTCTTCTAACAGAGAATAATTTTGGGTTAATCACCCCGTGGTTTTCTCCCTTAACAGGGTTTCCACGTCAAAAATACTGTGTCATGTGTTTCTTATTTTATGGTAATGTTTTTGTGTTTGATTCAATGCTGCATTAATTAATAAGAAAGTTCAAAAAGGGAAATAATTAGGATAACTGATTCACCCCCCCCCCTCTCAGTTATCAACAAGCAATTCTAGTATTGCCACATTGCGATCAAATATCCCTTTAATGAATTGCTATAGCTGGACAATGTGTCCTTTTAGATATTCCTTCTTATCATTATCTCTTTTCAACATTTCTACTGTAACTTGATGCATATCCTCCCATTCACTTATGTGTTGTTCTCTTGTTGTATGCCTTAGGTCAAAATTGAGTCTTTTATATTCATCTAGTGTTATTTCTCGCTTAGCTTTCTCCTTCTGTGGTATGGCTAGGTTCAATGTTCTGGATCCATCTAGACCCCTTTGTATGGCTGACATGGTCCTAGCCTTTCTCTTTTCTTTCCTTGGCATTGTATCGCCTAATAGACTTTTGATGTCTATAGGTACTAACTGTACCTCCACCTTTTCTCTCCTTATCTCTACACCTAACCAGACCAGAGTTTCTTTGGTTCTTTCAGCAACCTTTTCTTCATTGATTACCTCTTCTTGAGTTGTTTCTACTTCTCCCTGCTCTTGTTGTTGCTGTTGTTGTTCTTGCTATTGTGGAGGAGGTTGTTCTTGTTGAGGGGTTGGTTCTGGTATCATTGGATCATTTTGTTGTCTAGATTCCTCCTCATTTTCTTCCTCTTCAATTTCTATATCCCCTCCACCTTCATCTTCTTCCTTTGGACCTTCTTTCCTTGATGATTCTTTTTCTTGATCTTCTTCTTTATCTGTTTGCTCTACATTTGTCATGTCTATATCCTTCGTTTGCTTTTCAGATTTATCTTCATCAATATTTTCTATGTTTTCTTTGCCTTCAAGTTTATTTCTTGCATCTTCTGCGGTTTCACCTTCCTTTTGTACTTGCTCTATATGTGTAGGTGAACCTACCACTGTATTATCCTCTTGTGTTTCCTTTTCTTGTTCTTTTTGTTTTCTATGTTTTGCTCCTCTTCACTTTGTTCACCATACATGTTCAAGATGTTTAATACATCTACACCAGAGGTACTAACTCCTATTTCTTCTTTGGCTTGAACAAGTGCTTCCTTTACTATTTCTTCAGGTGCCTCTTCTTTTTCAGATTCTTTAATTTTATGTGCTACATCTTGCACATCCTTTATTATTTAAGGAGAAACCAAGGTACCAAAAGGATCTACTATTCCTGATTCTTCTTGTACCATTTCCTACTTAGACATCGAACCTTGTTCAATTTCCATATTAGCTTGTGTGTCTTTCTCCTCCTCTTCACCTAAAAATTCATTGGATTCTTCTTCCTCTGCTCCAGTTTCTCTTCCTTTTCCTGAATCCACCTCTCTGACTTCACTTCCACTACTGTCATCTTCAATATGACAGTCTTAATAACTTACCTGGCTTCATGCATTTTTGACCCATGTAGCATTTCTTTATCCAACTCTATTTTTAGTTTAGCATATACTTTTCTTTTCTCTACTGACGTAGATGCACCAGGTATGTCACTCAATTTATCACCTACCTGCTATGCTCCTATAACTTCACTTTGTTTTGAAATTTCTCCTTTTGATATACCTATTGGTATTACTTTCATGACCTTTTGCCCTATTGACCCTTGAGCCGCTTGTGCTTGTTTTGCACTAGTATCATGACTTAATGATTTTGCATCTACAAATGTGCATGTTGGTACTGCTACTGTCACCCCTATTGCATAAGGATCCATTAATGCAACATTTTTATCTTTCTCAAGAATCTTAGCATCTACAATCTTCCTTTTCTTTTCATACAAGCATTGGAGATCATCATTATGCTCCCTAACTCTCTTTTTCACTTTATTTGGATATGTAATTTCTATTGCTTCAGCCTTAAGCTCCTCAATTCTATCTTTCAACCTTGTTTTTGAAAACAAGATAAGTGGTTCAGACAATGTCCAAAGATGTGTTCCATGGTTGTGACCAACCAGGCTCTCCAATGCGAGCAAGCCTAGCACTTTCATAACTATGGTGCAATAATTTATTATCTTCTTTAACCTCCGAGGGTACATAGATGTCTCCCATGGACCTCATTTGTTCAACTATTAATCTTTTATGAGCTCTCTTTCTTAGCTCTTTATCATTTTTACAGTCTGACCAAAAATCTTCAATATGTATTTGATGTTTGAATTTGGAGTCAAATGTATTTTGGAATCTAAGAAAGGGATCAAAGCTTTGGGCCAACTCAAATTCCTCAAATCCATAATACCTCAACTCCCTTTTTGAATAACTAGTAACCTCTTCACTGTAGCATGAGTATCTACCAATTGCCCAAGGTAATTTAAGATTTCCCCTATTAAACTTCTTCTTATACATCTTAGAAGCATTCAAATTCTCCTTGAGAACTCTAGAACAATTAATTTATTGGAAGGATACCTGGGCAACATGAAAGGTTTTCCTTCAAATCCCTTAGTTCTGATATAAGTAAAATTCTAAAATTGAATATACCAGGAACTGTGTAGACCAATTGTATCCTCTGCATCTTGAGACAATCTCTTATCTAGTTCCTCCCTTAAAATTCTAACCATGTATGTATAGAATACATCATTCACTAGAGCATACTTCCTCAATGCATTCTCTTCCTATATATCAGGGTAATGCTCATATACCAGCTTCTAATCTGGACCATTTCCTAAGATTCCAACCCTGTCTATCCCATGTATGAATGGTTGAACCTCTGTTGCACATGAATATAATATATATGAGGACAAATAGAAAGGCACCATCTTTTGCTTTCTCAACATTTCTTGTTTCCATATGGCTGTGATTATACCTTTAGCCCAGTGAATTTGGCCTTGTTCCTTTTTTTCCTTCCCTCATGAATTAGATAATAGTGAACATCCAAGGCTCACACTTAGTGCCATCTCTCAATCCCACTAGTCTGCATACCATTGTAATCATCAAGTATATTTCTTCCTTAAAGCATATTCTTTGCAGATTCTTGTGCACTCTTGCCACAACTTTGGCCTTATTTTCTGCACTGTACCAATTGTAGAAGATCTTGCTTCTATAGTCCCTCTCATTGTTGTTGAAATCTTCATTGTATTGATCTATATCAATATCCACCATTCTTTCATGTATTTCCAGACCAAATGTTCTATCAATCCCTTCTATGGATAGATCTGCAATGAGTCTATTGTGGAACATTATTTTCTTGGTAGCTGGGTCATACAAGTATATGCAATCTAGACACAAATCCTTAGCTTCCATAGCTAACAGAAAACCCCCAGCCCTATACAATCCACTCTCCCATAAACACCTCATGTCAGGCGTAGTGTTTGCTGCTATAATTTTCCACCACACATGATCTGCGTCATAATTTCCTACGTTTGTGTCTGTCCCCACTCCACTTGTACTGATTAATGATGGGTACCCTCAGTGTATTGGCAACTCCTCTTTCTCTATTTCTTTGTGCGGCTTCCTTTCTTTCTTAACTTCACCTCCTGTATCTACCTTTTTCTGCTTTGGGGCCATCCTCTAAAAAATGCATTATTTTAACCTACTGTTTTACCTTCCTACCTAGGGTTTTACTATGAATTTTTTATTTTTTTTACATTTTACCCTAACCTCCCATGTGTCCTTTCGTTTTGACTTTCACATTGTTAAACCCAACCCAGCTAATTAATAATTAAACATAGTAATTTAATGAATGTTTACATTTCAAAAATGAAATTACTGTAATTTACTTGCAAACTAAACTGTAACAGCATTTAAGATAAATACCTGTATCTATCAACAGCTCAGTCTTACATTGTTGACTTACTTTACCATTTTTACTCTATTCTAGCTTCTAGAATTCCGTCCCGTGATGAATTTTGTTCGATTTTCGAAGCAACTCTTCTTTCTGAAATTTTAGTTTTAACAGTACAAATTTGAAAGAAAAATAGCTTTTAATTTACCCTAACCTGTTGAATTTTACTCTTTTCAGTGTTAGATCAGCATTAATTACATAAATTAATACTCCTACAGCTTTGGCTTCTTATTTCACCATTTTATTTTAAACCTTCTATCCATTAGCTTGCTTTTTGCATACATCGCATTTTCCTGTATCTTTCTTTGTATATTGTTCTTTGTATGTCTCTTTGCATCTTTTCAATATACAAGCCTATATGCAACGAGTTATAAACAATGTTAACCCTTTTCCCTTTATATTTGCACTTGTATCTTTGGTTTGTATATCGCAAAGTATGTGACATAGATACAATCATACATACAAACAACCCATTCAAGTCCCCTTTTACCTTTTATCTCTTCGGCAATGTCTTTTATTTCTTTGTATATCAGGATTGTATATCGTTAACATACAATCGCCCAAACATATAAAGCCTTACCTTTATTTAACTTCTTTTGAAATCCATCTTGTATCTTTTGTTTGTATCTTTACTTGTATGTCAGCTTGTATATACGTCTATTGGTGCAATATACAACTTTGAGATACAACCTGTGAGACCCACTTTACTTTCCTACTTGTATCTCAAAACAACAATACTTGTATCTATTCTTAGATACAAACCTCCATACATGCAAACTCCTTTCTATAATCATTCCAAACTCCTCATCTTTTATAAGCCATAGTGCATAACCCTTCAGGTCTACACATGTATATAAAGTAAATGCATCTTCTTTAAATATACATTTAGGTATGATGCATCACTTACATCTAATTTAATTATCTTTGACTTCCACGTTGTATGTATATCTAAAGGTATAAACTCAAGTCATGCAACATACAAACCGTGAAACATACTTTAATAAAACCCCATTTTAGACTTTTTTAGGTCCATGACATGTATATTGCATTGTATTTCACCTTGTATCTTTACTTTGTGCCAAACATACAAACCGATATACAACATGTGGACTTAACCGATTATCCATCTTACTTCTGAATCCTGTCGGGTCTGACTTGTATGTAAATAATAAAACATTAACACCATGCATACAAAATACAATGATTCATAAACCCAACCAATTTATGCGACTAATACAATGACTCCACATATAAATGCCCTTGTACATACAACATACAAAACCTTCTTATATGCATTTTACCAAAAAACATGTATATCTTGCAGAATATTGAGAATTTTGAAATGGTTCAAAAGGCAACCCTCATTCATTTTTGACAAAGAATTCACCTCTATTCTACTTTGGTACTTAATGCTAGCTTTCTTCAATTTTCAACAAGGTTTGTAATCTTTCCCTCTTTTTCCCTTTACCACTAAGCAGACCCACATGCAAACAAAAACAACAGCCATAGCAGGGGTCCTCATTTTGCTAAGAGGTAAAATGGAGCATGTTGTGAGCTTCACAACAATTAGCAACCAACCAAAACAATTAAATTAAAACCATTAAAGAAAACTAAATGAAATAAATTCATAACCTCCAACTTTCTTTTCTGTAGATGATTACTCAGCTTGAGACTTAATGTATTCAATAAGGTGCATGAATCTCCCAATTGAGTTTAAGTGGGTGCACATGATTAATAATCCTCATCTTGAAAATAAGTTGAATAAACTAGTGACTGATATTAAACAACATAGTTGATGTCATTCCCTCATAGCCAACCGAATAGAACCTTGCTACTAGCAAGCGTCTATAGCCCTGACAAGGTTATCGTTACAATTCTCCTAAGTAGAGCCCCACTACCAACAAGCATCTATAGCCCCAGTAGAGTTACTTAGATGGCTTAATTTGGATTTTTAGTAAAATCCATTTTGTTTATTTACTTATTTTTTATATTTTGTGTAAGATAGAGACTTTATAAGATATTACCATTGTAACTTCACGATGCAAGGTGCGATCACTTGCTAAAATTAAGTTGAAAATTGTAATGGTAGCAAGGGTGACCTCTAATTTTTCACCTAACACCTACACTGGTATGTTCAACAAACCCAAGGATTTAAGGTGTATCATTATGAGAAACTTTCTTTGAATACTCAACCCACAGTTATTGAATACAAAATTTCAAAAGCCAAACCATTCCCTACATTCATGATAGTCACAACAAGTTATGCATAAGTTTTAAATAATTAACTTGAATATTTTGAATTTCCTATTATTTTCAGTGATTGTCAATCTACTCATGTATAATTCAAAACAAAACAAACATCCATGCTAAGGAAACACAACAGACAAACCAACACAACCACAAACAAAACCAAACAAAACCCAAAAAACTATACATTATTTACACTATGATACATAACATACCAACTACCCTCACCTCAAGCCTAAAAGTAATGTTTCAAATGTTGGCCATTAACAGGTAATGGCACATCCTCTCTAGTCAAGGTCTTGAGCCTGAACGTATTATCTCCTATTATCTCTAAGACTTGTAATGGACCCAACCATAATTTGTCAAACTTTCCATGATTTCCATTCTTTTCATGTGCTTTATCCCAGCACAACACTAAGTCTGATATTCTAAATGTTTTGACTCTTGCTCTTTTGTCAAACCATCTTTTGACCACTGCTTGATGTTTAGCAAACTTTTCAATGGCTTGATCTCTCTTCTCATCCAATTATAACATTTGGATTATCCTAGCCTCTCTGTGATCATCAAATCCTAAATCTTCATTAGCAAACTTCTAGACAAGTATTCTTAAATTCACTAGAAGTATGGGATCAGTCCCATAAACTAAGTGATAAGATGCATTGCCTAAGGCTAACTTAACCTTAGTCCTATCTATCCACTGTGCATACTTTAGCAATGTATTCCATTCTCTAGGATTTTTTACAATTAGTTTCTTGATTATATCTAATAAAATCTTGTTCGTGGATTTAGCTAAACCATTCCTCTGAGGATAATAATTTGAAGAAAATTTTAAAACTATCCCATATTCAAATGCCCATTTAGAAAATTTCAAAGAAGAAAATGCAGGGCCATTATCACATACCATCGAATATGGAGCTCCAAACCTTGTTATGATGTTTTCTTCAAGAAATTTGATGACTACCTTAGTAGTAGAGAACTTGCAACATGTGGTTTCAGTCCACCTTGCACAATAGTTAGTCACTGTCAATATAAACTTATGTCCTGCAAATGATGGAGGATTTGTAACTCCAATGAAATCCAAACCCCACTGTGCAAATGGCCTGGACTCAATGACGGGATGCAATGGATTAGCCTGATTCCTTCCCTTGTATGTTGTAGTTTGACATGTGTGATAACTTTGAATATGATTCTCTGTATCTTTAAACATTGTTGGCCAATAGTAGCCTGCTCTTAATATCTTATGCATACTAGCTAAATGAGAACCATGAGTAGTTCCATATTTATCATGCAACTCTGACAATACCTTATCTACTTCAATTCTATTTAAACATCTTAAATATATACCTTCATGGTTCTTCTTGAATAGAAGACCTCCTTATACCATATATCTCTGGGCTTTAATCTTTATATCTCTCCTCTAAGAAGACTTCATCTTACTTGGATATTTACATGATATCAGAAATGTATTCAAATCATCATACCAGCTTGATGCATCATTAGAGCTTAATAATACTACTACTTTACCAAATTTGGATCTGTGTTTGCTATGGTCTGTACTAATGCTTGTCCTCTAACCAACTTCATTGGAATGATCTCCATATCAAACTCTTGCAATATTGTAATCCATTTGGTTCTTTTCTCTCCAGGCTCATTCTACATTAGCAGCATTTTTATTGCTGCATTTGGTACTATGGCCTTGACTTGACTTCATAAGATGTAATCTCTAAACTTTTTTAACTCCTCTTACTAATGCAACTGCCTGTCTCTCTATGTCTAGATACTTTAGTTGTGCATCTTTTAGAGGTGCACTCATGAAGGCTATGGGCTTTTCTTCATTATCTTCTCCCTTTTGTGTCAATGCAGCTGCAACTGAGTGTGTAGATGCAAAAGAATATATGTAAAATGGTTTGGTATAATTTGGACTTGCTAACACAGGAACATCATAAATGGCATCCTTAATATCTTCAAATGTATCTTTGGCTACTGGTGTCCATTCTATCCTTGCATCTTTCTTGAGCATGGCATTTAATGGTTGCACAATCTCTGCAAATCTTGTAATAAACTTCCTAACAAAGTTAATCTTACCAAAGAAAGATATTAATTCTTTCTTACTATTAGGTAATTGCAATTTTCTTATTCCTTCTACTTTGTCAGGATCAATGGATATCCCTAATGTAGAGGCACTTGGATAGGAGGAAGATAGAACAAATTGACAAGGTTTACACTACACCAAAAAGCCCAAATCCAAGGTTCTTTGTACAAAAGTGGGAACAACAGTTAGATGCTCTAAATTCTTCATGGAGAAGGTGATTTTAGATGTTGTGGGACCCATTCCAATCATTGACAAAGGCAGACCAAACTTAGAACTAGTACTTCCTTCACAAACCCAAGATTTTGCTTGTAGCCCTAAAAAAGAGAACAATCCTTAATATCTTTTGATACAGATCTTCAAACACAGAACTTGGACAATTAGGAGATACCCATTTGGACTCCCTATCACATATCCAAAACTAGGGTAGGTTGTTTTGGACAGTATACCCCAACCTATAACTCCTCTCAGTGACCTAGAGCCCCAATTAGGCCTAAAATACAAAGAGACTCCCTTAAAATTTATGCACAAAACTTAACCAATCATTTAAACTTTTAGGACACATGCCAAAACTATGGATTTTGTGGGTTTTTTCCTCCTACAATCTGTTGTTCCCAAAAATACCTCTATGGTTCCTCCAATTGGCTTAATACATGGTCATATCAAGCCTACTCCATCAAATCTTGCAAACAACAATTCTCCCTCTCCTGCAAACATCCCAAACACTTAAAATGCAAATGAACACACCCATCCCACTAGTCTTATGTCCTTGAAAGATAGTGGAATGGTCAATCTCTCATCGTTTGGAGAAAACCCTTGTTTAGGTTTTAGTAAGACTGTTTTGAAAGAAAATCTTATGTCTCCCTACAATGCAACTATCAACACTCCTAAACCACTTCAAGTGATAACCAACTCCATTATTCAACAAATCAAATCATGAACAAATGCATACAATAGAGTACCTGAGGATTGTACGAACTGTACCAGCGTTTTCTTTAGGGAAACAAGGTTCTCTTAATGAGCAGTCCTAGAGTTATGGTTATAAAAAACTCCTTAGTGAATGTTAAGAAACCAAATAGGACTTTATTTCAAGTTAATCCTCCACTCTCAAGTTAATCCTCCACTCTACTCATCCCACACATTTTGGGCTCATGAATGTTCTGTATAGATGAATAGTACGGACTGTTTCTTCAGAAAATACAGAAAAGACAACAAAACAACAGAGAATTGATGTTTTTATTGCATAGAACTCCTTGCACCACCTACATTTCTCTTGTTCAAGGGTATTTAGCCTTGTATACACCTTGACAACCTCATTGAAGATAGTTTGGTCGATGATGGAAGCCATAACTACTTTGAACTTCCTTGTGCAGTTTGAAACTTCAACTAATTACCAGTTTGTTTGCATAGGCATCGGTGTTTATGAGTCTTCAAACACCTTTGCAATGTAATTAGGCCTTGGATTAGGCACTAGATTCTTTGACTCTATCCTAGATGCCTTAACAAGGCTTACAATATGAAGTTTATATGACTGCCCTATCACTACCTCCTATACAATGTATGATTTTATGATTGCTTATTACAAACATGGCATCATAGCTCTTATTACAACATGAGAATGGTCTCCAAGACCTTATGAAAGAAACAAAACAAAATGAACAACAAAAAAAAGACATGAGTCTTTTGGCCTCCTTGGTGCTCCTGTACCATAATCCTCGGGTGGAGAGAGAACTCAAGTCTCTTGAGGAAGTAGATCAACAACTGTGACACCATGCTTCAAGATGTCTTCTTCACTCATCCAAGTGGTATCTGCAATGGGTAAGCCACTCCATTTGACAAGGAAGTATTTGTATGTCTTATTTCTAATCTTCTTCAAGACCTTGGTGTCAAGAATGCATTCTAACTTCAATGGTTGATTGGGTGGAAGACCCTTAACCCATTCTTCATCTCCTACTGTTGTCATATCTACCTTTGAATCTACATTATGATCACCTTTGAAAGGAAACAAGTCTGAAACATTGAAGATAGGATATATGGCCAAGCCTTGAGGAAGCTCAATCTCATAGGCATTGGTCCCAAACTTGTGCACAATCCGGCATGGTCCTATCTTCTTCATGAGGAGTTTGGTTGGTTGCCCCTTTGGAAGTCTCTCCTTCTTCAAATGTGCCATGACCAAATCCCCAACCTTGTATTGTACATCTCTCCTTCTCTCATTGGCTTTCTCCTTGTACTTGTCATTGTTTCTTTGAAGAGTTTCTCTTACATTATCATGGATGTCCTTCATGGCCAATGCAAAGTCCTCACCTTGAGCACTTTTCCTCTCTAATCCATGTAGATCTCTAAATTCAAGAATACCTCTTGGGTGAACACCATAAACAATCTCAAATGGACTCCTTCTTGTGCTTCTATTGGTGGAATCATTGTAAGTAAACTCAGCTTGAGGGATGATCATATCCCATACCTCTCCATGTTGTTTGGTAAGACACCTGAGAAGATTTCCCAAGGACCTATTCACCACCTCAGTTTGGCCATCAATCTAAGGGTGATAGGATGAAGTAAATGACAATTGAGTGCCCAACTTCTTCCACAAAGTGCGCCAAAAGTGGCCTACAAAATTTGGATCCCTGTCAGTCACAATGTTAAGAGACAAACCATGGATTCTAACAATTTCTTTGAAGAACAAACCAACAATGTGTGAAGCATCATTAATGCATTTACATGCAAGAAATGAGCCATCTTACTGAATCTATCCACCACAAAAAATATGCTATTAAAGCCTCTTTGAGTCCTAGGAAGACCCAAAACAAAATCCATGCTAATACTTTCCCATGGCCTATTAGGAATAGGAAGTGGCTGATATAGACTAGCATTAGATGAAGTACCATTTGCCCTTTGACAAATACTACAACATTCAACAAATTTTCTGATATCTGATTTCATTTTAGGCCAAAAATAAAACCTCTTCACTTGATCCAATGTTTTATCTAGCCCAAAGTGACCTCCTAGTCCACCACAATATTTTTCCTTTATGATGTTCTCCCTCATGGAACACCTAGGAACACATAGTTAGTTGTCTTTGAACAACAACCCCTGCTGCAATAAAAACTCAAAAAAATTAGAATGCTAAGAGTCTAAAAATTGTGAACAAACTTCATATACCTCCTTGAAATCTTCATCATCCTGATACATATGTTTGAGAGCATTAACCCCTACACTTTGCAACTTAATTTCTTGAACCATACACACCCTTCTACTCAATGCATCTGCCACTTTGTTGGCCTGCCCCTTCTTGTGTTTGATTGAAAAAGTATATGCTTGGAGTTGTTCAACCCATTTCATATGCCTATGATTGAGTTTTTCCTATGAATTTAGAAAACTAAGTGCATGGTTGTTAGTATAAATAATAAATTCTTTAGGCAAAAGATAGTGCCTCCATTTTTTCAAATCTTGCACCATTGCATACAATTCCAAGTCATAAGTAGAGTACTTTCTCTTAGCATCATTCAATTTTTCACTAAAGAAAGCAACAGGCCTACCTTCTTGACTTAGGACAACCCCTATAGCAAGGTTGCTAGCATCACATTCCACCACAAACAACTTGTTAAAGTTGGGCAAAACAAGAATGGGTTGTTGTGCTACCTTTTGTTTCAGAATTTCAAAAGAATCATTGGCTACCTTTGTCCAAAAAAACTTACATTTCTGCCCCCCTTTGATGGTATCCAAAATTGGTGCACAAATATGACTAAAACTTCTTATGAATTTCTTATAAAATGTTGCCAAACCATGAAAAATTTTCACATCACATGTTGTTTTTGGAGTTGGCCATGACAAAATGGCCTCTACCTTTGCTGGACCCATCTTCAAACTACCTTGTGAAATCACAAAACCAAGATAGGTGAGTTCTTCCTTCGTGAAGACACTCTTTTCCATGTTGATCATCAATTGTTCATCATGTAACTTCCTCAAAACCTGATCCAAATGTTGCAAATGCTCTTCCTTAGTCCTGCTAAAAACAAGAATGTCATCCAAGTATAACACAACAAATTTGCCAATGAAATCTTTCAACACTTCATTCATGAGACACATAAAAGTACTTGGGGCATTAGATAGACCAAAAGGCATCACCAACCACTCATAATGACCCTCATTTGTTTTGAATGCTATCTTCCATTCATCCCTTTGCTTTATCTTAATTTGATGATACCCACTCTTAAGATCAATCTTAGAAAAATATCTAGCCCCTCCCAAATAGTCCATTAAGTCCTCAATCCTTGGCATAGGGAGCCTATATCTTATGGTAATCTTGTTAATGGCTCTAGAATCCATACACAACCTCCATTTACCATCCTTTTTAGGGGCTAGGACTATTTGGACAGCACATGGGCTAACACTCTTCCTTACCAATCCCTTGTCCAACAATTCTTGCACTTGCTTGGCAATCTCTTCATTTTGAGAAGGTGTCATCTTGTAGGCTTCTTTGTTTGGAAACGTAGATCCCAGTATGAAGTCAATTTGATGGCTTATGTCCCTAATAGGTGGCAACTCATTAGGCATTTCTTCTACCATAATCCCATTGGTCATGATGTTAGTCATAAACAAGCATAGAATAAGAGTACACATTAACATTTATTCATCTTGAAAGATCCAATGAATTTAGAGAATTCATAATCCCAAGTCTCCGGTGATTAGGTCTTAATCGTTTGATGTTAATCAAAGGTTAATGTGAGTTGCTGTTTCCATTTTGGGGCCTTACGTGAAAGTTCAACATCATCATGATACTCCTGCAGAAATTCTTTACAGAGAAGTCATATTATACAGTTATTTGATGAAATGATGTAGAAATACTTCAATCTTTGCATGATATTCTTAATTATGCATGCTCTGTGCTTAAATATGCTAAATATTTGCAATTATCTACGAGATGTCCATATATTTGTGTTATTTGCTTAAGATCATCAATTGTTTGCAATTATGAGGAGGAAATGCTTTGAAATTTAAAAGAAATTAGAAGAAATGCTTCAAATTAAAGTTGAACCTTTAGCTTTTGAGCCATATGTATATTAGATAGTATCATGAAGAGAAGAAACCAAACCATATTTTCACTAGGACATTCCACAGCTAGATATAGTTGATGCTAACTTCAAAGGAATTTGTATGAAGACAACACATGTAAGTAAACATGCACTCCAAGGGACGTAGCAAATCACCACATATGTCTAGAATTCATACACTAATTACTCAAGATTTACTATGAATTATAATCAACACAATCTTCTCATTCATTAAGCATGCAAAAATATAAATGTATGCAAAAACCTTGAAATGAGCTCTGAATGTTTCAGTAGATGGATTTCAATTAAGTTTCTGAATATTTACAATAAGGCATCCCATCACCTTTTATAGAACAAGGTGAGGAATCCGTTACAAAAGATTCATGATATTGATTTATCAATGCATATCTACGGTCACCATTCTCTTTGACTTTGTCAAACCTATCAAAAGTGGCACAAGTTGCCAGCTAGCAACTATCTGGATTACTTACGCTTATATCTCCCTTTATGATGTATCCTCATCATGCTCCTTGTCTGATTCATGTGGATCATTATCATGCGCATCACTTCCCAAACTTTCACTATCCTGATGATGATGACGCTGCATATGAGGCTACATGCTGCTCCGGATCTGCTCATATGATTGCACAATTTGATCTATTCCTCTGCCATCCTAAGTCTTTGCTTTGATGATGGCATGTTTGTGTGCCTCATATTTGTTTCTACTGCTATCCAGTTTGTCTTTCCTATCCCGCAGTGTCTCATTGTATTTTTCCATCTTGACCTTGATCCTCATTATTTTATCTATAACTTCTTCTATCAAGTGGACAAGTGGATCATCTACTAATGATTGGAAGTTGTCATGTAAAGCTTTGATGGCACATTCCTCATCTTGATTTTCTATTTTCCCTTCCACTTTTCCTTCCAATGTTTCCAATATTTCGGCCTCAACAGCCATTAAATCATGTAACTTCATGCTGATATCTCTCAGTTTGTTACTGCATCTCCTGAGCACTCCACATTCAAATTGAATGTCCTTATACCAGATGTCAATCAATAGGGCGGTATTACTATTTAATACCTGTTTATTGATAAGCAGCTAAGGATTTATCCTCTTTATTTCTCCCAGGATGCTTAGTACGTTTTCCAATTTGTAAGACCTTTTTCCTGTCTACATTTGCAATTTGTCTACTTTAGTCCTGGAGTCACTAAGAGTGCTCCACCTCTTCAAGGACACCTTTACCATTTCTTTAGCATCATCCAATGTGGATGACATCCATTTCCTTAACACAGATGCCTCATGTTTCATGAGGTCTAATTTATTTACCTCCTCTTGAGAAATAGCAGTCAATGGGACTGCATGTTTGGTTGAAGTTTCTTCGGTATTAGTTAGCCTTATTATGTATGCATGCAACTAAGCAATGTGCTCTTTGTGTTGCTTATTTTTCTCTTTCTCTCTTTTCACCTTTTGAATCAAAGAATCAATAATGTCTTTTCCCTCCTGACCCTCTTGGTCTTCATTGGCAAAACCTAGATCTACTGTGCTGATTTGAAACTCATCTAAGGTAATTTTACCTTTCTCCTTCTCCACAGTGGGTACTGCAATCTGTGCAGTCCCTCTCCCAGTTGTTGGATCTCTTTTAATGGCTAAATTCATTCTTGATTTCCTCTTGGGTTTCATTATATCCCTGGAGAATAAGGTGGACACATCAAATTCTTGAATTTCAAAATCTTCTTCTGCACTTACCTCCTTTTCCAACCACGGAGGCACCTGATCATGTTTTTTTGCATCATCACGATGTCCACCTGTGTCTCCTGTTTCTACCAACAGATGCAATGGAGATGGTGATTTTCTCAATTCTTCTTCTTGATGCTCACTTTGTTGTTGATCCTGTGGCACATCCTCCTGTTGAGGGACTTCTTTCTGCGGAGGAGCATCTTCTTGGGGTGGGGGATCATGTGTTGTATCTATATGTTGATCATGATGATCATGATATTTTTCCGTCATTACTTCATCTATTTTCAACTCTTCCCCTTGTGGAGGTTCATTTTCACTAACGGACATTATGGCATCCTCCTTTGGCTTTTCTATTTCTTGTTACATATCCACCACACTGGATATTGTGGAGTCTCCCTGAGGTGCTAGCATTTCTTCTGAAGCCATTATTTGTTCCGCACTTGTACTGTCAACCTCCTGAGCTTTGGCAGTAGGATCTTCTATTATTTTCTCCTCATTAGCCGCCTTCTTTCAAACTTCTATCATGGCAGGCTCCATAGATGCACCTTGTGCGATTGCTGGGCTTACTTCTGAAGTATGGCTCTTTGGTTCTGCCACCTTTATTTCTTCTACAGGGTGTCCCCTATCAGGTGATCCTGCTGGATGTTCAGGATTCACATCCTATTTCTCTGTTAGGTCCACTATTGTAGGACTTGTCACTTGGGTAATTAATGTTTCCAGCCCCATTTCCTGAGCTATCTACTCTGGGCTCTTTTCTTGTTTTGCCTCCACTTGCTTCATCTCCTCCAGTATAGTTTGAATTGGTGGAGACTTGTAAGGGGTCATACTTGTACCAGTAGCAAGTGTTTCCATCTTTTGTGCAGTCACTTCCTGTACAACTTCATCATTAGACAAATTTATTGTTTCGTCTAACGAGATGTGCTCTGCTTCTACTTGAGAAGTTTCTTTCATCTGTTCCTTTGCAAGTTTAGTTTTGAACTTGACGATGGTAGGAAGTGGAATATTATGCTGAAGTTCCTTAGGCACTTCACTACTTGCCCCTTGTAATAATGTAGGGGGTTGTCTTATTTCACCTCTCATAGAGGTTCTTTGTTTCTTGGGTGGGGTAGACACCACCACCTGTGGAGCTCTTCTTTTCCTCTTTATTATCAATGGAGCCTCTTCTTCTTCAGGCTCTTCCTCCATGAGGATATCCTCTTTATCATGTTTCCTTGAGGATTGACCTTCTTCTAGGGTCTTTGTAATTCCAGCCTCTGCTGTCTTACTCTTCTTGGACTTTTCTTTCCTTGTCCTTGGAGGGGATGCTGATTCTGATCTAGATCCTGATGCTGCTGCCTCCTCAGCCACAAATACTACCTTTTCGATAATAACCCCTTTGGGTTCTTTATCTACCTTCTTGCCCCTTGGGGGTCTTTTGCTCTATTGTTGTGGTGGAGGGAGTCTATCTCCCTTAGTCTTCCTCTTTTCATTCAGGAAGTCATCAAACTCATCCCCAGGAATATCCTGCCCCTTCTTCTTGTTGTCCACCATAATGGCAACACCCTTCTTCTTCAATGCCTCTATCTGTTCATCAACCCAAGCTTGGGTTAGTTGCATGGTCCTGACAATGAAGGGGTCCAAGGATATATCTTCCTGTATAGTGAGGTCAGGTGTAGAGATGGTATCATTATATATTTTCTTCTACTCATACTCATCTGCAATTATCCTGCCATCATCCTTCTTTAATTGTTGAGGGATGGGGATGCAATCAAAGGTTTTGATTTGATTCAATGTTAACCTTTGATACCTTCTTCTTCTTGCTTCTGCTTCATCCTCGCAGTCAGCCCATAAATCCTCTAGGTGCCTCTGATGAATAGGCTTTCCTACTATTTTCTGCATCTTGCCATAAGGATCATATGGTCTGGTCATTGGAAAAGGTTGCAGATTCATCTTATTCAAGGTGATCATCACCTTCTTTATGTGTTGGGAATCTGGGCACATATACCAGCCAATGGTGACTGGAAACAAAATCGGTGGCAGTTTCTTGGCATCCTTGTACGTTTTTATCATTGTGGAGCCCTACCTAATGAACTCCATTACTATCACTGCATCAGTGGGATACCTTAGCAGCATGAGAGGATGCCCCTCGAAACCTTCAATCCTTATGTAAGAAAAGGTGGCAAACTGTATGTACCAGGCTCCATGCCTGTAGATAATTTCTTGAGCTTCCATGCTCAATCTCTTTGTTCTGTCCTCCTCCATTGTCCTCACCAGATGCATAGAGAATGCATCATTGACCAGTTTATAGTCTTGGAGGTAATTGGTTCTTTGTAGCTAGGGATGATGATCCCAGATATGCATAGCATTAACTGTTCTTGTGACTTTCCCATCTGTGACCAGTGCATCAAATGTGCCTTTATAAGCACATGAGTAGACAATATATGAGGTCATATAGAAAGCACAATTTGAATCTCCTAGGTTCATCAGCTGCTCATGCAGAGCATCACTTATTAGCTGGCCCCACAGTGGCTTGATATCTAAATATAAACACATCATTATTATACCATACATCCAGTCCTTGAAACTACCAGCATCAGGCTAGCCTATTACTCTATTCAGTAGTGCAATCATATACTAATATTCATCTGCAAAATCATATTTGAATAGATGCACAAGAAGTTTGGCTGCTGCAAGATATGTACTGTTTTCAGCCCTCCATTGATACATGTTCTTCCTAGCTGATTTCTTATTGTTTTCATATTCCTTCGCTGACTTCTTCAGATCCACACTTTTGACCTTGCTACCCAATGGCAATCCAAAGGTCTTAGAAAGACCCTTGATGGATAGGTCTGCATATATCCTCCCATGCTTCATCACCTGCCTTGTCTCTGGGTTATAGTTCTAGGCACACTCTATGACCAGCTCTGGAGATTCCATGGAGTATGGAAAACTGGCAGCGTTCCACATTCCGGATATGAAAACTGCATCCAACACAGGACTCTTGTTATTCTCACCATTCAGCCTAGCTGACCAGGCTTCCAAATTGGTACTCCCCTGATGGGTATCTATGATTACACCGTATTTAAACAGGATGCCCCTCTGAGACGAGAACATGGGCTTACTGAATTCTTCTTGACACGTAATGAACCTCTCGTTAGCCATGGGTACCTACAATTAACAAAATCCCATCTTACAATGGGTATATACATGCATGCTTATAACAATTTATCTTTAATATTCATCATGCCTATTACATTCATTCAGCATAAGTCCATCATGGGGATGCGTAAACTAGACCTATAACATCATACCTGACTGTTACAGAAACAACATGATGAGGGTTTCATTTACTTACCTGGTTATACTAATTTCTTTTTATATCAATGGAATTCTAAAAGTGCTCTTAATTCTTGCTAATGATCTCACGCTTTCTGCTGTTTACAAACTTCGCTCATCGTAATATCGCCTGCAGGAGGATATGGAAGCTATGCTCTATAAAAAGTAATTTTTTTGCATGGTAAACATGAAAATGGCATTAGATTTACCTTTTAACCTTGCAACTAGGGTAAATTTAGGGCAAATCCCAACAGATTAGATTTTATTTATTGATTTTCTACACAGCAAGTCAGGATTTTCCCAGGTGTTCCATTGGGTTTAATGATCAGTGGGAACCACCTACCATGTCTGCGCGCATTTAATGTTAATGGTGGCAATGGGAGTGGGGTGATATCTAAACGGCAGGATGATATTTGAAAACGTCAGGTTATGTTTAGATATCGGGTGATGTTCGCGCCATTAGGCCGTGCTTTAAACGTCAAGAGGATATTTGAAAATATCAGGCTGTGTTTTTGGATGATGATGATGACCGAAGTCATTCTTTTCTAACTCTTAGGATATCGGGGTGATGTCATCCAGATATTCATTCATTATATCAGAAAGGCATCATGACATCATCATCATGTTATGCGAACATGATCATGTTTAGAAAATATCTTGCCGAGAGGTAAATATGATGATGATGCCATCGTCATGTTTGTTTCTTCGTTTATCAGACTTAGATGACATCATCAGGATATTGGCTTAGGGTGATATTTCACAGTAGGAGGATATTAAGAAATATCAGGTTACATTTGGAAATATGACACTTGCGAAATGTAAGGTTGTTTGACGGGTAAGGGTCACCATCACTTAAAGTTGACGTCTGGATATTTGGACCGCATGATCTATCAGGTGATGTACCAAGATCAAGATGATCTTCAATAACATGACTGAGGTTATAAAATATGATCCTCCTCCTGTGAATATCAGGTTTGATGAAAACTTTGACTGGTCACAACTCTCACATCTTGATGAATATCAGGGTGATGTAAAAGGCAAACCTGCATGGAATTTAATGCTCTTTCTAAATATGAGGTCATAGAAATGAAATACAAATTTTGACAAACTGACCTCATAATGATGACTTACCTCATCCTGATTCTACATGATGATGCACATGACTTACTTTTACCAAACCACCAGAAAGCAGACAACACAAGCCAAGCCAAAAGTTGGGTCCCTGTTTTGCCAAGTCAAAATGGGGCGTGTTGTGTAACCACACAACAACTTGCCACCAAAGAAAACAAACAAATTCCAATGATTCAAGTGATGTGATCACATTCATCCATAGTATTCTAAGTCTTCCCAAGCATAAGCATCATGATCTTCTGAATGATAAAACTTCATCATGGTAACAATGCTAACAAAGGATCACGTGTGTGCAGATGATTAATTATCCTCATCTTGAAAGCAAGTTGAAAACATAAGTAACTGGTGTTAAACTACATAGTTCGAGATCATCCCTCATAGCTGACCTGGATAGAGCCTTGCTGCCAGCAGGCGTCTATAACCCTGGCAAGGTTATCTATACAATCTCCCTAAGTAGAGCCCCACTGCCAGCAGGCGTTTATAGCCCCGGTAAGGTTACTTAGATGGCCTAATATTATTGTTTATATTTTATTTTTTTATATCATATCATTATGTTAGCTCATTTGTACAAGGTATAGTCACTTGCAGCTTTAGGTTGGAGATTGTATTGGTAGCAAGGGAGTCCCTTTAGATTTTTCACTTCCTATACTTGTGTGTTCAACAAACCCAAGGCTGTTAGGTGTTTCATTGTGATTGATTCACTTTGACCAAGAAAAGACACCCTGATGAAAGGATATCACAAACCTGATCATGATTACTTCTTAAGGTGAATCATAACCTATATCTAAATTTGATCTCATCACTTGAATCCTCACAATTTAGTTATTTTCTGGGGTGATGAAGTGCATCATCCTGACTTACCAAAACAAAACTCAATGCACAAACAAAACAGGACAAAAGAACACTGTACAAACAACTATACACATGCACAATATGATATACATGACTGTCATGGAGTCACTCAGGCCTGGAAATAATGCTTGAGGAACTGTCCATTGACTGGCAATGGGACATCCTCACCTATCAGGTTCTTAAGCCTATAAGTGTTGTCTCCTAATATCTCAAAAATTTGAAAGGGACCTATCCATAATCTATCAAACTTACCATGGTCACCTTTCCTTTCATGGGCTTTATCCCACATCAGGACTAAATCGGATATCCTGAAAGCTTTAACTCTAGCCCTCTTGTCAAACCAGTGTTTGACAATAGCTTGATGTTTTGCAAATTGGTCAATTGCTTGACTCCTTTTTTCTTCCAGGTGCATCAACTGAAGCAACCTGACTTCTTGCTTATTGTCTATGCCTAGGTATTATTGGGCAAACTACAGAGTAGGAATTTTCAAGTTTACAGGGAGGATAGGATCCACCCCATATACCAATTAGAAAGGTGAGTTTCCTAATGTAGTTTTCATTCTAGTTCTATCCACCCATAAGGCATATTTCAAAAATGAGTTTCATTCCCTAGGGTTCTTCTCTATCAATTTTCTTATGATATTCAGTAAATTCTTGTTGGTGGATTCTGCTAATCCATTCCCTTGGGGATAGTAGTTGGATGAAAACTTAAGTATGATCCCATGATCAAAAGCCCAACTTGACAATTTAGTTGAAGTGAAGGAAGAACCATTATCACTTACCAAAGCATAAGGAATTCCATACCTGGTAACAATGTTGCTCTCTAGAAATTTAATGATGTCATCTACAGTACAAGTCCTGCTACTGACAGCCTCAGTCCATCTGGTACAATAATCAGTAATGGTTAGGACATACCTATGGCCTAAGGAGGATGGGGGATTGATTGGTCCTATAAAGTCCATTCCCCATTATTCAAATGGGTACTCTTCCATCACTAGCTGCAAGGGCTATGCAGCATACTTCTCTCTATTGGCAGCAACCTGACATACATGACAACATTTAACATGATCAGCTGTATCTTTGAAAATTGTAGGCCAGTAATATCCTGCTTTGAGGATGGCATGTGTTATGGCCAAGGCTGATCCATGTGCCGTTCCGAACTTGTCATGTAACTCTGACAGGACCTTCTTTGCTTCTGGCTTTTCTAAGCATCTCAGGTATATTCCTTCATAATTCTTCTTGAATAAGGTTCCTCCCTTCATCATGTATTTTTGGGATCTTATTTTCAAGGCTCTTCTCTGTGAAGCTTGCATTCTTGATGGACATCTTCCGGTGATCAGGATATGCCTGATATTCGAATACCACTCTCTATTATCTTTCTCATTAATAACGTACTGCTGACTAGTGATGTTAGGGTCAATCTCAGATATTATTTGACTCAGAGCTTGTCCTCTTACCAACTTCATTGGTGTAATTTCTATGTCATACTCTTGTAATACAGTAATCCATTTGGCTCTTTTCTCACCAGACTCACTTTGCATCAGTAGCATCTTCACTACTGCATCAGGCACTACGGCAATTACTTTGCTTCTCAGTATGTAGTGTCTGAATTTCTTTACTACTCTGACCAATGCTAGTGCCTGTCTCTCAACATCTACATATTTCAATTCAGCATCCCTGAAAGGACAACTCATGAAAGCAATTGGTTTCTCTTCTTTCTCTTCATTTCTCTGAGTAAGCACTGCTACAGATGTATGTTCTAAAGCAAATGAATAGATGTAGAAATCCTTTGTATAGTCTGGACTGATAAGGACAAGAGCATCAGAAATGACCTTCTTTATATCTTCAAATGCAGCTTTGGCCTCTAGTGTCCACTCGATTTGTGCATCTTTTTTCAACATGGCATTTAGTGGTTTGACAATCTTAGCAAAGCCGGTGATGAACTTCCTTAGAAAGTTTATCTTACCAAAGTAAGATTTAAGTTCTTTCTTGCTTCCTGGAAGTTGTAACTTCATAATAGATTCCACCCTGTCAGGGTCAATGATAATTCCATCTTCTGTGATTAGGTGGCCTAGTAACTTTCCTATTGTCACCCCAAATATGCACTTCTTGGGGTTTAGCGATATTCCATACTCTTCACATTTTCTTAATACATTTCTGAGATCAGTTACATGGTCACTCCTCTCTTTGGAGAACACTGTTAAGTCATTCATATAGATGACTATACACTTTCCTATTAAGCCTCTAAAGGCTATGTCCATTGCTCGTTGGAATGTTGCTCCAGCATTTATAAGTCCAACTAGCATACGTCTATATGCGAATATCCCCCACTTTGTGGTGAAGGCAGTCTTTAGTCTATCAATCTTGTCAACCATGACCTGATTGTATCCTGAAAAGCCATCCAGGAAGGACATCATTTTAGCTCCATTTACAATCTGTAGAACTTCATCTAATGATGGCAAGGGATAATTGTCCTTTTCTGAAGCTCGGTTCAGGTTCCTGAAATCTACGCATAACCTGATATCTCCATTCTTCTTTCTGACAGGAACTAGATTAGCAACCCAGGTGGAGTGCCTCATAGGAAAAATTATCCTAGCATTTAACTTCTTGACTTCTTCAAGAATTATTGGTTCAAGCAAAGCATTGACTAGCCTCTACTTCTATCTGAAAGGTTTAGCATCTGGCTTAAGAGGTATAGTGTGAGTTATGACTAATGTGTCATACATCTTCAGCTCATCATAAGTCCATGCAATTACATGGATGTAATCTTTGAGGGCCTGAGTTATTCCTTCTAACTCTTCTGGTGTGCAAACCTTACCAATCAGTACATTTCTCTTGTCTTCATTTTGTCCACTATTCACTTGTAAATATTGACCTCCATCTGCCTTGGACAAATCCTTCTGTTTAAGCATATTATCCAAATCAAAGGCTCTTTCTAATTCAATCACACCTTTGGGAATCCTATTGCTAGGCAATTCCAATATTTCATCTTCTTCCCAGACATGATCTTCCATACCATTCTCATCTATGATTTGGGCATCAAATACATCTCTGTTTGAGATGAAATCCAAAATGTGCTGGTCATCATTAAACACCTAGAGGTTGGTCACATTATCAGGTACTGAAGGTACTGACACCAGTTCTACTAAAAATCTCTTTAGACCTGATATAGATAGTGGCTCCAATGTACTGGCAGCCTGGGCAAGTGCATCTGCTCTATGGTTTTGTTCTCTTGGCATGTGGGTGATATTAAAGGCATCAAAGTCCTCAATCAGGTCCCACACTCTATGCCTGTAGTTAGATAGCTTTCTATAGTTACAAGAGTAAATTCCTCTTACTTGCCTCACAACTAGTTCTGAATCTCTGAAGACATGCAGAATCCTTACTTTTTTCTTATGAACAAACAGTATCCCATGAATCAAAGCCTCATACTCTGTTACATTGTTAGTACAGGGGATTTATAATCTGTATGCTGCCAGATAGGATTTTCCTGATGGATCAATGAGGTCAATTCCTACCCCAGCGTCCTGCTTGGACTTGGATCCATCAAACCTTAGGATCTAGGGTTTATCTTCGGCATTGGCACGTGGGTGATATTAAAGGCGTCAAAGTCCTCAATCAGGTCCCACACTCTATGCCTGTAGTTAGATAGCTTTCTGTAGGTACAAGAGTAAATTCCTCTTACTTGCCTCACAACTAGTTCTGAATCTCCGAAGACATGCAGAATCCTTACTTTTTTCTTATGAGCAAACATTATCCCATGAATCAAAGCCTCATACTCTGTTACATTGTTAGTACAGGGGAACTGTAATCTGTATGTTGCCAGATAGGATTTTCTTGATGGATCAATGAGGTCAATTCGTACCCCAGTGCCCTGCTTGCACTTGGATCCATCAAACCTTAGGATCCAGGGTTTATCTTCGGCAGGATACTTAGCTGAACCTTCCTTTTTCCTTGCAGCTCTGGTTGCTGCTCCGCCTGATATCCACTTTAATTTAGGGATGTCATCATTTTCAAGTTTCTTCTTTCCTCTCATTTGTGAGCCTGATGGCTTTTCTATTTTCTTTTTCTCATCAGTAGGAGGATGATCCTCTGGATCTGCAGCTATATGCCTTTTCAAAATGTGTAAACATAGTGAACAAGTTGTTTCTGAGTGAGGTGCCTCATGCAACCTACACCAACCTTTAATTAAGACCTCCTGGAGAGATCTATGTTGTTGTGTCATCTTCTCTATTTCTTTTACTAGAAATTCTTCAAACTTAGTCAGGTTACTACCTTTGTCTTCATCTGACAATTCATAATCTGGCTCCACAAAACAATCACTCCCAAGGGTGACTTTTTCTTTCTTCTCATCATTTATCTGGTCATAAACCAAAACTTCTTCTGTTCTCAGGATATGATCCTCATCATGATCCATCAGCTCTTCTATTCCTGCAGAAGACAGATAAGAATTAGTATCATCATCATCATCAGATGTAGCATTTACCTCAGAATATGATGATGATGCCTCACTGCATGTTTGCTCTAGCATCATAATAGCTAAACATGTTTCACAAGTTCTTTCTGAATGTGCTTCATTGTGTAATTTGCACCATCCATCAATCAAAATATCATTAGCAGGTATATTCAACAATTGACAATGCCTTACTTGGTTGGATAAATGCACCTCAAAGTCTCTGAAGCGATCTATTTCGTTCTCATTATCAAGATTATTATCATGTTCTATGACTGGTACATCCTCCTGATGATCATCATCATGATGAAGACGGAAGTCAAGCATCAAGATCTCTTCTATTTTAATAGTCTGTGGCTTGATGCAATAAACTCCAGGCTCTATGTCTACGTACATGATCTCATTTGTTCTATTGTACTCAGTGATCATATGCTTCATTCTAGGCTCAGCATCAATCTTGATCTGGTTAGGTATACCTTTCCATGGTAACCACATGTGACTGAAATCTGTGGACATATATCCATTAAGTGTTTTGGACCGGTCTCAGCTAAGCAACATCCCATAAGTATCAAGTATGTCAACTACCTGAATGTCAATGTAATACTAGATCCTAGGATCAGATGCTAATTGCATGTGGATATGAGTCAACTCCCCTACTACACTTACTTCTATTTTGTCTAGCTATGTCACCTTTTTTAGGGATTTAGCAGGATGCAGTCCTAATTGGATATTGACAAGGGCATAACATCCGTGGAGGACCCTAAATCCACCAAATAGTTGTGTAGGTTCTTGCTGAACATTCTTATGGTGAGGAGGAATGGAGGTGATTCAGTTTTGTCCTTATACAAGGTCATGTGGGAGGTTTCTACAGCTTGGACTATAGCTAACACTTTAGGCTTAATAGTATTATCCCTAGCAGCATGATCTTTGCCACTAGATTGACTTGAAAAATGACCATCTTCCTTAGGAGCAGGATCATCTAGTGACTTCATAAATTCCTTTTTGATGGTAGGAGTTTTCAGTAACTCGGACAGGGACAGGTTGATCTTAATTTTCTTCATTTCATCAGCTAGATAATTGACCAACTTGTTAGATTCATGAGGTGCATTTACCATCTTTGATCCTATGTTTTGAGGTGACAAGTACTGAGCATTTACCTTGGGGAACCCAGGGTTATTACTAGCTTTAGGATCAGGAGGTGTATTGAAGTTATTTGGAGGTAGAGATGATGTCAATGGACCAGCGGGTCTGTTGGCATTACTCCTCAAGTTATAATTATGCTTACCAAGATATTACTATTGGTATGCATGTACTTCCTCATGTTCTCTTGCAGGTTCATTTTCATCCTCAAAGGGGAATACATAATTTGTTTCAAAGGTTAAGGCAGATTCTTCACATGCCTGGTTATAACTCTGATGAGGTTGATTTGTATAAGTTTCCAGCACAAAGGTTGAGTCATATCCACATGGAACAATCTCATTTCCTTCTGCCTGAGGTGGATTTCAAGAAGTGTTAGACACTTCAGTCTGAAAGATGCTAGTAGCAATTCTAAATTATGAACAGTCTAATTCTACATGTGCATTTGTATTGTGGATCCTACACCAATTAGTAAGGGCTGCTTCAGCAAGATTAACTCTAGTAGTCTGCTTGGCTTCACCTGGAGGCTGATTGTCTAGGGGTGATGGTAATGAGCCATTATTTGGCCTAGAGTTCCATACTCTGGGCTGTCTCTGAGGATTATTGTTATTTCCACCACTATTATTGAAATTATTGGTGTTATATCCTCTGTCAGGATAATTTGGTCTATCATTGGAATAATTTCTATTCTAATTTGACTGGGAATAGAAACCTTGATTTCTCAAATGTGTCACTTCTGTGGTGAGTTTTCTCAGTTGAGCAGAAATTTCTTTAATTTCCTCCTTTTCTTCTTGAGCTTTAGCCACTACATTTTTAGTTTGAGGATTGAAGAAAGAGGATCCATGGTTATTATTAGATAGATCAGCACCCTGAGGTGCCTGAGCTTGTGCATGATATTGTGGTATTTGGCCATTTCCATTAGGAGGAGGCATAATGCTCAGTGGAGGTACTTGCAAAGGTGCAGGCATGACTGCTGGGGGTATCACTACTCCATTAGGATATTGTGCAAGATACTGTGCAGAATATGATGCAGGATATTGTGAATGCATGCCAGGCAAAGTAGGGAATACTATATTTGGAGTAGGAGTGGGTATCAACTGCTGATTTACCTGTATGGCTTCTTGAAAGGCTATGGCTAAAGTTGTAATTTGGGGGTGTGTTCTCCTTATGAACATGGGAGTCAAAGGATCTAAGGCCAAATAATAAATGCTCCTTGCAGCTTCATCAGACACAGTATAAGGAGTGACCACCTTGGACAACATTTTTTGAAACCTAGCTTTGAAATTTGCAATAGGCTCATTCTCAAATCCCTTGATAGTGGCAAATAAATGATAGTTTATTACAGGATCAATTGGAACTTTGAATCTATCAAGAAAAGCTTTCTCTAGTAAGGCCCATGAATCAATAGAACCCTAACCGAGACTAATGAACCAATTATAGGCTTCTTCCCCTAAGGAAAAAGGAAATAATCTGCACACCACGTCTTGGTGCTCTATTCTGGCTCTGCAGCAAGCTTCCTTAAAGGTCTTGATATGATCTTCAGCATCTTGGTAAGGATGATATTTTGGACAAAGTTTGTCTGGATTCTTTGGTAACTCATGATATGCAGTAAAGGTCAAAGGTTACTCTACTGCAAAGAAAGACATTGCAACTGGAGGGGGTTGAGCCGGTTGTGCAGCTAGTTGAGGTTGAACTAAAGGTACACCCTGAGGTTGAATAGGAGGTGTCACAGATATCCCAAAAGGTATTTGCAAACCAACAGGGGTTACAGGGGGAGGTTCTGGTGAAGCTTCTGGTGCACCGGACCCGGGAGTATGATGGATGTCTATAGTTCTAGCTTTGAAACCTCTAATAGGCAATTTTTCAAAAATTCCACTAGGTCTAGACCTGGTATTTATCCTGTGAGCTAGGATTTCTCAATTTTGAGGCAAATTAGCTGAAACTTTTACAAATATTGGCTGGATTTCACTGCATGAGGTGATATTTGAGGTCAGATGACTGATCAGACTAGATATTTATGAAATATTTGCAAAGATAGTGCAAATATAAGATGATATTTGTGGTATAATGACCCTCGGCACGAGATATCAATTTCTAAGGCCAAAATTCTTCAAAGCTTCAACAAATTTATGTAGCTCTGGCTGATATTTGTGAATTCATAATGATCTACTATAAAGCTTGCAATATTTATGTTAAATCTGGAAATCTTTACACAGAATGAGCATCTACAAGCTTGCTACAACAAATATTTGTGTAATATTTTAAATTCACAGACGGTTCGAGGTTACCTTACTCTCTGCATCATCAAACCTGAAAAATAATGATGATGAGTGTAGTTTTCAGTTCGGGCCCTCCTTCTAGCACCAATTTATGTTGGTCATGATGTTAGTCATAAACAAGCATAGAATAAAAGTACACATTAACATTTATTCATCTTGAAAGATCTGATGAATTCAGAGAATTCATAATTCCAAGTCTCTGGTGATTAGGTCTTAATCATCTGATGTTACTCAGAGGTTAATGTGAGTTGCTGTTTCCATTTTGGGGCCTTATGTGAAAGTTCAACATCATCATGATACTCCTGTAGAAATTCTTTACAGAGAAGTCATATTATACAGTTATTTGATTAAATGATGCAGAAATACTTCAATCTTTGCATGATATTCTTAATTATGCATGCTCTGTACTCAAATATGCTAAATATTTGCAATTATCTACAAGATGTCCACATATTTGTGTTATTTGCTTAAGATCATCAATTATTTGCAATTATGAGGAGGAAATGCTTTGAAATTTAAAAGAAATTAGAAGAAATACTTCAAATTAAAGTTGAACCTTTAGCTTTTGAGCCACATGTATATTAGATAATGTCATGAAGAGAAGAAAACCAAGCCATATTTTTACCAGGACATTCCACAGCTAGATATAGTTGATGCTAACTTCAAAGGAATTTGTATGAAGACAACACATGTAAGTAAACATGCACTCCAAGGGATGCAGCAAATCACCACATATGTCCAGAATTCATACACTAATTACTCAAGATTTAGTATGAATTGTAATCAACACAGTCTTCTCATTCATTAAGCATACAAAAATATAAATGCATACAAAAACCTTGAAATGAGCTCTGAATTTTTTAGCAGATGGATTTTAATTAAGTTTCTGAATATTTACAATAAGGCATCCCATCACCTTTTATAGAACAAGGTGAGGAATCTGTTACAAAAGATTCATGATCTTGATTTATCAATGCATATCTACAGTCACCATTCTCTTTGACTTTGTCAAACCTATCAAAAGTGGCACAAGTTGCTAGTTGGTAACTATCTGGATTACTTACACTTATATCTCCCTTTATGATGTATCCTCATCATGCTCCTTGTCTGATTCATGTGGATCATCATTATGTGCATCACTTCCCGAACTTTCACTATCCTGATGATGATGATGCTGCATATGAGGCTGCATGCTGCTCCGGATCTGCTCATATGATTACACAATTTGATCTATTCCTCTGCCATCCTAAGTCTTTGCTTTGATGATGGCATGTTTGTGTGCCTCATATTTGTTTCTACTGCTATCTAGTTTGTCTTTCCTATCCCGCAGTGTCTCATTGTATTTTTCCATCTTGACCTTGATCCTCATTATTTTATCTATAACTTCTTCTGTCAAGTGGACAAGTGGATCAACTACTAATGATTGGAAATTATCATGTAAAGCTTTGATGGCACATTCCTCATCTTGATTTTCTATTTTCCCTTCCACTTTTCCTTCCAAGGTTTGCAATATTTCTGCCTCAACAGCCATTAAATCATGTAACTTCATGCTGATATCTTTCTGTTTGTTATTGCATCTCCTGAGCACTCCACATTCAAATTGAATGTCCTTATACTAGATGTCAATCAATAGGGCAGTATTACTGTTCAATCCCTATTTATTGATAAGTAGCTGAGGATTTATCCTCTTTATTTCTCCCAGGATGCTTAGTACTTTTTCCAATTTGTAAGACCTTTTTCCTATCTGCATTTGCAATTTGTCTACTTTGGTCTTGGAGTCACTGAGAGTGCTCCACCTCTTCAAGGGGGCCTTTACCATTTCTTCAGCATCATCCAATGTGGATGACATCCATTTCCTTAACATAGATGCCTCATGTTTCATGAGGTCTAATTTATTTACCTCCTCTTGAGAAATAGCAGTCAATGGGACTGCATGTTCGGTTGAAGTTTATTTGGTATTAGTTAGCCTTCTTATGTATGCATGAAACTGAGCAATGTGCTCTTTGTGTTGCTTTTTTTTCTCTTTCTCTCTTTTCACCTTTTGAATCAAAGAATCAATAATGTCTTTGCCCTCCTGACCCTCTTGGTCTTCATTGGCAAAACCTAGATCTATTGTGCTGATTTGAAACTCATCTAAGGTAATTTTACCTTTCTCCTTCTCCACAGTGGGTATTGCAATCTGTACAGTCCTTCTCCTAGTTCTTGGATCTTTTTTAATGGCTAAAGTCATTTTGGCTTTCCTCTTAGGTTTCATTATATCCCTGGAGAATAAGGTGGACACATCAAATTCTTAAATTTCAAAATCTTCTTCTGCACTTACCTCCTTTTCCAACCACGGAGGCACCTGATCATGTTTTTCTGCATCATCATGATGTTCACCTGTGTCTCCTATTTCTGCCAGCAAATGCAGTGGAGATGGTGATTTTCTCAATTCTTCTTCTTGATGCTCACTTTGTTGTTAATCATGTGGTACATCCTCCTGTTGAGGGACTTCTTTCTCCGGAGGAGCATCTTCTTGGGGTGGGGGATCATGTGTTGTATCTATATGTTGATCATGATGATCATGATCTTTTTCCATCATTACTTCATCTGTTTTCAACTCTTCCCCTTGTTGAGGTTCATTTTCACTAACGGACATTATGGCATCCTCCTTTGGCTTTTCTATTTCTTGTTGCATATCCACCACACTAGATATTGTGGAGTCTGCCTGAGGTGCTGGTGTTTCTACTGAAGCCATTATTTGTTCCACACCTGTATTGTCAGCCTCCTAAACTTTGGCAGCAGGATCTTCTATTATTTTCTCCTCATCAGCCGCCTTCTCTCGAACTTCTATCATGGCAGGCTCCATAGATGCACCTTGTGCGATTGGTGGGCTTACTTCTAAAGTATGGCTCTCTGGTTCTACCACCTTTTTTTCTTCTGCAGGGTGTCCCCTATCAGGTGATCCTGCTGGATGTTCAGGATTCACATCCTATTTCTCTGTTAGGTCCACTACTGCAGGACTTGTCACCTGGGTAATTAATGTTTCTAGCCCCATTTCCTGAGCTATCTACTCTAGGCTCTTTTCTTGTTCTGCCTCCACTTGCTTCATCTCCTCTAGTATAGTTTGAACTAGTGGAGGCTTGTGAGGGGTCATACTTGTACCAGCAGCAAGTGTTTCCATCTTTTGTGCAGTCACTTCCTGTACAACTACATCATCAGACAAATTTATTGTTTCATCTAACGAGATGTGCTCTACTTGTGCCTGAGAAGTGTCTTTCATCTGTTCCTCTGCAAGTTTAGTTTTGAACTTGACGATGGTAGGAAGTGGAACATTATGCTGAAGTTCCTTAGGCACTTCACTACCTGCCCCTTGTAATAATGTAGGGGGTTGTCTTATTTCACCTCTCATAGAGGTTCTTTGTTTCTTGGGTGGGGTAGACACCACCACCTGTGGAGCTCTTCTTTTCCTCTTTATTATCAATGGAGCCTCTTCTTCTTCAGGCTCTTCCTCCATGAGGATATCCTCTTTATCATGTTTCCTTGAGGATTGACCTTCTTTTAGGGTCTCTGTAATTCCAACCTCTACTGTCTTACTCTTCTTAGACTTTTCTTTCCTTGTCCTTGGAGGGGATGTTGATTCTGATCTAGATCCTAATACTGCTGCCTCCTCAGCTACAAATAGTACCTTTTCGATAATAACCCCTTTGGGTTCTTTATCTACCTTCTTGCCCCTTGGGGGTCTTTTGCTCTATTGTTGTGGTGGAGGGAGTCTATCTCCCTTAGTCTTCCTCTTTTCATTCAGAAAGTCATCAAACTCATCCCCAGGAATATCCTGCCCCTTCTTCTTGTTGTCCACCATAATGGCAACACCCTTCTTATTCAATGCCTCTATCTGTTCATCAACCCAAGCTTGGGTTAGTTGCATGGTCCTGGCAATGAAAGGGTCCAAGGATATATCTTCCTGTCTAGTGAGATCAGGTGCAGAGATGGTATTGTTATATATTTTCTTTTGCTCATACTCATCTGCAATTATCCTGCCATCATCCTTCTTTAATTGTTGAGGGATGGGGATGCAATCAAAGGTTCTAATTTGATTCAATGTTAACCTTTGATACCTTCTTCTTCTTTCTTCTGCTTCATCCTCGCAGTCAGTCCAGAAATCCTCTAGGTGCCTCTGATGAATAGGCTTTCCTACTATTTTCTACATCCTACCATAAGGATCATATGGTCTGGTCAGTGGAAAAGGCTACAGATTCATCTTATTCAAGGTGATCATCACCTTCTTTATGTGTTGGGAATCTAGGCACATATACCAGCCAATGGTGACTGGAAACAAAATTGGTGGCAGTTTCTTGGCATCCTTGTACATTTTTATCATTGTAGAGTCCTGCCTGATGAACTCCATTAGTATCACTGCATCAGTGGGATACCTTGGTAGCATGAGAGGATGCCCCTCAAAACCTTCAATCCTTATGTAAGAAAAGGTGGCAAACTATATGTACTAGGCTCCATGCCTATAGATAATTTCTTGAGCTTCCATGCTCAATCTCTTTGTTCTGTCCTCCTCCATTGTCCTCACCAGATGCATAGAAAATGCATCATTGACTAGTTTGTAGTCTTGGAGGTAATTAGTTCTTTGTAGTTGGGGATGATGATCCTAGATATGCACATCATTAATTGTTCCTGTGACTTTCCCATCTGTGACCAGTGCATCAAATGTGCCTTTATAAGCACAGGAGTAGACAATATATGAGGTCATATAGAAAGCACAATTTGAACCTCCTAGGTTCATCAGCTGCTCATGCAGAGCATCACTTATTAGCTGGCCCCACAGTGGCTTGATATCTAAATATAAACACATCATTAATATAGCATACATCTAGTCCCTAAAACTACCAGCATCAGGCTAGCCTGTTACTCTGTTCAGTAGTGCAATCATATACTGATAGTCATCAGCAAAATCATATTTGAATAGATGCACAGGAAGTTTGGCTGCTATAGGATATGTCCTATTTTCAGCCCTCCATTGATACATGTTCTTCCTGGCTAATTTCTTATTGTTTTCATATTCTTTCTCTAACTTCTTCAGGTCCACACTTTTGACCTTGGTAGCCAATGGCAATCCAAAGGTCTTAGAAAGACCCTTGATGGATAGGTCTGCGTATATCCTCCCATGCTTCATCACCTGCCTTGTCTCTAGGTTATAGTTCTGGGCACACTCTATGACTAGCTCCGGAGATTCCATGGAGTATGGAAAAATGGTAGCGTTCCACATTCCAGATACGAAAACTGCATCCAGCACAGGACTCTTGTTATTCTCACCATTCAGCCTAGCTGACCAGGCTTCCAAATTGGTACTCCCCTGATGGGTATCTGTGATTACACCATATTTAAATAGGACGCCCCTCTGAGACGAGAACATGGGCTTACTGAGTTTTGCTTGACACTTAACGAACCTCTTGTCAGCCATGGGTACCTGCAATTAATGAAATCCCATCTTACAATGGGTATATACATGCATGCCTATAACAATTTATCTTTAATATTCATCATGCCTATTACATTCATTCAGCCTAAGTCCATCATGGGGATGTATAAACCAGACCTATAACATCATACCTGATTGTTACAGAAACAACATGATGAGGGTTTCATTTACTTACCTGGTTATGTTGATTTCTTTTTATACCAATGGAATTCTGAAAGTGCTCTTAATTCTTGCTGATGATCTTGCACTTTCTGCTATTTACAAACTTTGCTCATCATAATATCACCTGCAGGAGGATATGGAAGCTGTGCTCTGTAAAAAGTAATTTCTTCGTAAGGTAAACATGAAAATGGTGTTAGATTTACCTTTTAACCTTGCAATTAGGGTAAATTTAGGGCAAATCCTGACAGATTAGATTTTATTCATTGATTTTCTGCACGGCAAGTCAGGATTTTGCCAGGTGTTCCATCAGGTTTAATGATTGGTGGGAACCACCTACCATGTCTGCACACATTTAATGTTAATGGTGGCAATGAGAGCGGGGTGATAGCTAAACGGTAGGATGATATTTGAAAACGTCAGGTTATGTTTAGATATCGGGTGATGTTCGTGCCATTAGGCCATGCTTTAAATGTTAGGAGGATATTCAAAAATATCAGGCTGTGTTTGTGGATGATGATGATGACCAAAGTCATTCTTTTCTAACTCTCGTGATATCAGGGTGATGTCATCCAGATATTCGTTCATTATATCAGAAAGGCATCATGACGTCATCGTCATGTTATGCGAACATGATCATGTTTAGAAAATATCCTGTCGAGAGGTAAATATGATGATTATGCCATTGTCATGTTTGTTTCTTCATTTATCAGACTTAGATGACATCATCAGGATATTGGCTTAGGGTGATATTTCACAGCAGGAGGATATTAAGAAATATTGGGTTACATTTGGAAATATGACACTCGCGAAATGTAAGGCTATTTGACAGGTAAGGGTCACCATCACTTAAAGTTGACATCTAGATATTTGGACCGCATGATCTATCAGGTGATGTACCAAGATCAAGATGATCTTCGATAGCATGACTGAGGTTATAAAATATGATCCTCCTCCTGCAAATATCAGGTTTGACCAAAACTTTGACTGTTCACAACTCTCACATCCTGATGAATATCAGGGTGATGTAAAAGGCAAACCTGCATGGAATTTAATGCTCTTTCTAAATATGAGGTCACAGAAATGAAATATGAATTTTGACAAACTGACCTCATAATGATGACTTACCTCATCCTGATTCTACATGATGATGTACATGACTTACTTTTACAAAACCGCCAGAAAGCAGACAACACAAGTCAAGCCAAAAGTTGGGTCCCTATTTTGCCAAGTCAAAATGGGGCATGTTGTGTAACCACACAACAAATCCCCTTATACTTCTCTATCAATTGATGCACCTCCTTAGGGACCTCTTCCTTACTAGGATCATGCAAACTAGGACTGTTTTTAGACTTCAAAATCAGAGCATACCCTTGGGTTCCTTCCTCCTTAAGGGTGTCTAAAAACTCTTTACCACTCACAATCATGACACTTGACCCAACATTCTTCTCTACATTCTCATCAGGTAATGGATCCATTCTATATTTTCTACCATTCTTGTTTATAATGAAAGAATTAGTTTTACCATCATGTTGTGATTGAACATCATATTGCCATGGACATCCTAACAACAAATGACAAGCATCCATGGGAATTATATCACACAAAATCTTGTCCTTATATTCTCCTATCTCAAATTCTACCCATGATTGTTCATCTACCAAAACTTTTTGCCCCTTATTCAACCATGATACTTTATAAGGACTAACATGAGGAAGTCTTTTCAATTTCAACTTGTCTACCATTTCAATGGAAACCAAATTTTTAGTTGAGCCTGAATCAACAATTACCTTGCAAATTTTACCATAGGCATTGCATGTTGTCCTGAACAATGTCTTCCTTTGAGGGGATTCTTGTGTTTGAGGCACCTTCAACATGGTTCTTCTCATCACCAAACTTTCTCCTTCATGGACTAGGGCTGCACTTCCAATTGGAGAGTTGACACTTTGGCAATCTTCCTCTTGGATCAATTGGTTCCTTCTCTCTCCTCCATGAGAGCTTGAGGCTTTCTTTTTATGACATTTGAAGGCTGGATGTCCCACTTGGTTGCAATTGTAGCACCTTCCTATGAAGACATTAGGACCTCTCCCTGGTCCACCAAATCTACCTCTTCCATTGGGCGTCCTTCCTCTATAGCCTCCTCTAGAACCTGATTCTCCTCTTTGCTCTTGGGAATTGGATTCCCCTTGACTTCTTTGGGACTAATTTCTGCCTCCAAAATTGCCCCTACCTCTAAAATTTCTGCCACCTCTTCCTCTATTTTACTGCTCACCTTTCCTCTTCAACTTTTCTTTAGCCCTTAATGCCACTTGAAAGCATTTCTCCATAGTTTCAGGGGTTAATAAACTAATTTTATCTTGGATATTAAACCTCAAACCATTTAGATACCTTGCCACTTTACCTTTTTCATCCTCCATGTACCCACAATGAAGAGAGAACTTGCGAAACTCCTCCGTGTAGGTGGCCACATCCAAATCTCTTTGCTTGAGATTTTACATCTTCTTATAGATCTACACTTCATAGTCTGATGGTAGGAATTGGGACTTGATCCTCTCCAACATTCTGCTCCATGAAGAGATCATACTCCCATTCTTTACCCTCTCACCTTGGGTGTAATTCGACCATGTAAGGGCAACACCTTTGAGTTTAGTTTTTGCAAACTTCACCCTCTTATTTTCAGGAACTTCTTTGTATTCAAAGTAGTTGTTTAGAGCCTCAATCCACTCCATGACTTCATCATCATTCATCTTGCCACTAAACATGGGAATCTGCATCTGAGCCTCTGAAGAATCCTTGCCAATTGCCTTGATGGCTTCAAGGAAATGCTTTTGATCTGCAGGTACCTCTACCTCTTCTTGATCTTCTTCTTCCTCCTCCTTTTCTTCTTCTTCATCAGACCCTTCATCTATCCTCTTCCCTATCCTCAATGCCTTCAACTCTTCTTGGAGTGCTTCCTTGACTCCACTTTTGATCTTTTCTTCCATCTCCTTGAACTTCTTAACCACTTCAGTGGTCATTCCCTTTGGAGGCATATTGCTAGCCTCTCCTTCACTCTCCTCTGCTGATATATACCAGGTCTTGCACAACCAACAATGGAACCTTTTATGGCTCCAATACCACTATGATGTAGAGACACTTGGATAGGAGGAAGATAGAATAAAGTGATAAGGTTTACACTACACTAAAAAGCCCAAATCCAAGGTTCTTCATACAAAAGTGGGAACATCAGTTAGAGGCTCTAAATTCTTCATGGAGAAGGTGATTTTAGATGTTGTGGGACCCATTCCAATCATTGACAAAGGTAGACCAAACTTAGAACTAGTACTTCCTTCACAAACCCAAGATTGTGCTTGTAGCCCTAAAAAAGAGAACAGTCCTTAATATATTTTGATACAAATCTTCAACATAGAACTTGGACAATCAGGAGATGTCCATTTGGACTCCCTATCACATTTCCAAAACTAGGTATAGGTTGTTTTGGACGGTATACCCCAACCTATAACTCCTCTCAATGACTTAGAGCCCCAATTAGGCCTAAAATACAAAGAGACCCCCTTAAAATTTATGCACAGAACTCAACCAATCATTTGAACTTTTAGGACACATGCCAAAACTATGGATTTTGTGGGTTTTATCCTCCTACAATCTGTTGTTCCCAAAAATACCTCTATGGTTCCTACAATTGGCTTAATACATGGTCATATCAAGCCTACTCCATCAAATCTTGCAAACACCAACTCTCCCTCTCCTGCAAACATCCCAAACACTTAAAATGCAAATGAACACACCCATCCCACTAGTCTTATTTCCTTGAAAGATAGTGGGATGGTCAATCTCTCATCGTTTGGAGCAAACCCTTGTTTAGGTTTTAGTAAGATTGTTTTGAAAGAAAACCTTGTCTCCCTACAATGCAACTGTCAACACTCCTAACCCACTTCAAATGATAACCAACTCCATGAACAAATGTAGACAGTACAGTACCTAAGGATTGTATGGCCTGTAGCAGCAATTTCTTCAGGAAAATAGGGTTCTCTTAACGAGCAGTCCCAGAGATATGGTTATAAAAATCTCCTTAGTGAATGTCAAGAAACTAAATAGGACTTGATTGCAAGTTAATCCTCCACTCTACTCATCCCACACATTTTGGGCTCATGACTGTTTCGTACAGATGAATAGTACAGACTATTTCTTTAGAAATTATAGAAAAGACAACAAAACAACAGAGAATTGATGTTTTTATTGCATAGAACTCCTTCCACCACCTACATTGCTCTTGTTCAAGGGTATTTAGCCTTGTATACACCTTGACAACCTCATTGAAGATAGTTTGGTTGATGATGGAAGCCATAACTACTTCAAACTTCCTTGTGCAATTTGAAACTTTAACTAATTACCAGTTTGTTTGCATAGGCATCAGTGTTTATGAGTCTTCAAACACCTTTGCAATGTAATTAGGCCTTGGATTAGGCACTAGATTCTTTGACTCTATCCTAGATGCCTAAACAAGGATTACAACATGAAGTTTATATGACTGCCCTATGACTACCTCCTATACAATGTATGATTGCTTATTACAAACATGGCATCATAGCCCTTATTACATGAGAATGGTCTCCAAGACCTTATGAAAGTAACAAAACAAAATGAACAACAAAAACAAGACATGAGTCTTTTGGCCTCCTTAGTGCTCCTGCACCAATCCCATTTTTAGAAATGACATGTCCTAACAATTTTCCTTTAGTTACACCAAATGAACATTTCTTTGGGTTAAGAGAAATCCCATACCTTTCACATCTTTTAAGTACCCTTCTCAAATCTTCTGCATGAGTGGATGCATCTTTAGAGTATACAGTTAAATCATCCATATAAATGACAATGTATTTACCTGATAATCCAGGAAATGCAATGTCCATGGCTCGTTGAAAAGTTGCATCTGCATTTATTAAACCAAAAGGCATTCTCCTATATGCATAATTACCCCACTTGCAAGTAAAAGTAGTCTTCAACCTATCTTATTTATCAACTAAGACCTGGTTATATCCTGAAAATCCATTTACTTCTTGCAACACTTCATTTATTGGAGGCAAGGGATAATTATCCTTCTCAGATGCTTTGTTCAGATTTCTAAAGTCAACACATAGTCTAATGTCTCCACTTTTATTTCTCACAAGTACTAAATTAGCTACCCAGGTTGAATGTCTTACTGGGAAGATTATTCTGGCTGACAACAATTTTTTCACTTCCTCAAAGATTAAAGGCTCTAGAATAGCATTTACAGGCCTTTGTTTTTGCCTGAATGGTTTAACTTCTGGTTTCAAGGGTATTACATGAGTTATGATGGATGTATTATATGTCTTCAAATCTTCATATGTCCATGCTATTACATGTTTGTATTCTTTCAAAACATCCACAATTTCTTTTCTTAACTTCTCAAAGAAAGCTTTTCCAATTAGCACATTCTGTAGACTTTACTCTGTTCCTAGGTTATAGGGATCACATTTTCCCCCTTCAGTTTTGGCCAAATCTTTTTCTCTTACTACTCCATCAAAGTTGAAAATCTTTTCCAACTTAATTACCCCCTTAGGTAGGAAATTACTTTTCAAGTCTATTATGTCTTCTTTGTCCCAAGACACATCTAGCCTTTCCTGTTCATCAATGATTTGAGCTTCAAACACTTCATTACAAGTGAGAAAATCCACAATTTGCTGATCCCCTTCAAATATTTGAAAATGAGTAACATTATCTGGTATGCTCAGGACATTCACTAATTCAACAGAAAATTATTTTAGACCTGACAATGTTAAGGGTTCCAAAGTGCTAGTAGCAACTACTAATGCATCTAGTCTATGATTCAATTCCCTAGGGATATGTTCTATATTAAAGGCATCAAATGAATCTATTAAATCCCACACTCCATGCCTATAACAAACCATCTTCTTATAATTGCATGCATATAACTTTCTTTCTTGTTTGACCACCAACTCAGAGTCTGAAAATGCTCTGATCATTCTCACCTTTTTCTTGATAGCCATAACAAGCCCATAAATCAAAGCTTCATACTCTGCTACATTATTAGTATAAGGAAATTGTAGCCTATATGCTGCTAGGAATGACTTACCATTAGGATCTATAAGTTCAACACCTATACCTGCACCCTGTTTAGATTTAGACCTAGCACACTTCAGTGTCCACATGCCTTCCATATTCCGTTGACCTTTTATTTTAGCATGTCTCACTTTTTCTGTTACCTGCACTGTAATATCTTGTTTCTTCATGGGTGATTCATTTTGACTTACTTGCATATTTATATTCTTGATTTGTAAATCAGAATGATAGACACTCTTGTCTTTTGTTTCTTTCTCTAGATCCATAATTAATTCATCCATGCTATCATGTAAGTATAACTCTGGTTTCTAAGGATTAACCTTTCCTTCTTACAGTTCCATCCCTTTTGTGCACTTTATGTATTGATATTCTATAATGTCTCTGTACATTCCACAATTCTCTTCAGAATGAGGCTTACTTTGGACTCTACACCTATTTTTGTACAACTTACACTGAACTAGAACTTTTTGTCCAATGCACCTTTCTATTTCCTGCCTAATGATCTGACCAAAACTATTTACAACATTGTCTTCCTCATCAGAAGAATTTCCATCAGACTCAATGAACACTACTGTTTCCTTACTGACAAGTTTTTCTTTAAAATTCAACATCAAGATCTCTTCAATTTGCACTCCTTTATTAGTGACTCTATAAACACCTGGTTCAACAAAAGCATATAATATCTCATTTGTTCTATTATACTATGTAATCATGTGTTTCATTCTAGGTTTAGTTTCTATCCTGATTTGATTTGGAACACCTCTCCAAGGTAACCACATGTGTGAAAAATTAGTGGCCAAATATCCATTTAACGTTTTGGAATAATCTCTACTTAGTAACATCCCATAATTCACATGTATATCAACTACCTAAATGTCAATAAAATGACTCACCCTAGGATCAGAGGCTAACTACATTTGAATATGTATTAATTCTCCTATTTGTCTAATTGTGTAACAACCTTGGCAGATTTGGCAGGAGTCAACCCTAAAGTTTTTCATATCCCTAAAGGCATTATGTTGGCTGATGCACCATAATCTACCATGTAATTATGTATGTTCTTTCTTAATATCTTAATGGTTAATAAGAAGGGAGGGGCTTCCCTCTTATCTACATACATGACCACATTAGTGTTGGAGGGTTGTTTAGTTTTCTTACTCTTGTCCTTAGACTGTGGATCTTTACTAGGGACATTCATGTCAGCAGAGACCTCACCTACCGTAACTGTATCCAAGGACTTTATGAAAGCATTTCTAACCCTTGGACTTTTTAATAATTCACATAAAGGTATACTGACCTTGATTTGTTTTATTTCTTCAGACAAGTAACTCATTAACCTCATTGTTTCCATTGTCTCTATCTTTCCTGTTTGAACTTTTGATGCTACTGCCCCACCACTCACAGGATGGTTAGCCTTCAGTATAGCAAGATTATTACCAGCATGCTAGTCTCGAGGAGTATTGAAATTGTAGGGAGGAGTGGAAGTAGTGAAAGGACCTCCGGGCCTAGTGTTATTTCTCAAATTGTAGGTATGATTTTTGTTAGACTGTTGAAGCTTGTACCTCCTCTGTTTCATATAACACTTCATTTTTAGTTTCAAAGGGAAACTGAAATGCATTCAATATTAAGGCTGACACAGGGTATAAGTTCTCACAAAAGTAAGGCTCATCCTCTAACATCTGATCTTCTTCCTCCTTAGTTGCAAAGGTAAAAGTTTCTAAGACTAAAGCAGTCTCAAAACCTAAGGGCACTATTTCATTACCTTTGGGAATGAGAAACTCAGAGGTGGGAGCCTGTACATCGACATTGAAAATGCTTGCTACCAGATGAAATTGAGAGCAATCTAGTTCAGCATGTGCACTGGTATTATGAATCCTACACCACTTTTTTATTGCCACATTGGTGATTTGAATTCTAGCTATTTGTTTCATCTCCTAATTATCCAAATTCTCAAATGGAGATGCTAGAGTGCCATTATTTGGCCCTGTGCTCCATGTCCTAGGTGGCCTTGGCTAATTCTAATTTCTATTGTTATTTCCCCATGTCTTGTTATCTACAACAGGTCCTCTATTTTGCATTGCTTGTCCCTAATTATGACTTTGACTTTGATTATAATTCTGGTTTTGATTTGAACCTTAACCCTGATTATAATTCTGGTTATGGTTCTAACTGTATCCTTGACTATTTCTACCATAGAAGTTTTCATTTCTTAGTTGTGTCATTTCAGTAGTCAATCTTCTTAGGTGTGCAGTAATTTCTTTGATCTCTTCCCTATCCTCTTGTGCCTTTGCCACAAATGTATCCTGAGGAGGTTGGAAGAATGATTGACCATTACTCTGACTTTTACTGGTACCATTACTAGTATAGGGGACTATAGTTTGGATTGAGGAAGGATTATACATAGGTGTGTATGTAGGAATTGGGGTCAATAATGGAGTATGATGCATAGGGACTCCATTCCAAGGTTGTGCTTGACTTTGCATCCCAGGATTTCCTCCATTAAGAAATATATTATAATTTGTTTACTTCATTTCTTGATTTACTGAGGTTGCTTCTTTATAAGCTTTGGATATTGTATCTATATCAACCTTTCTTTTGACAAACATAGTAGTTAGTGGATCAAGAGCGACATAATACATGGCCAATAATGCATCTGCAGTCACTATGCAAGGAGCAACTAGCCTAGAATAAGCCTTTTGAAACCTGTCATTAAAGTTATCAATCAGCTCTCCTTCACCTCTCTTGATTGCAGCCAATTTATGATACAAGGTGGAAGGGGCAACTGGTCCCCTAAACCTAGACAAAAATGCCTCCTCCATAATTACCCAAGAAGAAATATAACCATTAGGCAAGTTAACATACCAGTTAGAGGCCTACTCATTAAAGGTGTAAGGAAACAACCTACACACCACATCCTCATATTCTAATCTAGCCCTAAAGAATGCCTCTTTGAATATCCTAATATGATCTTCTGGATCCTGATGCAATTGATATTTAGGACATATCCTTTCAAGATTTTTTCGCATCTCATGATAATCATTGAATGTTATAGGGGAATTGACATTAAAATAAGCCATTATAGGGCCACATGGTGGACTTGGACCTCTGGGAGTACCTCGATTTCTAGGTGGACTAGGACTTCTAGGAGGACTTAAACTAAGATTCAAAGGTCTAAATGAAGAATTGTGAGGACTCACTATGTTATGAATGTTAAAAGGTGATCCAAGAGGCATTCCAGATGAGCCTCCTACATGTGATATTCTAGGATTCTAAATTCATAAGACCCTTACTCTACCTTCTATCAAGTAATTACACAAAGATATCTTTTGAACTGGATCTAGACCTGGTCACCCTACCACTTTTATAAGCTAGCATTACTTAAATCCTATCTTAACTCCAATCAGGACCTCATTCTAGCACCAAAAATTGTTGATGATTGTCTTTACACATTCATAACAAAAGTTAAAATTCACCAAATGAACCTAAACTATCTTGAAAAATATGCAGAAATCACCTAAGAGTTCTTAATCCCAAGTTTCTGTATGGTTAGGTCTTGACCTTGTGGACAATTCAGCAAGTTGATGTGAAACTATAATATTCAAGGGGCCTTACTTGATTTAAGATGATCTATAACTCACTGGACTCAAATTATGCAAATTGTTGTAAAAAAACAAACAAATTATTCACTCCTTTGCATAAATTTACTACTATATTATAAAGCTTTGTATGATTTATGATGAAACAAGCTTTCCTTTTCAAATTACTATGAAAATTGTCAAATATTAACACAATTCTTCATACTTCTTTCAAATGTAAGACAATTTTCTTAAAATCTCTGCATTTGAGCTAATTATTTCAAATGTTTGGGGAAAAGTTAGAGAAATTCAAATTGAACATCATTTTACTACAGGATCTAAATGCTCTATTATCCATGTTGTAAGGAATACGTCAAACTTAATCAAATCAGCAGATTAAATCTTCAAATGTGAAGCCCTATGTATTTTCATGAACACACAACCAAGATTGTAAGCTTTTAAAGAGATAGTACATTCAAATATAAGTAAAAATTAGAAAACACTCAGAAAATAGATGCAGAATCCCAAATTTACTTGTATTTAAAGTACACAGTCATATATGGTTTACAATGTATGAATGACCTGTTTTCTTCATTAATCAAATCAACAAAAAGCTTACAAACATCTTAAAGATACAATAAGGAAGCTAGACATTCCGTGCATTCCTCAGTGCAGACACAAGCAACCTCCTTCTACTCTAAGCTAAAATACTTCTCTATTTAAATGTTTAAACAAATTACAAGTGCAAGCTATACTTCATAAATCCCTATGTAAGTAATATACAAATAGCAAAGCCTCTTATATAGAGTTTGAAGATGTGTTTTGCTACAGTTACAAAATGCAATCTACAGTTAGAATTTAAACCCTCTCAATCAAGGGTGCTCATTCCTTTCTAACCACATTCCAAAATATCTTTATGGTATCTTTTCTACCTCCAAGGATGCCATTGGAATCTTTTTCAAAATAGGATTCCCCTTTGACTTCTTCTTTCCTATTGACCTTTCTCGCAGATACCATTTACTTGATTTTTTATTAATATTATTTGTTCTCTTCTTCACCTTCCTACTCCTTCAAATATGTTTTGAAATTATTTGTTATACCTTTTATAAATGTGCGATCCCCCCTGGACTCTTTGTCCATATATATTCCTACATTGTGACTACTTCTTTCAATTTATTTTCTTCTTTATCTAAGCCTTCGCTCTTCTTATATTTCCCCATCTTGGCACTTTCCTCCATCAATGAATCAATCATTTGTTTACTTAGATATGCCTCTGAATTTTCCATAGATGGTATAAAAATGGCATTGAATTCTGTTAATGCCCTTTGAAGTTCATACACTGGCATATCCATACACTCATGATGTAAAAGCCTTTCAACTATCCTCTTCTGCATCATGATCATGTTTTCTACCTTTTCCTCTAAACCTTGAGTGGCTGTGATGCACCTTTTGAGATTAGCCTCCTCAAATCTCAATTCTAACTTTGCCTATAGTACTTGATTTGCCATTGAAGGGGTAATTACTCCTTCATTTATTAATTCCTCTGCTCTATCTCTAATTTCTTCTAGCTGTTTGAATTCAAATTTACACTCCTCTTTTCTAAATTGACCATTATATACAAGTATACTGCATTTATTCTTTTCTATTGCAGCTAGTTCCCATCCTGTCACTTCTTGTTTAATTACCTCTTCTCCTTCTTGCATGAAGTCCTTGAACCATTCTTCAAAAACATTGGCTTTAAGCCTCTTATTTTCTATATCTTTCATTTCATCTTTTGACAGAACTGCTATTTCACTAGGCAATTCTAGTATTGCCACATTGGGATCAAATATCCCTTTAATGAATTGTTGCAGCTGGACAATGTGTCCTTTTAGATATTCCTACTTATCCTTGTCTCTTTTCAACATTTCTGCTTTAGCTTGATGCATATCCTCCCATTCACTTATGTGTTGTTCTCTTGTTGTATGCCCTATTTTAAAATTGAGTATTTTATATTCATCTAGTGTTATTTCTCCCTTAGCTTTCTCCATCTATGGTATGGCCAGGTTTAGTGTTCTGGATCCATCTGGACCCATTTGTATGGCTGACATGGTCCTAGCCTTTCTCTTTTCTTTCCTTGGCGTTGTATCACCTAACAAACTTTTTATGTCTATAGGTACTAACTGTATCTCCACCTTTCCTCTCCTTATCTTTGCACCTAACTAGGCCGGAGCTTCTCTGGTTCTTTTAGTAACCTTTTCTTCATTGATTACCTCTTCTTGAGGCCTTTCTAGTTCTCCCTGCTCCTGTTGTTGCTATTGTTGTTCTTGTTGAGGGGTTGGTTCTGGTATCATTGGCTCATTCTGTTGTTTAGATTCTTCCTCATTTTCTTCCTCTTAAATTTCTATATCCCCTTCTCCTTCATCTTCTTCCTTTGGACCTTCTTTCCTTGATGATTCTTTTTCTTGATCTTCTTCTTTATTTGTTTGCTCTACATTTTTCATGTCTATATCCTCCGTTTGATTTTCAGATTTATCTTCATCAATATTTTCTGTGTTTTCTTTGCCTTCAGGTTTATTTGTTGCATCTTCTACAGTTTCACCTTCCTTTTGTACTTGCTCTGTATGTGTAGGTGAACTTACCATTGTATCAGTCTCTTTTGTTTCCTTTTCTTGTTCTTTCCTATTTTCTATATTCTACTCCTCTTCACTTTTTTCACCAGACATGGTCAGGATGTTTAATAAATCTACACTAGAGGTACTAACTCCTGTTTCTTCTTTGGCTTGAACATGTGCTTCCTTTACTATTTCTTCAGGTGCCTCTTCTTTTTCAGATTCTTCAATTTTATGTGCTACATCTTGCACATCCTTTATTATTTTAGGAGAAACCAAGGTACCAAAAGGATCTACTGTTCCTAATTCTTCTTGTACCATTTCCTACTCAGACAGCAAACCTTGTTCAATTTCCATTTCAGCTTGAGTGTCTTGCTTCTCCTCTTCACCTAAAAATTCACTGGATTCTTCTTCCTCTACTCCAGTTTCTCTTCCTTTTCTTGAATCCACCTCTCTGACTTCACTTCCACTACTGTCATCTTCAATATTGATAGTCTCAGTAACTTGCTTGGCTTCATGCATTTTTGACCCATGCAGCATTTCTTCAGCGAGCTTTGTTTTTACTTTAGCATATACTTTTCTTTTCTCTACCGAGGTAGATGCACCAGGTATGTCACTCAATTTATCACCTACCTGTTGTGCTCCTATAACTTCACTTTGTTTTGAAGTTTCTCCTTTTGATATACCTATTAGTATTGCTTTCATGACCTTTTTCCATGTTGACCCTTGAGCTGCCTATGCTTTCTCTGCACTGGTATCATGACTTAATGATTTTGCATCTACAAATGTGCATGTTGGGACTGCTACTGTCACCCCTATTGCATAAGGATCCATTAATGTAGCATTTTATCTTTCTCAAGAATCTTAGCTTCTACAATCTTCCTTTTCTTTTCATAAAAGCATTGGAGATCATCATTATGGTCCCTCACTCTCGTTTTCCCTTTCTTTGGATATGTAATTTCTATTCCTTTAGCCTTAAGCTCCTCAATTCTATCTTTCAACCATGTTTTTGGAAAGAAGATAATTGGTTTGGACAATGTGTCCAAAGATGTGTTCCATGGTTGTGACCAATTAGGCTCTCCAATGGGAGAAAGCCTAGCACTTTCATAACTATGGTGCAATAATTTATCATCTTCTTTAACCTTCAGGGGTACATAGATGTCTCCCATGGACCTCATTTGTTCAACTGTTAATCTTTTATGAGCTCTCTTTCTTACCTCTTTATCATTCTTACAGTCTGACCAAAAATCTTCAATATGTATTTGATGTTTGAATTTGAAGTCAAATGTATTTTGGATTCTATGAAAGGGATCAAACCTTCGGGCCAACTCAAATTCCTCAAATCCATAATACCTCAACTCCCTTTTGAATAACTAGCAACCTCTTCACTATAGCATGAGTATCTACCAATTGCCCAAGGTAATTTAAGATTTCCCCTATTAAACTTCTTCTTATACATCTTAAAGGCATTCAAATTCTACCTTGAGAACTCCAGAACAATTAATTTATTGGAAGGATACCTGGGCAACATGAAAGGTTTTCCTTCAAATCCCTCAGTTCTGATATAAGTAAAATTCTGAAATTGAATATACCAGGAACTATGCAGACCAATTGTATCCTCTACATCTTGAGACAATCTCTTATCTAGTTCCTCCCTTAAAATTCTAACCATGTATGTATAGAATACATCATTCACTAGAGCATACTTCCTCAATGCATTCTCTTCCTGTAAATCAGGGTAATGCTCATATACCAACTTTTGATCTGGACCATTTCCTAAGATTCCAACCCGGTCTATCCCATGTATGAATGGTTGAACCTCTGCTGCATATGAATATAATATATATGAGGACAAATAGTAAGGCATCATCTTTTGCTTTCTCAACATTGCTTGTTTCCATATGGCTGTGCCTATAGCTTTAGCCGAGTGAATTTAGCCTTGTTCCTTTTTTTGCTTCCCTCATGAATTGGATGACAGTGAACATCCAAGGCTCACACTTAGTGCCATCTCTCAATCCCACTAGTCTACTTAACATTGTAATCATCAAGTTTATTTCTTCCTTAAAGTATATTCTTTACAGATTCTTGTGCACTCTTGCCAAAGCTTTGGGCTTATTTTTTGCACTGTACCAACTGTAGAAGATATTGCTTCTACAGTCCCTCTCATTGCTGTTGAAATCTTCATTGTATTGATCTATATCAATATTCACCATTCTTTCATTTATTTCCAAACCAAATGTTCTTGCAATCCCTTCTGTGGATAGGTCTGCAATGAGTCTATTGTGGAACATTATTTTCGTAGTAGTTGGGTCATACAAGTATATGCAATCTAGACACAAATCCTTACCTTCCATAGATAATGGAAAACCCCCATCCCTATACAATCCACTCTCCCATCTACACCTCATGTCAGGCGTAGCATTTGCTATTGTAATTTTCTGCAACAGATCATCCGCATCATAATTTCCTATGTTTGTGTCTATCCCCACTCCACTTGTACTGATTAATGACGGGTACCCTTTGTGTATTGGCAACTCCTCTTTCTCTATTTCTTTGAGCGGCTTCCTTTCTTTCTTAACTTCACCTCCTGTATCTACCTTTTTCTGCTTTGGGGCCATCCTATAAAAAACACATTATTTTAACCTGTTGTTTTACCTTCTTACCTAGGGTTTTACTATGAATTTTCTATTTTTCTTACATTTTACCCTAACCTCCCATGTGTCTTTTCATTTTGACTTTCACATTATTAAACCCAACCCAGCTCATTAACAATTAAACATAGTAACTTAATGAATGTTTACATTTCAAAAATGAAATTATTGAAAGTTACTTGCAAACTAAACTGTAATGGCATTTAAGATAAATACCTGTATCTTTCGATAGCTCAACCTTATTTCGTTGACTTACTTTACCATTTTTACTCTATTCTAGCTTTTGGAATTCTGTCCCGTGATGAATTTTGTTCAATTTTCAAAGCAACTCTTCTTTTTGTAATTTTAGTTTTAACACTGCAAATCTGAAAGAAAAATAGCTTTTAATTTACCCTAACCTATTAAATTTTACTCTTTTCAATGTTAGATCAACATTAATTACAACAATTAATACACCTACGGCTTCAGCTTCTTACTTCACCATTTTATTTTAAACCTTCTATCTATTAGCTTACTTTCTAGATACATCGTATTTTCTTGTATCTTTCTTTGTATATTGTTCTTTGTATGTCTCTTTTGCATCTTTTCAATATACAAGCCTATATGCAATGAGTTATAAACAATTTTAACCCTTTTCCCTTTATATCTACACTTGTATCTTTGGTTTGTATATCGCAATGTATGTGACATAGATACAAGCGCACATACAAACAACCCATTCAAGTCCCCTTTTACCTTTTATCTCTCTGGCAATGTCTTTTATTTCTTTGTATATTAGGATTGTATATTGTTAACATACAATCACCAAAACATACAAAGCCTTTCCTTTATTTAACTTCTTTTGAAATCCATCTTGTATCTTTTGTTTGTATCTTTGCTTGTATGTCGGCTTGTATATATGTCTATTGGTGTAATATACAACTTTGAGATACAACCTGTGGGACCTAGTTTACTTTCCCACTTGTATCTAGAAACAATAATACTTGTATCTATTCTTAGATACAAACCTCCATACATGCAAACTCCTTTATATAATCATTCCAGACTCCTCATCTTTTATAAACCATATTGTATAACTCTTGAGATCTACACATGTATATAAAGTAAATGCATCTTCTTTAAATATACATTCAGGTACGATGCATCACTTACATCTGATTTAATTCTTTTTTACTTCCGTGCTGTAGGTATATCGAAAGGTATAAACTCAAGTCATGTAACATACAAACCTCAAAACATACTTTAGCAAAACCCCATTTCATACTTTTTTAGGTCCGTGACATGTATATCGCATTGTATGTCATCTTGTATCTTTACTTTGCGCCAAATATACAAACCGATATACAACCTATGGACTTAACCGATTATCCACCTTACTTCTAAATCCTGTTGAGTCTAACTTGTATGTAAATAATAAAACATTGATACCATGCATACAAAATACAATGATTCATAAACCTGACCAATTTATGCAACTAATACAACGACTCCACATATAAATGCCCTTGTACATACAACATACAAAACCTTCTTATATGCATTTTACCAAAAGACATGTATATCTTGCAGAATATTGAGAATTTTGAAATGGTTCAAAAGGCAACCCTCATTCATTTTTGACAAAGAATTCACCCCTATTCTACTCTGGTACTTAATGCTAGCTTTCTTCAATTTTCAACAAGGTTTGTAATCTTTCCCTCTTTTTCCCTTTACCACCAAGTAGACCCACACGCAAGCAAAAACAACAGTCATAGCAGGGGTCCTCATTTTGCTCAGAGGTAAAATGGGGCATGTTGTGAGCATCACAACAGTATTGTCCTATCCTCACCTTAGGTTGTATAAGTGCTTGATAAACTATCACATTTTCATGAAAAAACCTTTGGCCATTGTGTTTTCTTTCTTGATTATTTGTCTACTTGCCAAGAAAAATCAAATCATCCATCAATCCAATCATTTCCAAAACTTCATAGTCTTTTAGGACCATTTTCCACTATTTTAGTGCCATCTATTCATCTTGTAGCGCCATCTATTTATCTTGTAGCATCATTTCCTTCTATTTTAGCATCACCTTTCCATTGTCTTAGTGCCATCTATTCATCTTGTAGCGCCATCTATCCATTTCCCTCTGTTTCAACATCATTTCCATCTATTTTAGCACCTTCTTCATCCACATCCAAAAAACAAATTTTCTCATCAAAAACATCAATTTTATAAGCCCATTTTAAAAAAAAAATCTAGTCGTGGGCTACACCCCCAAACCTCTGTCAGCAAGGGGTCATGTTTGGCCCCTCATACCCCCACTCACATTAGGCCAGGCTTTCCTCCCAACACTACTAAACCACCCCCTCCATTTATCAAACCCCATCAATTGAGCTTATCCAATCCCTTTATTTGAGCATAATCAAATTCATTGTAATCCACTTCATCCCTAGTCCTAATCATCCTCATCATTGTTAATCGAATTCATTATCATCACTTTAATCCCATTCCTTCACCCATTTGATCAAAATTATCTAAATCCTCATCCAAAATCAACCCCAAGTCAAAATCATAACATCAATCCAAATTAAAAATCAAATCCAACATCAATCATCCCTCATCCATTATCCATTCCAATCAAACATTCCAATTCCTAATCCTTAATCAACAAATCATCCTTTGCAAATCAAACCTTGGTTAAGGACCTAGTATCCTTCATCCTCCATCAATATCCTCATCCAAAAGCCCAAACACAACTATCCACATCATTATCAAAATCCCCCAACATCATTATCAAACTCCAAATCCAAATCAACCCAATCAAAAATCAAGACCTTAGTTGATCACATCAACCTTTATCCAAACTTGCTTGAGATCATTAGTCTATCTTAAGTAAGTCATCAACAATCAAACCATTCAACTCTATTGCTTAAGTGTCATTAGTCTACCTTAAGTATAGAGAATTATCAACTATCCATCAAATCAAAATCAAAACAAATCACCCTAAGGTCTTGAAATTTGATCCCCAACATCACAATCATCCATCATCCATTCCATCATCCCATACCTCTCCAACAAAATGGATCCTTATGTGGTAATACAACATTTACAAAGACTTAAATATGCCTATGAGGATTTTGATCCTATCACTAAGGAAAAATTCAAAATTTACATTAGAGATATCCCCTTAGCACACCTCATTATTGGAGAACCCCAATCCCCTACCCCATCATCAACCTTTATCATACCAACCTACATATTACATATCCACACCATCAACCTCATACCAACATCCATCATATGAACAAACACCCTATTTTTTGTCCCCGTTAACATCATATAAATCTTCATCCCCTTATACATCCATACCATCATACCTATCCAGCTAATCAATACCTCCAACTTATCCATCTCCCAACCTTTGACATGCTAACTTTGATCAAGGGAACGCCAATCTAGCACACCTTATATCCAAAATCCAAAGCTTGTATCAACAACCATTTCCCCATGTGAATCCCCCATCTCCCAATCCCCATCCTCCAATCCTTCCATCACAATATCCCTCCAACCCTACCAACCTTAATACATCATCCTATGCATCACCCAATCCACCAACCCCTATCACCCATACATCATCTAATCCACCATCAAATCTTCCAAATCCTAATCCCATGACATCTAAAGAATCCTTGTGGGATTTCCTCCAATGAACATTAGGAAAAAATGAAAGCAAAGCTATAGAATCCCCCAAATTCCCAACACCTCCAACACCACCATCTAATCCAACACCTATCCTTGAACCCATCTAAGAACCATCACTACCTAAACCCATCACCCAACTATCCAATCCCAATCATAATCCTACACCATCCACCCTTACTATCCATCCTTTATATTGTTCTTCAACCCATACACTCATGAAGGATGCCATCCATTGGCTATTAGCAAGGAATCAAACACCCTCATTTAGACCAACACCCACCAAACCTTTTGAAATTTTTCCTAGCATAAGTCAAGAACCATCATATAGCCATGTTCAAGAATCCATAAGTTAAGTACCTATCACATCCATCCAAGAACCTACCATCACCATCCAAGTCACTTCCGCTTCTATCCAAACACATGACCTATGTCAAGAGTCAAATCCAAATCATGTTGAAACATCAACCCCTTCTCCTAATCAAGATCTAACCATCCCATCTAATCCCATCCCGATCCCCTCCCATCTAGTGATCAACTTATCACCCCTTTATCTATCAATCCCATTCCAAATCCATCCTCTTATCCACTTGAAAAAATCACTTTCATCCATGGTGGTTCCCTCGTAGGAGGTGAACAACTTCCATCCACCACCTATCCTTCTGCAATAAATAATGGACTCGTATCTTGTTTCCAAAGCACCAAACATCCCATTTCATGTCGCATGCTCCAACATATGAACTATCAAGGCAAAGGCTTAGGCCTTCATGAACAAGTGATCTTGGAGTCCATCCACACCACATTCCATCCATCCTTGCATGGCCTTGGTTATACATCCCAAGGAAAACAATCTAAACATGTTGGTAACATCCACACATCCTCCAAAATCCATTCATCCAATTCCAAATCCGATACATCTCATCGTACCTCCAAATCATATGTCACCATTCCCCCTCCATCGTCATATCATTTGCAAAAGCATATGAATGTCCATCTTCCTCCATCAAATTTACCTCAGCTACTCCCAACCCCTAACATCCCCATCCTCAAATCTCCTTATCCTTCCATCCTTCCAACTCCTAAAATTAAACCCCCTTGTCCTCCCATCCTCCCAACTCCTAATATCCCTATCCTCAAAGCCCCTCATCCATTTATCCATAAATCCACTTTTAACACCTCCACCCATAAATCCCCTAAAATTCCAAATCAAGACCAACAAAAGAACACATCATTCAAACATGAAGCTTCCACCAAACCCATGGGATTCAAAATAAATAATTTGAATGCCTTGACTCATAAAGCACAAAATCCTAATGATGCTATCCCTTCCAAGCAAAATAAAAAATCCAAAAGGCTATCAAAGCTCACACCATCAAAAGAAAAAGAAAAAACAAAAATGGTTTGGGTCCCCAAGCAAAAAGAAAACAAAGAAAATGAGGCATACACCTCCCAATCTACCCCAAAATCCTAAACATCCTTCTCCCCATCTAAAAATCCCATCAATCCTAAGTCTATTTGGGTCCCTAAAACCCCAAATCGACCATCCAAAAATCCCCTATCCTGATCCCCATTACTACCCACTCCACATCCAAAATATAAGCTTCAAAATACATCATGTTGTGTGCAACCATTGGTCTTGGTTCCCCTCCACCACATGGCATTCCCACATACCTCCATCTCTCCATCTTTCATCCACTATCCTTCATATCTTCCCCATCACATCCCTGTGGTACATGCTTTTGCATAAACCGTACATAATCCACATAATCCATCATAATCCACTATCCACCATCCATTCCATCTTCTCCTATCTACCAAAATCCATGAAATCATCATCCATAATGCTATCCAACATGGGACTATCTTCTCCTTTCTATGGAAACAGACACTAGAGTCCCCATCCAAAAAAGCAAAAAAATAAAAAAATAAAAAAATCAAGAAAATAGTAAAGAGAAAAATCTACCCAATTGTGAAAACCACTCCTTGTGGCACCTTGGGAAAGTACCATGATGAAAACCCCTAGTGGACATCATGAGTAATCCCTTCTCCATCCATTTTGTATCCCTACACTTGGGGGAAGGATCATACCTTTCCTCCACATCCTTTGCATATCTTACCTATCATCCATCAGTATCCTATCATTTTCCTTATCCACCATCCTCATATCTATCCAATCATTTCCCATCCATCCTATCCATTATATTTTCCTTTTACCATCTCCCTCCTTAGATCTTGATAAAGACAAGGGGCAAAATATCAACAACATGCTTTGGACACCTCTCGGCATACGACCCTTCCCAAGCATATCCTCCATCAATCTATCTACTACAAAGTCCATCCATCCAAACATAAGTCCATAATGCATGGGACATATGATTCCTTACAATCTAGCCCTTGGAGAAAATCATTATCCCCATCTTCCATCTATCTAACATGGATCCCTATCACATGTCCATTTATCCATCATGAATCCTATCCATTATCATTTTCATCACCAATCCCCCTATCCAACCCCATCACATCCCCCTCTAGACTTGGTGTCCCCTTCTCATTGGTATCTAGCACAAAGGCTATCCAAACACAATCCAATACAACCATATCATAATAAACCATTCCCTTTCTAAACTCACAAAAATCCAAAAAAATCAAAATATCCCCAAAAATCCCAAAAACAATCCCATAACATCCTCACAATCACCCAAAATCATCATCTGAACTCTTATCATCACATCTATCCTCAATAATCCCACACATCATCACAAACCAGAACTACATATCATCACCACCCACATCTTAACATGCCTTGATCACGTGGATATAGGGTATGTAGGCAGTCTGGAATACAAAGGAAGTTTCCAGTTCTCAGACACATAAGATGTACCCATCCAACTTGCTTGGATGGTCCCTAACCCCTGAGCTTACACTAGATCTAAATGCAATATCCCAAGCATCACATAACCTATCAAAGCAATGATACCTTAACAAAAATCATCAACTATCAAAGCAGCATCAACCACAACTTGTAACCATCATATCTTGCGCTAATCCAATGATATCAACTAGGCATGATCCAATCATCAATTGATTCCTACCTTAGGATATATCATTCCTACAATAGGCAGAATCTATCAATCATCATCCATCTTGGTAAGAGCTACAATGACTTTTTTTTTGGTTTGTTGGTCTTTTGGTTTTCGACTTTTATCTTTTACCCTATTGAAAGATCACATCAAAACTACCTCGATCTCACTATATCATGGTATGTGGTGAAAAAATCTAGAATGGAGCATAGTCTTGCTTTTGTCTATTGTGCTTGTGGGTTGGTCTCATTACTCCAAGCTAGTATTCATATTATGGATCGTAGGGTCAGTTCTAGTATATTGATCTCCTTTTACATCTAAGGTTCTTCATACCTTTTGTGTATTAAGGACTTATGCTATGAGTCCCCTTCCCTTATCTAGGCAAGGTTGTACTATCTTGGGCATGCCTGGGATCACCCTCTTATGTGTGTGTCTAGTCCATGCAAATGTTGGATAAACATCATCACCCTAGTCTTCTATACCTTGGTGAAAATATCCACTTTGCTATAACAAACCTAGGATTGCTCTAAATCATTTTCAACATAATGATCATCTGTCAATCAATCTACCTGTAATCACCACTCTTTCATTTCACTCCTTATCCTCCAACCACTTCTACCAATTTGTTCCATCCTTTTCAAGAGCACACCCATGTTCTTGCAACTCACCTATCCTCTCGAGGGGGCATCACTCTTACCAATCATCCCTAAACCTTACCCTATTCTTCTAAGCCAAAACCTTTTTCTATCTAACTCTATATTTTAACTTCTTTGAAATAATGTTACTTAACCGCAACGCCATTTCAAAGAGGGGCAAATGTAGACACCTAAAATTGACTTTCTTTGCAAACTAATTTTTCGTATCTCTACACCACCAGTTATCCCTCCTATTAATTAAATAAATTCATTTTATTTAATTAATTTATCCCTAATCATCTACCCTTGACCATTTATCTATCCTTGGTGATCAATTAATGAATTTAATTTATCACTATACCTTATAACTATATCCTCATTGATTAAATAAATATTCTCAATATTTATTTAGTTGATTATTCCATCTCCCTAATCCTTATTAATTAAATAAACCATACTTATTTAATTAATCTACCCTACTAATCAACCTAAACCTAGCCTAGTTGATTAAATAGCAATTATTTAATTAGCTACCCTAGACTACCTATCCCCTAGACCTAAATTAATTAAGCTAAACACTTAATTAAACCTTACTTAACCCATCCTCTCACACACTTTGAATAAAAATCAAATTTTTATTCAAAAAGGTCACATCTTCCTTACATGACCTGCCAACTCATTTATCACCATCTTACACATGTAAGTGTACATGTGTCCTTCAACCTTCACACTTCCACATAAAATTGAATTTTTAATTCACACTCACCCATGAGATGAATGTTTAATTCAGTTGTCATATCCACTCTTCTCAAAAATGAATTTTTTAATTCATTTTAATCCTCATCACCTTTCCCCATGTGAATTTAAATTTCACAAATAATGAGATCCCTCCAATCCCATTGACCAAATCCAAACCCTTGATCTCTCTCATCCAACCTTCTTGTGACACTTGTCACAAGACTACAACTCCAATCCTAACCCTAATTCTCAAGCATTCCAAGACATTGATCTTAACTTTCCATCCTCACCCTCTATCCTTTTATCAATAATCTATAAATAGAACCCTCACCTAAGCCATTGGGAATCACTTCTTTTGCATCAAATCCATGCCAAAATTCCTCTAGAATCTCTCCATCTTACTATCATAATGCCAAAATTATTCTAGCCTTTTATATCTCATCCTCATCTCTACCAAATCCTTCATCAAATCTATCATCCAATCCTCATCTTATTGTGTTGAATCTCAAAGAGCAATCCACATTACACAATCATCCTCTTGGGTAAAGCTACGAGCTTTTGGGTGCAAGCTCCTCTGCCTTATCAAAGGAGAAAGAAGATTTCAAGGTATAAATTGTTTGTCTTATGCATTTCATTTGTGCTTTCTACCTTTGAAGTTTATCTTGCTCTCAAGACTATCCTATAGAGAAGAGGAAAAAAAAGTAGAGAGAAGATAAAGGTAAGAACACGATTGATCCAATGGAAATCAAGAAGGAAATGAGCATGGTCTGGATTAAGAAGGGTGTTAGGGATGGATCTGCACCAGTCTCTAGTCTAGATACTTCCTTCGGGAAGTAAATTGGGAGCTTTAGCTCAGGGGGAGCAATATTGAAAATCCAAATCCCCTAGCTAGATAGTCAGTACTAGGATACGACACGAAGATATGATGAAAGGCTTTATATGATAGAGCTTTTAAAAGAAATTTAGGTAGAAAAGGATCAAATGCAGAGCATTACAAAGCAATCTTGATTGACTGGGCTTATCAGAGAAGTGTTTGACAACTTTTTGAAGGATTGCATTTATGATTATTAGGTTAAGGAAATAAAAGGTTAAAAAGGCTGAGATTCAAATGGTTAATCACTTTACATTCGAACTATCAAGTGTCTAAGAAGAACTCAAGTGAAATTCCAAGCAACTACAATGATTTCCAAAGTGATTCAAAGCAAGCCAAATCAATCTCAAGTGAAGAAAGCCATAATTTAGCAAAAGAGGTATTTTCTATTTGAAAGCCTACTGTAAATTTGATTAAGTCTTTGTGGAAATGGTAACACCACAAGTGGTTGCTATAACTGAGAGATCGAGACCAAAATTCAAGAAACACCCCTTCAAATCAACAGAAGTTGATCCAATGGGTGCATTTTTAGATATATCACATGGAGTGATGTATGCGGAGGATATTAGGGCTTACATCCATGTTACCCTAGAAGATTAGGGGCAGAGCCAGCTTACAGACCTGTATCTAAAATATTTAACCGATGATAACTTTGATCTGAAGGAAGAATATAAGGCATTGGAAGAAAAGAAATTCACTCAGTATATAGATTTTCTGACATTTGTGGAGGATGAATGGGTCTGGTATGCACTAAGTAGAATCCATGATGAATTTATTTGGCTTAACACTCTATTCATGATTACAAAAGATGTCATAAGAGTAGTCACATGATTGAATTCTATTGGTACATTGCCTATACTAAAGGTAGTGAAAAATAACATAGTGTCAGAAGCCACTGGAACTAAATTTGACAAAAGGGCATTGACAATTAATGACATTGAAGATCATTTCGTAGGGTTTGCATCAATGGTGATAGGCTACAAAATCTACTTCACAAATTGGGAGAATTCTATCTCCCGTACTGCTATATATATAACCTATGCGATGGTGAAGAAGAATGTAGAATATGACTTGTGTGAATTACTCTGGCAGTAGTTGATGGAGAATTTAAAGAAGACAAAGGAACAAAAAGATCCATTCAAATTTGGTCTTTAGTTCTTTGCCTATTATTTTATTTTATTTTATGCAAGAGCTACCAGGATTGAAGAACTTGTTTTGGACTAGTGATAAACTAGTTGTAGTACATATTAGAAATCACCTTAATGGGATAAGAAGTTATGATGCACAAACTACATCCCTATGGGGTTACTTTAAAAATTTCTAGAGAATTATGCAATCAAGAGAAAGAATACCTAATGCAATTGTTCAAAAATATAAGAATGACATATGCTTCATTGTAACTAAAGATTAATGTATTATGGAGGCCGTTGATCCTAGGATAGTCTGGGTTCTTCCTATGGGATATGAAGTGGTAGGAAATATACTGGATGGTTATACTTAGCATGTGTTAAGCAAACCCAAGCTGTTCTAGGCTCAACAACCTCCATCATACATTGATCTTTAGTTACAATGAAAAGAATACCTAAGGCAATTGCTGAAAAATATAAGAATGACATATGCTTCATTGTAACTAAAGATCAATGTAAGATGGAGGCTGTTGAGATTAGGACAACCTGGGTTATTCTTATGGGATATGAAGTGGCCGGAAATATACTAGATGGTTATGCTCAGCATGTGTTAAGCAAAGCTAGGGACACCTAGGCTCAACAACCTCCATCATACATTGATCTTTAGTTACAATGAAGCCTTCATATGGGATATGAAGTGGCAGGAAATATACTGGATGGTTATGCTCAACATGTGTTAAGCAAACCTATGGACACAAATGGACCAAGGTTTGGTACCTATGACAAATTATCTGTGAAAGTGCATGTTGAACTGAGGAAGCCTGAAACTCAGAAAAGATGAGGAAATTGGTTGAGGAATATGCCTAGAGAATAGTGATTACAAAAAAAGAAATTTCTAAAACAAGGGTAAGAATAGCTGAAAATTTGAAGTAAAATGAACCTATGAAGGCTCTAGAAGAACTTGAAAAGAAATCAAAGGAGCCTGTAGCAACAAAGAAGAGAACAAGAGATTATACTACATTTAGTGAAATGACCTCTGAAATTGCATCTAAATCCTTTGGTATTCCCTCCACAACCACTACAGAAGCACAAAATGGAAATAAAAAGAAGACCAAAACCCAAAGAGTGTATATGAGTATTGATGCATTTGATGATGAGGAAATTGAGTCTTATGAAGAGGTGAAGAAGATGAAGGCACAAAATGCACTACCCTCAGGTTCTTGGTAAGGCAAACCCTTTGGTGCTATAAAAGTGAAGACCTCTAGTAAGGATAAAGGGAGAAAGAAGGCTAAGACTGAAGTGTCTGTAGAAGACTAGGTTGCAATGAGTCTAGAGGAAGTATTGAAGGCCATTACAGTTGATGGAAATCTAAAACCTATTGCTCAACTGCATGATGACCTTAATGATGCAGATAAAGATACCATGGAGGCTACTGTCATTAAGTATCTAGAGATTTATAATAGATCCCTCATTGAGGTAGTCTCTGACATTCCTGATAGCCTAGCAGGCATAATGACTGCTAAAAAGGAGGAAGCAATGAGTAAGGATTTGGAGGTAAGAGAAAGCTCATTGCTCAAATTTTGTCCAGATGTGACCCCTGAGGAAAGAGAAAAAGTCTTCAAACTACTTGGAGACAAAATTGAGATAAAAAGAAGAGTCAACACTCTAATGGAAGGGTACATTGAGAAATTTGTGAAAAATATAGAGCAAGCAATTCTTGAGATCCTAAAGGATCTTAACATCCCAACTATTTTAGACAATGAGGAGATAAACATTGATGTTGACACTTCTATTCCTAAAGATAATATGGATCAAGACTTGGAGAAAACTGATACAAATCCTTCGATAAGCCCTAGTAAAGTCAAAGAAATGAATGCACAAGAGGTAGAGAAAAGCCCTAAGAAAACTAAGAAAGAAGGTCAATCCCCTGTATCTAATCAAGCCCCTATTGGTGATGAACAAGGATTCATCAAGGACAAGTCCTCCTCCAAATCAACTAACTGATGATCAAACAAACAAGGAGAAGATTGATGAATAGATCAAGGTTGATCAAAGTGAGAAGAGCCCTACACTTGAACAAAATATTGATCAACAAGAAAATATGAACCTAGAAACTGTAGAACAGAGAAAAGAAAATGAAGTGTTTGAAGAAATAACAAGAGACACTGCTGCTATCCCAGTTGATTCTACCAAGGAACTTTTGGAGAGACAACATGATTTGGACAAGTATGAGCTTCTACAAGGACCAATTAATTTGGCCTCAATGTCTCATGTACAAAAATTCAAGCTAATATCAATTGTTCAAGCAAAGGCACAAGAAGAGATGCTAAAGTCACATATTCAAGACAATGAGTTGATTTGTGATACATACAGAATTTTGGAGAAGATGATGCCAACATATCAAAAGGATACTTCATTATCCTCAACATATCAACTCAAGGGACTAATAAACTCAGTAAGTATACATTTTGAATCTTTTGAAAAGTCTACAGAGACAAAAGTTAGAAAAGAGTTTGATGAGAAGAGATTAGCTGAGTTGAAGACCATGTTAGTTAATGATAAAACTCTCTTAGATAATGGAATAAAAGGTATACAGAGTGTCATTAGAGAAGCTAGTGATTTGTACAAAAAAAATTTATCTCAGAAGCCACAAAAGAGTTAGGAGAAAAGATCAAGGATCTGGAACTACAGTTGATAAATATCTCTAATTCATTTGATCTGGTAGTTGAGTCAGTAAATAGCAAAGAGATACAAGTTATCAATATTCATAATGACTTAAGTAATCTAATGAATAAGAGGGATCAAATGAAAAATAGAATGTGTCAGTTGAGAGGACTAATAAGTCCTAAGCTAGACTCAATATCAAATCTTGCAGCTGAAGCACTGTAGGTAAGTGCACTAATTGACACACTGTCTATTATACAAGAGGTAGAGAAATTAGTCTTCCTAATAAATGGCCATATTCAAATTTTGGACAATACAAAGAAGATTTGGGATAGAGAGCTAGATCAAATCAAGATCATTTTCAATGACATCCTACAACCAACAAAAAATTAAGTTGAAGATTGTACTTGTATATATGCAGCAGAATATAACAGTTTTGGCAATTTTTGCTATCTTGACACAATTTTGACTCTTGTACATACACCTTTTCTATTAATGTCAAAGGGGGAGAAGAAAACCAATGAAAAATGGGAAAACACCTAAGGGGGAGAAGAAAAATAGTGTATATAGAAAGGGGGAGTAGATAAGCATTTTTCACTAAGTGTTTCCATCAATGCCAATGGGGGAGATTGTTGGCAACATAGTCAAGAGACAATGCTTTGATGGAAAATTGTATGTTGTCATTGATGGAAACAAAACATAGTAAAGAGGTTTTCAGTCATGAGTCATGGTACCAAGGTTGGGTAAAGGTATGGAAAACTAAATTAGTCAAAATTGCTATGTATGGGCAAGCTACAGAGTGACAGAGATTGGGTTAGTATGCCTCCGCAGTTGAAGATCATTATATGCAGTTCAGCTATGTTGTTTATAGCTATTTGGTGATCACATGTTCTAGTGTTCAAGTTTTGACTTCCTCTAGAAGTCATATGGTGAAATGTCTAAGTCTGAGTGAACAGAGTCAAGACAAGAACAGTGCACAGTACCAAAGTAAAAGGGTCTGTATTCCTCCACTGTTGAGTATTTTGACTTACAGTTCTAAGGCAACAAAGATACTTATTATGACTAGACCTACATCTAGAAGTTCCTTTGATCACTTTCTACAAGTTGTTCTTTATCAACTTATAGTCTAACAATGTTTCACAGTGACTGAGTGACAGTTCAGATATCTACATTTATTTGTAGTTGAATACTATGTTCTACAGTTCTAAAGGTATGATAAGAGAGCTATAATGGATATTGGATATGATCTTCAAAGTCTCATATGGTCTACATTGGAAGTTATGATGTGACAGTTGAACTGCTCAAGTGTGTACTTAAGGGATAAGTCGATAGGCCTATTAGATCTATATGTGGTGAAGATATATTGTTTGAACAATTAATATAAGTGGTTGAATGATTGGTCCTAACCTATATGAAGACTATTGTATGTATGTTTGGATCTAGATTGTTGTTTGTGCACAAGATCAAGCTGAAAGGGTATAACATTTGTATACACATTTCATGTTTGGCTTGCTGACCTAATTGTGAGATGAATCTTGTTGCCAATATATATACTTGATGGATTTAGATGTTGAAGATATGGAAAAGTATGAATAAAAAGTATGTGCGTTCTAAGGAAGTTTCATGATGAGAAAAAGATAGTAAAAGTAGAAGGGCAGAGCATATGTGAAGCAGAGCAGAAAACTAGGGCAGACATTATGAAGACATTTGAGTCTATATACTGAGCTATTAATGGAACTACACTTCAGCATTCTATAGATGCATTTGTAGCAGTCATCTCTTGACAGTGAGCCAATCCTTATTCTATCATCCCTTCTATTTTCTTGGCAGTGAGCCTATTGTAGTGAGCACTTCATTGGATAGTGAGTCCTTGGGCAGTGAGCCTTCATTTAATTTGGTATTGTTATCATAATATATTGTGATCTAACACTCACCATGGTTTTTCCCTTTCTAGGTTTTCCACATAAAAATCCTAGTGTCTATGTGTTATGTCTTTATGGTTGTTGTTCTTATGTTTGTTTTTCTTTCAAGTTATTAAATGTGGTAAATGGATTAATAAATGTGTGAAAGAGAAGTTTTACAAAATACTGATTCACTCCCGCTCTCAGTATTCATTGTGATCAATAGTACCTGCATTATTAGCACCGAAGAAAGATGGAGAATGGAGGATGTGTATAGACTTTAAAGCAATCAACAAGATCACAGTTAAGTATAGATTTCCATTGCCTAGGATGGATGACATTATGGACTATTTGAGTGGAGAAAAATATTTCACAAAGATAGACTTGAAGAGTGGATACCATCAAATCAGGATCAGAGAAGGAGATGAGTGGAAAACTACATTTAAGACAATTGAAGGATTGTATGAATGGTTAGTGATGCCTTTTGGATTGACTAATGCACTGAGTACTTTCATGAGGTTGATGCATGAGGTTTTGAAGAAATTCTTGGGTAATTTTGTTATTGTATACTTGGATGACATTTTGATTTCAATAAGACACAAGAAGAACATTTGTGGCATCTTAGACAAGTATTGCAAAGGTTGAGAGAAGAGAAATTGTTGATAAACATCAAGAAATGTAGTTTCATGAAGGCAGAATTGGTATATTTGGGATTTGTGATTTTTGTGGAAGGATTGGAGATGGACCCTAAGAAAGTTAGAGAAATTGTTGAGTGGCCAACACCTAAGAGAATTGGAGAAGTCAGATAATTTCATGGATTATCTAGTTTCTACCGGAAGTTCATTAGAAATTTCCATTTAGTATGCACACCAATGATAGAGACAATGGAAGGCAACATAAAGGGTTTTAAGTGGACATCTATTGTAAATATGCGCCTAATCAATGTTGTCACTGATATCAACATATCCTTGTTACCATTAGTGTCAACTATATCCTATTTTGTTGCCTGTTTAGAAGACTGGAATGTTGACGATATTGAGAAAATTAATGAAGATCAATGTATGCAGACCATATGGCTATGTAGAGGATTATTTGAAGTAGCTCCAGTTAAGTATTAAGAAGTCTGGATGAAGATTTGAAGAAGCTATGGCCATCTGAGTAGAACCAGGTTTTGCTATGTTTAGAAGAGACAGAGTGACAATAAATTGGTCTAGATTTCTCCACATTGAATATTATGATCTGCGGTTCTAGAGGCATGTTTAGGAAGTCAGTGTGTATCATCAACTCAAGTGGTTCATGGTTTGGAGGTCTGAAAGCAATCTTTCTAGTATAACAGTCATGGCAGATAGTGTTCTTGAGGATCTAGAATAAGATGCAAGTGATTCTGATGATTTGGAGGAGTGCAGATGTCTTTGTTGAATTCAATGTGCTTGTGGAGGTCTCTGGATTGTGCGCCTACTGTGTTGGAGGTCTACATTGAAGATTGAGCTCCTTGTTGAAGATTTCTTCCTTGGTATTATTGTTCTTCCAAGTCTTGGCCGACTAGATGATTCAAGCGTGTTGCAGATAATCTAAGAACAATTCTATGGAGTGTGACATATTGATCAAGGAAGATTTGAGTCCCAATTATGTTTGGCTGATAGCCTAGTGATTCACATTAAGTCAGATGCTTGTAGTGCTGACCTTGATGTTTATTCCAAGGTTGATGAAGCATATAAAGGCATGTAGTTGAGTCATGGAAAATCATCCTTGTGCGAAAATATAAAATCCCAAGAAAGGATTAGAGGTAGAGTAGAGAAGAGGAGCAAAGGATCAAGAACAGTAAAGGATGAAGTGATAGTGAAAAAGTATTTGGGAGAATAGAAGAAGTTTTGTGAGCATTCAATGAGACTGAACCAGGCATGAAGAAGATGCTATTTATCAGTTAATTATTTCTATATTAAACATAAATTTCTATAGGTAATGAGCCTCTTTTGTGCACTGAGCTCTTGGCAGTGTGCCCGAAGGCAAGTGTCTTCCCATTTTTAAGTACTTTTAACAGGGTACGAATCTTGTGGGTTAACCCCCACCATGGTTTTCCCTTAACCGGGTTTCCACATTAAAAATATTGGTGTCAAGTGTGTTAATTATGTTTCTGCTCATGTGTTATTGTTTCATGCTTTAATGTTTACATCATTAATCTATTTGTAAGTTATAAAAGAAGATTAAAAAGAGGAAAAGATTAATTTTGTAGGACAACTAATTCACCCCCCCTCTCAGTTGTCTAGCCTAATCCCAACAATTGGTATCAGAGCCAATTTCCCTTGCAATAAGCTTGACCACTTGAGGAGATCTAGAATGTTGACTTACAAGAAAGATAATCCAAGATTTGATGGAACAAATTACACTCTATGGAAGATGCGCATACAGTGTCATTTGCAATGTATGGGTGATGCCTACTGGTTGATAACTAAGAATGAGTATAAGATTCCAAAAAAAGGTCCTACAATTCTAGATGAAATCAAAGATGTTGAGAACAACATTTGACCTAAAGAAGCCTTGTTGAGTGCCCTATCTAATACAGAAATGATAAATGTACTTGAATTGAAAACCGTGCATGAAATCTGGGAGAAGTTGGAAACCCTGCATGAAGGTGATGAACATGTCAAATGTGTCAAGCTACAAAGCCTGAAGAGTAGATATGAAAACTTAAGGATAAGTGAAGATGAAAATATTACCTCCTACATGCTAAAAGTGAATGAACTTGTGAGCAATATAAGGTGTGCTGGTGAAAAATTGGAAGAATTAGAAATTGTTGCCAAAGTACTCAGATTCTTACCTCTGGCCTACAAGCATAAAGTTGTTGCCTTGAAGAAATCAATACTATGACAATTGTTACAAGAGATCAGTTGGTTGGTAAACTTTTAGCATTTAAAATGAGTGAGTTTGGTGATTCTCTTCCTAAGTCTAAATCTACATTTAAAGCCAGTATTCATGGAAAACAAAGATATGATTCAGGTGAAATCTCTTCAAGAAGATCAAATAGGTTCGACAAGATAAGGAAGGATCTTGAAGATGATGAAACCGAGTTCGATGGACTTGAAGCTCTTTTTGCCAAAAGATTGCCAAGAGGGTCTGGTAAGTATGAAGGAAAATTGTCATTCAAATGTTTTGCTTGTAATAAGATTGGTCATTTCACCTCAAGGTGTCCAGAGAGGGGTTCAAGGCCAAACCCTAATAGACCTAGAGTTCAAAAGAAATGCTACTATGTCCAAGAAGCTAGTGAAGAAGGAGTCATAGATGATGAGCCTGGTCATGGATGTTCCATTGAAAGTGATTGGGTGTTCATTGCTATCAAAGAAGAAGATCTGGTGCCTACTGAGTCTACTAGCTGTGCAAATGTGGAAAGTGCCTTGGTTGCTCAGGTTGTAGAAAAAGATGAATGGGTAATTGACAGTGGATGTTCTCATCATATGACTAGTGATAAAAGTAAGTTTGTAACCTTTGAAAAATATGGTGGAATTGTGAAATTTGGAGACAACTCAGCTGGTAGAATCCATGGCAGAGGATCCATCTCTTTTGATGGTAAGAATAACACTAATGATGTTCTTTATGTGGGAGGACTGAAGCATAATCTTCTTAGTGTTGGACAATTGGTTGACAAGGGTTATGATCTTTGATTCAAAGATGGAAAATGCAGAATCTTGGAAAGCTCCAGAACTGAAATTGCATCTCTAGAGGTAACATCCTTCATTTAAGTAGTTCTAGCAAAAGTTGTTTGATTTCTCAGATTTGTCAGAGTTGGTTATGGCATAGGAGAATTTGTCATGTAAATTTTGATAACATTGTCAAAATAAGTTCTACTCAGGCTGTGAGAGATCTTCCAAAACTTGTCAAACCTACTGATAACATGTGTAGAGAATGTCAATTAGGTAAACAAAACAAAATTTCATTCAAGAGAAATGAATAATTTTCAAATGAATGGTTGGAACTTGTGCATACTGATCTATGTTGTCCTATTAGAATTAGGAGTATGCAAGCAGACAGATATTTTATGTTGTTGATTGATGATTACTCTCAGATGATATGGGTAACCTTCTTAAAATAAAAATCAAAAGCTCTTGACAAGTTTAAGGTGTTCAAGGTTATGGTGGAAAATGAGATTGGTGAGAAAATAAAGTGTCTGAGATCCGATAGAGGTGGAGAGTTTACCTCCAATGAGTTTGATACATTATGTGATAAGTATGGAATAAAAAATAGTTATCTACGCCTAGGACTCCTTAGCAGAATGGAGATGTGGAAAGAAAGAATCAGACCATTCAAGAAGCTACCAAGACCATGATGATGGAAGCAAATGTTCCACAAGTCTATTGGAGAGAAGCTAAGTACTATTTTCTACACTCTCAACCGGGTGCAGATCAAAGGTAATTCTGGTAAGACCCGTTATGAACTATGGTTTGGTCATCCTCTTACTATGAGATACTTCAAAGTTTTTGGTAGTAAGTACTATATCAAAAGAGATGAGGATCTAGAAAAGTTTTAAGTAAGAAGTGATGAAGGGATATTTCTAGGTTACTTTACTCAAAGCAAGCCATATTGGTGCTTTAACAAAAGATGGGAACAAAGAAGGACATTCCAGCTCTTGCAGATATGAATCAGATGATTAAGATGAAAGTCAAAGTCAAGAAAGACAAGCTCAAACCCAAACTTAGATTTAGATTGATCTGAAAAATCCAATGACTCAATTGGATAGTACAGATGTTGAAGAACAAGCTCAAGAAATAGAAGTTCAATTAAATCCCAAAACTCCTAGGTATGTAAGATTGAATCATCCTAAAGATCATATCATAGGAGATAGATATAAATGTGTTCAAACTAGGAAAAGAGTTGTTGAAGATCAAGAGGAGATTTGTTTGATTTCAAAGATTGAACCAAATTCAGTAAATGAATCTTGCAATTATGAAAATTGGGTAAAAGCCATGGAAGAAGAATTAATGCAAATTGAAAAGAATCACACTTGGGATCTTGTTCCTAGACCTCAAGACAAAAATATGATTGGAACTAAATGGGTCTTCTGAAATAAACTAAATGAAGATGGTGAAGTTGTAAGAAATAAAGCAAGGATGTTATGCAAAGGATATTTTCAAGTGGAAGGAATTGATTTTGAAGAAAATTTTACTCCAGTGGAAAGAATAGAGGTAGTCAGATTATTTCTTGCATTTGCTACTTATAAATATTTCAAGGTCTATCAGATGGATGTCAAGTCAGCATTCCTAAACGGAGAATTAGAAGAAGTCTACATTGAGAAACCGGAAGGATTTCATTTGTCTAACTAGAGAGACATGGTTTGCAAGTTGTGGAAAGCATTGTAGGGACTCAAACAAGCCCCAAGAGCCTAGTATGCAAGATTAGATAAGTATCTGCTAAACCTAGGATATAGAAAAGGCACTGCTAACAGTAATCTTTACTTCAAGATTGATCATGAGCACATTCTGATTGTTGAGGTATTTGTTGATGATATCATTTTTGGTGGAAATGAGAGTATGTGTAAAACATTTACTGATCAGATGCAGAGTGAATTTGAGATGTCCATGTTTGGTGAAATGAATTTCTTCTTAGGTTTGCAAATCACCCAGTCAGATAAAAGTATCTTCATATCTTAATCTTAGTATGTGAGAGAATTGTTAAAAAAGTTTGGAATGGAAGATTCAAAGATAGTGGGTACACCCATGGAAACCAAATGTAAGCTAAGTAAAGATGATGACTCCCTAAGGCAAATCAAAAAAGGTATAGATCAATGATTAGAGGACTACTCTATCTGATTCAGACCAGACTTGATATCATGAATGCAGTTGGACTTGTTGCTAGATTTCAAGCTGATCCTAGAAAATCCCATGTTGTAGCAGTCAAGAGAATTTTTAGATATCTCAAAGGGGCACTTGATTATGGCTTATGGTATCCAAAGGATAATGACTTCACTCTTCATGCATATACAGATGCTGATTGAGTAGGAGATGTGGATGATAGAAAAAATACTAGTGGTGGTGCATTCTTCTTGGGAAGTAGATTGGTTTCTTGGCTAAGCAAAAAGTAGGAGACAATATCCTTATCTACAACAAAGGCAGAGTATATAGCAGCAACAAACAATTGTACTCAAGTTCTGTGGATGAAGCAAATGCTGAAGGACATCAGAATTATGTTTGAGGAGCCTGTCACAATCTTCCATGATAATTAAAGTGCAATAAGCATCTCAGAGAATCTAGTGTTGCATTCAAAGATAAAGCACATATCAATCAAATTTCACTTTTTGAGAGAGAAGGTTAATGAGAATGAAGTTAGATTGGAGTTTGTTTCTTCAAAGGATCAGATTGCAGATATTTTCACTAAGCCTCTACCCAAGGATACTTTTGAGTATCTTAGAGAGAAGTTAGGGGTTATTACCCCTCTTGATTAGAATTAAGATGCACTAGGGTGCATTAGTCTAGTGGAATTCACAGTCATATCTTGTGATATGGATTGATGTTAAGGAGATACTACCTAGGGGGAGTAGTTAGTATGCAAATTTTGAGATTAATCTGAAACAAAAAGGGGGAGAAAAGGTTGCAAATATGTGCCCTTTGCCATTGATGTCAAAGGGGGAGAGAAGTCATGTGAAAAACTAGTTGTTGATAAAAGGAGGAGATGTAAATAAAAATGGCTACAGGTGTGATAAGAGAAAGGGTGAGAAGTTCTTGTCTTGATGGTTGAATCAGTTTTTCACATCATATGTTGCCATCAATGACAAAGGGGGAGATTGTTGCAAATATGCGCCTAATCAGTGTTGTCATTGATGTCAACATATCCCTGTTGCCATTAGTGTCAATTGTATCCTATTTTGTTTCTTGTTTAGAAGACTGGAATGTTGAGGATATTGAGAAAATTAATGAAGATCAATGTATGTGGACCATATAGCTATGTAGAGAATTGTCTGAAGTAGCTCCAATTAGGTTTTGAGAGGTCTGCATGAAGATTTGAAGAAGATATGGCCATCTGAGTAGAACCAGGTTTTGTTGTGTTCAGAAGAGACAGAGTGACAGTAAATTGGTCTAGATTGCTCCGCATTGAAATATTATGATCTACAGTTCTAGAAGCATGTTTGGGAAGTCGGTGTGTATCATCAATTCAAGTGGTTCATGGTTTGGAGGTCCGCAAGCAATCTTTCTAGTATGACAGTCATGGAAGATAGTGTTCTTGAGGTTCCAGAAGAAGATGCAAGTGATTCTGATGATTTGGAGGAGTGCAAATGTCTTTGCTAAATTTAATGTACTTGTGGAGGTCTTTGGATCATACGCTTGTTGTGTTGGAGGTCTGCATTGAAGATTGAGCTCGTTGTTGAAGCTTTCTTCCTTGGTATTACTGTTCTTCCTAGTCTTGGCCGACTAGATGATTCAAGCATGTTGCAGATGATCTAAGAGCAATTCTATGGAGTGTGGTGTATTGATCAAGGAAGATTCGAGTCCAAGTTATGTTTGGCTGATAGCCTAGTGATTCACATTAAGTTAGATGCTTGTAGTGCTAACCTTGATGTTTATTCCAAGGTTGATGAAGCATATAAAGGCGTGTAGTTGAGTCATGGAAAATCATCCTTGTGCAAAATAAGAAAATCCCAAGAAAGGATCAGAGGATCAAGAACAGTAAAGGATGAAGTGTTGCTGAAGAAGTATTTGGGAGAAGAGCAGAAGTTTTGTGAGCATTCAAGGAGACTGAACCAGACATGAAGAAGATGTTAGTTCTCAGTTAATTCTTTCTGTATTAAACATAAATTTCTATAGGCAATGAGCCTCTTTTGAGTAGTGAGCTCTGGGAACTGTGCCCAAAGGCAAGTGCCTTCCCATTTTTAATTACTTTTAACAAGGTATGATTCTTGTGGGTTAACCCCCACCGTGGTTTTCCTTTAACTGGGTTTCCACGTTAAAAATCTTGGTGTCAATTGTGTTAATTGTGTTTCTACTCATGTGTTATTGTTTCATGCTTTAATGTTTACATCATTAGTCTTTTTGTAAGTTGTAAAAGAAAATTAAAAAGAGAAAAATGTTAATTTTGTTGGACAACTGATTCACTCACCCTCTTAGTTGTTTGGCCTAATCCCAATAACATCAAGAGTAGATAAAAGTTTTGAATTGTTGAATCAGAAAGTGATAGAGAAACCACTATTAGCATTATCAGATTTCAACAAGGTATTTCAAGTAGATTTTGATGCAAGTGGAAATGCAATAGGAGAAGTGTTAAGTCAAGAAGGTAGACCAGTAGCATATTTCCATGAGAAGTTGCATGATGCAAGAAGAGGATATTTAGTTTATGACCATGAGTTTTATGCCATAATTCTAGCTTTGAAGAAGTGGAGACATTACTTGTTTCCTAAGGAATTTGTGTTGTATAAAGATCATTAGGCTTTACAATATTTGAATAGTCAAAGAAAGTTGAATCAAAGACATATGAGATGGGTAGACTTCATGCAGAGTTACACATTTGTATTGAAGCATAGGAGTGTGAAGTCAATCAAAGTTGCAGATGCATTGAGTAGAAGGAATTTGTTGACAGAGATGAGAGTTGAAGTATTAGGTTTTGAAGAACTGAAGCACATGTATGAAGAAGATCTTGATTTTGTAGAACCATGGAAAGCATGTAAGGAACCTGTTGTGACAGATATAAGTAAGTGGTTAGATTATTTCATTCAGGAAGATATGTTGTTCAAAGGAAATTAGTTGTGTATACCTAGGAGTTCAATGAGAGACAATTTGATAAAGGAGAAACACAATGGTGGATTGGCAGGACATTTTGGAATTAACAAGATAGTGGCTTTGGTAAGTGAACATTATTTTTGGCCTCAGATATATAAGGATGTAAGGAAGTTTGTTCAGAGTTGTAGATTATGTCAAATTGCAAAAGGGAGTAGTTAGAATACTGGGTTGTACAAATCTTTGACAGTACCAGAGAAACCTTGGGAAGAAATAAGCATGGATTTCATATTAGGATTGCCAAGAACATAGAGAAGACACCATTCTATATTTGTAGTGGTGGATAGATTTTCAAATATGTTACATTTCATACCTTGTAAGAAGACAATTGACATAGTGCACATTGCTGGCCTATTTTTCAAGGAGATTGTGAGATTGCATGGATTACCTAAGAGCATAATTTTAGATAGGGATATAAGATTCATGGGTATGTACAGGATCATCGTGGGTCAAACAGTGGTAATGGAAAAAAAAAATCACGTCTTTACTTAGCCAAATTCATGAATTGGCTAACTTTGACTTTCATGGGCATGTTAAAAATATCTATTTTGGTTTGGATACCAAACCAAAACGGATATCCATTTTGTGGTTTAAAAAACCATTTTTATAGTTGCAGGAAATGGATATCCGTTTCTAGAATATTCCCAAAATGGATATCCATTTCTGGAATATTTCTTAAATAGATATCCATTTTCTAGAACTATAAAAATGGTTTTTTTTAGTTCTTTTCATTGGTTTTTTAATTGTTTTCATTGGTGTGTGTCATGGTATGATGTCTCAAGGAATGGGAAGAAAGGATGGTGATTCATAAGACAATATGAAGAATGATGGTAGAGTGAATTAGCATTGTGGTAACTGTAGCATGTCATGGGGTGAATCATGCATTAATACAGGTTGTGGAGTGAGAAAGGGGTGGTATGGGTATGGTTGAATGGAGTAATGAGGTGATTTAATTAGTAATGACCTATGTGAAGTGATGGGTAAGGTGTCTTATGTGGGATTGCTAGAAAGTGTGATTGGTAATGGTGGGGATAGCTAAATGTCATCTTCTAAGGGTTCAAAGGTTAGGAAAGTGTAAGATGGGGATATGGAATAATCCATGGTTTAATGATTATTCAAGGGAGACTCCTTAAAATGATTATCAATGATGGTGTCAATAGGAGGAATGGAGTCTATGAATGTAGGTGTGGGAATGTGAGCTATGACATTGGGATTGTATTAGATGAATAATAGAAAGTAGGGGTACATTTCTAGTGATGGAAGGAGCCACATGATCAAATGATGTTTGGGGAAGGGCTTTTCTTAGGAAAGTAAGGATTTGGGTGAGGGTCTAGGGTTTGATGGAGAAGAATTTATGGAAAATTTGGAGGTCATTAAAATTGACATGAATAGAAGAAGCACAAGACATGGCTAAGGATAAATGGTAGGCTCAAAATAGGATAACTAGGACTATGATGATGAAGATGGAAAGAAAAGTCAACAAAAATAGTATTATATAGGGATAGAATTAGAAAAAAAAGAGTACTACAACTAGCAAGGGGAAAGTGAGGACATAATGCAAAGTTAACATGGCATGAACTCTCTTGGAAGGCTAAGCATGGACTATAAGAAGATTGAACTAGTTAGATCTGTTAGGCTCACCAAATGAAATAACCTTAAAGGTTAACCTTAATTAGGTAAGGTTATTTTTGAGTGTGGTTGTTTGTGCAACAATGTGTAAATTAATGTTACCTAAGGATAAATCTAACTATACTAACATTTTAATATCCATGAGAGTTAGGACTAATAATTAGACTAAAAACTTGACAAACAATACAACTTGGACACATGTAGGACTTGGAAAATGGAAAAGAATAATTATTAAATGTGGAAAACAATGAAACAGTGGTATTAGTTGCACCTATGTAGAGAAGTGGTCTTTATGAAAGATTCTTAGATTATGCTCTATATCTATTTGTGAAGTTTGGAGGTGATTGGACCTAAAGGATATGACCACCATATGCAAAATATCCTACCTAATGGGTATGTGCAGAGAGAGAGAGAGAGAGTCCTAGTTTTCTTGTTTTCATTTCCTTCATTGATAAGGGAGAGGGAGAGATAGAGGGGAGATCTAGGGAGATATAGGAATGATAGGGGGAGAGAGGAAAGAGAGAGAGATATAGGGAGAGAGAGCTAGGTACAGAGAGATAGAGAGGAGACAGATAGGGAGAGATAGAGGAGACATAGGGGAGAGATAGGGAGATAGAGAGTGAGAGAGATGTCTAGAGAGATAGGGAGATAGAGGAATGATAGGGGATAGAGAGACAAGATATAGGGAGAGATAGATAGGTAGAGAGAAAAGATAGATTGGGATAGATAGAGGAGACAGATGGAGAGATAGGGAGATAGAGAGTGAGTGAGATGTTTAGAGAGATAGGGAGCGAGATTAAGAGGTAGAGGGATGATAGAGAGAGGGAGATAAGGGAGAGATACCTAGAGATAGAGGTTTAGGGTTGCTTAGGTTTAGGGTTTAGGGGTTATGGGTTAGGGATTAGGGGCATTATTTAGGGTTGAGGGATTTAGAGAGAGAGACAGAATTCTTTTGACATGTAATTGTAAACCCTAAACCCAAGCAACCCTAGAAACCTCTAAACCTTAAACAGTACCCCTAAACCCTAAACCCTAACCCCTAAACCATAAACCCTAAATAATTCCCCTAAGCCCTAACCCCTAACCCCTAAATCCTAAACCTAAGAAACCCTAAACCTCTAAATCCTAAACCTTAAACCCTAAACCCCTAAATCCTAAACCTTAAACCTCTATCTCCCTATCTCCCTATCTCCCTATATCTATCATTCCTCTACCTCTCAATCTCTATCCCTATGTCTCTGGCCATGTCCCTCACTCTCTATATCTCCCTATTGGTCCCCTCTATTCTAGAAGTCAACTAGTAGTGGAACTCCAAATAGCATGTGCTATGTTTGGAAAAAACAGTCTTGAGGCTAAAATTAGTGAAATTAGTGGGAAATTCGTGAGTTTTTTTGCCTTTTTAGATAAGAAAAGAATCTTGCACGAAATAGTGATGAGTTTGGATTGTATTTATCCCCTAGAGGTTGTCAAAAACAAAGGATTGAAGTTGGAAAAGCAAAAATACAAAAAAAAAGACTGTTTGCTATTTTTTTCTGTGTAATTTGCTGCTCTTTGCTATAGTACTCACCCATACAACCATTTCAAGGGATCTCACATTTTGGATGTTGTAAATGAATGTTTTACCTTTCATTTAAATCATATTAGGTGCTTTGATATTGCAGGAGAAGACAAAACAATTTGCTGTCCCAGTTTTGCTGTTTTGAAGTGGGTTTGGTAGGATTTTAGGAGTTTTATAGGATTCTGACCCAAATCTTTGATTTAGAGCCCCAAAATAGATTTTTTGGGTTTGTATAGGTATATTATACAATAGGTTTTGTGTATAGGTGCAGTGGAGTAGTCCAAGACAACATTTGAGGAAGATTTGGCTTGATAACTCTATGTATTAAGCCATTGGTGATAGCTAGAGGAAGATTTAGTTGGAAAACTTGTTTATAATGCCCATGGAGACACAAAACCTATTGAATCCATTCATTTTAAATCCATAATAAGTTCTTGAATTGGTTAGAAAGTTCTGGGTCACTCTGGTAAGGTACTTCCTTTGTAAACCTAGGGCTAATTGCCCCTTGGAACAATAGATACAGTCATTTTTAGAGGCTTGTGTTACAAAAAAACATATTCTTCATGTCACATATGTTATAAAGGGCTTTAATGGGTGTCTAAAAACCTAAATATTTTTAGGAGTTGTTTAGAAAATTTTGGAGTTAAGCCCTCTAAACCGTATTTTTAGGACTATAAGGAAGATAGGCCATTTGTGAAGGAACATTGGGTAGGACAACTTTCTAGGATAACTTATGAGTTTGGTAAGCTTCCATTGGTCAAAATAACATGTCTCATGCCCTCATCAAGTGTTGACAATCATCTCATACATCCAAACCAAGTTAGGCTCATGAATGGAGGTTGTAGGTGTCATGATGTGCAAGTTTGTTGTCCTTCACTCCAAGATCAGTCACTCATGTTTGTGAGACTTGATAAGTGTTCCCATGCTCTACATCGACAATCCATCATTTGTCTTAAAAGTAGTCTTCCATTCATCTCCTTCTCTGATTCTGATCTAATGGTATCCACTCTTCAAATCTATCTTTATGAAATATTTTGCTCCACTCAAACAATCCATGATATCATCCATCCTAGGTAAAGGAAATATATACTTAACTGTGATCTTGTTTATTGCTCTGGAATCAGTACACATTCTCCATTCTCCATCTTTCTTCAGTGCTAACACTATAGGTACTGCACAAGGACTCAAACTTTCTCTTATCAGACCTTTCTTCAACAAATCGTGTATTTGTTTGTTTAATTCTTCATTCTCTACCATTGTCATCTAGTGTGCTACTTTGTTAGGCAAACTTGCTCCAGGAATAAGATCCATGTGATTACTGATACTCCTTATAGGTGGCAATCCATCAAGTACATTATCTGATATGATGTCTTCATACTCTATCAGTAACTCTCTTATCTCCTCCGGTTGTTCTTCTTCAGTGTCTTTCTTTAATGCTTCAGGTTTCTTAGGAATCAAGGCATAACACATATTCTCATGTCTCAAACCATCCAGAAATTTTCTTCGATCTACCAAATAGATTCTAGCATTTCCACATACCACATCATTACGATCATCCTCCAAAGGAATCAAGGTAATTCTCTTTCCATTTGCTGTTATAGAATATGTATTCTTTCTCCCATCATGTATAGCTTTTCTATCATACTGCCAAGGTCTACCCAACAAGATATGAGATACATCCATAGGGATAATATCACACAAGACTTCATCATCATAATATCCAATATGAAATTTCACCAAACATTGTTCACTCACCAGTACCTTATGATTATCCTAAATCCATGCTATTTGATATGGCTTAGGGTGTTTCAATCTTTCCAACTTTAGATTAGTCACCATCTCCTCTAAAACTGGGTTATTTGAACCACCACTATCAATTACAACTTTACAACAATTACCTCCTGATTTGCATTTGGTTTTGAATAAACTCTTTCTCTATAGTGGTTCCTTATTTATTTCTATTTGAAATAGTGCTCTCCTCATAAAAAATGATTCTCCTTTCTCTGGCTTGCCAACTGAACAGGGGTCATCTAATTCAACAGGTTCTTCCTCAACATAGGCTGCTCTCCCACTATTTTATATCCTCTTGCTTGTACTACCCTGATTACATTCAAATGTTCTATGTCCTTCACCTCCACACTTGAAACAAGTACCTCTAAATGTTCTCTTATCCAATCCTCTTCCTTCTCTTCTATATCCTTCATTCCAGTATGCACTAGGGTTTCCTCTCTAGTAAAATTTTTTTCATCTCTCTGGTGAGCAATGGAATCTTTGTCATCCTTCTTAAATGGGCTGCCAAACTTGTTTTGATCTGGAAATGATCTATCTCCTCTAGAATAAGTCCCACCTCTCTGAAATTTACCTCCTCTTCCTCTCTGTCTCTGATCATGCCTCTTATTCAGCTTCTCTTCAACTTTCAAGGAAAACTGATATGCTTCCTCCAGAGATGTCATCCTCAGCAAACTTAGTTCCTCTTGAATGTTCAATCTCATTCCATTGATGTATCTAGCCACTTTCTCCTTGCTTGCTTCACTATGTCATGTCCTTATGATTATCTTATGAAATTCTTCAGTGTATTCCTTCACAGATTTCTCCTTTTGTCTCAGGGTTTGCAATATTTTCAATAGTTCCAACTCATAATTAGTAGGTATAAATTGATTCTTCAGCTTTGTCACCATCCTATCCCATTTTGTAATTTTTCTTTTCCTCTTCGATTTCTTTCCAGATGAACTTCTTTCCACCATATAGCAGCATGTCCTTTCAGTTTTGTCTTTGCAAATTTCTCCTTCAGATCTTAATTCTCCTCATATTCAAATTATTCTTCCATATCATTTATCCAGTCAATCAATTCTTCAGGGTTCAAATTACCAGTATAGTTTAGCACATCAACTCTAGGTCTCTTTCCAATCTTTGAAATAGCTCACAACATTTTTACCTAATTTGATTCTTCTTCTTCATCACCTCCTAGGGTTTCACCAGTGTGTTCAATAGATTGAAATTCTTCCTAATCATTGCTTTCAACATTAGGTCTCGGTGTCAATCCTCTTCGCCTATCTTCCTCAACAGCATCCAACTGAATTCACATAGTTTTCATTATCTCCATCAACTCATCTATTCTTCCAACCATTATTCCAACAGAAGCAACTCTCCTTAGTGGCATTTTTTTTTTCTAGGATCAAGTGTAAACTACCTCAGGTTCGGTGATCGGGCTACAAGGTGACAACTACCTCACAATCAGCGATCAGTTGCAACACAAATAACCTACCTTAATTTGGTGAGCTGTCCATAGAAAGATCTTATGGAATTCCCTCACTAACTTCGCTCAATTTGCTCCCAAAAGATTCAAACTTTCACTCTGATACCACTTGTTGCAGTCACGGTAGGAGGGTTCATAGAATGAACTATCCAAACCATACAACAAGAGTAAACACAATAGAAACAACTCAAAGAGATAAAGAAAATGTAGATTTAGTCATCCAATATATCATAGAATTCAAAAAGAGATCTGTCGGCAACATGCGGGCTTACAATTAGGGCTCACAGGCCTGATTACATACATTCGTAAGATAAGGATTTGAAGCTCCCTTCGTACAAAAATCTAAACTATCAATCTTCTAATTCATGAGAACTTGATAACTAATTTCCTAAAGATCTATTACATCAATATATATTATCTCCGGACTAGTAGATTCCTCTGTGTCGGCCAAGGAAGATCACAAATTCCAAAGAAGAGATGTAATGTGTAAACACAGATAGGTTGGACCTAAATACATAGAACACTTCTAGTAAATGAATGGAATGACATGCGGATCTTCAAGGAAGGTTGGACATGAACCAAAGATCATTGTATAATGTGTCATTAGGCTCCAAAGGTCAGGAAATGCTTCCATGAGTTTCTCCATCAGCTGGTTGCCAGTGAATATCAGGATACTTTGCTCTGAGAAATAGTCAACTTCTAATAGTGATATCTTTCTGGTATTGAAATGCAGATTTCTAAATTTTGGATATGATGTAGATGAATTATTGTAGATTCTAAATCCAACTCTACAAGATTTGAAATGCAATTGTGGTGAAATGCCAGACCAAAAGTAGAATATGCTTCTGACTAAACTGCCTGAACTAAACTGGAAAATGAAAAGAAACAAACTAAACTACAAACTAACTAAAATGCAAATGTCTTTGGTTGATGCAAGATTGCTCTTGAACCAGGGATGCTCCTGCATCAAATTTGATCCTTTGATTGCATACCAGTGCCTGTCTAGTTGCACAAGGATGATGGGAAGGTCATTTCAAGTATGAGGACAAGAAAGTGTATAATGAAACCACATCAGCTTCTGATTTAAATCAGCCTAAGGTGACTTCATTCGATCAAATAATGCATAAGGTTATTCAACTAACCCAGACTTGGGTAAGTACTAAAATCACTAAGTTGAAGAAGAGGGGTGCAGCCGTTACTGTGGATAACAAGAAGAAAATATAAGAATTGTCTAAAGAAGAATATGATGACTTTCTCATTGACAAGAGCAAATCCAATGGAGAAAGGCAACCAACTGAAAAGGAAAAGTAACAGGGTAAAGATAAGAAGGCATCTCATGTACAAGGAGTAATAGTTAGGAGACTCCAACCAAAGGGAGATGTGGCATCTACATCTACAGCTGCATCACCTCATACCCCTACCAAACAAAAGAAAAAGGTCACAAAGCCTACCACTATGATTATAGAGGAGGAGGAGCCATTGGAGGAGGAACTATTGGAAGAGAAAGAGTTGGATGGGGAGCCTTTAGATGATGATTTGTTAATAACAAAGAAGAGGAAGAAGGTACAATCTACACCACCCCAAAAGAAACAGAAAACTGCAATGAGAGGAACTATGAATGTTGATCCTATTTTATTGAGGGGTGCAGGGTATCATGAGGAACCTACAACATGAGGTTCCCATCTTGGATATTATTCAATTTAAAACTGAGAAGGTAGAAGAGCAGAGAGAAGAGGGACATAGGGCAAGGAAAGAGCCACCTCTTCCACTCAATGATATGGTATATTTGTCAGATGATGAGATAGTTAGAGATGTTTTTGCTCAAAGGATGGAGACCTTAGTGGCTAATACAAAGATGACTCCTCATGGGACTCCTATGGTTCAAAAGGAAACTCATCAAGAGCAGGTCAAGATAGAGGAAATTAAGGAAGATGATCTCGAGGATGTAGCCCAACAGATAGGATTGACTAATTTGGTTGATCAAGTCACTAGTCCTACATAAATAGACTTGGCTTACCAAGGTGATGGAGATCAAGATAAAGATAATGATCCACCTCTAGAGCCTGAGAAGGTAGAAATTAGTGTGCATGAAGAGACTCATAAAGAAATGCTTGATAAGGACAAGGGCTGGAATAGTGCATCATCACTTGCTAAGGATGATAATCAGAAAGATAATAACTCAGCATCGAAAGGGAAAATAGATGAAAAATAATTGGGGAAACACTTGGGCCTTGAAGAAATAAGTGCATTGAAAGGTGAAGAACAGAGTCTGTCACTAGATGGTGGTCAGCTAGAGGAACCAAAGAATGTGGCCAAGGGTGATCAAGGTGATCCCTAAGATCAGAATGCACAATATTCTCATGAAGACCAAGTGCCACAAAATACACAAGATCAAAATATTCAAGAACCACATGAGGATAAATTACAAGAGGAGGTGCATGATCAGAATGTACATACACCATAAGAGCATCCCCCTCAATAGGAAATTCCTCAACAAGAGATACCTCAGCAAGAGATCCCTCATGAGAATGTGCATGAGGAAGAACCAAGGAAAGAAGATTCACCACTGAGGGTAGAGCATAATATAGAGTCTCATGATGCTCAAAATAAGCAGACTGACCAACAAGGGACTAGGGGTGATGTTCCATACTGGCTACAACAAGAAATAAATCTACAACATATAGATGAGACACCTGAGTTTGATGTTTCTACACTGTTTTCAGCAAGTATGATGAAGCCAAAAAGGAAAGCAAGACCAACCTCTGCAATAAGGAAAGATCCTACCACTGGTACAGGGACAGCATAGGTAGCATTGCCAATGGTAGATAAGGAGAAAGGTAAAACAAGTATTGATGACTTTCAAATAACTACTATTGATCTTGGCTTCGCTACTGAGGAGAAGGAAGGCCAAGAGGCCAAGTATAGCATTGATTTCCTATTGAAAAGTGTAAAGAAAGAGAAGAATTGATCAAACTTATAAATATGATCATCCTCTATTAAATACAGTGGAAATAACCTTGTTTGTGAAGTAAATTTACAGGAAGCAGGTGTATAACTAGATGTTTAGACATCAATTCATAGTATAGGATAGTGTAAGGCCCCTTGAATGAAAACGTCATAGCATATCAACCTCTGAGTAACGTTAGACAATCATGAGATGATCAACGGAGCCTTAGAGTCATCAATTCATTCCAAATTGAACATACTTTTAAAGATAATAAAGGTTTGTTGTGTGAACTTTTATGCATGTTGTTATGACAAACAATCATCATCAACATAAATTGGCGCTAGAAGGAGAGCCTTGTCTCTTATCTGGTAAGTGAATTAGTTGCATACATGTAATCTTGCATCTATAAAAGGTAATATTTTCAAAGCTCATCATAATTGCTTATGCTTTGAGCATTTGTGCAAAGATTCACTTGTTCTCTACTGTTTCAAGTCTGTTCATCATAAATATTTCAGAATTTAGCATAAATACTTTAGGCTTTACAGTCAATTCTTTGAAATCTTTGAAGGTTGGGTCATTGTTGGAGGTTTTCCTTCAAGTTCCATGTTAGATATCCTAATATCCATGTCTAGAACCTTGATCTTCATGCCTATTTGCATGATTGATGCAAATATTGCATAAACATCCAGTAGTTACTAAGTATTGACTATAGGTAGCACCTTTGCTTGGTCAATTCTTTTGATCTTTATAGAAATCAGGTGAAATTTCCATATTCTGTCATAAGTTGTTAGAATCCTAGCTCTCAGGCTTAATACCAAGTCTAGATCCATTAGACTCTTTGAGGAGTTTCCCATTCGTGGACTAAGACCTCGTACCATAGATATCCATAATACTCTTGACTTAGGTGCTTCAGTATCTTCATCAAGACGTACTATAACACCTCTAGTGTCTCTAGTAACACCCCCAGTCTAGCAAGCACTAGTCACAATGTCATTCTTTGTTGCTAAATCCCCCTTAACTTTCATTACATATCATCCTTTACCTAAAAACCCTAATAAAATTTGCCCTAAATATCATCCATATCAGGATGCAGAAGACCATATCAGAACATTTAAAGAAGCTTGTTGCAGAGCAAGGATTGAGCATCATGATGTGGTATGCAAGTTATTTCCATAGTCCTTGGGAGAGGAAGCATACAATTGGTACATAAGTCTTGCTTAAGCCTCAATTAGTTCATGGGCTACCTTAGAGAAAGATTTTAAGGATAGATTTAAGATACCTATAGATCCTTCAATGAATTATCATCTTTTTGCCACAATCAAAAGATTTGAAGGAGAACCTATTTCAAACTTCAATGCTAGATTTTAGAAAATGTATTCCAAGCTGGTAGCTCCATATAATATAATAGATGAGGTAGCTAGAAGTATATACTACTCAACCTTGGATCCCCTGACTTCTATGTTCATAAGAAGAACACATCCTGATGTCACAACTTTAAAAAGAGCTTTTGAAGAAGCAATAAAAGTTAATTAGCAACTGATCCCTACCCCAACAACAAACATAGCATTCCCTTCATATCAGGTGCATATCTTGCTCAACAACAGACCAATGGAGCTATGATGCCTCCTGTTACGATGCCTAGTCCTTTATAGGTACCTCCACTTAGCATCATGCCTCCTCCAAATTGAAATGGTTAGATAGTGCAATATCCAGGACATGCTGAAACATCTCAAGATGTAGGACAAAATAATAATAATGGTTCTTCTTTCTTTAAGCCTCAACAAGAGAACGTAGTAGCCAAAGTTCAGGAAGAGAAAGAAGACATCAAGGAGATGTCTACACAACTGAGGAAATTGACAACAAAAATTACACATCTGTGAGATCAGAACTTTTATTCTCAGTCAAATCAAAATAGAGGATATAACAATGATAGATCAGGATATCCTAACAGAAGATACAATAATGACAAGAATTATAATAGTAATAATGGAAATAAAAATAGTGCACCTAGGCAGCCTAGAGTGTGGAATACTAGGCCAAATAATGGTTCTTTGCCATCACCCTTAGATAATAAGCCTCTTAGTGAACCAAAACAGACCACTAGAGTGAATATAGTAGAGGCAGCCCTTACAAATGGGTGTAGAATACATAACACCAATGTACATGCTGAGCTAGAGTGTCCTCAGATCAAAATAGAAGCTACCATTTTTTAGGCTAAAGTGTCCAATACTACAGGTAATCTTCCTTTCATTGAAGGAAATGAGATCGTCCCTTGTGGATATGATTCTGCCCTTGTATTAGAAATTTTTGTAGATCACCCTCATCACCAAGCAATTTCAAATCAGGAGAATTACACATTAGCATGTGAGGAATCCACCTTGGCATTTGAAACAAACTATGTGTTCCCATTCAAGGATGAAAATGAACCAGTAGTGGAGCATGAAGAAATTCATGCATATCAACAACAATACTAGGGTAGACACAATTACAACCTCATGAGTAATTGTAACATACCTTTTGGTCCCTTGACCACATCATTACCTCCTAACAACTTCAACATTCCTCCAGATCCAAAAGCCAACTCCTAGGGTTAATGCCTAGTACTTTACACCTCAGAACACCATTCTAAAAGATAATAATTAATCTTCTGAGTCAGATAAGTTAGTCACATATTAACAGAGGAGATGAAAAGAGTTAAAATCAACTTGTCATTGTCTGAACTGCTGAAAACCCCAACCATTAGGAAGGCTTTCATGAGATCGTTAGATGAGCCTATACCAAAAGAAGATAGTCATGCTCATAATCCTAGCCATAACATGAACAAAGGTCTCATTTCTAAAGACAATAATGTCAAACACAAAGCCCCAGTTACTGTCCAAGCTACTGAAACTTCTCATATGACCCTGTATATAGATAAAACAGAGTCACCTCCTTTCCTACTCACATTGAGGATGTTTGGAAAGAACCTAAATAATTGCCTAGTAGATTCTAGTGCATCAACTAATGTGATGCCATTGTCCATCTATAATGCCTTAGGGTTACATCCATCTAAATCACTCAAGAAGGTGACACAACTAGACAAATCTAAAGTAAGTGTAGTGGGAGAGTTAACACATATCCACATGTAGTTAGCATTAGATCCAAGGATTCAATATTATATTGACATCCAAGTAGTGGATATCCCTGACACTTATGGAATGTTGCCTAGTAAGGATTGGTCAAAGACACTCAATGGTTATATGTCTATTAATTATAGTCATATGTGGTTACCATGGAAGGGGATTCCTAATCAAATCATGATAGAGGCTAAACTTCGCATGAAACACATGATCACTGAGTATAATAACACAAATGAGGTATTGTACATAGATGTCAAACTAGGGGTTTATTCCATCATTCCCTGAATAGTTAGGATAGAAGAGATCCTCATGTATGATGCTCATATCCTTGAGCATGTTCATCAGGACAACAAGGTGATCATTGAGTCTGATTATAGTTCAGATGACGGTGATGAAGTTGATCATTTCAAAAACTTTGAATTACACTTGTCTAGGAAAATGCACCATTGCCAAACATTGAATATATCTAATGACAACATTTTGATTGAGGGGTGGTGCAGGTTGCTTGATGAAGCACATTCAGAGAAAGCTTGTGATGCTTGTTTAGACATGATAGAGCTAGTGTTGGAATTGGACAAGTCCAGTCCATTTTTTCAAAAAATGCTTACTTTGTATGCACTTCGAGATCAGTTTACCCAATTAAATGCAAAATTTTTGGGACAGTTAGGGGTTGCATTTCTTTGTCTAGTACCTGACCTTTTGAGCTCATCAGCAAGCAGAAGGCTTTGATCAGACCCATGGATGGTTTTATACTATGATGGCATTATCAATGGCCTTGTTTGGATTTCGCACCTAGCATGTAGAAAGAAGCAGCTCGAGTGGGATGATGCGCACAAGCTTGCAAAGAGACATTTTATGTGAACAAGGGCAGAAAGATGCGATTGAGGATATGTCATAGGATTTATCTAAGGGAGAAAAAATTGATGTTTCTGCCATTACCGAAACTCCCAAACACAGTTTTTCTAGAAACTTCTCTGACTTGTAGGTGTGGTCTGATGAAAATAAGACAAAGCACCTCTACATTGTGCTCATTAGATTGCATGGTTTGGTAAGAGGTGATAACATGGAATTAGGTAGAGATTCTGATATGGGTGGGCAAGTTAAATATGTTGTGGAAGTTGCAAGGGCACTGTCAATGATGCCTGGAGTGTACCGAGTTGACTTATTGACAAGACAAATCTCCTCTTCGGATGTTGATTGGAGTTATGGAGAGCCAACAGAAATGTTGGCCCCAGGATCATATGATGCTGATGGTCATGGTGGAGGGGAGAGTAGTGGTCCATATATCATAAGGATTCCTTTTGGCCCAAGAGATAAGTATATTCGCAAGGAGTTACTGTGGACTCATATTCAAGAATTTGTAGATGGAGCATTAGCTCACATTCTAAACATGTCTTGAGTACTTGGAGAGCAAATTGGTGGAGGGGAATTAGTTTGGCTGGTGCAGGAGCACCCCTGCAAAACAACACATAAGTCTATTTTTAGTATGTTTGATTTTTTGATGTAATAAGGTCCATTGGACCAATGCGTATGTTTTAGATCCATCTAAGAGGATGTGTAGGTTAGTTAGAAGTTTGTTATGCCAATTGTCTTAGCTATCTCCTCCCAGCCACTAGGAATCGAGTTGGTAGTACTTGCAAAGGATTACTATTTATGCCCTAGATCGGTTGGTTTTAAGTAGAATAGATACAGTTGATAGTTTGGTGAGTTTTTAGCATAGCAAAAGTAGAGACATTTGTGATACAGTGATGTTGTGAATCTTCTATGCATTTCTATTATTGAAAGTAAGAGATCCCATCAATTTCATTTATCTGGTTTACAAGCTATCTGTGTATTGATTCTCTTATTGCAAGTGAAATGGATTCATTCAACCATTCCACTAGTTGATTCTCTGAATTGGTAGAATGGACATGTACAGTAGTTTAGTTTTCTTTTCTATTTTCATGTTCATGCATTTCATGTTTGTGGGATCAGTTGGTAGCATGCTGTGAGTGATCCTAGCATCCCCATGTACTAGGGTTTAGAGGATAAATTTCTAAGTTTGAATTGATTAGGAGATGATCCGGCCTTATCATCATGTTTCTATGTGAGATTATGAAGTTCTGAGAGTTTTATGCATTTGACGGATATACAGCTTCTACATGTGACATTATGGACTATGTATATCACATCTAAATATATGTGTATATCGCTACTGGATCGGGTCTTGAAACTTAGTGAAAATGTATGTTTTGAGTGCATCAAGATGATATAGGTTGGATATATATTTCCTATATATATCATCATCAGGATCATCATTTTGTGTGTATTCATCATCTGTATATCGCTGTCATGTGTTGGAACATACATGTAGGTGAAGGTACGATCGAACGGGTCAACGGCAAGTCAAATTCATATTTGCTAAAGAGAGGAGGAGGATCATCTTTTGTTTGAGTATCGGGTAGCCGAGGATCACATAGATCGTCATCAAGATATTAGAGTATAACCTGACAATTCATATCATGCTATGGAGTATGTAAGTATTACATCCAGGTGACATAGACATCAGTGCATGTGATGTCATCATCATCAGGACATTCCAAAATATCACTCGATAAAAGTTTATCTTGCCGACATTAAGTGTTTGGCATAGGTGCAGGATATTGGGGTGATCGGTGTGAATTGTTCACCGGCGGAAGGAATATTTGATGGAATATTCGTCGTGTGCATAAAAGTCAAACACCATCATCAGGATGTTCAAATATGACCTGATAAGTTACATCCTAACCCTGGTCGTGTAAGTTGGTCAAATATCGGGGTGACATAAGCATCCGAAGAGAGGTGCATGAGGTTGTCGTCATCAGGATATTTGGGAGGAACCCAATATTTTATATCTTGCTGAAGCTAAACATCATGATGCTGCAGAAGGGATATCAGTCGGTAGAGAAAATATGATGATGCTGACAGGTTTTAGATATACATGCTATATGTCAGGATTTTAGCTATTTAGTGGGTTTAATGGGTTTTTTTCACCCTGTCTGCAAGCTTTTGCTGTGTGACTCTGCATCATAGTGGTATCAGAGTGAAGGAAAAACCTTTTCAGAAGAAAAAGAAATACAAGATTTCAGATGAAGAAGGAACATCAGAGTTCCTGACAAGAATGACCAACGCTAAGTTGGCAGTTCTGGTAAAAAAGTAGATTACCGAGAGCAGGGCTGTGAAGGCTTAGAATCAGGAATTGAATGATGAGTTAGAGAGGTTGAGGGACAGAGTAGGTTCTAGTAGAGAAGAAGATAGGGAAGAAGAAGAGATCCCTAGGTGGAACGAGGAGGTCATTCCTATAGACCAGAGGCCACTGTTGAATGCCCTCAAAGCCATGGAGAGGAGAACCATGGATGTGAAACTAGATTTGCCAGTGTTTACAGGAAAGATGGAACCTGATTCAGTGATGGAGTGGATAGACTCCCTAAACAATTTCTTTGAGATAGAGGAGATACTAGAATAATAGAGAGTAAAGATAGCCCAATCAAAGATGAAAGAAGCTGCATTGACATGGTGGAATTTTGTCCAAGATGACAGAGTACAAGAAGGAAAGCGTAGAGTTGCTACATGGAAGAAGATGATGGCTTTAGTGAAGGAAGTCTATGTTCCATTGGATTATAGTATCCAATTACACAAGAGGAAGCAAAACCTGAAGCAGAAGGAGCTAGATGTTAGCTCATATAAAAAAGAATTCATGAAACTTTGTGTGAAGACAAAGGTAAAAGAAAGTGAGGAAGAAAAGGTAGCTAAATACCTTAATGGATTGAGGTTCAACATTCAGGAAGATTTGAATCTGCATAATCCAGATACAGTTCAGAAATGTTTTCAGTTGGCATTGAAAGTGGAAGAGAAGTTAAAGAGAAGACAAGAACAAAACAATAGAGGAAGAGGAAAACAACAGAGAGGTGGAAGAGGTCCTTTCAGAGGCAGAGGACATGGACATGGATATCAAGGAGAATCTAGTCATGACAATAGCAAGGGAAATAATAGTCAAACCTAGAGAGAAAGTTACAACCAGCAAGGAAACTTCAGAGGTAGAAGACCTTTCAGAGGAAGATCCTAGGACAGAGGATCTATCAGATGTTATAATTGTAACAAAGAAGGCCATATAGCCAGCAGATGTCCAGAAAAGGCACCAAGTTCAACAGGAGAAAGGAGAATGAATCTGATCCAAGAACCTGATAGTCAAAGTGCAACAGGCTCTAATGCTTTTTAGAGTGTGAATGCTCCTGACAATTATGGATATCCAGAGACTGGAGAATCTCTGATGATGAGGAGAACAATGACTACCATGAAGGTACCTGACAAAGAACCCCCACAAAGAAAGTCTCTTTTCAGAACCATTTGCAAAGTAGGAGGTAAGGCATGTAAAGTTTTAATTGATTCTAGTTCTACTGAAAATTTTGTATCTTATGAAATGGTAACAAAGATTAAGCTTAGAAGATTGCCTCACCCATCCCCATATAAGGTCTCATGGTTTACCCAAGGTCAGCAGACGGTTGTAGAAGAATAGGCTTAGGTAGAATTTTAGATTGGAGCATATAAAGACAGGTTGTTGTTTGACATTACCAAGATGGATGCTTGCAATCTTTTATTTGGTAGACCATGGCAGTATGACTTTAAGGCACACCATGATGGTGTTAGAAACACCTATACAATCACTAAGAATGGTAAAGTGACTGAACTACTACCATTAACAGAGAAGGAGGAGAAATCAACAGGAAAAGAGGTGAAGGTAATGTTGATGGAAGGAAAATAGTTCATGAAAGAAGTAGTAGCAGAAGGTGCAGTTGCATATGCCCTAATTCCATGTATGGCAGTAAATAAAGAATAGCAGCAAGAAGTCAAGAAGGAGAAGAAATAGAGGTTCATAGACCCAGCTGTCCAAGAGCTATTGGATAAATATAAATGTATCATTTCTGATGGAATGCCAAGATCCCTACCACCTATAAGGGATATCAGCCATTGCATAGATCTAATCCCAGGATCTACACTTCTAAACAAAGCAACATATAAGCTAACTCCAGAGTAGAATGCAAAGGTAGCTAGACAAATTAAGGAATTGTTAGACATAGCTCTGCTTGGTAAAACTTTGAGTCCATGTGCAGTACCAGCTGTACTAGCACCAAAGAAAGAAGGCACTTGGAGGCTTTGCATAGATTCTAGGGCTATTAATAAGATCACAATCAGGTATAGGTTTCCAATCCCTAGGATCAAGGATTTACTTGACTGTTTGGGAAGTGCTAAGTATTTTACAAAAATAGATTTGAAGAGTGGTTATCATCATATTAGGATTAGGCCAGGAGATGAATGGAAAATAGTATTCAAAACCAATGAAGGGTTGTATGAGTGGAAAGTTATGCCTTTTGGGTTGTCTAATGCACCTAGTAGTTTTATGAGGTTGATGAATGAGGTTTTGAGAGAATTCATGGGTAAGATTGTCATAGTATATCTAGATGACATTCTAATTTTCAGCAACACAAAGGAAGAACATCTTAGACATATAGATTTGGTTCTCAAGAGGTTACATGAAGAGCAACTGATGATAAATTTGGACAAGTGTTTGTTCATGCAAGAGGAGATCATGTATTTGGGTTTTGTCATTTCACAAGGAAAACTGCAAATGGATAAGGAGAAAGTAAGTGCCATATTGTCTTGGCCAACTCCAAGGACGATGAATGATGTCAGAAGTTTCCATGGGTTAGCAACTTTCTACAGAAAGTTTATAAGAGGGTTTAGTCATATTTGTGCACCCATGCTTGATACTATAAAAGGAGGATAGAAGTGCAGATTTGCTTGGACTAAGGAAGCAGATGATTCTTTTGAAACATTAAAGAAGAAGGTAGCACAGCAGCCAATCCTTGCACTTCCAGACTTTAACAAGATCTTTTAGGTAGAGTGTGATGCTAGTCACATGGCCATTGGAGCAGTACTCAGCCAAGAAGGTATGCCAATTGCATTTTTTAGTGAGAAGCTCAATGATGCTAGAAAGAGGTATTCATCATATGATTTGGAAATGTATGCTTTAGTCCAGTCACTCAAGAAATGGAGACATTACTGGATGCCAAAAGAATTCATAGTATTCACAGATAATAAGGCTCTGAGTTTCTTAAATAGCCAAGAAAAGTTGAACCATAGACACATGAAATGGGTAGAAACTTTACAAGCTTTTACTTTTATATTGAAGCATAAGAAAGGAGTCAAGAATAAGGTAGCAGATGCCTTGAGCAGGAGAGCTCTAATAGTCAACCAAATTCAGTTAGAAAGTGTTGGAATTGATTCATTGAAGACCATGTATGCTGGTGATGAATATTTTGGAGAGATATATCAGGTATGTACTTCTTTTGGAGATAAATATCATGCTGAGTTCTCTAAATTTCTGATCCAGGATGGATTGTTGTTCAAAGGTGGACAATTGTGTATTCCAAGGTGTCCTATGAGGTTGAACATCATTAAAGAGAAACATTATGGAGCTATGGTAGGTTATTTTGGTTTGGATAAGACTTTTGATCTTGTTTGAAGACATTATTTTTGGCTTAATTTACAATCAGATGTCAGAAAGTTTATAGAGACATGTGTGATATGTCAGAAAGCAAAAGGGAGATCAACTAATGCAGGTTTATATCAGCCATTACCCATTCCTTCTAGACCATGGGAAAGCATAAGTATGGATTTTGTCTTGGGTTTACCAAGGACAAGGAAAGGATTTGACAGTGTTTTTGTTGTAGTGGACCGATTCGGCAAAATGGTACATTTCTTGCCATGCAAAACCACTGCTGATGCTTCATACATTGCAGATTTGTTTTTCAAGGAAATTGTCAAAATACATGGATTGCCATTAAGCATAGTGTCAGATAGGGATGTGAAGTTTATTGGTCATTTCTGGAGAACCCTTTGGAAGAAACTAGGCACAAATTTGTCTTTCTCATCTGCATATCATCCTCAAACGGATGGACAGACTGAAGTAGTCAATCGTTTCTTAGGGAATTTGCTCAGATGTTTGACAAAATAGCATGGAGAAAAGTGGGATAATATCCTATCTCAGGCTGAATTTTCCTATAATGATACTGTCAATAGGAGTATAGGGAAATCACCTTTTCAGATAGTGTATGGTATGCATCCAAGAGGAATTTTAGAATTGAGAGATCTACCTATAGCAGACCCTATTAGTGTAGAGGGGGAAGCTTTTGCAGAAGCTATAAAAGAGGTCCATGATCAAGTAAAGACCTAGCTATAGCAAACTACCTTGAAGTATAAAGCATATGTTGATAAAAAGAAGAAGGATGTACAGTTTGATGTTGGAGATTTAGTATGGGTTCATTTGAAGAAGGAAAGACTTCCTAAGGGAAAATATACTAAACTCATGCAGAGGAAGATTGGACCATATCAAATTTTGAGAAAGCATGGACATAATGCTTATAAGATACAACTCCCTCCAGATCTTGGTTTATCACCTATATTCAATGTATGTGATTTAACTCCATAAAAGCATAATCCAGATGAAGAACAGGAACTGCTACAGGATACTGCAACTGATGACATTCCAAAGCATGATCCACCACAGTTGCAAAAGTTTTTGGACATAAGAATGATTAAGAAAACCAGAAACAAGGAATATTTGGAGTATTTGGTGTCTTGGCAAGGAAAACCTGATTTAGAAGTAGTTTGGATGACTGAAGAGCAGATCTAGAAACATGGTACAGATCTACATACTCTCATCTCAAGTGGACTTGAGATTTCTTCTTCTGGGGAGTATGGTGTAGGAGCACCCCTGTAAAACAACACATAAGTCTACTTTTTGATGTAATAAGGTCCATTGGACCAATGAGTATGTTTTAGATCCATCTAGGAGGATGTGCAGGTTAGTTAGAAGTTTCTTATGCCAGTTGTCTTAGTTGTCTCCTCCCAGCTGCTTGGAAGTCTCCCAGTCGCTAGGAATTGAGTTGGTAGTACTCGCGGAGGATTACTATTTATGCCCTAGATCGGTTGGTTTTAAGCAGAGTAGATACAGTTGATAGTTTGGTGAGTTTTTAGCATAGCAGAAGTAGAGACATTTGTGATACAGTGATGTTGTGAATCTTCTATGCATTTCTGTTATTGAAAGTAAGAGATCCCATCAGTTTCATTTATCTGGTTTACAAGCTATCTGTGTATTGATTCTCTTATTACAGGTGAAATGGATTCATTCAACCATTCCACCAGTTGATTCTTTGAATCGGTGGAATGGACATGTATAGTAGTTTAGTTTTCTTTTCTATTTTCATGCTTATGCATTTCATGTTTGTGGGATCAGTTTGTAGCATGTTGTGAGTGATCCTAGCATCCCCATGTGCTAGGGTTTGGAGGATAAATTTCTAAGTTTGAATTGATCAGGAGATGATCCAGCCCGATCATCATGTTTCTATGTGAGATTATGAAGTTCTGAGAGTTTTATGCATTTGACAGATATACAGCTTCTGCATGCGACATTACAGACTGTGTATATCACATCTGAATATATGTGTATATCACTATCCAGATTAGGTCTTGAAACTTAGTGAAAATGCATGTTTTGAGTGCATCAGGATGATATAGGTTGGAAATATATTTCTTGTATATATCATCGTCAGGATCATCATTTTGTGTGTATTCATCATCCGCATATCACTGTTGTGTGCTGGAACATACATGCAGGTGAAGGTATGATCGAATGGGTCAACGGCAAGTCAAAGTCATATTTGTTAAAGAGAGGAGGAGGATCATCTTTTGTTTGAGTATCGGGTAGCCGAGGATCACATAGATCATCATCAGGATATTAGAGTATAACGTGACAATTCATATCATGCTGCGGAGTATGTAAGTGAGTCTTACATCCAGGTGACATAGACATCAGTGCATGTGATGTCATCATCATCAGGACATTCCAAAATATCACTCGATAAAAGTTTATCCTACTGACGTTAAGTGTTTGGCATAGGCGCAGGATGTCAGGGTGATCGGTGTGAATTGTTCACCGGTGGAAGGAATATTCAGTGGAATATTCGTCGTGTGCATAAAAGTCAAACACCATCATCAGGATGTTCAAATATGACCTGATAAGTTACATCCTAATCCTGGTCATGTAAGTTGGTCAAATATTTGGGTGACGTAAGCATCCAAAGAGAGGTGCATGAGGTTGTCGTCATCAGGATATTTCGAAGGAACCCGATATTTTATATCCTGCTGAAGCCAAACATCATGATGCTGTCGATAGATGCCAAACATCATGATGCTGCAGAAGGGATATCGGTCAGCAAAGAAAATATGATGATGCTGACAAGTTTTAGATATACATGCTGTATGTCAGGATTTTAGCTATTTAGTGGGTTTAATGGTTTTTTTCACCCTGTCTGCAAGCTTCTGCTATGTGACTCTGCATCATTGGCCTTATGTTATTCATGGCCACTATGCAGATCCAAGGGATAGTGCAGCACTCGTGTCCAAAGCTCTAAATGTTCTAATGGTTCTTACTGGTCATTCCCTTGGGCGGAATAAACTTGAGCAACTTTTGAAACAAGGAAGACAGTCAAGAGAGGACATTAATACAACTTACAAAATAATGCGCTGAATTGAAGTAGAAGAATTATCCTTGGATGTTGCAGAGCTTGTCATTACAAGTACAAAGCAAGAAATTGATGAGCAATGGGGTTTATATGATGGTTTTGATGTCAAACTTGAAAATGTTTTGAGAGCATGTGCAAAGAGAGGAGTGAATTGTCATGGTTGTTTCATGCCACGGATGGTGGTTATACCACCTCGAATGGATTTTAGCAATGTGATTGTTCAAAAAGAACCTCCAGATGCTGATGGAGACCTTGCAGCATTGATGAATGGTGATGGTAACCTATCTCTTAGAGCCTTACCAACTATATGGTCTGAGATAATGCATTTTTTCTCAAACCCACACAAACGGATGATTCTTGCTTTATCTTGACCAGATCTAAAAAGGAATATTACTAGTCTTGTGAAAGCATTTGGAGAGTGTCGTCTATTATGTGAGCTTGCTAATCTGACATTTATAATGGGAAACAGAGATGATATAGATGAAATGTCTGGGGGTAATGTAGTTGTTCTTATAACTATTTTGAAGATGATAGATATGTATGACTTATATGGACAAGTTGCCTACCCTAAGCATCATAGGCAATCTGATGTTCTAGAAATTTATTGCCTTGCTGCAAAAACTAAGGGGGTGTTTATTAATCCAGCTCTAGTGGAACCCTTTGGTCTGACTCTCATTGAGGTAGCTGCACATGGGTTGCCCATGGTCGCAACAAAGAATGGAGGGCTAGTGGACATACACAAGTCTCTGCACAATGGGCTGTTGGTTGATCTACATGATCAGCAAGCTATAGCTACTACACTACTGAAGCTTGTAGCAGAAAAGAAATTATGGAATGACTTCCATCACAATGCATTGAAAAACATCCATCACTTTTAATGGCTAGAACATTGCAGGACATATTTGTCAAGGGTAGCTTTATGTAGGATGAGGCATCCTCAGTGGCAAATTGACAACCCCATGGATACTACTGTGGAAGAATCTATGGGTGATTCATTGAAAGATGTACAAGACATGTCTCTCAAGCTTTCTATTGATGGTAAGAAATCTTCTATTAATGGCTCTGTGGACAACTCTGGAGAACTTGAAAAACTACTTGCAGCAAAAGGCAATCCAGAAATATCTAGCCAGGTCAAAAAACTTTTAGGTAAATTGAAAAGGTTGCCCCGTCAGAAGAAATTGAGAACAAGAAGTTTGAGGAAAATGAACCAAAAGTTCCATCAAATAATGTATTTGTCCAAAACAAATATCCTATACTTTGAAAGAGGATAAGAATTTTTGTTATAGCTGTGGACTGCTATGACAAAGATGGTAAAATGTCTCCTCGTATGTTGGAAATCATTTAAGAGATATTCAAATATGTGCTCTCTGATCCAACAACAGCAAAGTTTGTTGGTTTTGTGCTATCAACAACACTAACTGTTGATGAGACTCTCAAGATGTTGGGTTCAGGAATTATACAGCCACATGAGTTTGGTGCTTTTATCTGCAGCAGTGGTAGTGAAATCTACTACCCAACTACTCCAACTTATCCCGATGATGGATCAGATAAGAAAGTGTCTTTTGATGTAGATTATGAATACCACATTGACTACCGATGGGGTGCAGAAGGGCTGAGGAAAACAATGTCTAAATTGATAGCTCGTGAAGGGGATGGCCAACAAAAGCATAGTCGTGTCACAGCAATGCACATTGCCTTTCCTATGTTGTGAAGGACTCCACCAATGTCCAGAAAGTAGACAAATTTCGTCAGAGTATGAGAATGTGAGGTTTGAGATGCCATCTAATGTATTGCCGTAATTCTACACAAATGCATGCCATTCCACTTCTTGCTTCACACTCTCAAGCTTTGAGGTATTTATTTGTTCGATGGGGGACAGATGTAGCAAAAATACTTGTTTTTGTGGGAGAAACTGGTGATACTAATTATGAAGAAATGTTGTCAGGGTCATACAAATCTATAATTTTGAAAGGGGCAGTAGAATATGGTTCTGAAAAACTATTACGAAGAAGTGGAAGTTATCAAAGAGAAGACATTGTCCCTTCTGAAAGCCAAAATATAGTTTCAACTAAGGATGGATATAGCTATGAAGCAATTTGGAATGCAATGAAGAAAATTATGACATCTATCTCTTGCATCCTAGGAAAATGCAGAGACATGCCAATCTTACCTGAGGATGTGAAGTAGAGAGGGAAAATACAACCTTATAATTGAGGAATGGGTTACAGATCATACATTTATTATATCTCCAAGGATTACATTTGAAGTTGGTGTCCGTCTTCTTGGAGACTTGATGGTCCTAGAATACACAATAACTTCATCATTGAAGCAAACTCATTTTCAGCAGTTGGAAATTTGTTAGTAGGTCACTTAATTTTTTGATAGAGCTGAATTACCAATCTAGATAGTAACTTCCATATTAATTGGGAATATTTGAAGGTGTTGGCCAGAATCCTCATAGCCAAGATTTGATATGCGAAACCCTAAAATGACACAGTAATGCAAATAAAAACCTATCGGTGGAATTTTTGACATATTGGTACAAGTAAATGGTAAGTCTCTTTGACTGTTTGAGAAGAATAAAGGATTTGTTTAAAAGAATATTAGGGAGAAATATAAAACACTCTTGGGAAATATATTAAAGTCATCACGTTAAAAATTATCTTGAAAAGAAATAAATTTTGCAAAATAAGAAATATTTTTACCAAAAGTGCAATGAGATTAGTTATTATCCAGGAAAAGATTTTGTAAATAAGGATATGGTGTTTTCACAAAATTAACCAAAAGATGAAGATTTTATGAAATCTAGTAAAGTATTTTCACCTAAGAAGTTGGGGAATTGACAATTATTTTCACCCAAATGGAATTATTATCAAACAAAGAGTTAAAACACATGTAAAGATGTCAAATAAATAATTGCAAATCAAGCCTAAGGAATATTTGGAGTAAAGTATTTTCACTAAATTCGTAAAATGGGGGAAATAATTATTTTGTCAAATAATAGTAATAACATAAGAACTATGATTGGGAAATGAGATGAGGATTAAACTATTGGAAATACTTTATTATGCTAAGACACGAGATTAAATATTTTATTATCAAAGATGACGAAGATTAAGTTAATTATTTAATTTGGAAAAAGTAACCAATTAAATATTTTATTTTGCCCGGAGTGAATTGAGTAGTCATGCCAAAGTCTTTTTGAAATTATTGGAGCCCTAAAAAGGGATATCAAATAGAATTATTATTAAATATTTCGGTATACAAAGTGATAATTAATTAAGATAACATGGAATATTGTAGTAAGCAAATATACAACAGAAATAAGGAAACGATACTGCACGCCATAGGTCCTAAGGTTCACCTCAATGTAAGTTATATGTTTATATATTGTTTATCTGATGAATAATTTGTTTTCTATGCAAGATTTTGATTACATTAAAGCAGTTCTCAACTGGCGATTAAATGAAGTGGCTCAGGAAGATTAAATATTTTATTTCAGCCTGAAATGATCATTAAATATTTCAAGCCGGAGATGAAAGAATGTAGTTGTGAAGATTAAATACTTTCTTAGATGATTAATTATTTTCTTATCAAGTGAAACCATATATCTGTTATATCAGTTATTTAAACCACAAAATGAATGTAACGGGTCTGAGGCTTGTTGCATCTCTTTAAATAGAGATCCCAGGACTCGAAATAGGGGGTTAGAATTAGATTGGAAATAGAGATTTTTACAAAAAGACAATTGAAATATTTTAGGATTAGATTAGGTTAGATTTGATTGAATCTGATGCAAATTTGACACTTCTATGCAATTTCATTTTGAGAAAGGCTATGGTGTATGATACATTCTGAGGCAACAGTTGAGGATTCAAATTCGAAATACATTGTGACAATATCATCTGTTTGTTGTTTTTAATTCAATCAATTTAATTATCTCCATGTCATTCATTTTCTGATTATTCAATTTGAATGTGTTAAGGATATGTTCAAATTGTTTGGTTACACTTGTAATTCAATATAGTTGATTTGATTGGTTTCTCAGAGAGAATTAAATCCTTTCTCATCAATTATAGTAATCTTAGAATGTTGAATGGATTACTAAGTATGATTAATTGATTAGGGTTATTAATTTGCCTCTAGAGTTGATCTAATTTATTAGTTTGCAAAGTTCAATTGGTTCTTTCCGGAAAGATTAAAATCCGTTTAATATTTTACATTTAATTCAATTATGTCCTTTGGATTATTAAGAACGAATTAATAATTTCTTGCTTGGACATTTGTACAAGTTGCAAATAGTTATATGTACCAACCAGATCGAGTTATTACCTGATACAAGTTATTTATTTCTGACATCCTGACTCCGTTGCCCAAATGGACAAAGCACCAATCTAACTATTGATTCATTTTATGTTTAAAATCTTTACTCTATTTTATCGCTATAGTTTAGATTCATTTCATGTTATTTGTTATTTATTTTTGTTAGAATTTAGATTAAATCATTTGCTTTCTTTAGAAATAGTTTACAATATCTCATCTGATTTACAAGTATGCCATTGTAATCAGATAAACTAGCAGCAAACCAACATTGATTTAATCATACAACCTACTTTGATAATCAAAGGTTCACCTGCCTAGGTTGTAGCAGGACCTAAAGTGTAGGGAGAAGTTGACCGTTAAGGTCAAACTCCATTCGTTGGCTCAAAAATGTTGTGGATTTGACCATAGGGCTTGGCATCCCCTTAGAATCCACAACCTATATTTTTGAGACCCAACAGCTTGAACGAATGTGTAGTGATAGAGGATTGTCATCAGTTGAGGTAAGTAATGCAAATAATTATAGTGATATTGATTCTTGTTCGTCATCTACAAGTACAGAAGAAAATACATATTAGGATGAAAGCCACACTCATAACTTAGAGGAAATCCTGATGTATGCTGGGAAAGTTTCTAGGGATGAAGATAACATCACCCCAGGAACTGACTATTTGATTGAGTCAGATTATGAGGTGTCTGATGAAGATAAAGGGAGTAATTTGACCAACTTTGAAGAGTTTTTATCAAAATAGATTCAAAGGCTTATGTTGTAAAAGATTCCTCCACATCAGATTTTGATTGAGGGATGGTGTAGATTGCATGGAGCACCATATCCCGAAACTACATGCTCATTATGCTTACACATATTGAATAAACAAGAGATGCTTTATTCAAAGGATCAGTCATTTGATATTAAGGACATGGTTAAGGATAAAGAGAAAGAGATGGGAGTACAATCAAGTAAAGATAATGATGATACCACAGATGTCAAAAAGGGAAAGGTATTAGATACAAGTCACTCACTAAAAGTGACAAAGAATGAGTCACCAAAACTAAAGTGGATATCAGGTGGTGCAGCTACAAGATCTAAAAAGAAAAGAGAGGGTCCTAACAAGCCTCTAATAGAAGATAAACCATGGATCCTTAGGTTTGATGGATCTAAGTCAAAACAAGGAGTTGGAGTAGGGATAGACCTTATTGATCTAGCATGAAAATCCTACTTAGCAGCATATAGATTGCAATTCCCATGTACCAACAACATGACGAAGTATGAAGCTTCAATTCATGGGTTATTGTTTGCTCTCAAGAAAAGAGTGAAGATTCTGCATGTCTACAAAGACTTAGAATTGGTGATAAGACAACTAAGAGGCATATACTCTTACAATTACAAGAAGTTGTCTAACTACATAAATAGGGTGTGGGACTTAACAGAAGAATTTGATGCATTCAACATCACCCATGTGCCTAGAGAATAGAATCATAGAGCAAATGCCTTGGCATATGCTGCAAGTACTTTGGAACCATTGTCCATTTTTGGTTTGAAGAGATTCTTAGTCAAGTTGGTATCAGTAACTTCCATACTAGATAATGTCACCAATCTCCAAGTATTTGATTATGACCAACATATTTTAGACTTTATATCGAACAAAGATATATTTGATGCTCAGATCATAGATGAAAGGAATGTAGAAGATCATACATGGGTGGAAGAAGAAATCATGGAATTACCCATCAACAGGATTCCCAAGGGTATGATAGAGTTACAAAAGGCTTTTGATTTACACAATATGATGAAATAGAAAGATCTCCCAAGGACTGATTGAGGAGAATACTCACCAATCAATATAGGACAAAATGAAGAAGTAAAGAATGTCTTGATTGGTAAAGTTTGTACAGAAGAAGAAATGGAAGGAATAACTCAAGTACTAAAGGATTATATCCATGTTATCACCTGGACTTATGATGAGCTGAAGACTTATGATACCTCAAACACCACCCACACTATACCATTGAATCTAGATGCTAAACCTTTTAGAAAAAAGAAAAGACTTGTTAATGCCTTGTTAGAACCCATCATCTTTGAAGAAGTTAAGAAGTTTCTTAATGCCAAAATCATATTTCCTATGAGGCATTCAATTTGGGTGGCAAATTTGGTCCCTATAAGAAAGAAAAATGGTGATATCTGACTATGTGTAGACTTCAAAAATTTGAATAGAGCTTCTAAAAAGGACAACTATCCTTTACCTTCACTAGATGAGGTCTTACAAATAGTAAATGGTGCTTAGATGATGTCATTCTTGGATGGTTTCTCAGGGTATAACCAGGTGACGGTAGATAAAATAGATAGGTTGAAAACTGCATTCACCACCAAGTGGGGAATATTTACATATAGGCATATGCCTTTTGGATTGATAAATGTTGGAGCCACCTTTCAGCGTGCAATGGATATAGCTTTTAGAGGCTTGATTAGCAAATGTAGTCATTTACATGGATGACTTGACCATTTTTTCAAAGAAAAGAGGGGATCATATAGAAGACCTCAAGAAGGTGCTCAAAAAGTGTGAATAATATGGCACCTCACTCAATCCCAATAAGTACATATTTGGAGTGACAACTAGTAAACTACTTGGTCACATGATAACAGAGAATAGGATCATCATTGACCCTGCTAGGGTAGAATTTATCACAAAGCTGCAACTTCTTGGAAGTAAGAAGGAGCTTAAATCCTATTTTGGTAAGATAAACTTTGTTAAGAAGTTCATTACTGGATTCACAGAGATTGTTAGATGACTTAATGTAATGCTCAAGGAAGATACTAAAATTGAATGGACTCCTGAAGCAAGAGCAACATTTGAGGACATCAAGAAAGCCATATCTGATGCTCCTATTTTGATCAGTCCAAACTATACAAGAGATTTCTACATTTACTCATTCACTTCAGAGCATACATCTGTAGCAGTACTGAGACAAAGAAATGAAGCAAAGGAAGAAAAACCCATAACCTTTATGAGCTACCCATTTAAGGATGTAGAGCTTAGATACATGGATGTTGAGAGACAAGCTCTTGCTCTAGTTTGAGAAGTTAATAAATTTAGACATTACTATTAGAACCAAGACAGACAACTGAGAGGGGGGTGAATCAGTTGTCTAAAAAATTTCTTCTTATTAATCACTTAAATCCTTCTTGTAATTCAGCAGCATAATATTAAATCAATCGTGGAAACTTAATGCAACAATTCAAGAGCAGAAACATATTAACACATATGACACCAAGATTTTAATGTGGAAAACCCAGTTAAGGGAAAAACCACGGGGTGACTAACCCAAGTTTGTATTCTTTGTTAAAAGAATAAGAACAAAATGGCACATGCCAATTAGGGCTCACTGCCCAAGCACACTACTCACAAGAGGCCCACTGCCTATAGGAGACACACTGTCTACAAAATAATAAGTATTACATACTTGAACTGAAGAATAGCATCTTTACCATGCTTGAGTCAGTTCCATTTGAGCCCAATACTTTTGCTCTTCCTTTCACTTCCCTCCTCTCTACCACACTCTTATCTCTGCCAAGATACTTTTGAAATGACTTCACAACTCTTATTTATACAAGACATTGACTTTGGGATAATCATCCAAGTTGGCATACTTTACAGAGCAAATACACAAATACAACTAGACTAATTACAAAATACTTCATGCAAATCATCACACTATCAACCACATAGATTTGGGACTTCAATCTTCTTTGAGGAACATGCCATGCATCACAAAACATCTTCAAGATCATCTGCAAGATGTGTAACTCATTCGGTCAGCCAAACTTAGGAAGAACATCATCATCCGGAAGTAATTCTTCAATTATGAGGTCAATCTTCAATACGGACCACCAACATGAACTAGACACAATCCAAAGTCCTCCACAAGCTTGCCTAAATCACCAAGAACATCCACACTACTTTTGCTTACTAAAATCATTCTCTCCTTCATCTAGAACCTCAAGAACATAGTCTGTCATCATTGTCATATTGGAATAGATGGTTGCGGACCTCCAGACCATCAACCAATTTAGTTGTCAATTGACATTGGCTTCCTAAACACTCCACCAAATCTACAGAACAAGATATTGCATTTCTGGAGCTCACCGAACCTATTTGTGTCACTCTGTCACCTCTAAACAACTGTCAGAACCTGTTTTACTCAAGTGGCCATAACTTCTTCAGATCTTCATGCGGACCTCTCAAAAATTTACTAGATCATCTTAAGACACATATCTACAAACCCTTCGATGCACATCCTCTAACCTTCATCTTATCTGGGATCTTGACCTCATTGTCTCCACTATTCTTCTTTGTTCTTGATAGGACTAATTTTCTCAATATCCTCAGCATACAACTCATCCATCAATGCAATAGGAGTATGTTGACATTAATGACAACATAGGTTAGGCTCATACTTGCAACAATCTCCCCCTTTTTCATTGATGGCAACATATGATGTGAAAAACTATTTTAACCATCAAGACAAGAACATCTCCTTACTAACTGACATAGCTCCCCCTATCAACAACAACCATTCACATGTCTTTTCTTCCTTTACTACTTCCCCTTTGATTGGCAATCAATTTTTGTTTTTCAAATGTCTTCTCTCCCCCTTTGACATCAATGGAAAAGGGTACATACTTACATCACTCAAAAACATACAAACTGCTCCCCCTAAGTAGCAACTTCCTATCATCAATCCAGACCACAAGATATGACTATGAGATCCACCGGACTGATGCACATCAGTGCACCTTAATTCAGAACTGGAGGGTTAATATCCCCTAACTTCTCCCTGAGATACTCAAAAGAGTCCTTAGGTAGAGGTTTAGTAAAAATGTCTACAATTTGATCCTTGGAGGGCACAAACTCCAATCTGACTTCATTCTTGTTCACTTGTTCTCTCCAAAAGTGAAACTTGATGGATATATGTTTGGTCTTTGAATGCAACACCAGATTTTTTGATATATTTAATACACTTGAATTATCACAAAAGATTGTGATAGGTTCCTCATACTCCACTCTAATGTCCCTTAGCATTTGCTTCATCCACAATACTTGAGTGCAACTACCTGCTGCTGCAATATATTCTACTTCTAGTGGAGAAGGATATTGCATCTTGTTTCTTAGCTAAGAAACCAATCTTTTCCCTAAAAAGAATGCTCCACCACTGGTACTCTTCTGGTCATCCACATCTCCTGCCCAATCTGCATCTGTATATGCATGAAGAGAGAAATCTTGATCTCTAGGATACCATAAACCATACTCAACTATTCCTTTTAGATATCTGAGAATCCTCTTGATTGCCATGACATGAGATTCTCTAGGATCAGCTTGGAATCTAGCAACAAAACCAACAACATTCATAATGTCAGGTCTAGTTTGAGTAAGATACAATAGTCCTCCAATCATTGACCTATACTTTTTTTTATCAGCCTTAGGAGAGTCATTATCTTTGCTCAATTTACATCCAGTTGCCATGGGAGTACTCATTGGTTTTGAGTCTTCCATCCCAAACTTCTTCAACAATTATTTCACATATTTAGTTTGTGAAATGAAGATTCCTTCCTTTGTTTGAATGATTTGCAGTCCCAAGAAGAAATTCATTTCCCCAAACATGGACATCTCAACTTCACTTTTCATTTGATTTGCAAAAGTCTTGCACATGCTATCTCTTCCTCCAAAAATGATATCATCAACAAATACTTCAACAATCAAGATATTTTCATGATCAATTTTGAAGTACAAGTTACTATCAACAGTACCTTTGTTGAAACCAATCTTTAAAAGATGCTTATCCAGTCTTTCATACTAGGCTCTTGGGGCTTGTTTGAGTCCATACAGTGCTTTCTTCAACTTGTAGACCATATCACCAGGATCGGACAATTGAAATCAATCTGGTTTCTCAATGTATACTTCTTCCAAGTCACTATTTAGGAAGGCAGACTTGATATCCATCCGATATACCTTGAAATCCTGGAAGGCAGCAAAGGCAAGAAATAATATGACTACTTCAATTCTTGCCACCAGAGCAAAAGTTTCTTCAAAATCAACTCATTCTACTTGAGAATATCCCTTACAGACCAATCTGACTTTGTTTCTGACTACTTCACCATCTTCATTTAGTTTATTCTGGAAGACCCATTTGGTTCCAATCACATTTTTGTTTCTAGGTCTAGGAACAAGATCCCAAGTGTGATTTTTCTCAATTTGCATCAGGTCTTCCTTCATTGCTCTAGTCCAGCTTTCATCATTGCATGATTCATTCACTGTCTTTGGTTCAATCTTTGAAATTAGACAATACTTTTCTGAGTCTTGAGCAATCTTTCTTCTTGTTTGAACACCTTTTCTTTTATCACCTATGATCTGATCTTCAGAGTGATTCAGTCTTACATACCTAGGAATTTTGGGAGTTTCTTGCACTTCTATTTCTTGAATAGGTTCATTCAAACTTATCTCTTCTTCTTGATTCTCCGGATCAGTCTGGATCTAAATTTTAGAAGGGGCTTGGACCAAAACATCATTATGATCATCTTCATCATATTCATAAAACAATTAGGGTTTTTCAACACCTTCATCAACCTTCACATTTGTACTTTCTATAATCTTTCTCAATCTCTTGTTATAACACTGGTATGCTTTGCTTTGAGTAGAATAACCCAAGAATATTCTTTCATCACTTCTATCATCAAATTTGCTAAGGTCTTCATCTCTTTTAATATAACATTTTCTACCAAAGAGTCATAAATACTTCACAGTGGGAGTGATGCCAAACCAGAGTTCATAAGGGGTCTTACCAATAGTACTTCTGATTTGTACTCGATTAAGAGTATAGATAGCAGTGCTTACAACTTCTCTCCAGTAGATCTGAGGAACATTTGCTTCCATCATCATGGTTCTAGATGCTTCCTGGATGGTCCGGTTCTTTCTTTCCACTACTCCATTCTACTGTGGAGTCCTTGGAGAAGACAACTATCTTTTTATCCCATGTTTCTCATAGAATTATATGAACTCACCGGATGTGAATTCTCCACCTCTATCAGACCTCAGACATTTTATGTTTAATCTAGTTTCATTCTCTACCATATCTTTGAATATTTTGAATTTCTCAAGAGCCTCATATTTCTCTTTCAAAAAAGTCACCCACATCATCCGGGAGTGGTCATCAATTAATAACATGAACTATCTATCACCTTACAAACTCTTGATTCTTGCTGGACCACATAGATCAGTATGAACTAAGTCCAATAATCTGGTAGAATACTATTCCTTACTTTTGAATGTGACTTTGCTTTGCTTACCCAACTGACACTCTTTGCACAAACTATTAATAGGTTTCACCAGTCTTGGAAGATCTCTTACAACCTGAGTGTTGCTTATCTTGATGATATTATCAAAATTTACATGACACATTCTCCTATGCAACAACCAACTTTGATCAATTTGAACAAATAAACAACTTTTACTAGTACCAACCAAGTGGAAGATATTACCTTTTATTTGAGTATTGGATCCAATCTTTGTTCCAGAACTTTCAAAGATCTTACATTTTCCATTTTTGAATCAGAGATCATAGCCTTTGTCAACCAACTGTCCAACACTGAGAAGATTGTGCTTCAGACCTTCAACATACAATACATTACCAATTTTGTTCTTTCCATCAAAAGAAATAGTTCCTCTACCTCTGAACTTGCCAACAGAATTATAACCAAATTTTACAGCTCCACCTTCATATCTTTCCAAATCTATAAACTTATTTTTGTCACTTGTCATATGGTGAGAGCACCCATTGTCAATGATCCAATCATCCTTTTCTTCAACTTGGGCAGCCAGAGCTTTTTCTACAATTTTGGGATTTCTACAATTTTGGGATTGATAGATTTAGAGGGCATTGGATCTTCTTCCTTGATGGTAATAAACACCCATTCACTTCTGGATTTGTTTCCTATCTCTGATTCATCATCTGTTACTCCTTCATCATCATCATCTTCATGAACATAGTAACATTTCTTTTGGAATCTTGATCTATTAGGATTTGGCCTTGAAAATCTTTCCAGACACCTTGAGGCAAAATGACCAATCTTATTGCAGTTGAAACATTTGAAGGGCAATTTTTCTTCATACTTACTGGATCCTCTTGGTAATCTTTTTGCAATAAGGGCTTCAAGTTGAGCAGCTTCTACTTCATTTTCTTCTAGATCTTTTCTTGCCTTTTCATACCATGATAGTTTCTTTGAAGAGTTCTCTCCCGGATCAAACTTTTGTTTGCCTTTTACAGAGGCACTAGATTTGAATGTAGATTCAGTCTTGGGGGGTGCATCTCTAAAATTAGCCAATTCAAATGCAACTAATTTTCCAACCAATTGATCTCTTGTGATGTTTGAAAAAGATCTGAATTCTTCAATAGCAACAACCTTGTATTTGTAAGGAGGTAGGGACCTGAGAACTTTGGCAACAATCTCATCTTCATCCACTATTCCACCAGCACATCTAATGCCACAAACAAGCTCATTTACTCTTGGCATAAATGTAGTGATATTTTCATCTTCACTCATCTTTAGGTTTTTAAAATTTCCTTTCAGACTCTATAGCTTGGCACATTTAACATACTTGTCTCCTTCATGCAGAAGTTCTAGTTTTTCCCAAATCTCATATGCAGTTTTTAGATCTATAACATTTGTCAGCTCTAAATTAGATAAGGCAGTTAGTAGAGCTTCTTTAGCCCGAAGATTATTTTTAGCATCTTTGATTTCATCTACAGTTCTCAGACCATTCTATGGAGGAGCATACTTCTTTGAAGCCATGATCCAATATTGCATTCCCATACATTGCAAGTGATATTCCATGCGGCTTTTCCAAAGAGTGAAATTGGTTCCATCAAACCTTGGGCTATCTTTCTTATAGGAAGACATCCTGGATCTCCTCAAGAAGTTAAGCTCTTTTAGAGGAGTTTATCTCTAATACAAATTTTTAGAATCAAGATAGACAACTGAGAGGGGGGGTGAATCAGTTATCTCAAAACTTTCTTCTTATTAATCACTTAAATCCTTCTTGTAATTCTGCAGCGTAATAATAAATCAATCATGGAAACTTAATGCAATAATTCAAGAGCAGAAACATATTAACACATATCACACCAAGATTTTAACGTGGAAAACCTGGTTAAGGGAAAAACAACGAGGTGACTAACCCAAGTTTGTATTCTCTATTAAAAGAATAAGAAGAACAAAATGGCACATGCCAATTAGGGCTCACTACCCAAGCACACTACTCACAAGAGGCCCACTGCCTACAAGAGATACACTGTCTACAAAATAATAAGTATTACATACTTGAACTAAAGAATAACATCTTCACCATGCTTGAGTCAGTTCCATTTGAGCCCAATACTTCTACTCTGCCTTTCACTTCCCTCCTCTCTATCACACTCTCATCTCCACCAAGATACTTTTGAAATGACTTCACAACTCTTATTTATACAAGACATTATCTTTGGGATAATCATCCAAGTCGGCATACTTTACAAAGAAAATACACAAATACGACTGGACTAATTACAAAAGACTTCATGCGGATCATCACATTGTCGGCCAAACAGATCTGGGACTTCAATCTTCTTTGAGGAACATGCCATGCATCGCAGAACATCTTCAAGATCATCTGCAAGATGTGTAACTCATTCGGTCGGCCAAACTTAGGAAGAACATCATCAACCGGAAGTAATTCTTCAATTATGAGCTCAATCTTCAATGAGGACCCCAACACAAACTGGACACAATCCAAAGACCTCCACAAGCTTGTCTGAATCACCAAGAACATCCACACTACTTCTGCTTACTGAAATCATTCTCTCCTTCATCTGGAACCTCAAGAACATAGTTTGTCATCACTGTCATATTGGAATAGATGCTTACGGACCCCTAGACCATGAACCAATTGAGTTGTCAATTCACATTGACTTCTTAAACACTCCACCAAATCCACAGAACAAGATATTGCATTTTCAGAGCTCACCGGACCTATTTGTGTCACTCTGTGACCTCTGAACAACTGTCAGAACTAGTTTTACTCAAGTGGCCATAACTTCTTCAGATCTTCATATGGACCTCTAAAAAATCTATTGGATCATCTTAAGACACATATCTACAAACCCTTTGATGTGCATCCTCTGACCTTCATCTTATCTAGGATCTTTACCTCATTGTCTTCAGTGTTCTTCTATGTTCCTAATAGGACTAATTTTCTCAATATCCTTAGCATACAACTCATGCAATCCTTGACATCAATGCAACAGGAGTATGTTGACATCAATGATAACACTGGTTACGCCCATACTTGCAACAATTACATCTTAAGAAGTAAGATCATTGCTGTAGTACCAGATGCAGTAGTAAAGATGCTTCTGATGCAAAGTGAGCCAGGAGAAAAGAGGGCCAAATGGATAACAGTGCTCCAGGAATATGACATGGATATAACACCCATGAAGTTAGTAAGGGGACAAGCTATAAGCCAGATGATTTTTGAGATTCACCCTAACCTTATGAGTCAACAATATGTAGTTAATTCCAAAGAAGATAAAGAGTGGTATTCTGATATCAGGCATGTCCTGATTACTGGAAGATGCCCATCAAAATTGCAAGCTTCACAGAGGAAAGCCCTGAAAATAAGATCACAGAAGTATATGATAAAAGGAGGAGTCCTTTTCAAAAGAAACTATGAAGGAATATATCTTAGATGTTTGAATAGACAAGAGGCTGACAAGGTTTTAGCTGAGTTACATGATAAGTTTGGAACTGCACATGGATCTCACTTAGCTACTGCCCATGCTATCTTGAGAGTAGGATATTATTGGCCTACTATCTTTAATGATATTGCAGAACATATTAAATGCTGCCATACTTGTCACCTTGCTGCTGCTAACTGAGAAAGATATGCTACTCAACCCTTACAGCCAGTGATGGAGATGTGCCCATTTGCTCAATGGGGCATGGACTTCATAGGACCAATCAATCCTCCATCATCTTCAGGCCATAGGTATGTCCTAATAATCACTGGTTAATGCACCAGACGGATTGAAGCAGTCAACAGCAAGCCATGCAAATCTAGAGATGTGATCAAGTTCTTAGAAAGCAACATAGTGACCAATGGACCCGCCTTTGCATCATTAAAACTATCTAGTTGGGATTTTGATCATGGAATTATCTTGAAATTTTCTTCAAATTATTATCCCCAAGGAAATGGCTTAGCAGAGTCAACAAATAAGAACTTATTGAATATCATAAAAAAATTGATAGAGAAGAACCCTAGAGAGTGGAATACCCTATTGAAATATGCCTTGTGGGTAGATAGAACTAGAATGATAGTTGCATTTGTAAACTCCAGTTATCAATTAGTATATGGTGTGGATCCTATCCTCCTTGTCAACTTGAAGATCCCCACATTGCAGTTTGCACAAGAATACCTAGGTATAGATAACAAATAAGAGATTAGACTACTTAAGCTCATGCACCTAGAGGAAAAAAGAGATAGGGCAATTGATCAGTTTGCTAAACATCAAGCCACTATCAAATGCTAGTTTGATAAGAGAGCTAGAATAAAATCTTTTAGGATTTCAGATTTAGTCCTTGCATGGGATAAAGCACATGAAAAGAAAGGTGACCATGGGAAATTTGACAAACTTTGGATAGGTCCTTTTCAAATTTTGGAGATCCTAGGAGATAGTGCCTATAGACTTAAGACTTTAACTAGTGAGGATGTCCCATTACCAGTCAATGGGTAGTTCCTCAAACATTACTTTCAAGCTTAAATAGGGTCATGTAAGTTATTTGTATTATAGTGTATATATGCTGTATAGCTATTTGTATAGTTGTGTTTTGTGTGTTGCTTGTTTGCTTGTTGTTGTTGAGTTGTGTTTTGGTTAGTCAAGATGATGCACATTATCACCCTAGGAAACCAACCAAATTGTTAGGATTCGAGTGATGAGAACAAATTTTTACATAGGTTGTGACTTATTTTGAGAAGTATCCCTGATCAGGTCTATGATATCTTTTTCATTAGTGATGCCTTTTCTTGATCAAGGAGATTTTCATGATGACTCACCTAATAGTCTTGGGTTTGTTTAATACATCAGTATAGGTGTTAAGTGAAAAATCTAATGGGTCACCCTTGCTACCATTACAATCCCCAACCTAAATCAGCAAGTGATCACACCTTGCATATTGAGCTTACATGATGATATCATATGAATAAAAGAAAGAGATGAATATTGAAAATCCAAAGAGGATAAAAAATTAGGCCATCTAAGTAACTCTACCGAGGCAATAGACGCCTACTGGTAGTGGGGTTCTACTTAGGGGGATTGTAAAGATAACCTTGTCAGGGCTATAGATGCCTGCTGGCAACACAACTCTATCCTGATTGGCTATGAGGGATGAACCCAAAATATGTAGCTTAACACTAGTTACTTGTGTCTTCAACTTTATTTTAAGAAGGATAATTAATCATATGCACACAGTTGATCCCTTATAAGCATTGTTGCACTTATGAACATGATATCATCCAGAAAGGTCATGATACTTATGCTTAAAAAAAGTTAGAATGCTATGTTCTAATGTGACCTCATCACTTGAATCATTTGAATTTGGTTGATTTCTTTGGTGGAAAGTTGTTGTGTGGTTACACAACACGCCCCATTTTGCCTTAGCAAAACAAGGACCCAAATTTTTGCTTTTGCTTGCTCTTGCTTTCTTGCTTTGGGCAGTTTGGCAAAAGTTGGTTAAGTGTATCACCCTTGCTTATTGTCAAAGATAGAATTTGTCATCACAAACCTCATAATCTAGAAGAATACAAAATTATAAGCAGGTTTGCCTTTTGGATCACCCTGATATTGTTTAAGGATAGAAAGTTATGATAAGTCAAAGTTTGGTTAACCCAGATATTTCCCATGGGGTCATATTTCTAATTGTCAACCATATTCATTAAAATGACCCCGACGTAAGAAGATTACCCAATATCCATATGTTCCCTGATATGCAAACATCAAACTTAAGTATGATAGTGTATATGCCCGTCAAAACCCCCATGCATATCTTCAGAGGGTCACATTTCTAAATATCAGTCATGTTACCAAATATCACCCTTCGCGAAATACGCCCATGATGTCATCCAATTTCTATATATAAAAGAACTCATCATAATGATGATGTCATCAATTTGCATGACACTCAGAGGGTCACATTTCCAAGCATCCATCATATTCTTGAACATGATGATGACATCATCCTAACTTGGTAACAAAGAAGACATTATAAGATGATGACATCTCACGATCTAGACCTGAGAGGGTCACATTTTAAAATATCCCTGACCATAACCAATATGACCATGAGATCATTTTCTGGAACACTTTCAAAGGCTCATAAAATGCTAACATCAGCCTCACATTCTCGAGTGGGGTGATATTTCCTAAAGATTAAATGACTTGGATATTTTCAAATATCCCTCATATTGACCTTGATGACTCGATATGCCTAGTTTCATAGTGATGAATCCAATCATGCCACGTGGCAAACCCCATGGGTCATATGAACATGATATATTATCACGATCTAGACCTGAGAGGGTCACATTTTGAAATATCCCTAATCTTTTAAGAGATCACCCTTTGCATTAAATACGAACCCAACAGTAGGTCACACCCTCAAATTTCAAATGTAAGCCTGCCACTTGTCAAACATCTAATAAATGTTATGTGTTGATCAATGGACTTGAATAGAAGACATTAACCATGCCCTAATTTGTTGTATTGATTAGTTAAAAGGTAAATTTTGGGGTTTATTCACATTTACCTTATGTTTAAGCAAAAAATTACAAAGCTCTAAAGGTCAAAGCATTACAGTCACCTGCAAATGGAACGGGACCCGCATCTCGACGGAACAGAATAGCAAATACAACATAGTCACATTCATTACCATTATCATTCATATAGTAAAAGAGGAAAGTGATTTTTAGGTAACTAAATTTGAAGCCCTCTCTTTGTTGTTTATGGTAAATCATGAGGTAAAATGGTTTTACTAGGTTAATCAACATGATGATGCATGAAATGAGTTAGAATAATAAAATTACTACTATGAAATATATGTGGTCCTTGAACCCTACTGCATACAAAACATGTTAGGGTAAGAAATGCATGCTTTTATCATAGGATTTAGTGGCAATCAGAAGAAATAGGTCCGATACAGAGTTCTTAAAGCCCGAAGGGGTAGGATTCAGGTATGGGATGATAAATGACACACATCATAGAAATACAAACCTGGATGCATGGATGAGAAGGTTGGATAACGAAAGTGGAAACCATTTACTTCAAAGAATATACTCCTCAGGGATGTGGCATGCTAGAGTATTTCCATAAGCCGTGGAGGTTACTAAGTTAGTGGTTGAGTGTGTGTAGAACTATAATCCAGAAACCAGAAGAGTGGAGAAGCATGGCAGGGTGTATGCAGATTTCTTGATTAAAGGCATCACCTCTACATCTAATTTGCCTATAGTATCTAATGTGGTCAGATTGAGTGTAAGAAGGTTTGAAAATGAATACTGTAGCAATCAAAAAGAGGCCAGGAGGGTCATGTACCAGTGGAGATCCAAGAGTAGTACATATAAGGCCTCTGCTAAATTACTAGTATACTTGTTTAAATTTGATTTTGTTGAAGAATATCAGTACATGATGGTCATGCTTAGCAGAATGATGCGAAGACAACATGCTGGAAACTTCAAAAATTAGATGTATGGAATTATCCGAATGGTGGAATATTTAGATGACAAGCCTCTCAGGGCTAAGATCATAGGTGACAGTTTAGATGAGGGAATGAGAAGGCTGGGTGGCAAGATGTACTTGTTTCATATGACTTCTTATGTCATATATGTCTGTGCCTTTAGAGGAACATTTAATTGGTTACAAACAGTAGGTAGGGTTGGAAACAACCCTAGTGATGTAAACATATGGGAACACTACCCATAGCTGAGCAGGAGGGAATCCCTCCAAAATTATAAGATAGTGAATGACTCCTTTTCTATGCATGTGCTTAGAACCATGGAGGAAGATAGAACAAAAAGATTAAGTATGGAAGCTCAAGCTATTATTTACAAGTATGGGGCTTGGTTTATCTAGTTCTCTACATTTTCATACATGAGAATAGAACTCTTTGAAGGGCAACCTCTCATGCTGTCTAGATACCCCAATGACAGGGTCATTCTGATGGAATTTTCTAGACAAATATTGACCTTAGTAGGGGCTTGCATTGAGAAGAGGAAGATTCCACCTATGTTGTTTCTAGTTTTCATTGGCTGGTATCTATGCCCCGACAGACAAAGTATCAAGGATGTAATTGGAGGATTAAAGTTAATGCACTTGCAACCATTTTCAATAGCTCAATCATATGACCCATATGGCAGGATGCGGGCATTACTGGGAAAGCAAATACATCAAAGGCAACTTGAGGATTATTTCTCTGATTATGATGATGAAGTAGAGGTTAGGAGAAGGACTTACCAAAGGCTCACCCTCAATCAAATTTGTACCTTTGATTGCATACTAGTGCCTCTCCAGTTGTACAAGGATGATGGAAAGGTCATGTCCAGTGAGTATGAGGACAAGAAAGTGTATAATGAAACCATATCAGCTCTTGATTTAACTCATCCTGAGGTGACTTCATTCGATCAAATAATGCAGAAGGTTATTCAACTGACCCAAAGTTGCATAAGTGTTGAAATCACTAAGTTGAAGAAGAGGGGTGTAGCCCTTACGATGGATAACAATAAGAAAAGACAAGAATTATCTGAAGAAGAATATGATGACTTTCTCATTGAGAAGAGGAAATCGAATGGAGAAAGGAAGCCAACTAAAGAGGAAAAGCAGTAGGGTAAAAACAAGAAAGCATCTCATGTACAAGGAGTAATAGTTAGGAGACTCCAACCAAAGGGAGATGTGGCATCTACATCTGCAGTTGCATCACCTTATACCCCTGCCAAACAAAAGAAAAGGGTCACAAAGCTTGTCACTATGATTGTAGAGGAGAAGGAGTTGTTGGAGGAGAAATAGTTGGATGGGGAGCCTTTAGATGATGATTTTTTAATAACAATGAAGAGGAAGAAGGTGTAACCTATACCATCCCAAAAGAAACAAAAAGCTGCAATGAGAGGAAATGTGAATGTTGATCCTATTTTATTGAGGGGTGCAGGTGGTCTAGGTATCATGAGGAACCTACAACATGAGGTTCCCATCCTGGATATTATTCAATTTAAAACTGAGAAGGTAGAAGAGCAGAGAGAAGAGGGATATAGGGCACCTCTTCCACTTGATGATATAGTATATTTGTTAGATGATGAGATAGCTAGAGATGTTGCTGCTCAAAGGATGGAGACTTTAGTGGCTAATACAAAGATGACTCTTTATGGGACTCCTATGGTTCAAAAGAAAACTCATCAGGAGCAGGTTGAGATAGAAGAAATTGAGGAAGATGATCCCGAGGATGTAGCTCAACAAATAGGATTAACTAATTTGGTTGATCAGGTCACTAGTCCTATAGTAATAGACTTGGCTTACCAAGGTGATGGAGATCAAGACAGAGATAATGATCCACCTCTGGAGCTTGAGAAGGTAGAAATTAGTGTACATGAAGAGACTAATAAAGAAATGCTTGATAAGGATAAGGGCCATAATAGTGCATCATCACTTACTAAGGATGATAATCAGAAAGATAATAACTTAGCATCAGAAGGGAAAACAGATGAACAAGAATTGGGGAAAGACTTGGGCATTGAAGAAATAAGTGCATCGAAAGGTGAAGAACAATCTGTCACCAGATGGTGGTCAGCCAAAGGAACCAGAGAATGTGGCCAAGGGTGATCAAGGTGATCCCCAAGATTAGAATGCACAATCTTCTCATGGAGACCAAGTGCCACAAAATACACAAGATCAAAATATTCAAGAACCACATGAGGATAAATTGCAAGAGGAAGTGCATGATCAAAATGTACATACACCACAAGAGCCTCCCCCTCAGTAGGAAATTCCTCAATAGGAGATACCTCAGCAAGAGATCCCTCATGAGAATGTGCATGAGGAAGAACCAAGGAAAGAAGATTCACCACTGAGGGTAGAGCATAATACAGAGTCTCAGGATGCTCAAAATATGTAGACTAACCAACAAGGCCCTAGGGGTGATGTTCCATACTAGCTACAACAAGAAATAAATTTGTAATAGATAGATGAGGCACCTGAGTTTGATGTCTCTACACTATTTTTAGCAAGTGTGATGAAGCCAAAAAGGAAGGCAAGACCAACCTCTACAATAAGGAGATATTCTACAACTTGTAGGAGGATAGATCAGGTAGCATTGCCAATGGTAGATAAGGAGAAAGGGAAAATAAGTATTGATGACTTTCAAATAACTGATATTGATTTTGTCTTCACTACTGAGGAGTAGGAAGGCCAAGAGGCCAAGGATAGCATTGATTTCCTATTGAAAAGTGTAAAGAAAGAGAAGAATTGATCAAACTTATAAATATGATCATCCTCTATTGAATATAGTGGAAATAACCTTGTTTGTGAAGTAAATTTATAGGAAGCAGGTGTATAACCAGATGTTTAGACATCAATTCACAATACAAGACAGTGTAAGGCCCCTTGAATGAAAACAATATAGCATATCAACCTCTGAGTAATGTTAGACGATCATGACCTGATCAATGGAGCCTTGGAGTCATCAATTCATTCCAAATTGATCATACTTTTTAAGATAATAAAGGCTTTTTGTGTGAACTTTTATGCATGTTGTTATGACAATCATCATCAACAGGTACAATCACTAATGGCGACACCCACTGACTATCAGAAATAGGATAGATGAATTCTACCTGCAATAATTTTTGTATTTCCTCCTTCACTATTTCTCTTAGAGAAGGATTGATCCTTCTTTGTGGTTGTCTCACAAAATAGACATCTTCAATGTAGATATGGTATGTACTCCTCAGACCTCCTATTGTGCAACACTGAATAGGAAAGTTTTGTTATTTTATTCCAATTCATTGTACTCTTCGTTGGATTGTTTAAAATACTCTACAATTGTTACCATTGCTAATGAGGAGGCATCTTCCTCATCTGAATCCATTAAATCATCTACCCAAGGTTTATTCTCATACTACAAGAATGGCTTAGTGGGATGGTAGATACATAGTTCATTTAGCCTTTTCCCATTAGAAATAGTCATATTTCTAGACCTATAGTCAATAAGGGCCATTGTTGTGGCCAACCATGGTTTACCCAATATTATTGGATATCCTAATCATTTTTCCTTGTCTTAAGGATGGGAAAATCTATTGAATAATCCCAAGTGTCCATAGTGACTATGACATCTTCCAAAATCCCTTTTAGTTTAGTGATGGATAGATCTGCAAGTTGTAAAATAGTTAAGGTTAGCAATATATGAGTTAATGCCAAAGCTTATACAGTATCTACAGTCATCACATTGATAGTAGATCCTAAATCAATTAGTGCATTCAAGGCTAATGTTCCTTTTATCACCACTGAGATAATAGGGCTTCCAGGGTCTCCATATTTTTGAGGAATAAACTTGTCTGCGAAGACATCAGCAAGTTTCCCCTTCACCTAAATAGTGATTGGTAATTTTGGTTTCCTCCCTCAAAGATTTAAGCATAGGCTTTTGATGGCTTGGTTTATCTTAGGGATATCCTTTATCACCTATAACAGAGGAACTTCAATATGTATCTTCGTAAGTTCCCTAATTAGCTGAGAGTCATCCTGAGTAATCTGGATTTCTCTAGATTTCTCTAGAAGAGTCCATCTAAATTGTTCTGGAAATGGAACAAAAGCTTATTTAGAGATTTCTTATGAGTTCTTTATCTTAGTCTCATTATCCTTTTGTTGTTCCTCAGTGATAGGTATCACTTCCTTTTCATCAAGGACTTCCTCAGCAAGAGTATTTTTTAGGGATGTTTCAGGAATGAAGTCAGATATCATTAATTTCCACCACATTCAGGGTGGTTGTATTGGGATCAATGTTATACACTTGTTGTTGGGGTCTATTATTTTTTGGATTTGGAACTAGCTGAGAAGGCATCTGGGGTTAGTTCACCTGGTGGTTCTAATTTGGATTTGCAGGTTGTGAGGGTCTAGGAGGTAAGGCTCGAGGTTGATTCCCAAACCACCTCACTCCTTAGTTATATTGAGGTGCCCACTACTATTGATATTGTTGTTGATTTGACTACTATGGAGTAACCCAAGATTGATTCATCAATGCTCTGACTCAGACCATGCTAGCCCTCACTAAGGTGGCATCTAAATTGGTGGAAGTGGACCTCCCCATGGTCCACTCCACTAGCATTTTCCCCAACTTGGTGGACCTCTCGGAGCATACTAACTTGGAAACTGGCTAAATCCATAGTTTGATTATTTTTGGACAATAAAATTTAACTCTTCCTCTTCTGTTGGTGCCTTTTTCAATCTATTTTTAATTTTAGGGAGCAGATTGCACTCATTTGTGCAATGATTTTTTTCATAGATCCCACATAACTCAGTCTAGTTTAAAGGACACTCTCTAAGAGGATGTTTCTCTCTACAATGATGACAATAGATGGCTAAGGGATCAGTATTCTTTTAACTAGCCTGCATACCATCAACGGTGGTGTTTAAATGGAGCAATATGTCAGTTTTTAGATTGGCAAGTTCTTCCATAACCTGCATGACATCATTTCCACCACCTTTTCCTTTCTTCTACACTTAGTTACTCGCTCAATTTCAAGATTAGTTCTTGCTAAATTTGACATTTTTTGTGAAACTTTGTTTGTTAATGTCTCCCTTTCCCATAAGGTTTAAGGCCTCCCTTATCTCATCATCAATTCCCCTTAGAAAAATAGTTTTACTAAGCTCTTCATCGAGATTACTACCACATCTCCTATGGACAAATAAGAATATATCCACATAATCTTCCAAATTTTTGTCTTCCATTTGTTTCATTTGGAAGAGTTCATCTTTCCAATCTCTGACTCTAATAATCTTGATATTTATCAAGAAAGATAGTCTCCATTTGATCCCATGTAGTTATGGAGTCTGTTGTCAGGCCCATGAACCATTGTAGAGCTAATTCCTTGAGAGTAGAAGGGAAAAGTTTTAATTTTTTATTATCTTTGGCATAATCATAGGTCTAGCAGAGAACCTTAAATTTAAACAAGAATTGATCTAGGTCCTTTGAGGCTTTCCCTCTGAAAGTTGGTAGGAATGCAGGAGATATATTTTTCATGGGAGGTTCATTCCTTTCAAGGATTATGGAGATTAGATAAGAGAATGTTCTATTGTTAACTAGTTCATCATGTTCACCACCTCCAAAGCACCCATTGTAAAAAGTATTCCAGGAAAATGTGAGATTCTGGTGGTATAGGAGATCCTTGATTGATTAAATGATTTGGAAGTTTTTCCAAATTAGGTTCCAATGGTGTACTAGCCATGGTTTCTTTTATGAATCAACTTAAGGTATCCCTAGGCCTACTCATAAACTAATGGATCTAGAATACTCTCATTCAAAAATCTTACCAACACCTTAACCTACAATGATTTGTAGATTATTTCCCTGGCAACGATGCCAAAAATGATGAGGGTGTTGTAGATTAGTTCCCTGGCAATCTGTGGTAAGAATCTTAGTGTGGGGGGTTGGAGTGGAGTCTGAATCTTGTGGATGGATGGTTTGTGTTGGTTAGTGAAGGGATTCTACTTGCTGAAGTAAACACACATACGGGAAATAGAAACTACTCTAATTGCTTTCAAAGGAAATGCACATGCTGAAATGGAAATTATGTTAATTTCTTGGAATGAAACACACATTCTTTAAAGGAAACTATTATATCTACTTTGAAAATAAACACACATTCTTTGAAGGAAACTATTTTACTTGTCTTGAAATGAAACTCAAAAGTAATTGCATCAATTATCAAATCACAACAATGAAATACTCTGAATACAACAGTGCTGCTTTACAGAATAACAAATATCTATTTTTAGTATTTTCAAAATTTAGAGGACAAACCTGCAGGTGATCACATCCAAAAACTTTACACAAGAAAGAAATGAACAACTTAATATTAACACACAAAATAATGACAATAAACAGAAAGACATAACAGAACAACACAAGAATAAATACTAAGAGATCTCCTCCTAGTTGGAGAAGTAGACCCTACTTTCCCAGCTGGAGATCATCCTCCTAAACTTAATCAATCTTCAAAAGAAATTGCCTTTCATTTGCATTCAAAATAATCCCCAATGGGCATGGATACACGGATGAAAACAAGATGTTTTCCTCCAGATGGAAAGCAATAATATTTGACTAAGAAGTGGAACTAACTAAGAGAGACTATCAGACTTCTACTTATACATCTGAGCCTTTATTGAAAGAAATAACTACACAAGATCCTAACTATGGTGAACTAAGATTGAACTAGTTCCTTTATTTAATACATCAATAGTTCCTTTTGTGATTCACTTTAGAACAAAAATTCATATCAATATAATTATCAGCAAGTTGAGTAAATCCTCGAAGTGGCATGTGTGCTAACTAATGACTACTTCAGTTACCATAAAACAAGGTAACATGTGGACTTAGACCTTGGAGTTGTCAATAAATTGCTTTTATTGAAGTGATCAATTGAGGTTGTGTCACTGGATTCTTAAATGACCCTAGGATTGGCCTTAGTAATCATCAACTCAAGAGGAGGAGGATTCACTTGAAGTGTTGTAGGCATCTAGAGCTTTCTAGGGTTTAGGTTCTTCACGAAGAAGGGGGCGATCTAGAGGGGTCTTGAGACCTCTGTGAAGTGTTTTGTTGTATTCCTCATGCAATCACACACAACTTGTACAAAAATTTCATAAGATATGCATTTGAAAAATATAATTCATGTAATTAGCCAAGAGATTTCATCTAAAGGAAATAAGGACTAAACATGTATATATTCCATACAAAAGACAAATATAATCACAGTAATATTTATATATATGCTATAGAGTCATGCCAAAGTCTTTAAAGTAGAAAATATATAGAAATAAATAAGTCATATATTTGACTCATCAGTCACAAAGAATAGGAATGGGATCATCATATATACTACCTTGATATCCTTCAATGTTTACTTCATCCACAACAATTGAGTGCAGCAGGCTGCTACAACTATATACTCTACCTCTACTATTGAAAAGGACACTAAATCCTGCTTCTTACTACTCCATGAGATCAACCTATATCCCAAAAATAAAGCTCCTCCACTAGTACTTCTTCTATCATCAACATTGTCAGCCCAATTTGCATTAGTATAAGCACTTAGGGAAAAGTCATCACCCTTTTGATACCACAACCCATGTTCCATAGTGTTGTTTAAGTATCTAAAAACCATCTTGACTACTTTCACATGTGTTTCTTTAGGATCATCTTGAAACCTTGCAACCAAACACACAACATGCATAATGTCTGGCCTTGATGCTATTAGGTATAGTAGGCCCCCAAGATCTATACAGAGTCTGATCAGCTTCAAGCGACTCATCATCTTTACTCAAAACAATGAAATCTCTTCAACTCATAAGGAGAGAGATGATAACTTAAAAACCTGCAACAACACACCATAACAATACAAATATGCTCTAGAATTACAACGAATTCTTTAAATACTCTTTACTCCAATGGTTCAAGTTGGCTATCTCTATCTAGGCTTATAATGGATTCAAAAACACAATTATATATGCTTTCTTGCTAACACTCATCAAATTAACCAAAAGAGCCGGGACAAGGAGAAACCCTTTTAATGGTCTTACACTGACATTCATTTAAATTTTCCTTGACCAATTAGGGAGGACTTGGGCGTGCATGCCCAAGTCCCAAGGAACCATTTTGGTTTGGAGTAAGGCTAAGTATGGGCCCCTCATTCCCAATTTACATTGGTTTTGGGGGATTTTTCATCAAGATGAATATTTAGGATGTATAATGTTATCACAGGGACCTAGGAGCTAAACAAGGAGGTAAAAAGACATGTGTCCACCTTTTACTCCATAACAGATATCTCATTTGATATAGTTAGTTTAGCTTCATTTTTATCATCTCTATGTTTTTCAACTTTCCTCCTCTTTGCTGGTATGGATTTCTTTGCCTCTTGTTCTAGGAAGTTGAACTCTAGAAAAATCTTTGAGTTTTGCATCTTTTCTAGATGAAAACATGTGATTGGGACTACATTGCATAAGTAGGATGACAACACATCACATGGATGTATAGACAACACAATAGCATATAAGATAGTAAGCTTCTAAAAAATTTTACTAGGTATTCTTTAGTTCTCTTTCTTCACTATGAATTTGGATTTTTAATTCTGTTAATCATGTTTTGATAAATTACATTAATATAAATAGAAATTTAACATAACTTAATTTTCTCATTACACTAGCTAATGATAACACTGAACAATTTTGCATAATAGATAACAAAAAGATCACTAAATGAATTGAGTTATCAATTCACAAATACATTTACCTCATAACTTAAAGAGGTTAAATACAATTCTCACAAATACATTTACCTCATAATTTAAAGAGGTTAAAGACAATTTAAGTTTCATCCTTTAGATATAAAAAATAGATCATATGAGATCTTTTAGAATACACTAATCTAGTTCTCATTATCTCTTGCTCACTAACTTATTATTAATTTATTAAACTCCACAAAATAGTAATTTACTTGGAAAGGTGGGTCAAGTTAAAACAAAGTGCACCCACTTAAGGTACATATGGTAAGGATCAATGCCCCCATATTAAATGATTTTCACTTTGGGGTAAGTGCATGGAAATGGGGGACAAAAAGTGGGTCAAAAGCAACCATTTTCTTTCGAAATCAGCTACAACTAAACTTGGATGAGTGATTCAAGATGTGTACACTAAAAATTTGAATATATGACAAGCACAAGAATTGTAGTACTCTAAGTCTAGTTTCTAATCTACTAAATATTTTTAAAAATGGTTAAGGTTAAAGGAGTGAAATGCCAAGTGCACAAAAAATAAAAAAAAATATTGCGACAAAATGCAACAAAATAATGAGGTCTTTTATAGAAGACCTTTGCGTTCGTAGCAGAGTTTGTTTTTTGAAGAACTAAGGGCAAGAAGGTGGCCATCCTTTCAGGAATCAAGAGGATTAGGGTTTCAAAGATCATTCTGCAATAACGGGCAGTATCATTTCCAGTCTTGATATGGTTCTTTTGGTTTTCATCATAATGGTTCTTTTGGTTTCCATAACAACAAAAGGTTTAATGCACATAAGCCATTTCTTGCAACTAATCAAGCTACGGTTTCAGGAAAGATGGAATTTGGAAGTGGCATTCATCAGGTGTGGAGGGAAAAAATAGTTCCTCTTAAAGATAATACTCTTGAAGAAGCTAGAAAAGGTGATGCTAAGGCTTCCACGGAAATTGTTAATATCCAAATTCCTGATGATATGGTGAATCCTTATGTCCAAGATCTTGCTACAAGGGCAATCGTCGGTAAGGTGTGGAATTCCAAATTTAATTTTGATAGCTTTCGTAACTGGGTTAGGGCTTCTTGGAAAGGGGTTTCAGATGTGTTTTTCTTGCAAAAGGATTTATGTGTTTTTATGGTAATTTTTGAGAATGGCTTTTTTCGTGATGAAACCATAAAACAAAAACTGTGGTTTTACCAAGGAAAAGGGATTTGTATTCAGAAATGGGAGCCTAATTTTGATCCAATTAAAGCTAACATGAATTTTGTCCAATTTTGGATAACTTTTTTGAATTTACCTCTTGAATACAGAGATCTCAACATTATTGAATTCTGTGCTAAGAAAATGGGTTTCTTTATTAAGCATGATATGTCTAATTTCCAAAAACCAGAGTCGCTAGTAAGGATTTCCTTAATTCTTAGTACTTCGTTTCCTTTTCCTAAATTTATGGAATTCCATTCTAAATTTGGGTCCTGGAAGCAAGTAGTTGTTTTTGAAAACCCTATGACTATGGAAAAACCAAAGCTTTTTTGAATCAAAATGGGTTTGTGAGGATTCAGAAAAAGATAAATTTTCAAGGGAAGATCTTGATTCTGTTAATTTAGGGGAAGCATCTTTAAATCATTTAGTCGATTCCCCTGCTTTAGATGAGGGGCAACATTCTATAACAATCTTTCAGAGGAGTGTTCTTTTGAGTTTGATATTGGTAAAAATGAAGAATTAGATACCCCTAATTTTTCTCATAAAGATATAGTAAAGAAGAATTTACTCTCAACTTTTAATAAGGAGGAAGATAATTTCATTTCAAATGGTAATCAACAGGATGTTTCAAGTTTGGTCAACTTTTCTTTTTCTGAGGAGGAAGCAAAAGCTTTTGTTGATAAGACCCTTCAAAAAGTTGCTTCTGATCTCATTGATGAACTTGCATATGAGGTAATTGCAGAAGACTCTTATATAGTTGAAGGTATTTCTAATGTTAATAACATTTCTAATTCAAGTTTGATAAGTGACAATCAATTAAATCTGGGGAAGTCAGACTAGAAGGTTTTGCTAGGTGATGGGATTGGCAGTGAGGTTTTTGATTTTGCTGCACAGATGTCTATTTCCCAATCCTTAAGTTAGGATTCTCCTACAAAATCTAGGTCTATTTCTCCTTCCAAGAGAGGTCGTAAACCAAAATCTTTCAAAACTTAGGAAGAAATTAAAGATGGGTTGTAGGCTACCCTTGAAACCTGTTTGAGATCGGGGAGAGTGAGAAACTCTCCTCAAGAACAATGAAGATCCTATCTTGGAATGTTAGGGGTATTAATGCCCCTAACAAGAGACGCTTGGTAAAGCATCAGATTGATTCTTCAGGTATGGACATTGTTTTTCTTCAGGAGTCAAAGTTATCCCAAACTCAAGCTAATATTATTTTTTAAAATTGGTTCAAATGGAAGTTTCATCATTTTCCTTCTCATGGGGCTTCATGAGGTTTAGTTATTCTCTAGGATAGTAAAAGCTGTGATGTAGAACTAATTTGTTCTACTCCAAACTTTTTATTAGTTAAGATAATTTCCCCTTCGCTAAATTTTTGGTTATTCAATATCTATGGACCCATTTCGACTAGTGAAAAAAAAAGGTGTTGGGATATTTTAAATGCACTTTTGGAAAAGTTATCTAGAGAAAAAGTTATCTTAGGGGGAGATTTTAATGCTATCACTTGTTTATCAGAGAAATCAGGTGGGATTTGACCTCCTATTTTTATCACTAAAATATAACAATCTTTACTGTGTCCCCCCCAATTTTTGCTACAATAAACATTTTTGAAAACTAGTTGGTGAAAATATATTCAAGAGTGAGTACTACAAGTTGTCTATTTTTAATATTTTTGTTGAATATTTTTTGTGATTGTTCAAAGTGGACACATCTTAAAAATTTGCATCACTAAGTGTGTGTGTCACATAACTTGAACAAAACTAATAAAAAATGTATATTTTTGTGAATGTGTATAAAATGAATCATAGAAAAAATTTATATATTTTTTTCAAAATTGGATAAGCAACTCAAAAGTTATTAAAAAAAACAATACATATGTACTAGAGGAATATGAAGACACTATTCAAAGAAAATAAAAATAAATATTTTAACTTACCAAATATTAAAAAATTTGTACATATAGCTAGAAAGCTAAGAAGTAGCTCATTGTTTTGGTTTTGGTTTCATAAAATTTTACTATAAAACATTTAAATTTGATGAGGATGAAGTTGGAATTCAATGTTTTAAGTTGAAAACATGAATGTAGTAGCCACAAGAGATGTCCAACACTTAGGCTTGGAAATCCAAGCATAAATGGGGAGCATCGTAAGAAATTTGAATTAAAAAGGTGTTCACATTACAACATGCATTTGTTATGTTTTGTAAAAATCAATGCAAAGCATAACATGCTTGCACTATGTTTTGCATTGATTTTACAAAATCAATATAAAACATAATGTGCTTGTCTTATGTTTTGCAATGATTTTTGTAAAGCATAACATGTATGTGTTATGGAATGGTTTAGATCCAAGCCATAGCATGTATGCATTATAGCACATACACATTATGGCGTGTACACATTTTGCATAACATGTACATGTTTTACCAAGAATCTCTAGGTTGGCCACTAATTTTTCCTCCATTTCGATGCACTTACCCTTTGAGTTGACACTAGACTTGAGTGCACCACTTTAAAATGTGTAAATTCACCTCTTTTGGATGTGCATTGAGATATGTGTCTCAAAATTCAATATGGCATTATATGTGAAGCCTCTTATGACAAATAATTAAATAGGTAACATTCTTACATGGTGCAAGTTTAAACAATGTTTTGCATAATCCAAGTAAGGGAATGTTATATATTGAAATCATGATGTAGCTTATAGTGAAGCATCACAGAAAAACTTGTTTTTTTGTGTGTGCACGTGTGTATGCATGTGTGTTGTGCCTATGCATGTGCGCGCGCACGCGCGCGTGTGTGTTTGTGTTCAAAATTCTTAGTAGACATTATGTACAAAGTGTGAGGATGATGAGGTACATTTGTAAAATTCCAAATATCAATGATTATTAGCTAGTCTTGGAATGATTTTGAAACTATAATAGGGATATTTAATTACAACAACACAAATTGACAAAAACATAGAAAAAATTGGTAGAAAATACAACCATGGTAACAAGTGTTTTTCATTCACACGTGATTATTTTTAGGCTTATTATGCTCTTGCATAAGCACACATGGTATATCTAATGGATAAGGTAGACATGATAATTATGCAAGATGATGTAAAAGTCAAATAATTTCTAATACAAATTATGTAAATAAAGAACCAAATTTTAGAAATTGGTAATGTTTAATTGGTGACAACCATATTTTCTATTTTCCTCTCCTTATTAAAAATTTCTACTTTGTCCTTGAATGCTTCCAATTATTTTATATAAATAGATTATTGGATTGATTGAATAGAAGGAAGTACATCAAGCTAATGATGATAATGAACCAAAGTAGACATTTATTTTTTTAAGAAGGGACAATATCTACTAGCCAAAGAAAAATTCTAGTGACCTAGAGAATATTTTTGGAAATCTAAGAACTATAACCAATAATAAATTTTCATATTTTTATCAATCCTCATGACAGAAAATCCCATGACACAAAAGACTATTTATATATTGTCTTGACACATGAAATATAGAGCGAATCATTGAGGATATGTGAGATACTAGAATAAGAAATATTTTTAGGAAAGGTAATGGTGATGACATTTAGAAGGGTAATTTAAAAATTTAAAATTGTGATTATGAAGACATCTAGGTTCTATTACAAACACATTATGTAAGAAAGGAAGAAAAGAAATATAGTAAATTCACACAAGGACCACAAAGGCATATGTCTTGGATGTTTGGTGTGGAGCCTAATCAGTCTCCAAGTGGGAGATTGTTGGTATGTGGTTACTAATCATGCAAATACTGTACACTCATAACATATCCTTGTAGGGCTTCAGGGATGCAACCCCTGAAAAAACATTTCTCTTGTTTTGCACATTTGGGGTTGGTAGTTAATTTTTGTTAACTGATAAATGAAAAATGACTCTGTAAAACCCAATTTCTAGAAGCTTCCAAAAACCTTGTTATAGGCGGCTAGGATGTATGTTGTAGTATGGTATTTGTGAGATTGTAATATTTTTTGTAATAGATAATAAAATCATTGCATGGCTGAGTTTCTGTGGATGTATCCCATTTTGGGTGAACCGCGTTAAATTTCTGTGTTGATCTCTTTTGTGTTATTCTTCATTGTTGGATTTGGGTTATTTAATATGCACACAATTGTTAATGTTTTTTGCTTTGATCTACCTAAACCCTAACATTGGAGGTGTTAATAGATAAAAAGAGAGATGATGAAATGTATGGATTCACTAGATCAAACCCTCCTTTCACTCTAACATTCAAGGATAAAGACCAAGCCAAGCCACTATAAAATGGGAGAGGGCTCAACTACAGATCATTGTGCTCTTGTTTGTCAAGGAAAGATAAGATTCAACCAAGCTTTTATCAAACCCTAGGTCAAGTATGAAGGAAAACCTAGTTCTAAGATAATCAACTTGAAACAAATGATCGACAATAGAAATCTAGAAACCAAAAGTATAGAGAGGATCAGTAAGATTTTAGAACCTATCTCCCGAAAGCAGAGGTGTCGGAGGAAAAATTCTGCAACTGCCCAAGTCTAGATGTTGGAATCTTCCAGAAGTTAGAACTGATGAAATGTTGCAAATGATGCATAAAACATAGATTCAGAACTTTGAGGCCCTATAGAATAGGGAAGAAACTGCCCAAGTCCAACTAGAGAGGTATTCCAGAACTGTGTCAAGATTCTGAAACTGTAATGTTTGCATTGCTTCCTTGTAGCTTCACTTTTTGTGAAACATGTACCTATAACCTACACACAAGACAACAAGAGAGAGGTTTGGGGTTTGTGGTGTTTAGGAGCTTGCCTCAGTCAAGTCAGGTGAGTTAGTATTCAAGCTTTCCCAACACCATTGTTAATGAGAGGGCGTGTTCTTGTAGAGCAGAGGCCAAAGATAATCCAAATGATGAAATGATTCAAATGATTCAAATAACAATGATGTCACCTTAGAGGTGAAGCCCTTGGGAGGATGAAATCTCTTCAACTCACAAGGAGATGGATGATGAAGCCATATCTGCAACAAACATTTACAAATACAAAATTACACAATTAATGCCTTGAATGCTCTTTACTCTAATATCATAAGTTCATGTTATCCATCTAGGTGTAAAATGAAGTCATAAACTCACTTATATATGATTTCTCACTAAAATTTATGAATTTAAACCACAAGAGCTAATAAGGAGAAACATTTTGGAAGGGTCCAAGCTGACATACCAAAAGTTAGCCCCAACTAATTAGGAGAGACTTGGGTGGTTGGCACCCAAGTCCAGTGGCCTAAATTGGGTTAGGGATAAGTCAAAATAGGTCCCAAGAGTCCCAAAATGTCATAGGGTCTGGGAAGTTTCCTTCTGGATGATCAATTATAATGTAAAGTTAAGTATAAGGAAGCAAATAGGACCTAGGAGATAAACTAGGAGGTAAAAAGGTATGTGGCCACTTTTTAATCCATAACATTTAGCCCACACTTTAATGTATGTATGACCTTGTGATCCATACATGCATTAAAATATAGTCAAAGCACATCAGGTACATCAAACACACCCTAAGTTTAAAGACTATCACTAGCCCCCAAGCTTAGGTAGACATAAGAAAACACTTAGTAGTCACATAAGACACAATGAGTATAGTAAAGAAGCACACAATACACAAAGAAGACATGAATAGAAGACATGGTTAAGAAATTATATATATATATATATATATATATATATATATATATATATATATATATATATATATGGAATACTGATTAAAGTAAACAAATACACAGCATGGGGAGGGACTCATTGCCACACAACTTTAGACCACACAAAAACATGAAAAACACATATAGCATAGGGAGGGACTCATTGCCACACAACTTTAGACTATGCCACAAACATGCAAGACACATAGAGAAGACACATAAAACATATAGAAGACACATGAAATACATTAGTGTTGCATAGTAGGCCATAGACACACTATATGTCTTATAAATAGCAAACACGAGTGACAGGGAGAAGCTCATCACTGCTCCACTATCTAAAACATTCCGAACACACCTAACGGTTGAGCTATGCTACCACAACCTCCAAAGACATGATTAAGGGTGAATAGCTCAAGATCCAACCCCACCTCACAATGAAGACTTTATATAAAAGGATGTGCACTAGCACAAGAGATACACCATCGCACCTCGCGATGAGGCCTTTGTACAAAAGGATACACACTAACTCAAGAGATACATCATCCTACCTCATGATGAGGGCTTTTTTCTTTCTTTTTAGAAGGATGTGCACTAGCTCAAGAGATATAGCATCCTGCCTCATGGTGAGGGCTTTCAAACATGATTTATCAGTGTAAAAAGATAATTAGATGGATACCATTATATAAGCCCCACCTTAAGGTGGTTGATCCCACTTGTTGGAATCAAGCACATTAAGGTAGAGTGAAAACATGCAAGGGAACAAGAGCTTTTGCAAATCCCATGTCCCCCCAAAGGTGACATGTGCCACGATCGTTGAATGTTCCCACAAACACATCAAGATTAGTTAATAAGGTAATGAACAAGATAGAATCTTTGGTTATAAAATCTTTCTCTATGATAACAACCAAATCAATTTGTAAAAGCTATGAATGAAATTATTTATCAAAGACCAAGGCTACACTCATGGGTTTGGAACCAAGTATAGCCATTTGGCTATACTACAGGTATCTCAGAATCGAGTGCAACAACAAGGTGAGATACAAAACAATCCAAAGTGCATTGAAGTAGATTTAGAGTATAACAAAAGTTTTTTACAACAAGTGTCACAATACAAATCACAAACACAAAGTGGTTCTACTAGCCAAGCATCAGTTATATATATCAACCCCATGTTCATATATGGACTAGGTCCATTTTTGCTTTCTTGTTGAAGGGACACACAGTCCTTATCAGTATTTTTTTGTTTTCGTCATCTGTCAACTAGTAGAGCCACTGTAGAATGTAAACAATAAAATGAGAGAGGAGACAAGAGTGACTGGGGTTTATAACACAGGGAGATGACCTAAGACATCCGCCCTAGTGTTATACCCCCAAGGAACAAAACACAACAATAAAATTTATGAGAGAAAAGTAGAGGAATGATGAAACAAATAGAAGAATGGCACAATAGAGGTGGTCTCCTTATATCCTTGACCTTACAAGAGTATCAAGCATCATCCAAAGAGACCTGAACAACACATAACACAACACATGGGGAACACAACACATGTGAGGAGGCCATGTAAGTGAGCAAAGGAACATTATGACAAAGGTTGCCCAAGAGGGTTAAAAATACTTACCTATTTATACAATCGAACTAGCATTTTCATAGAGAAAATCATCTTCCTCTCAATCTTGAATGCAAGAGGAAAGAAGTACATAAGGTACAACTGCCTAGGTTAAATCATCATCCTTGAATTCTTCAGCCTTTAGCTCTTTCTTATTTGATTCACTTTCATGTGGTGGAATGGCCTCTTGTTGAGGTGTTGCTTTTTGAGCTAAGGCTTGTCTTCTCTTCTTCATTTCTCTTGCTTTCTTATTATTTATTATTTTATTGGTGATATTTGTGAGAGTATTCTCATGATTTTCTACAGTCTTCGAAATCTAAGAGGAGGAAGCTAGCACAAAGTTGATTTTCTATGATGAAATGCTTTGTTCCTTACAGGTATCTCCTAATCCTTGTAGGGATAGCGGAGGACATACCTCAGCAAAGGCTCCCTTACCTCAGGGGTGAGGGGGTTCATTCAATTCAGGTTGCTTTTTGTTTTGGATTTATTCTATAGGAGGTCTAGCCAGTCTTGTTATCAACTTTGCTTTATATTGTTGGTATCCCAAGAATGTTTGATCTTGTCGTGGTTCAGGAGGTTTGGTAGGTCATGGCCAAAAGTAGTTGAGATTGAATTTTTTTAGAGTAACCATAGGTTTCCATTAAATATGGTGGATAGTATGCATGGTTCCATGGTGAGGAAATTTTAGACATTTGTGAATTGTGGAGAGGACAGCTTTCATGGCCTTGAGCCATGGATTGGTGCAGGAGCACCTTCACATTAGGGTTTATTTATGTTTATTTTGTTTAATGAGGTCCTTGAGACCATTAAGTGGTTGTAATGAGGCTTGAAAGCCATTCTTGTAATGGACTATGACCAAATAGCTAATTTCCACTATTGTCTTGTTGCAAGTCCTAGTTAGGACAGTCATGATTAGTTTTTATGTAAAGCCTTCATGAAGCATATAGGAAAGTTCATGTTAATCTTCATATTTGTAAAGCCTATAGAGGCATGTCAAGGTTGGAAAGATGTTAAACACCTTGGCATAGATTAATCCAAATGTTACAAAAAGCAAGATTAAAACCAAAACAATTGGTGAAAGGGCAGTTTCTTAAAACAGTCTCCAAGAAGACAGTTTCTATCTTTAGTATTGCTGTTAAAAAGCAAGAAAAGCCTGATAAATGGTTAGTTACTTTGACCCCCTACTTGGTATGAGGCTATTTGAAGCCAAAGGTGACTAATTGTAGATATACCATTCGGAGAAATTGAAAGAAAAACACAAAAAGATAACTATTTTCTATCTTTTCTGATTTTCTGTGTTTTTTGTTACTGTTCACCAGCTATACCCATGACTGTACGGATGCATTACTACCCAAGTTTATAATGGATGGAAAGGGGATGGAAGTAGCTTTGATTTAAGCTTGATTTGAAACCTTGATAGCAAACTAGGTGAAAGATATAGCTGGTTTCCTAAAACCGTGTTTTAATTGCTGTCTTCATAAGTTATTTGTTGTTTTCCTGAGAAATCCCTACTTGTACAGCCTGGAAGTGGATGGTACTGGTGATGGTTGGTTAGGGTAGTGAGTTACCTATCCTGTACATCTTGTTTGGGATCTTGACACTACATTAGGAGGGAGAAATTGACTATTTTCTGTTGACTGTCCCAAAACCCTGAGTAGGGTATCTTTGAGTAACCGATGGGTATTCCTTCTTTTTATTGATCTTTCCTTGTTCCTAACCAATGGAAGGGGATGTGAAATAGTTGTCCATAGTCTTGTGAAGGTTGCAGGGGCAGGAGATTGGTATGGTGAGTGTGGGCATGTGAGAAACCCTTGCAGATTCATGTGTTAGAGGATGAGAGGACAATAGTCATGTCAAGAAGGTAGTGAGTTTTGTTCATCATGTTTGTTTGTTTTGTCATTGAAGGCATTAGGGAGTTAGGCATGTGATTGGTTTGGTATATTGCAAAGAGATGGAGCTTGTATTGAAGAGATCATTCCAAGATGGACATGGAGACAATTTTTTTACAATGGTGCAGAGGTGTGGTGATAGTCTAGGAGACTGCTATCCTGCAAACCTTGTATAGTGGGTTGAATAAAAGTTTAGATGGAGTCTTGGTTGGAGTTAGGAGTCTTGGTGAGAGGTGTCATGAAGTCCCTCACCTTGGTGTGGAGAATATGTGTTGTTTTGAGTTAGAACCCTGCCTTAAGAGAAGTTTAATCTCTATCAAGAAGAAAACAGTGAAAGGTTCCATCAAGAAGTTTTGAAGCATGAAATTGCTGACCATGATGCTTTGCATCATGAATGACCTAATTTTATAAGGAAAAGATTAGATGTAGGGATGATGTCAAATGATCATTCTAAAGCTTTATCAAATACTTTGATCAATAAAGTAATCTTCCCTATGGCCAGGAGGAAAAATCCAGTATGTGTTTTAATCATCATGTCTACTGATTAATAAGATTTTTGCATCAAATCTTGTGAATAGAGGAACTCTTTAGTAGCCACATTAGTCATATAGTTAGGATCAAGGAGGGCTCCTTTTGTAGGATTTCCCATTATTTGCATAGTGATGTAAAGAGGTCCTTCAATGCTTCCAATTGTTCTATCATGTGGTGTAAAAGTTAATGTTGGTTCAGGAGTCTTCCTCTTCCTATAAACTCTCATCCAAGAGACCACAGTGTTGTTGTTGTAATGAGAAGCCATGTATGTGAGATTGTTTCACACCAAAGCACTTGTTTGAGAAAATTAGGTTTTTAAAGAGTAAAACACACAAATTTCACAATAAACTAAGTGAGTATGATGGAAATGATGCTACACAATAAGGCAAGATGAATGGTTTGAAATTTTGATTAAAGACGTGTGAAGAAAGTGTGTAAAAACCCTTAATGTTGAAATACACACTGTGTAATTGCAAAATTTTTAATTGGAATGGAAGGACACACAATGAAGACACAGTACAACTCAAAATCAGATTTGAATGAGTTTTAAAAGAGCAAAAAAAATTGAAACAAGATCTTGACTACAAATCATAGCCTTTTACAAAATACTAGGTTATATGAAAAAAAATCAAAATTCCAACAAAACCCTAACAAATGATATATGCAAATGCAAGGTCTAAGATCATGAAATGATTAATTTCTGTAATTTATCTCATATCTGATGTAAAAATCAGATTTTCAAATGTGTCCAATGATATGCAATGAAATAATGCAAAACTATGCTTTAATGCAAGCCTAGAATGTTTTTTTTTTGGTAAATTTTTTCAAATGTATGTGAAATTTTTCAATGAAAGATAATTAATATGATACGAATGAATGAAAAGACTAATTACAACATTCAGTAAGATGTAATTTTAGTAAAAACATGGGTTCACCAAAATGTTAAGAGGTAAAAAGAGAGATGATAGAATGTCTGGATTCCCTAGATCAAACCCTCCTTTCATTCTAACATTCAAGGACAAAGACTAAGCCAAGCCACTACCAAATGGGAGAGGGCTCAACTATAGATCTTTGTGCTCTTGTTTGTGAAGGAAAGCTAAGATTCAACCAAGATTTTATCAAACCCTAGGTCAAGTATGAAGGAAACCCTAGTTCTAAGATACTCAACTTGAAACAGATGATCAACAACAGAAATATGGAAACCAAAAGTATAGAGAGGATTAGTAAGATGTTGGAATCTATCTCCTAAAAGTAGAGGCATCAAAGAATAAATTCAGCAACCACCCAAGTCCAGATGTTGGAATCTTTCAGAAGCTAGAATTGATGAAATGCTATAGAAGATGCCTGAAACTCAAATCTAGAAGCTTGAGGCCCTATAGACTAGGGTAGAAACTACCCATGTCCAACTAGAGAGGTATTCCAGAACTATTTTTGAATCCTGAAACTATAATGTCTGCACTACTTCCCTATAGCTACACTTTTCCTGAAATCTATACCTGTAACCTGCACACAAGACAACAAGAGAGAGGTTTGGGGGTTGTGGTGTTTAGGAGCTTGCCTCAATCAAGCCCTAGGTTAGCATTCAAGCTTTCCCAACATTGTTGTTAATGAGAGGGCGTGCTCTTGTAGAGCAGAGGCCAAAGATAATCTAAATGATGAAATGATTCAAATAGCAATGATGTCACCTCAAAGGTGAAGCCCTTGGGAGGATGAAATCTCTTCAACTCACAAGGAGATCATGGATGATGAAGCCATATCTACAACAAACACACAAATACAAACACAAATCTGCAACAAATACACAATGAATTCCTTGAATGCTCTTTACTCCAATATCATAAGTTCATGTTATCCATCTAGGTGTAAAATGAAGTCATAAACTCACTTATATATGCTTTCCCACTAGAATTTAGGAATTTAAATCACAAGAGCTGACAAGGAGAAACATTTTGGAAGGGCCCAAGCTGACATACCAAAAGTTAGCCTTGACCAATTAGGAGAGACTTGGGTGGTTGGCGCCCAAGTCTAGGGGCCTAAATTGGGTGAGGGATAAGTTAAAATATGTCCCAAGGGTCCCAAAATATCCTAGGTGTCGGGACGTTTCCTTCTAGATGATCAATTATAATGTAAAATTAAGTATAAGGAAGCAAATAAGATCTAGGAGCTAAACTAGGAGGTAAAAAGGCATGTGGACACTTTTACTCCATAACAGGAGGAAAGATTAGTTCTTGGAGTGAAAAGAGCATAAGGGACAATAAATTTTAAATATTATTCTTCTTTACAAATTAGAGCTAAAAATAATATTCCTTTCATTCACCTAAAACACAAATGTCAAACATTTATTGTACTCTAGATACAAGTTCGGACCACCCCATCAATCCCTTTTTGTATATTAGGAGGAAGATCAAAGAATCTTGATAATTTTTTCTCTTATCAACACATACACGAACACCAAACTATTGCTTACCCTTTGTAATGAAATGGAGTTAGAGAAATTAATAATTAAACCATTCATGAGATTATCAAATGCACATTGAAACATGTGAACATGGAAACATACTATTGGATTAATGTAATACATAATACCATTTATTTAGTAAATTGAGGGCTAACAAAAGAATCAAAAAATACTATTCCTAAAGAATTGCGGTAGGGAGGGATTAATATTATTGTTAATCAATGCTTACTATTTGGAAATATATGCCTCCTTTTGATAACAAAATCACACATAGTTAAAGTAAAAAACACTTGCGATCAAGGAAGATTAAATTTTGATGAAAGAAATGTAAAGTGTATTGTACTTAAGTATGCTTGTAAGTTTAAATCTTATCAACTACTTGATCCTACAACAAAAAATTATACATAAGTAACCTTGTGTTCATTAATAATTGTCCACACATATGTATGTATGTATGTATGTATGTGCATGTATATGTATATATACACATATATATGTACATATATCAGTATATGGGTATAAGTATATACATACATACATACATATACATATACATACATACATATATATACTTAAATATATATTTATGTGTATGTATATGCACATATGTGTCTATACATACATTTACACCTTTATGTATGTGTATGTGTGTGTGTATGTATGTATGTATGTATGTGTTAATCTTAATATCATTTTTTTAAAGTTATATTTGTTTAGTGCTCTTTATTTTATTATACCTTTCATATTGGGCATAATATTCTTTGTAAGGGAAGAGTTCTAATAATTTTAATAAATTATATTTTACTTTGAGCACTCACCCTATTAAATTACATTATATTATTAGAAAAATTTCTATTTCTTTGATCATCTCTCTCTCTCTCATGGGTGTGCGAGAGTGAGATTTTGTGGGGAATATTAAAAGGAAGTTAAATGATCTTGAAGAAAGGATTTTAATAATATAATTTAAAAGAGTTAGCCCTCAAAGTAAAATATAACTTCTTGAAAATTTTAAAATTCTTCTCTTAACAAGAATATTATGGCCAATATCAAAGGTGTAATAAAATATGAAGCACTAAACAAATATAATAGAAAAAAAGATATTAAAATTAATGTGTAAAGTGGTTCACTTCTCATAACCAACATCCATCAATAAAAATTATTGAATGCTCACATAATTGAATTCTCAATAAAAAATGATTCTCACATTCATAACTAAACGTGTAAGTTTATCTATCTAATAGTTAAACAAAAATCTATTAAATATAAGTAGTGTTTCAAATCAAATATTAAAAAAAAATTAGTTGACACATCTACAAAATAAATATAAATATAAAAAGTACTTTGATTAAATGTAAAAATTTAAAAATAAAATGTACTTAAAACAACTAAAAACATTAAAATATTAAAAGGAAAAACATAAATTAAAAAAATAAATAAATAAATAAAACATAACTTAACAAAGATATGATATTTCTATAGTCCATTTGAATAATCTAATTGTTTCTGAAAAACTGCGTAGAATTTTTTTGCATCAAAAGCTCTACACAATTTTGAATGATCTAATTGTTTCTAGAAAAAACTGTAGAACTTTTTTGCATAAAAAACTCTACACAGTTTTTTCCAAGAAAAAATTAGATCAACATAACTTATGTTAGATTACTAAAGTGATTCTATGGGTTAAAAGCAAAGACCTCATGCACGAATCATGGATACATGAAAATTGATGAGCAGAAACGACAACAGATTTCTTTTAGCCATTAAGAGAAGTTTCTAATTAATAGCATCAATGTAGAAGAGTCCATGCATAAACCTCCAAAATCAACGTTGACAACAAATTTCACTATCTGACGCTTCAACTTTTTTCTTTTCTTTTTCTGCTGTGATGTCAACCATTTCTTCATTCTCTAGAATGGTAGTAACTAACTACTTCCTCTACCCCTATTTGCTGTCTCTGATTTGCCTATCATCTATTTAGACACTGGCTACTCGCCTTCCTGATCACAGCTTTTTCTGGCCTCTATTAATTTAATCTGCTTCTCTACTGCCACTTGGCATATTCTTTCTATAAAAAATGTGGTACAGAAAGAGCTGAGTTATTCAGGTTGATGCAAATGATGCTTGATGCTTTCCTTTGCATTTCAACGCATGATTCTAAACATGAACAGTTTATGAGAAGAGCCAATTCAAGCATGAGTAAGTATTCCGTCTTCTCTTCCAGTTGACCCGTGGCACGAAACATAAGAGACATCCACATATATACAAAAGTATATTGCAACAGCAGTGGAAACATTGCAGGTGGATTATGACACCATGGAAAGGGCTCCACTACAATTCAGATTAGGCATAACTGAAGTCGTCTGGCATGAAAAAGACTTACAGGTAACAAACTGTTGCTCTCTCGCGACAGGGATTTGTTGACATTATTGTGGTGTCGGCACATCATTGCGTTGTTTCGCATTGCCCGGAAATATTCACAAGTGGCTTGCTTGTCCTTGTAATGCTGAAATTAGTATATTTATGTTTATTTCTCATTTAATCTTTTATTTATTTTGATGAAATATTTTAATATAGTAACGTCAATAAGTAGTATACTTTTGCGTTAGATTTGGCTCACAACATTATACTTATTCACCAAGGTTCATCTTTTTTTTTGGTTAGATAAACCACTATCTTGGGGGCAGTTCCCTTTTGTATTAATATTAACGAAACTTAACCACAGAGTTCATTGCATCTTCTCTGCAAAAAATAGTCTCAAAAACACCAGATAGAACAAAATCCTGGTAAACCCCTACCCTAAAACCATACATCTGAAAACTACTATCAACCAGTGACATTCAACACCTGCAACACTACTAGCAACATCCTAAAAACATTAAACCACAGACCATACTAAATTATGCATCAGAATCCACTTGATAATATTCATTGATGAAATCAGTCATCCATTTGTAGCCTTCAATTCTCCCCAACACCTTCTTGAGAAAATTTGCACCCATCATTACTCCCTTCGCCTCCCCTACTCCATGTTTGTCCTTGAAACCATCACAAACAATTGCCACTTGACCATGTCTCCATGCTCATTCAACCGATGAAAGTCCGAACCTAAGGGAATTCCAACACCCGGTCTAGCCACCGCCAAGACCTTGTCCAAAACCCCTATATATTCCTTGCAAACAAAAGCATTCACCAATTCTAGAATATCTTCCCAACATTCCCCAATATTCAAAAGAAATCCCACAAAAATTGTTGCTACATTGAAATTTACATGATAACAATTTGTATTTCGCATAAATTCTTTTCCTAAAATGCATTCAATTGCATACCTCATAATCCCACTTTGGGTTTTGAATTTTTTTTGTATCCACTGGTCTGAAATCTCCCCCAAAAATGTCATTTGCCTCTTGGCTCCTTTCAATAGGATTGGGGTATCCATTGCTACAACAGACCAGCCTTGAGCTATGATATTTCTTTAAATAAAAGCAATACCTCTACATTAAAACACCTATCAACTTTGCCAGCTTCCTCATCATGACAGCTATACGAAGCTTCTTCCCACACTTGCCCTTTGTAGCTTACCTCCTAATGATGTGGTGAGTTCTGGAGAGTTCCTCCACTTGCTAAATGTGACAATTAGAAGGACCTTCCCATTTCAAATCTTCCTCCCCATCTATTGCTTCATTCGCCAACCTGACTGCCTCTTGATTAATCTCTCTGTAAATATGATTGATGGTATAACCATCAATTTTTTTTAAATACTCCAAAGTCTCATCTAAGAGAACCCGTAGATTCCAATTTGACATCTCCTCTTTCATTATAGCATTCCCTATGATCTATGAATCACCTTCTATTTCCACCTCTCTTATGCCTGGTTTAAGACAAAGCTACAATCCTAAACCTAAAGCTTGGAGTTCATCAGCATTGTTCATGCCTAGCTTCAACCTCTTGGACACCTTGCCCACAATTTGCCTTTGTTATCCCTAACAACACAACTAGCCCCTAAAACTCCCGGGATGCCTCTAGTGGCCCTATCAAAGCTTAATTTAAACCATCCTTCACCTAGTGGTACCCACTTTGCCTCCATCCTTTTCCTACTAGAATTAGCTCCACCATCCCCATTAACGGGGCATCAAGGTTCATCTTTATTTGAGCTCCATTTGTACTAATTTTTAGATATCCATTTCCCATCTTGAAATCTACACTTTATCCCTTTAGATTATTTTTGAGGGATGTAGGATTAACCTAAATCAATCATGATAAGAACAAAAATGATTCCCAAAATTGAAGTCGTCATACCCAAAATCAAACATTCCCACCCCCTTCCTTACTTGTTATGAGTTGACATAGCACATGTTTCATGTGACATGTTATGTTATGAGATTTAAAGACATTCATTGTACACTTTATTTGATAAAATGGATTATTAGAGCACACTTCAATTTTAAAGCACAATAAATGAATCAAATCTACATCATCATATAACCATCTACACATCTATAAATGTTGTCTTCCATCTTCCTCATTACTATTAATTTATTCAACCAAATGGTTTGATCTACGATAATTCATTCATCTATTGAATTGTTAGGCTCCTCAATAGTGTATCTAGAAACCACTTTAGCTTCTTTGATATCCAATAGGTTAAGGAAAATAGATTGCTAGGCACTTTTTCTATCAAATAAGTTTTGTGTCATTCTTATTAGTCCCATGGTGTTCAAATTAGTTTTACATATCAAACCAAATCCATAATAGTTGAGATTTATAAGTACCCATTTTGTACATCATTACATGGGTCAATTGTTTTGCATTGAATGATTAAGCACTCATCGGGCAACCCACTATGGTATAAAAAGTCATAGTTGATCTTGATTCCTAAAACATTTGAAATGATATCCTATGTCTTCCTTAGCTCACTTTCTATCTAGCCTTATCTCTTCTCCACGTGTGTCTAGTTAGTTGTAAGTTCTTTTTTTATGCAAATTGACTTGGGTGGGGTTTAGGGGAGTGCTCTAAATTTTTTTGGTCATCATTGTATAGTTTTTGTGTATTTTTACCTTGATCTTTGGTAGGATGAAACCACCTCATGTTATTGGTACTGTTTACAAAATTTCCACAATAATTTTGTAACTACTGCATTGATTTTGTAACTACCACAATGGTTTCACATATATGCCTTGATAGTTTTGTAAAGTTCTCTAATAGTTTCAAAACTATTTGTTTGTTGAAACTAACACTTCCACTTGATTTTATGAAATTAGAAACTTATGTTTCACAATCATGTTTTTTTTTCAAGTCTTCTAGGTTTGGAATTTGGTCTTCCACCATCTTAGAGTATTTTTTACATCTTAGGATCCTCCCTTTTATAGAATCACACTTTTCCAACCAAATGAAAGGACTCCATTATTCTAGTCATCTCTTATCATTTTTATCATTTTAGTGTAGGAAGAGTCACCACATACTCTGCCCCTCTACTATTATAACACATTCTTTGTAATTTTTTAATTTAATCTACTACTATAGTATGTCCTTTATGAGCATTTATCTCATTTATCATTAGAAATAATCTCTTCGGATTCTCTATTCATCTCACAATGATTTCTTTATATTCCAACAATTAACATTTAGGCCCTATCCTTTGTCCATCTTTTCATCTTTGAGAGTCATCTACTTTGCTCCCCCTATCCATAATTCACAACAAACTATGAAGGAATTGCTTTATCTTGTGGACGTCATATTTTGGCAATGAAATCTTTACTTCTACTTCAAGCTTTCTTTTAGTTGGTGGAACTCAACCAAATTGTTGGCATTTTGCTTTGTTTCAATACATATAAATTTTAATTTAACTTAGTTATAGTTTTCTATTTGTCTATATATTATTTTGTTATATTAGTAGATTGTTACTAGTTAAAGTAATTACTATGTTATTTTAGTTTCATTTAAACTACTTTTCTAGTTTCTCTCTTCTATGAAAATCAAATCATGACAAGAAATGGGTAAGCATATGGAATTCTAGGACAAAAGGGGGGTCAAAAGTGGCCACTTTTTTTCTAAAATTAGTTTAACCTGAACTTTGATGAGTAATTTGGGATGTCAACACTTAAAATTTCAAGATGTCATAAGAACAAAAATTGTAGTACACTAAATCTAAGTCCTAAACTGTTAAGCCTAATAAAAATGGTTACCTGATTAAGAGGGTCAAACATTGAGTGCACACAATAGTGTTTATATTTTATCACTAAAATATAATATAGAATTTAGTGTCCATCTCCACATTTTTCGGTTGTGTTAAATATATTTCAAAACTAATTAATGGAAGATAGCTAAGAGCTAGTACTATAAAAAAAAATTCATTGATTTTTTTTGTGACTTTTGATTTGGATACATCTTAATCCAAAGTGTATGATTAAGTGTGACTTCCTAAAAAAAATCAAAAATATTTTTTTCAATGTTTATAGAATGAAAAGTAGAACAATTGTACATATATTTCAAATTTAGATATACAAATTAAAAAATATGAAGAAAAAGAAATACATATGTATCTGAAGAATATAAAGCATCACTAAAAGTAAATCAAAATAAATATCTTAGTTTATTCAAAATATAGAAAAAACTTATATACTTAGAAAGATAAGAAGTAGAATCATATTTTGTTGTAGAGCTTTCTTATAATTTCAATCTAAAATGTGTAAACCAAATAGGGAGGAATTTTGACATTGTTTTATTTTTGTAAAACATGTATTTGGATGCCTAAATTATTAGTCCAACCTTTAGGCTCTGAAAATTCAAAATTGTTCCAAGCCTAGTAGAGGGTAAAACACATGCATTATAACACATGCATGCTCCAAAATGATGTAGATTCCATAATTGGATCACTTTATTATCATGCATATGTGTTCCAAAACATATGTCTAATCCATACTACAATTGAATTATAACATGATCAAGTTATGGATCATATTTTCTGTTGGAAACAAGGTAGATAACTGAGAGGGGGGGTGAATTAGTTATCTTAAATATCTTAACTTTATTTTCTTCTTTAATATTAGTGCAACATTAAAACATAAGAGTAGAAATAATCATGAGAGAAGAAATAATCATCAACACACATAACACAAGGATTTTTACGTGGAAAACCCTATTAAGGGAAAAACCACGGGGTGACTAACCCAAGATTGTATTCTTTGTTAAAACAATAAGTAGTACAAAATAGCACTTGCCAATTAGGGCTCACTGCTCGAGCACATTGCTCACAAGAGACACATTGCCTACAAGAGACTCACTATCTACAATGTTTGTGGAAGGTAACAAAGTGTTTGAACTGATGAGAGGCATCCACATATGCTGAGGTTCAGTTCTAGTTAGGCTTAATATACTAATCTATTGTACGTCATTCTTCCTCTGCTTTACTGCTGCTATTCTATCACATACCAGACTTGTATTGCTGCTTCCACTCTATTCTCTACTTTATCTCTCACACTATTTCACACACACACTTCATCATACTAAAATCCATCTAGTATATATATATCCGCACCAAGGATTTCAACATCTTTCTAGTCGGCAACTAGAATACTCAAGATATTTCCAAGACACTGATCTGTTGATAGAATCCATGCTTAATATGTGATGTGTATCAAAGACATAGATATAGCAGTCATCATTCATGTTGGCCAACCATGTATGATGTCTCAAATAGCTTGACCATCATCAATTTCTTATCCAGATTAAAGTCTGATGCTCTGCTAGTCAGTTCTTCCTTAGTCTACTCTGCCTGTTAGGAACCCAACACTTAGATGCTCATATCTTTTCAGTCTTTCATCATCGAAGGCTCAATCTCTGGTATGTTGTAGTCATGGTACTCCTCTTGACTTCCCCAAGTCTGCACTTTGCTGAGGTACATCCTCTAAGAGATCTAGACCTGATTGTTAGACCTTGCTACATGCTCTGTTCTTGTTCACTGGACCAAAACACTCTTTAATCTGACTTTCGGTATAGACATATTATGTGCTACAGATGTGTGGGATAAACTTTGTTTCCATCAATGACAACAATAATGAAGCCACATAGTGTCTCTTGCCAACAATCTCCCCCTTTGGCATTGATGGCAACACTTAGTGAAAAATGATCGTAGCAAACTCCCCCTTGGCTAATGCTCTGTCTTATGTATATTTTTATCGGAGCTCCCCCTTTGCTGGATTCCACATTTTTTACTACTCCTTACTCCCCATTTGACATCAATGGCAAAGGGTGGAATCCACTCACCAAAATTTGCAAAAACCAACCTATACATAGCCGCATAAGTATATATACATGTTATACTTACATATACTTAAGTATATCTGTAAAAGTGGTCTTCAACTGGACAAATTTTGTTGCCCAACTCTGCTTCATCTTGTCCAAAATTGAGATGTGACCACTCAACAAAAATGCAAAAGCTTCCACCCTCTTTAAGTCTGTCAGATCACTGGTCCACGCTGTGGTCTGAGCATCAGTTAAGGCCTCATGCATTGCCTCTAACTTAGGGATAATTATCCCTCTTAGCTCACTCATCCTACTTATTCTATTCTTCTTTCCCTTTTCAAGCCTCTTTATTTCATTTATAGTGGCAATAGCCTAGCACTCTTGATTCATTATGGATGAAGTTAGAGGATCAAAATTCTGAGATAAACTTGATAGTTTACCTTTTTGTTCTTCCACCTTCTTTGCAATGTCGTCCATCACTGTGGACCAAGATAGACAAAATTTGTGTAATTCTCTGCCATCTTTAAGAGCATTTTCTAGGCTGTTTATCCCAATATCCAGATTTCTCCTATCATTTGCTATGAGTCCATGTACTTCAGAAAATATCTTTCCCAAAAACTCTTTCCAGACTCTCTTCTGTCGATTTCTCCAAAGAATCAAAATGTGTGCTAACATGATTAACAAGAGATTTCAAGTTACCAGATGAAGAGGCTGAAATATCCTTTTGGAAGGATGGCATGATCTTCTCCAACACACCAGATGTAATCTCTATCAGCTCACAGTCTTCCATGTGTGACATCAGAAGCATTTCTTTTGCTTTAGCTTGAGCAAAAGATGCTACCTTCATTGTCTGGACCGGAGAGAGGGAGTCAAAATTGAGTGGTCCTTGAAATAGTTTCAGTTCATCTATTTCCATCATCTCTTTGGTCAGGAAGTTTTTCACTACTTCTGTAGTGTCTCTTGCTAGAGACAGAGTCTTCTTTCCTTTTGCAGCCTTAGAACTATCATCAAATATCTTCTCTATGTGTTCTTCTTCTCTTCCCTTTTTCTCCTCTACTTGACTCAATTTCTCCTCTTTTCTTCCTTCTCCTTCAGTTCTGGAGTTAGCAGGGGGATCCAAAAGAGATATGTTTACTTCTTCATGGACTTCCTCTTCTGGAATAGAGGAATCCAAGTCCTTAGTCCTCTCCTCACCTATCTCCTTTGGCTCTTCTGCATTTTTCTTAGTAGATTCTTCTTTTGATGTACTTAGTCCTTTGTCATCCATGGCAGAAGGTTCATCATATATATCATCTATAACAAGAAGATTGAATCTTTTAAATGCATTCCAGAGGATGTCTTTAGTCTCTTTTGCCACCTGATCAGTCTCTCCAAGCATAAGTTTGTTCATTCTTGCTTTGCTCCAGATCTCATCCTTGCAGTCCTTGAAGATCATGGTCATTTGTTTTGGAGTAATAGAAGGATAGAGCTGAATTGCAATCTATTCCCAGATCTCCAAATCCTTTTCCTTGGCATTGTCTTTTCTGAGTTCAAGTACCTTCTCTAAACTTTTGGGAATTAGAGAGATTATTTCAATGAATGTTTTATTATAAATGTTTAGGTACTTAACTGTAGCTTCTTCCAAGATTGTTTTGTCTGTGTCACTATACTCATCATAAAATTCTGTCATTGGTTGCAGATTCCCATCCATAGTGACTGCCTTGATGACATCATCAATGAAGAGAGTAGGCCTTTCAACAAATTCTTCTACCTCTTCTTCTTTGTTTGTACCGGCAGAGGATTCCCTTGATGTTTTCTTCTTCTTCCTCATTTTCTTAACTTCTTCATCAGATTTTGTTTCTTTATCATCCTTTTGGCTTATGTAAGACCTTGTGGCCTTTGTCTACATTCTCTTCTCTCCCTTTCCAAATGTCTTGTCTTCTAGTTTTAAGGATTTTGAGCTCTTAGAGGTGGCAGGTGCAGAGCTCTTGGAGGATCTGGTCTGGTAGGAGGCTTGTACTGGAACACTTCTTTTTTCTGCTTCTTGTTTCTCCTTCTCAGCTCTTTCTAATTTTTCTCTGATTGCATCAACTGCCTCTTTTGAAATGCCATATGGCAACTTCCTCTACTTCCCTTCTCACTTTTCTTTTCATCTCTGGTTGTCTTAGTTCAACATGTATTTTTACACTCAATTCTTGAAAGGTTCCAAACCTTTCTACCTCAGGGTCCTTAGGCTGACTCAGCAGGTGTTGGACATGTAGCTCTAGGATTTTCTCATCTACCTCATAGCCCATTGGCATAATCCAGACTATTCTGGGCTCCACTACCTCCATTAGGCATTGGTCAGTGTCTACCATGAAACACACTATATCCTTGTATTTTTAGACTATAGATTGGTGAATTCTTTCTCTAGCCTGCATCATACATTAGAAGTATTTGAAGTATCCCCAGAGTGCTATATTTTGAGCCTTGGCATCACCAAGCCCATACATTTAATCTCTGATTTGTATGGCAACTGGTCTGTCATTTTGCCATACCCAACCACTTGATCTAGGTAGCTCATTCATATACTAAAAGAATAAGAATAGTATTAAACCACCATACTTGAATGAGTTCTTTTTGTCCTTCTTGATCTTTTGCAAGTTTTCTAACAGTTGGCTTAGGAGAAGCTCGCATAGATAATAGTCTGTATTTTCCCTTAGCATTTGATATGCAGTATAAATTGCAGTTTCGGATACAGAGTTCTTCCTACTGGAATGATATATTTTGTAGCCAATTATCATGGAGGAAAATTTGATATCCAGATCTGTGATATCTTCTATTGTCATTGCTCTTTGGTCAAACTTTGATCCAGTAGCCTCAATTACTATTTGGTTCTTGACCGATTTAAGAGCAGGCAACCCACCGGATAAGTGCAAACTAGTTACTACCCTAATTGCATCCTTTGTTATCTTGAAGGGCTTCAACAACCACATGAAGTTGTCATGTATTCTGCTAAGAACATACCAGACCCATTCATCTTCTGCAAAATAGGGAAAGTGGATGCAATGTCCAAAATGCTTATCCCAAATGGCCTTGTATTAAGGTTTGAGTTCAAAGGTTTCATCTATTAGTTGTTTATGGTAGATATCCATTAGCTTTGATTCTCTAAATTCCTCAATATTTGCATGGATGTATACCCTAACATCTTGCGGAATGCTAGAAAAGGTACCTAAGGGATCAACTTCTAGGGTTTTGTAGGGGTGTTTCTTAAACTTTGGGCGTGGCCTATCAGTGATCTTAACAACCATAGGAGTAGCCATCTTTGCAAAAGATTTAAAGAGAGATCTTCATAAATCAAAATACCTTTTCATGCTTCTAGGGTTCACAATATGCACCAGAAAAGATTACTTGTTGAATCAGATTCTGTGGTTGATCTTTGAGAGGGTTGTAACAATCTTGCTGCAGAGCTCTTCATTTCTTCCTTTCGAATGCAAATGTGCAAGTGATGAATAAAAGAACCCTTTTTATCTCTATTCAAACCCTAAATTCCTATTGCAATAAATGCACAAGTTAAGTCATCTGGTTACCTTGTTCTGAGACCGATCTTTCCAAACCACTGAGATGCACTTAGAATCATTTTCAATAATAATCGACAATGTATCTTCTTTCCTCCAATCATGCCATGAGTCCACAGATCAAGATATTTCACTTTTGAATCATACTGGATCTGTCTATGAAGATCATGCTTTACTGGATGGCTGTCAAACTAGATCAATCTTGACTGATCAAATTCTTCAAAACTCCTTGCAGATCTTTCATATTTTATTGAGGGTTATTTGGACATTTCTTTGAGATCCCTGTAATCCGCAATATTCCATGTGCCAAATTTAGGCACCAATTGACTGGCTGGGGGGATTTATTTTCCTTTGTGACTCCCCCTGAGCCAGAGCTCATCTGTTTAGTTTCTAGAAGAAATATCAGCTCTAGATTCTGGTGCGGATCCATCCCCAACATTTTATGTACTTCTCTTTATCCAAATCTTGTTCATCTCCCTTTGAACTTCATCTGCATTCACTTTTCCTTTTCGTTTGTCTTGATTTTGATTATGATGCACTGGACCCTTTTTATCCTAATTCTTACTTCTATAGAATTTGGCAATATGACTGGTTCTATTGCAATTGTAGCAAACATCATTTCTTTGCATACGTGATTGATAAACTCTAGATCTGCATTGATTAGCCATATGTCCAATTCTATTGCATGCAAAGCATCTACCATTGAATGAATTATTTATTTGCATATTTCTGCATTCATGAGATTTGTGACCATACCTTTTGCAATTGAAACACTGTCTGGAGAAGGATGAATTAGTTTGATTCATTCTTCTTCTAGACTGAGTTGCTTTATGACCAAAATTGTTGCAATTGCAGCTGTATCCATTGAAGGATGGATATCTTTGAGCATTTGGTTGCCTTACTGGAGCTCTTCTAGGCCTGTTCCTTGGATTTCCTGATCCAGAGTTCTTCTGACTAGATCTGGAGCTTTCACCTTTCTCATATCCCAAGCCATGCTTGTCATCTACCCTCTATTGGATTTCAAGAAGAACTTCAAGTTGAGCAGAGCTTATCTTGAATTTCTCTTTGTATTCATTTGTTGTTTGAAGATCCCTTTTAAGAATGTCTATCTAATTCTCAAGTTGTTCTTCATTATCTCTGGCTTCTTCAAGATCAGATTCTAGATGACTGATTATTCTATCCATTTTGTGGCAGTCCTCTAACTTCTCCTTGAGAGATTATTTTAGATTATCTTCAATTTTCTTTTTCTCTTCAATTTCTTGGGTGAATTTCATAACCCCTGATTCCATTTCATGTCTAACCATAATGACCTCTTTTGATAGCTTCTCACATAGCTTGTTTTTCTCATTCATATCTTCATTAGTATCATTAGCTTCACTTTGACTTGCTAATTGTTGAAGTAGTTCCTTTCTCTTTTTCATAGAGATACTAAGTTTTTCTTTTAGCTCATTTATGAAATCATCATCTTGTTTGAGTCTTTCTCTCAAGTTATTGACTTCAAAGTGAGATTGCTCAAGATCATCTAGGGTAGACTGAAGTTGTTCCTTCATACCATACATATCCATTGGGATTCCCAAATCTTCCTCAAGTTGTTAGGCTCTATTTAGAGGAACTTAGCTCTGATACCAATTGTTGGAAACAAAGCAGATAACTGAGAGGGGGGTGAATTAGTTATCTTAAATATCTTAACTTTATTTCTTCTTTAATATTAGTGTAGCATCAAAACATAAGAGCATACATAATCATGAGAGTAGAAATAAAATCAACACACATAACACAAGGATTTTTACGTGGAAAACCCTGTTAAGGGAAAAACCACAGGGTGAGTAACCCAAGATTGTATTCTCTGTTAAAAGAATGTGTAGTACAAAATGGCACTTGCCAACTACAGCTCACTACCTGAGCACACTACTCACAAGAGGCACACTACCTACAAGAGACTCATTGTCTACAATTTTTATTGAAGGTAACCAAGTGTTTGAACTGATGAGAGGCATCCACATATGCTGAGGTTCAGTTCTAGTTAGGCTTAATATACTAATCTACTGTATGTCATTCTTCCTCTGCTTTACTGTTGCTATTCTGTCACATACCAGATTTGTATTGCTGCTTCCACTCTGTTCTCTGCTTTATCTCTCACACTATTTCACACACACACTTCATCATACTGAAATCCATCTGGTATATATAGATCTGCACCAAGGATTTCAACATCTTTCTAGTCGGCAACCGGAATACTCAAGATATTTCCAAGACACTGATCTGTTAGCAGAATCCATGCTTAATATGTGATGCATATCAAAGACATAGACATAGAAGTCATCATTCATGTTGGCCAACCATGTATGATGTCTCAAATAGCTTGACCATCATCAATTTCTTAACCAGATTAAAGTCTGATGCTCTGCCAGTTAGTTCTTCCTTAGTCTACTCTGCCTGTCAGGAACCCAACACTTAGATGCTCATATCTTTTCACTCTTTCATCACCAGAGGCTCAATCTCTGACATGTGGTAGTCATGGTACTCCTCTTGACTTCCCCAAGTCTGCACTTTTCTAAGGTACATGCTTTGAGAGATCCGGACCTGATTGTTGGACCTTACTGCACGCTCTGTTTTTATTCACCGAACCAAAACACTCTTCAATCTGACTTCCGGTATAGACATACTATGTGCTGCGAATGTGTGGGATAAACTTGGTTGCCATCAATGACAACAATAATGCATCCACATAGTGTCTCTTGCCAGCATTTTCTTTATAGAGTATATATTCATTATGCTTCATATTACATTTTTGGACATTTTTTACACTATCTTAGTGCACATACCCAAATTAGCACTTATATTGCACCCACACAAATCAAACATTCAATAATAAAACAAATCAAACATAAACATTGCAAACCAAGACCTTTCCAAAATAAGCACACATGCAATTCATTATAAAGATGATAAGTCAACTATTGCATTAATAACCTCTATGAACACCTTCTTTAGTTATGAACTCTTTGTTTTTAGACATCATTTAGCACTTGTTCTTATTCTTTGAGGTATCACACATGTTGTCCTTTCTACACAAGTCCTTAAAACATCATTATTGACCATCTAAGGCCTCAAAAAAATTCTTCACTTCCTGATTGTTGTTACAACCATTTGCATACTTATAGCTCACCATTTTGCATTATTTGGCCTTAAAAACACATGAAATCTTTCTCCTCTTCCTGATGATGGATCATTGAGCATGATCTGAAATGTTGAAGCAAAAACATACACAGTTTAATCCAGAAGCATTCTGTATACTTTATCCATAACTATCAAAATATATACAAGCATTAGACAAGATTTCAACTTTCTATATTTTATAATTGTTTCCTCATACAAGATCTAAATTCAATGTATTACTTTGCCACATCTATATATAGCTTTGACAATAATCTTGATATCAAATTGTAACCTCCTTTAAGCATTCTATATGTTTCCTTTACATCATTTTACCACATTTTCACATTCAAACATACTAGGACAACCTTTAAGACTCTATAAGAAAATTGTTGCACATTTCATTAACATTACAAACACTTCAAGAACACATACATTATCTATTCATTGCAACAAGTCAAAATAACCACATTTTTGCATTTGAGTAAATTTAGAAACATCAAATAAACTATGAAACATAGTAGAACAACATATTTAGCAATATAGAATATATTTAGAACAATATTATAACATTTCACAAACAATCAATCAATAGTTCAAATGTATCAAATCAAAGCAAAAACCCACCAAGAGAACTTTCTTCACCAATGAACAGTCTTTTTTTAGAATCCAACTTTTAGAATTTATCCTATATACCCTTCGAGCTGTTGAAATCAATTTTTATTCATCTCCTTTTCCTAAGTTTTGGATTCATTTTATAGCCTCTTAAATGATAACCAATCTAATAAATGTGAAATTGAGATTTTTATATCTACCTGTAAATTTGTTATTTAAGGGTACTCAATCTTTGTCTTATATTGTAGCTCTATATATCCATTCTTGTCCCTATACCTTAGTCAAATTTCTTATTTACTACACATGTCCATGTTCATGATAGCCTCTATGTATGTTTTGATGCATTTTATCAACCCTATTTAAACTAATTTCCATGATTGCTCACATCTTTGTTAGTTATCCTCACACTTTATTCATGTTTCAAAATTCACTTGTTGCTACTTATCATTCTTTAATTGACATTCTTTTGTCTGGGTAGTAACTTGCTAACTATATTTGTATGCATTTTCATTTAAGGCCATGTTATTACAAATCTAGATCATTGGTTAGGGAAACTCAATGCTAATCATGAGCCCATGGAACTTTAGTGTGTGTGTCAAAGAAAAATATTACCCCAAGTTTCCATGAGGCATTAGATTATCTTTGGAGAATGATTTTATGCTATTAGAACTTCATTATAATGTGTTGTATGTGTGCGTGGAAGGTTGATTCATTGGTCAAAGAATTATGTTGTACTCACTCTATCCAAGTTACAAAACATGCAAGAAAAGTGTCTTTCATGGTGTCAACACCATGTATTTAGTTCCCATTGGTCATAACTAAAGGTAGAAGGTAGTAGGGATTTCGAAAACCATTCAATGAGAATTGATCTAGTGGCCTTCAAAGTTCCTAATTGTGTCAATATTCTCATGTTCTTGAGGGTTCAAGGATAGTTAAATGTAGATATGATTGATGATATCCTTGAAAGCTTTTTTTGGTCAAAAGAAATATTGTAGGCCAATATTAAGATTTGTTAGTTCTAGATGAGTCACCATGTAGTGGGTACCATCAGTTGATTTTTTGCATATGCATGGAGTGCATCAGTAAAATGTTCTCATTTGGTAGAGGGATTGTGGGGATCCTATTATCTCTATTCTGCATCACCAACTATGTTAGTTTCACATTTATTAGTGACATGGAAGATTTGGTGGTTCACAAAGCACTTGAAGGAATTTTTGTAAAAGAGTCAAGAATGGTTTTGAGAATTGTCTAATGGAAACTCATCAAATGGTCCTCAAAAGAGTTTAAATACAAAAAATAATGTCTTAGGGTAGGGAATAAAGGATCATTCATCTCATTTGAGATGGATTACTATCAATTCTTAAAAGGTTATTTTACATTGTGGCATGCAAAATCCCCAATAATAGCTTGATCATTTCAATTAATGGTGCTCAATGACTAGAAGGAGATTTCTTTAAAGGCATATTATTGGCTAAAATAAATGTGTTTTGGTGATTCTATTAGGCCTATAAAAATCTATTGTTGGTATTTAATGGCACCCACGAGAGTTTTGAATAAAGAATGACATGAACATGGAAAATGGAAGGAATGTTGTGGTAAGAGGTCATAGATGATTGATAATTTAACGGTGCTTATCTAATTAATTAAGAAATGATAAAATAGTGTGGACCTAGTTATTGAGGGCTTCTATAACAACATTGAAGGAATTAAAGTAGCATAGTATGGATATGTAGAGGTAATTCCATGTGTGGAGGTTGAGATGAGGAGGAAATTGGAGAGATAAATACAACAAGATGAATCCTATGTTGTTTACTAGGGCTAGAAGTATGATTTCAAGCTAGATTTTGAGCTCTACTATAGGCCATTTGGATTTAAATTATTGCATTCATGATTGATTATATATTTGAAGGTAGATTTTCCCATAAATGTATGCAATGAATTGGAATTGAAATATATTTTTATATATTGATAGCATGGAACTTCATGTGATCAAAATGTGTAGGATTTGAAATTATTCTAATTGAGATTGATGATTGCACAATCTATCTTGAGTTAATTTTGTACCTTAATAGGGTGGTGGTTATTGCATGTTGATATCTATTTGTATATGTGATGGTTAGGTATGGCTAATTCGAACAAGTGACATGATCTCAAGGACATATAGGGCAACATTCATGGATTATATATGTTATTTCAATTGAAAAATTAAGGACATGCCAAAATAGTATTACTAGAGAATTCTTGTGTCCCATGTGTTCTAAGTGCAATCTAGGGTGTGAAATTCTATAGTTTAAGCCTTATTTTCATATACTTTCATATGTTGTAAATATTTTATGAAGGTGCTTGCATGCATAGCTTCTCATTGACCTAAGTGTCTCTATGAAAATTTTGATATATTTTAAGGGATGTATGTACTTATCCTTGATAATATATTTACTAGTGTGATTGGTCTATGTGATTAATTTGTCTTTATACATATTATTAAAATTCATATAAGATTTCTTGAGGGTCCTTTATATTATAATATATGGAATACATGTGTTCTTTCATGTTTATGGTACATTTAGTAAGCATTTATATGAATCTATAGCCTTGATAATAAGAATTAAAATGCATACCTAGTCCTTATTATGTCCTAATTCATACCATGCTTATAGAAACAATAATCAACAATAGCTTAAGCCACCAATGTGTGTACCTAAAACTAAAGCTTAACATTGACATCCCAACAATCAAGGCACTAGTTTTTGGTTACTATTTCCTCCACCACACCAAAAAACATTTCAAAAAATTATTTTCTTTGCTAGTAGTTTAGTCTCAAGTGTCCTACCAATTATGCATAACCAATTTTCTTTAAAATCCTCCCACTCCCTATGAGAACAATGTTAGAAACATTCTTAGAGGGTTATGTATTGTTGTTTTTAGAGTTAATCATGTATGAAGTATAATTTAGAGTTGCATATAACTTTGGAGAAAGGGTTATATTTAAATCATTAGTTGTATATATGGTAAATTATATCAATAGAAGGGAGGTTATTTGTTCTTTTATCAATAATCCGGTATAGTTTTTGTTTAGTGACAAATCTTTAGGGAAGTCCTAAGAAAATCATAAGGTTTTCTAAGAGATTAATTATTTTGATTTTGTTTCCTCTTAATTATCTTATTGAAACCCCTAGGATCCCTCTCCTAGCTCCTGTAGAGCCTAATTTGATGGGGACACACCTGCTCTATTTACTGACCCATAATTGCCAACACTCTAATTATGAGCTTTTCCATAACATCTTAGCTTGACTTTCTTTCCTTAAGTCTAGTTTTCTACCTATCCCAGGCTAGGAATTTTTTACAATGATTTTGAGTGCCAAGAAATAGCACCATTATTAGGGAGAAGCATTTTTGTAGATTGAGTTCATTGCCACATTATTTTAAGGCCTGATTTTTCTACATCTATGTCATCGAGTTCATTGTTTTTGTATTTTTGAAAACTCATCAACTTACACCAACACACCATTTCTAGGGAATTGTTTAAGGTTCATTCAAATTTATTGAAGTGCTAGTCACTTTCAAAAAACTTTTAAGTATTTGCTAAAGAATCATTTTAAATCCCTCTCCTATGTTTGTGGAAACACTACTATTGTCAATCAGATATGCACCCTATGCTAAGTTATTCAACTTAACTATTTGTTGACACATGGGAACACTCCTAGCCCTGTGGGTTGCCTAAACTTGGAGTGAACCTCCAAAGCAGATTGGTTCCCCTTTGTAAACCACCTAATCTAAATGATTTTCTTAGAAAAGGGATAGAAATTTAACTGTACTAATCTATTCACTAACTTGACTCACAATTAGCTCTGAAAAAACATTAATTCTCACAATCTCACTGAAATAGTGAAATACATAAGTTGTTTGCATGAAGGTTTGAAAAAATTAGAAGCTTACATGAAGGACAAACAGAGGTTTTATTACAACTTCAAACCACTAACCAAACTTAAACATAACATGAAACTTTTACACACAAACTTACAGCAATGGAACATAACAAAGGACCTAATTTTATGATCGCAATGAGATATTAAACCAATACTGTAAACATGAGACAAAAATGTGAAAGAAGAGAACATTGTTGCTTTTATTAAAATTGAAAGGAGTAGAAAAAATGAGTATTTGAGTACAAAGGTTTACAAGCTCTCTGCAGGTGAACCAAAGAGAAGAAAACAATAATCAAAACTAAGAAACACTAAGTATTTCTCCCCTATATATAGCCAAAAGGTTTCCAATATTTAGAATGGAAAAAACTCAGTAAAATCTCTTCAAAGCCAACTTCCTAAGCCATTTTTGATCTCCAAATAAAAGCCTCCAAAATAGTGCCTAAACTGCCTACAAACTGAGTGGAAAAGTTGTCAAGATTCCCTATCAAGTGGACCCACCAAAATGGATATTAAAATTAGTTAGAACTAACTAAAAATTAGAAATAGAAGTTTTAGTTCACTTCCTCTTTCCATTTTGCATAATGGGAAATTGAGTAAAAAGAAGGCAAGTGGACTGGACTTGCCTTATTGAGTGTTCTGCACTTGCTATTTATTTTCTGCATTTAATTGACATCTATTAAAGTAATTTATAAAATATTACTTTAATAGTGCCTTACAATTATTTGCAACTTCAAATTTGTGAAATCGAAACAAGGGCCAACTTGGCTTTTACAACTTGCAAAATTTTAAATATGTGCAAAGTTTACAAAATATATGCAAAGGTGTTTAGAAATACCTTATACATATTGATAAGTATCTAAAAATAACCAAGATATTTGATTTATGCAAAAAATCAAAGGCAAAAAAATGCCTTATAGAAAAAGCCACGACCTTTTTGCATTGTGTTTCTTTATTTGGCACTTAACATTTTTTACTCCAGTTTGGGCACCGCCATTGTGAACATTCCTAAAAACTTGTGAACTAGGTTGGTGAGGAATTTAAAGGGTTTTTTTTAATTGTTTTCTAATTTTTGTCTAAAAATCTCAAAAACCCAGATCGTAGGCTTTGAGATATGATTGAAACACATGACTGTTATCTTTATTTTGCAAGGTCTTTATGTGATACTGCTGCTCTTTCAAATTGTTTCCTTATTTCTCTTAAGATTTGGGGGCAACATGTTGAGATCAACCCTTGTGGGAGCCCATTTTTCCACCACATGTTATGATGTCTTCAAAAATGGATCAACAACATTTTTATAGTCTTGTGCATATCTCTTATTGCAAAATGAAAGAAACATTATCAAATAAATAAAAGCAATGTCTTGCAATTTAATGTAGTCTCATTTATGTTGCAAAACATTGCACCACAAAAGTGAATTCTCTCCATTGAACTTTGATATGCAATAATTAAGCATGGAAGAAATATGTTAGAATATTCTTCACCTTTAAATGTAAACAAATTATTTTAGCTCTACCAATTTGAGCTGTAGGTGAGAATTTTGGTAACAACTACATTGTTGAATGTAGCTAAAAGAATATTAGAATTTTGAAGATGGAAGTGAGAAGTCCTACAAGAATAGCCCTTTGAATGTAATATTCTTGTGATCTTATCAAATAATAATGAACTGCTTAGAAAGCCAAAGAAATATGTAAGTCTATTGCTAATTACACTCATGAAACTGGAACTTGATGGTCTATTACATGACCATCTATTGCACCATGAGACTAAAACATCTACATACTATGCTATACAAGGGTGTTCATGAGACTAGAAATCACATGGAGGGTTTCCACCTCCATAGTCTCCTTAATGATAAATGACACAATCACATGATGAATGCATTTTTGGGCTAGTAGTCTTTGTTGATAGTTTTCTATTTGATGGTCCCACTCTATCCTAGGTAGCACCTTTACCTCTATTGTGAAACTCCCTAATATTAAAATAATTAAGAATTTCATGAAGGACAAAGTTTTCTTAAGAAATATAGGGCAATTTGATTGTGGTTACAAGGAGGTTGGCCAAATACCATCCAACACCTATCCCAATTTTTTTAATGTCATTATGATTACACCAATAGATAGGGAATCTCTTTAAAGTTACTATAATGGGTGTGTTGGTTGTTGTATCTATAAAGAAGGCATAAATATGGCATTTTCTTATCTATTTTATTTTCATTTTATCATAGGATAGCTTTGTTCCATGAAATTAGCAACATTTTACTCTCTATGACTTTCCTACTAATGAATTTTAGTTGCCAATATGTCAAATTGCTTCATTATTGCCTCCAATATAGTTTCAAGTGATCCATGGTGAGGGTTTGATATCAATGCCCTCAATGTTGAAACTCATTATATAATTTGAGTTTAATTTTCTTCTAGTTGTCCTAATAGATTCTCTTGGCTTTGTGGGAGGTTTATGGGAGGAGTTGGAGGAGAATTAGGTAACAGGGGGTTCTCTTCTAGAAATTACTCTTCTACATTAGGCTCAAGGTTAGGGTTTATAGAACTTGGTATAAAATAACAAAAGATAAGAAATGTATTCTAAAAATCAAAAGTTATGAAAATGCAAACAAATTTTGAAAAAAAATTTAAAAAATTAATTACCTACGTCTTCCATGTGGAATTATAAATAATGCTATTTATAATAAAAATGCACTCAAATTTTCCCTTGCAAAAACTTGCTGATTGTAGTGACAAAAATGACTATCTTTTTTGCTCAAAACTCTTTATAACATGCACCCATTCTATAATGTGCATATGTTATAGATTTGTAATTACCAAGCCATAACATGTGCACATTATATAACATGCACACGTTATATCCTGGTAATTACAAATCCATAATGTGTGCACATTAAGTGGATTTTTATATAATTTGTTCATGTTTAGTTCAAAATTGCTTATTTGGTTGCTTTTTTGTACCTCAATTTGGTGCACTTGCCCACATAAGTGACAATATAACTCTAATTCTACATAATATTTACCATTCCCCATTCTAAACTACATCCTCTTTTATCCACTTGACTAGTTGGTTCTCTTCATCATTACCCTTGAACCCCACTCATGGTTCCTCTAATACTTCTAACTTACAATTATCTTTGTGAATGCAAAAATCTAGAATTAAAACAAGGAGAATGAACATGAAACAAACCCCTATTTTAAACCTATCGTACACCTCCAAATGAGAAAGATAAATAAGTTAAGATAATGCAGGCACAACAAACTTCTCACCAACACAAACCCTTGATGGTTTGGATATGCTCATGATGTGGTTGATGGAGAGATAATGATATGTGGTTTCTCTTGCTAATATTTTGGGCAACATGTACTTGATAGACTTCCACACACATCCTTGAAAATGTGTCTTGAGGGGGAGATCTTATAGATTTTTGGTTGAGATTATGGATGATTGGGATTGTCTCTTAGATTGGAGGTAAAGCTAATGATGGAGGGTTGAGATTAGTTCAAATGGATTGATAGGATTTTATATTCTTTTAGGTTACTTTTAGGTTTATCTTAATGTGAATGGATATGATTAAAAAATGTAGTGAGGAAATTTATGGTGGAGATTTATTAGGTGTTTAACGTTTGTCTTTTAGCTAATCATGTGACTATTAAATTTTTTAATTTGTTTGTTTATAGATGATGGATGGAAATAGGATTTGATTTACTTGTTTCTAATGATGTGGGAATTAGGGTAGGGAAATGGATTTAGTTATTTAGTTAGTTGATGAAATGGGACCTTAAGATAATCAAATAACAAAATTATTTAATTAATTAGTGGTATGGAGATGTAGGAAATTAGTTGAGTTAAATAAATATGATTTTATTAATTGATTTGGTGATAGAGTTGGAATTGGTGTTAGAAGTGCTATTAAATGATGGCATATTTTAGGTGTCTAGAACCCCCCTTCTACCTACTATCATGTAAGGCCACCATTAGGCAAAAGACCAATGAGAACTTGATCAATTATTCACAAATCATCATATCCTTTGCATCCATGTCCCAATCCTTATTATTAACCATATCATCCTTCTTCCTCATGTAATCCTCCTACTTTGCATCCTCTATATTTGCATCCTTATCCTTATCCTTCACCATAGATCAGTGGAATGGATTGTTCTAGTGTTGTATTAATGAATTTCATTAAGTGTTTTGGCAGAGAAGGTGATTTCCTATTGTTTCATTGAAGAACCTAACAAGACCATGTGTTAGGTGATGCTTAAGAGCACATTGAAGGAACCAAAGGTACATTTTTGGGAACAGCAGTTAGTAGAGGTCTAAAACCCACAAATTCCTTTGTTTTAGCATGTATTCTATGTGTCCAAACCTTTGTTTGAGTTTTGGGCTTGCATCCTTTGGTAGTCTCTTTGTAAATTTGGCCTAATTGGCGCACTCGGTCACTGATAGGGGTTATTGGTTGAGATAGTCTGTCCAAAACAACCTATGCCAAGTTTGGGATATGTGATAGAATACCATAAGGGGTATCTAATGAGTGTCTAAGATCTAGGTTTGGAGGTCTGAGTCAAAAGTTATTAGGTCTGTTGTCTTTTTGAAGAGCTACGAGCCATTTTGGGTGGTTTGTGAAGGAAGTACCAACCCGAAGTCCAATCTACCTTGGCCAATGGATGGAATGGGTCCGCTGACATCTCAAACCAATGTTTCCATGATGATACTAGAGTTCCTCTCTATTGTTCCCACTTTTGCATAAAGATCTCTGTTTTTGGGCTAATAGGTGTAGTTGAACCTTGTCAAGTTTGTCCTCCTTCTCCTATCCAGTTTGCCTCTACATCACTATCTTTTTCTCATCACCCACTTTATCCTTCTCCTTATTCTCATCCTTCTTCATTAGATTTACCTTCTCCATCACAACATCCTAGGTCTCTCACCAATCATCCTCTAGCTACGAACTATGATGAACCTCCTTTTCCCCATGCCATGCGTGTTGATGACACTCTAATTCCATACCTTCAAGACCTTAACATCCAGTATCCTCATTCACCACCCCTTCCCATCATCAACATATTCTCCTTTCATTGATTCTTTATCTTCATTTTGTGTCATTCCACCACAATCTCATACTATGTTTGATTCCACTTTTGACATTCCATTACTTTCCTCTGCATTTTCAACACCAAAAAAGATGAATTATTTTGATAGCACTTCCTTTTTTAATGATGACCTCATGGTTGATGAGCCTTCACCTAGTGGAGCTTAGATGCCTTATGTTTTCCTTCTATCTATTACCCTATATTTGCACTTATAGCCTATCTCTTTGTGCCTATAGTCCCTTCTCATGTGATGAGCTATTATGCAACACATTATGGGGGGGCAGTGTGTGATGTTTGATTTTATTGTCACTTGTCATGTGATGATATATTTTTCTAGGTAGTATTAGGGAGCTAGTGTTTGATTTTGCATTGTGATGTGCTTCACTTATTTGATTGCTGTTATTTTTCCTCTTTATGTTGCATCTCCTTCATTCATTTTATTCTTCATGTTGTGTTATCTTACCATTGATTCTTTCCTCATTTTGTTTATAAAAACTTGGGGATGATGCAAATCAGTTGGGACCTACCATCCCTTTTCATGTTGACCTAATCTTACCTTCATTCTTTCTCCATACACTTTTGTGATGTTTTTCATTAGGATTAAATTATATACCCTTCTTTTTTAGCCTTTTATGTATCCATATATTACTCTATGATTTTCTATATCCTTATAGATTTTTACCTTCAATTTGTCCACATACTTTCTTGTTATTATGTTTCTTTCATCTATAGTGCATCAAAGGTTACAAGTAAGAATATTAGACATTGATAATGATATTCCTTGCTTCTGTACTACTTCAAAAAACTAAGAATTTTCCCAAAACTCTTCTTCCACATGCACTTGTCTTGTCATATATTTGCATTCATGTCTTACATAGTTCCCACACATTCCTTGTTCCTACTCACCTATCTTGTACACTAATACTTACAATGATTAGTTTATATATTTAGTCATGTTGACCTCAAATACTTGAGCCCTTCTTGCATTCATTCCACATTTTCCTATATTTACTTATCCTTATTACCCTATGTTAGGTATGTTGTCTACAATTAGGTCCATGTATATTCTTTTCCTCTCTATATTTCCAATACCATAACCCAATAGTGAGTCTAGAACCTCATAGGCTAATCGTTTCTCCATCTTATATTTGAAAACCTCTCACATTCATTCTACACTCTCATATAACCAGCCATCATTATTACCTTGTGCTAGGTATGTTCTCTACAATTAAGTCCATGTATAATGTATTTCCCTCTATATTCCTAACACCTAAAATCACTAGTGACCCCTAGAATCTCATAAGCCAATCCTTTCCCCCTCCTTCTTTGTCTAACATATTGAGTTCCTATGAAAAAAAATCAATCAAAAGCATGCAAGCATATGAGACTTGATACAAAAATATATAAAATCAAATCATAGGATTTATTCAAAGTCAAGAAAATAAATACAAAAGAAAAGTAATCGAAACAAAAAGTTCAAAAAGAAATAAAAAGAAAATCAAAAGCATACAATCCTATCAAACATACTTAAAATCCAAATATAAGCAACTCAAATGCATATATAAAAAAAAGTATAAAACACTCTATTAGATTCAACATGTCTCACTTATGCTCTTTCCTTTCTATTTGATCTTCCTTGTAAGTATTTATAGGTTGAAATGCTAGGCTAGGTTACCTTCTACCCTCTTTATTTGAGCATTCATTACCTAAGAGCACACTTCTACTTCAGCATATTCACTCCACTCTTCTATATCCCAATCCCCTATACACATGACTACTTCCTCCTATCTCTCAAAATCTAGGGTTCTCATTAACTAGGTCATTTAACAAAATCATTGAATTGTTCTTCAAATCTTCCTCTTAAATCTTAGGACCTTTCACCCTACATGATTATCCCATCCTATTACACTACATGATCCCCCCTTTTTTTTTTCTCCTCCATTCTTCCTTTTGTTCACTTGACTTTACACAGTGTACCAAGAAGTTCGACTTAAGAAAACCTCTTGGCCTATTCTATTACTATGATTCACAGTCAAGATCTCTTCTTTTTTTAACATATTTCACTTTGTTTTATTTTTCTTTGCATACATATTCTATTTTCCTTACTCCTTGCACTTAGATTATTTCCACAGTTACTTGCTTTATGATTTTTACCTTTATCTATATATCCTCTTTTTATATTTCTAATATATACTCTCATATTATTTTTCTTATTGTCTTGATCTTGTTTACCACTTTTAACTTTTTCCACTTGCTTTACTTTTTCCCCTCTTACTTCTCCTCTTTTAACATGTGTCTTTTACCATAATTTCACCTACTATGATTGAACAAAGGATGATAATCCATATGTTAGTTACCATCATATTTAATATTAGGAATTACTCTATCCACATAGCTTGGTGTGGTATTGATCATATTTCTACTTATTGTTTCTAATTGTGTTGTATCATCTTCCTCTTGGAGGCATTTAGCCTTCTTTCTTTCCCTTAAGGACATTTACCTTGATTGTTAATTTACACACTTATTTTCTCCTTTATCTCCTTTCCCCTTATCCATCATGGATATTATATTTTCACATCAAACTTACCCTTTGTGGATGGAATGACCTCGATGTCACTTCTTTATCCATCATCATTATCTTTGCTTCTTGCACTTTGGGCTATGAGATAGTTGTCCACCTTGTGGCATTTTTTCTCATAGGTACATACTGGGGACATGCCTTTTATGTCCTTCCCATACTTCTTAATATTGTGTTCTCTTTCCCTCTAATGAAATCCTTAACATTTTTTCCCTCTTTCCCCTAAAGCATTAGCCTTAAATCAATTGGCTCTTCTCACTATCACTCTTTCTTGAGCCACTTTAAGGGGGGTCATATATCCTATATCACTTGTTTTTTCTCCTTATTTTGATCTTAAACACGATCATGATAATCAACCTTATCTTATTAACTTGGGCTTGGCCTGACCTTTAATATAATTAGGTGGTCACCATAATTGTTGACAACTTCATCACTTTTTACCTCATTTTACCTTTTTATCTTTTATGTTTTGGGTGATTACCTTATTGTCATTTTCACCATTTTAAAATAATTCTCATTATTAACACCATTTACCATAAGCCAATCTTGTGCCTTTCCATGAGTAGCTACCTTACATCCCTTGTCATCATAACCTTTATCTATTTATAGCTAAACTTTTATCCAATTTCTAGTTTTCATTATCCACATTTCCATTTTCTTATTTTGCCTTCTTCCATTTTTTTATATCCACCCTAAGTCTCATCTATGCTACCTTTCCTCAATTCTTTTGTGTAGTAGATCATCATAAATCTCTCCCTAACAAAATATTTAAAGTTTCTTGTGTTACTTTTAATAGTTTAAACACATGTTCCATGATGTAAGATTATGTTTTCTAGTCTATGTGTTGGTGTATAACTCACATGAGTTATACCTAACTTAATCATAATTAGTGGTTTTCATCACATGTAGAAAGACTAAGTCCTCTTATTGAGTCACTAGTAGATGTGTCGACTCATATTCGACATATCACTACTACATATTGTTGATAACTGAGAGGGGGGGGTGAATCAGTTATCCTAATTATTTCCCTTATTAAACTTTCCTTTTAATTGAAGCAGCATAAAATCAAACACAAACATAAACCATGAAATAAGAAACACATGACACAGTATTTTTGACGTGGAAACCCTGTTAAGGGAGAAAACCACGGGGTGATTAACCCAAGAATTATTCTCTGTTAGAAGAATAGGAAATTACAAAAATGGCACTTGCCAATTAGGGCTCACTGCCCGAGCACACTGCTCACAAGAGGCTCACTGCCTACAAGAAGACACACTGTCTTACAAAGTGATTAGAATCACAGTCTTGAACTGATTGGAAGCATCTGCATATGCTGGAGTTCAGTTCCGGTTAGGTTCAGTATACTGATCTGCTGCACTTCATCTTTCCTCTGTTCTTTAGTCTGCTGTCCTTTCACATACCGGATCTTTCTTGTTACTTCTGCTCTACTCTGGACTTGTTCGCATATCCTCACACACATTTCACAACTAAATCCATCCTCTATATATATCCGCACAAGTAATTTCATCATCTTTCTAGTCGGCATCCGGAACAGTCTAGTTTCTTACAAACTTAGTTCTGTCGGCTGAATCCTTGCTCACCAAGCAATGTGGATCAAGCATATACTTGTAGATATCATCAATTATGTCGGCCAAACATGATTCATGCCTCCGCAACCTTTATCATCATCTGTAACACATCCAGAAGGTAGTTTGATACTCAGTCAGTCAGTTCTTTCTCTGTTTTCACTGTCTCTCAGGAATCCGGTACTCAACTATTCATATCTTTTTCCTTGTCCATCTCTGGAGGCTAAATCCTTGGAATATACTACTCAAGATAGTCCTCTTGACTTCCCCAGATCTGCACTGTGCCAAGACACTTCCTCTGAGAGATCCGGACCAATCTGTCGGACCTTGCCACATGCTCTGTTCTTGTTCACCGGACCACAACAATCTTCAATCTGACTTCCGGTAGAGATATATCATGACTTGCGGATATGTGGAATGACCTTTGTTGCCATCAATGACAACAACCATGAATCCATATAGTGTCTCTTGCCAACAATCTCCCCCTTTGGCATTGATGGCAACACTTAGTGAAAAATGACTAAGTGTTTACACTATGCTCCCCCTTTGCTGATGCTCTGTCTTCTCTGTCTTTATATACAATTTCCGGAACTCCCCCTGAGTTGGATTCCTCATTTTTCACTGCTCCTCACTCCCCCTTTGACATCAATGGCAAAGGGTAGGGTCCGCACACCAAAATTTTCAAAAAATTTTCTATATATAGCCGCATATTTACATACTCACATATACTGCAGAATGTCTGCAAAGGATGTCTGCAGTTGAACCATTTCAGTAGCCCAACTAAGCTTCATTCTGTCCAGGATTGAAATGTGACCACTCAACAAAAATGCAAAAGCTTCTGCCCGCCTGAGATCTGTCGGATCTTTTGTATGGGCGGTGGTCTGGGCATCACTGATGGCCTCATGCATCGTTTCCAACTTAGGGACTATAATCCTTCTAAGTTCTCCCATCCGGTTGGTAATGTTCTTCCTCTCCTTCTCAAGATTCTTTATTTCATTCAAGACTGCAATAGTCTGACATTCTTGATTTATTATAGAGGAAGAGAGAGGATCAAAACTTTGAGATAAGCTTTGAAGCTTGTCCTGTTCTTCTTTTATTTTCTTGTCAATTGCTGTTGTTGCCTTTGACCAAGATATACAAAATTTGTAGATGTCACCGCCATCCTTAAGAGCATTTTCTAAGCTCTTTATTCCAATGCTTACAATCTTCCTATCCTTAGAGATTAATTCTAATATTTCAGAAAATCTCTTATCCAAAAATTCCTTCCGGACCTTGTCTTCAGCTGATTTTTCTAGAGAATTAAAATGTGTATCAATACTGCTGACTAAGGTTTTTAGATTACCGGAAGTGGAGGCAGTCGGATCTATTTGGATTGATGGCATGATCTTTACAAGTACTCCGGAAGCAGCCTCTATCAACTCACAGTCCTCCATATGAGACTTTAGGAGCTTTTCATTTGCCTTGGCATTTGCAAATGAAGCTATCTTCATTGTTTGTACCGGAGAGAGAGAGTCAAAATCAAATGGACCTTTTAGAAGCTCCGGTTCATCAATCTCTAGAGTTTCTTTGCTCAAAAATTGTTGAACAGTTTGTGCAGTGTCTCTTGCCGGAGACAGATGTTTCTTTTCTTCTGCAGTCTTAGAACTGTCAACCTCTTTGTCTGTCACCACTGCTTCCTTCTCCTGCAATTGCTCTTCTTCTTTGGATCCGGAGACTGTAGGGGAAACCGGAGGAGAGATGCTTGCTTGTTCATGGGTCACTTCTTCTGGAGCAGAGGGTCCCAAGTCCTCACTTGTCTGTTCAGGGCTCACTTCTTCCGGAACAGAAGATTCCAAGTCAGCAGCTGTTTCTGCACCTAAGTCCTCTACAACAGGAAGATTGAACCTTTTGAAGGCCTTCCGGAGGATCTCTTCTGTCTCTTGTGCCACTTTGTCAGTCTCACCAAGCATGAGCTGATTCATCCTGGCTTTACTTCTGAACTCATCTCTGCAGTCCTTGAAGATCATGTTCATTGTCTTGGGATCAATTTGAGGATATAGCTGAATAGCTATCTGCTCCCGGATCTCAAGATCTTTGGCATGCGCATTATTCTTTCTTACTTCCATTTCCTTCTCTAGGCTTTTAGGAATGAGAGATATGATCTCAATGAAAGCCTTATTGTATGTGTTCAGATATTTAACTGTGGCTTCCTGCAGAGTCTTTTGGTCTGCCTCACTGAAGTCATCATAGGATTCGGTCATTGGTTGAAGGTTTCCATCCACCGTGACCGACTTGATTATGCTCTCTAGTGACAGAGTGGGCTTTTCAACAGTTACCTCTGCCATTTCCTCCTTGTCTTGGCCTGTGGAGGGCTTACCGGATCCTTTCTTTTTCTGTTTCTTTACTTCTCTTACTCCTTCATCTGATTCTGTCTCCTCTTCATCCTTTTGGCTTTCATAAGCCCTTGATGCTTTTGTCTTGGATCTTTTACCGGATGCCTGGACTTCCGGTTTTGAGCTTTTGGTTGTGGAAGATGCAGATCTCTTTGATGATCTGGTCCGGGTGGGGGTTTCAACCGGAACACTTTCTGTGCTTTTCTCTTCTTCCTCAGCCTTTCTCCTCTTTTCCCGGCTGGCATCAAGTGCCTCTTTTGAGATGCCTAGGCCTTGAGCAATGTGCTCTACTTCTTTTCTCACTTTTCTTTTAATCTCAGGTTCCCTGAGTTCTACATGTAATTTCACGCTCAGCTCCTCAAAGGTTCCAAACCTTTCTGCCTTAGGATCTTTGGGCTGACTTAGCATGTGTTGAACATGCAGCTCTACTATCTGTTCATCAACTTCATACCCCATGGGCATGATCCAGACAGTCCTTGGCTCCACTGCCTCCATTAGGCACTGATCAGTGTCAACCATAAAACATACTGAGTCCTTGTATTTCTCAATGAGTGACTGGGGAATTCTCTTTCTTGCTTGCATCATGCTCTGAAAGTTTTTGAAGTATCCCCATAGAGCTGTATTTCTCGCTTTTGCATCCCCAAGTCCATGCAAATAGTCTCTTATCTGGACTGCAACAGGTTTGTCATTCTGCCATACCCATCCACTTGTTCCGGGTAGCTCATTCATGAAGTAAAAGAAGAGACATACAATGAGAGTACCATACTTAAAGGAGTTCTTCTTGTCTTTCTTGATTTTCTGTACATTTTCCATCAATTGGCTTAGTAGTAGTTCACAAAGATCATAATCTGCATTCTTTCTTAGCATTTCATATGCTGTGTATATTGCAGTACCGGATACAGAATTCTCCCTGCTGGAGTGATAGATCTTGTATCCTATTATCATTGATGCATATTTGATATCCGGATCCGAAATATCTTCAATGGTCATTGCTCTCTTATCATATTTTGATCCGGTGGCCTCAGTTACAACGTTGTTCTTGACAGATTTGAGGATAGGTACCCCCCCGGAAGAGTATAGACCAGTTACTGCTCTAATTGCTTCTTTTGTGATCTTGCAGGGTCTATCTAGCCAAAGGAAGTTGTCATGCATCCTGCTCAGTACATACCGAACCCATTCATCTTCTTCAAAGCTAGGGAAATGAATGAATTGCTCAAATTGTTTCTTCTGGATACCCTTATACTCTGGTTTGAGCTCAAAAGCATTGTCTATCAGTTGTTTGTGATAGAGGTCTCTTAATTTGAATTCCCCAAATTCCTCAATGTTTGCGTGTATGTAAACCCTAATATCTTCAGTATGTAAGACTCCGTGGGGAACACTAGAGAAGGCTCCTAGTGGATCTACCTCCAACGATTTGTAGGGATGTTTCTTGAATGAGGGGCGAGGTCTATCAGAGATCTTAACTATGTTTGGAGTAGCCATTCTTCAAAGATTTGCAGTGAGGCAATGAAAAACGAAGAATACCTTATGCGCCTTCGGTTTGCACGGAGTGGTTGGATTGATTTCTTTATGCAATAGCTTCGGCAGGAGATCCTTGGTGTGCTTGATGAACCTTGTTGCAGAGCTCCACTATTCGCTTCTTCTCAAGTGTAGAATGAGCAGATAACTTTTGAGAAATCCCTTATATTGCTCCGCAAACCCTAATATCTGTCTGCAATAAATGCTTCACCTGCATTATTCCGGTTTACCATGTCTGGACAGCTTGGAGTATCCCGGATTAGTCCTGATCACTGAATATCATCCGAATCTTTAAATCATGAATAAATCTAGGTAACATATTACAAGAACATCCCAAACACTCTGTCCAATCCGCAAGACAAGATCGTGCACTTCCGGATCTCTCCGGACCTTTTTGTAATCCTTTATCATACCGGAGCACCTCCCTGAACAGGTCTAACTTAATCGAACACAGCTTCTTCATAACTCCATGCGGACCTCTGAAAACTTGACTGAAGCATCTCAGGACTTATATCTACAAACCCTTTAATCCGCATCTTGTGCCACATCCGGCACAACTTGTTTGGCTGGGGGAACAGAATCTTCTTTGAGTCTCCCCCTGAGCCTGAGCTCACTTTTTAATTTCCGGAAGAAATATCAGCACCAGAATCTGGTGCGGATCCAACCTCTACATTCTCTGAGCTTTTCTTCACCCAAATCTTGCTCATCTGATCCCTAACTTCATCCGCATTCATCTTTTGTTTACCCTTGTCTTGATTCTGATTATACACCGGACCTCTTTTGTCCTGATTCTTGTTTCTGCAGACTTTAGCATTATGACCGGACCTATTGCAGATTTGGCAGATAACATTTCTTTGCATATTTAACTGATATCCCCTTGATCTGCATTGATTAGCCATATGACCTACTCTATTGCATGTAAAGCATCTACCTTTGAATGATTTGTTTACTTGCATAATTCTGCATTCATGAGATTTGTGTCCATACCTTTTGCAGTTGAAGCACTGTCCGGAGAAGGATGAATTAATCTGATTCATTCTCATTCTGCACTGATTAGCTTTGTGACCAAAATGGTTGCAGCTGTGGCAGTATCCATTGAAGGATGGATATTTTTGAGCATTTGGCTGTCTTACCGGAGGTCTTCTAGGCCTGCTCCTTGGATTTTCTGATCCAAGATTCTTCTGACCGGATCCGGAGCTTTCTCCTTTCTCATATCCCAAGCCATACTTGTCATCTGTCCTCTTTTGACTTCCAAGAAGAACTTCAAGTTGAGCAGAACTTATCTTGAATTTCTCTTTATATTCATTTGCTGTTTGAAGGTCTCTTTTGAGAGAGGCAATTTGATCCTCAAGTTTTCCTTCATTATCTTTGGAATCTTCAAGATCAGATTCAAGGTGTCTGATAATCCTGTCCATCTGGTGGCATTCTTCTGATTTTTCCTTGAGAGATTGTTTTAGATTGTCTTCAGCCTTTCTTTTTTCTTCAATCTCTTGAGTGAACTTTATAGTTCCTGATTCCATTTCATGTCTTAACATAATGACTTCTTTTGATAACTTTTCACATAACTTGGTTTGCTCAGTCAATTCCTCATTTGTATTGCTTTCTTCACTTTGTCTTGCCAACTGTTGGAGCAGCTCCTTTCTCTTTTTCATAGAGAGACTTAATTTGTCTTTTAATTCCCTCATGAATTCATCAGCCTGTTTGAGTCTTTCTCTTAATTCACTGACTTCAGAATTTGACTGTTCAAGATCCTCAAGGGCAGTCTTGAGTTGCTCCTTTAAACCATATGCATCCATTTGAAATCCCAGATCTTCCTCAAGCTGTTAGGCTCTATTAGGAGGAACTTGGCTCTGATACCAATTGTTGATAACTGAGAGGGGGGGGTGAATCAGTTATCCTAATTATTTCCCTTATTAAACTTTCCTTTTAATTGAAGCAGCATAAAATCAAACACAAACATAAACCATGAAATAAGAAACACATGACACAGTATTTTTGACGTGGAAACCCTGTTAAGGGAGAAAACCACGGGGTGATTAACCCAAGAATTATTCTCTGTTAGAAGAATAGGAAATTACAAAAATGGCACTTGCCAATTAGGGCTCACTGCCCGAGCACACTGCTCACAAGAGGCTCACTGCCTACAAGAAGACACACTGTCTTACAAAGTGATTAGAATCACAGTCTTGAACTGATTGGAAGCATCTGCATATGCTGGAGTTCAGTTCCGGTTAGGTTCAGTATACTGATCTGCTGCACTTCATCTTTCCTCTGTTCTTTAGTCTGCTGTCCTTTCACATACCGGATCTTTCTTGTTACTTCTGCTCTACTCTGGACTTGTTCGCATATCCTCACACACATTTCACAACTAAATCCATCCTCTATATATATCCGCACAAGTAATTTCATCATCTTTCTAGTCGGCATCCGGAACAGTCTAGTTTCTTACAAACTTAGTTCTGTCGGCTGAATCCTTGCTCACCAAGCAATGCGGATCAAGCATATACTTGTAGATATCATCAATTATGTCGGCCAAACATGATTCATGCCTCCGCAACCTTTATCATCATCTGTAACACATCCGGAAGGTAGTTTGATACTCAGTCAGTCAGTTCTTTCTCTGTTTTCACTGTCTCTCAGGAATCCGGTACTCAACTATTCATATCTTTTTCCTTGTCCATCTCCGGAGGCTAAATCCTTGGAATATACTACTCAAGATAGTCCTCTTGACTTCCCCAGATCCGCACTGTGCCAAGACACTTCCTCTGAGAGATCCGGACCAATCTGTCGGACCTTGCCACATGCTCTGTTCTTGTTCACCGGACCACAACAATCTTCAATTTGACTTCCGGTAGAGATATATCATGACTTGCGGATATGTGGAATGACCTTTGTTGCCATCAATGACAACAACCATGAATCCATATAGTGTCTCTTGCCAACACATATGAGGGTGGTTCAACCTTGATCTATTCTCTTGGTTTCATTTTCACCACCTTCCCTATTCTCGTGGAGTCTTGTTCCTCAAACTTCACCTATTTATACCGCTTCAGTTGTAAATCAATTTAGTTAGTTTTCAATACATTGCATTTGTGTTTGATCTCTAATCCATTGATCTTGGACTTCTACTCTCACATGGTATTAGAGCTCAATCTAGCTCACTTGGTATCAGTGCATATCACCCCCACATGGTATCAAAGCGAGTGGAATAGCATCAAATCATTTGTTCATTGACTACATCTCCATTGGCAAATCTCTGCAACCTCTCTTGCACGCTAGGCTCAATCCAGCCTTCTATCACTGCATATTAAGGAGGTAAAATTTGGTTTCAAAGCATTTTTGTAACAGGTTTATTTTTGTAGGTCATAATCATCATTGGTAGAGCTCATCAACCCTCACCATAGTTGCATCATTAGAGGTGTATTTTCTATGGTTTTCATGCCTCACATAGAGGCCAATTCATATTTGGTGATGCCCCCCATCCCGTGGCCGGACCAGTGCTTCTGACACCTCAACGAAGGAGGTCAAACCCTCTACTCTAAGCTATCTGTTCAAAGGCCAAAGTTGACCCTCCAAATGGTGGCTCAAAGAGGCCTAATCCTCTCTTCAAGGACATAGCCCATTTTGGGGCAATGAAAGCCATGTCCCTACCATTGATTGTGGCATTTTAGCCACATCTCATCAGCAAATTGTGGAACTAGGCCAAACGCACCTCTCTTTATGGAATTCACACCACATATCTGCAATCAATGCCTCAAAAAGAGGCCAAACCTCTCATCAATGACGCCACCTGACTCTCTTAGCCTCATGCTAGTCGTGAATGGCATTTTTCTTCCTATCTTCAGTTGAAGTTGCCCTCATTAGCACTGATGGGAAACAATGAAGGCAGAGCGAAATTGGCGGGAAAATAGAGCCAAGTCATGGGTTTCAAAATTGCCTTGGGAGGCATACTAGCTGTGACAGCTGTCAAATTGTATACAATGGAAGGTGTCACTATTCATGTGACATTAGAAACTCAGGTACAAAATTTTCATAATAAGCCCTTGGTCATATGGGGTTTTTAGCCCTTGGTCACACCCTACCATAGGGGGCTTAATTTTTTCCCTCATCTAGTTTTTTTTCTCTCCAAATATATTAGTTTGCAAAATTTATTATTTTCAAGCATATTGAAATTTTTTTGAAGGTGTACTTTTTGCATATGCAAAACTTGTAAAGGCCATAACTTTTGCATACGATCTCATAATCAAGTCATTCAAAAGGAAAAAGTGCCTAGTTTTTCATCCTCTATCATTCTAGCATGTCAATACACTATCATTATAAAGTGGAAATTTAAGCTAGGTTTAGGGTTCTTAAAAACAATTCTCAAATTGCACGCTTGTTGGGAGAGAAACAAAAAGGGAAAGTCTTGTTGTATGATGTCATGCACTACTTATAAAGTTCCATTTTAAAGGGGGTAGATAAGTAAGAAGAGTGCACACAATCACTTCTTCTATCACTAAAGCACCACCTTAATTCCCAAAACTGAGTATTAAGAAGTTTAAATTGCACCATTTTATCACTTAAAAGAAAGTCAAAAGGTAATGGTACCACCTTCATCTTTTCACATTTCACATCTGGTGAAGAAGACAATCATGATGCAACTTCAAAGCCTAGTTTCAACTCTTAGATCTCAGCTCAGTTGATTCTTCATATTAGAAAAATTGAACTCTACCTAATTTCTTAGTACATAAAAACACTCATATAGCATTAGATATTGAAAGTGTAAAAGTGAAATGTAAGCACTAATCTATAAAGTGTAATGGGGGAACAATCACTTCTCAAAGAATCATATAGATTCTTTATCTCATTTGCATGTGCGCACATGCACATCCTTTCTTCAGTCATTTTGTACATTTCTTAGACCTTCATCTTGGTCTTTTTCTTTTAAAACACTAGTTACTTCAATCAGTTTGCCAAAATCTCTTAACATCAAGGGAAAGGCAAATTTTACAACTTCGACATGCTTCAAGAGTTCTACATATCTGCATTAGAATCGACATTGGCGTCATCATCATTTGGAGGGGCCATTTCACTTTGTTTTCTCTCTTTAGGAGGATAGTTTTTTCCCATAGGGTTTTCTTTTTAATTCCCAAAACTGAGTATTAAGAGGTTTAAATTGCACCATTTTATCACCTAAAAGAAAGTCAAAAGGTAATGGTACCACCTTCATCTTTTCACATTTCACATCTGGTGAAGAAGACAATCATGATGCAACTTCAAAGCCTAGTTTCAACTCTCAGATCTCAGCTCAGTTGATTCTTCATATTAGAAAAATTAAACTCTACCTGATTTCTTAGTATGTAAAAACACTCATATAGCGTTAGATATTGAAAGTGTAAAAGTGAAATGTAAGCACTGATCTATAAAGTGTAATAGGGGAACAATCACTTCTCAAAGAATCATATAGATTCTTTATCTCATTTGCATGTGTGCACATGCACATCCTTTCTTTAGTCATTTTGTACATTTCTTAGACTTTATCTTGGTCTTTTTCTTTTAAAACACTAGTTACTTCAATCAGTTTGCCAAAATCTCTTAACATCAAGGGAAAGGCAAATTTTACAACTTCAACATGCTTCAAGAGTTCTACATATCTGCATCAGGATCGACATTGGCATCATCATGATTTGGAGGGGCCATTTCACTTTGTTTTCTCTCTTTAGGAGGATAGTTTTTTCCCATAGGGTTGTCTTTTTAATTCCCAAAACTAAGTATTAAGAAGTTTAAATTGCACCATTTTATCACCTAAAAGAAAGTCAAAAGGTAATGGTACCACCTTCATCTTTTCACATTTCACATCTGGTGAAGAAGACAATCATGATGCAACTTCAAAGCCTAGTTTCAACTCTCAGATCTCAGCTCAGTTGATTCTTCATATTAGAAAAATTGAACTCTACCTGATTTCTTAGTATGTAAAAACACTCATATAGCGTTAGATATTGAAAGTGTAAAAGTGAAATGTAAGCACTGATCTATAAAGTGTAATGGGGGAACAATCACTTCTCAAAGAATCATATAGATTCTTTATCTCATTTGCATGTGTGCACATGCACATCCTTTCTTTAGTCATTTTGTACATTTCTTAGACTTTATCTTGGTCTTTTTCTTTTAAAACACTAGTTACTTCAATCAGTTTGCCAAAATCTCTTAACATCAAGGGAAAGACAAATTTTACAACTTCAACATGCTTCAAGAGTTCTACATATCTGCATCAGGATCGACATTGGCATCATCATGATTTGGAGGGGCCATTTCACTTTGTTTTCTCTCTTTAGGAGGATAGTTTTTTCCCATAGGGTTGTCTTTTTAATTCCCAAAACTGAGTATTAAGAAGTTTAAATTGCACCATTTTATCACCTAAAAGAAAGTCAAAAGGTAATGGTACCACCTTCATCTTTTCACATTTCACATCTGGTGAAGAAGATAATCATGATGCAACTTCAAAGCCTAGTTTCAACTCTTAGATCTCAATTCAGTTGATTCTTCATATTAGAAAAATTGAACTCTACCTGATTTCTTAGTATGTAAAAACACTCATATAGCGTTAGATATTGAGAGTGTAAAAGTGAAATGTAAGCACTGATCTATAAAGTGTAATGGGGGAACAATCACTTCTCAAAGAATCATATAGATTCTTTATCTCATTTGCATGTGCGCACATGCACATCCTTTCTTCAGTTATTTTGTACATTTCTTAGACCTTCATCTTGGTCTTTTTCTTTTAAAACACTAGTTACTTCAATCAGTTTGCCAAAATCTCTTAACATCAAGGGAAAGGCAAATTTTACAACTTCGACTTGCTTCAAGAGTTCTACATATCTACATCAGAATTGACATTGGCATCATCATCATTTGGAGGGGCCATTTCACTTTGTTTTCTCTATTTAGGAGGATAGTTTTTTCCCATAGGGTTGTCTTTTTAATTCCCAAAACTGAGTATTAAGAAGTTTAAATTGCACCATTTTATCACCTAAAAGAAAGTCAAAAGGTAATGGTACCACCTTCATCTTTTCACATTTCACATCTGGTGAAGAAGACAATCATGATGCAACTTGAAAGCCTAGTTTCAACTCTCAGATCTCAGCTCAGTTGATTCTTCATATTAGAAAAATTGAACTCTACCTGATTTCTTAGTATGTAAAAACACTCATATAGCGTTAGATATTGAAAGTGTAAAAGTGAAATGTAAGCACTGATCTATAAAGTGTAATGGGGGAACAATCACTTCTCAAAGAATCATATAGATTCTTTATCTCATTTGCATGTGCGCACATGCACATCCTTTCTTCAGTCATTTTATACATTTCTTAGACCTTCATCTTGGTCTTTTTCTTTTAAAACACTAGTTACTTCAATCAGTTTGCCAAAATCTCTTAACATTAAGGGAAAGGCAAATTTTACAACTTCGACATGCTTCAAGAGTTCTACATATCTACATTAGAATTGACATTGGCATCATCATCATTTGGAGGGGCCATTTTACTTTGTTTTCTCTCTTTAGGAGGATAGTTTTTTCCCATAGGGTTTTCTTTTTAATTCCCAAAACTGAGTATTAAGAAGTTTAAATTGCACCATTTTATCACCTAAAAGAAAGTCAAAAGGTAATGGTACTACCTTCATCTTTTCACATTTCACATCTGGTGAAGAAGACAATCATGATGCAACTTCAAAGCCTAGTTTCAACTCTCAGATCTCAACTCAGTTGATTCTTCATATTAGAAAAATTGAACTCTACCTAATTTCTTAGTATGTAAAAACACTGATATAGCGTTAGATATTGAAAGTGTAAAAGTGAAATGTAAGCACTAGTCTATAAAGTGTAATGGGGGAACAATCACTTCTCAAAGAATCATATAGATTCTTTATCTCATTTGCATGTACGCACATGCACATCCTTTCTTCAGTCATTTTGTACATTTCTTAGACCTTCATCTTGGTCTTTTTCTTTTAAAACACTAGTTACTTCAATCAGTTTGCCAAAATCTCTTAACATCAAGGGGAAGGCAAATTTTACAACTTCAACATGCTTTAGGAGTTCTACATATCTGCATCAGAATCGACATTGGCATCATCATCATTTGGAGGGGCCATTTCACTTTGTTTTCTCTCTTTAGGAGGATAGTTTTTTCTCATAGGGTTTTCTTTCTTTCTCCATTTTATGAGAGATGTTTTGTAAATGAGTACCTAAAATGGCACATAGCTGGGACTCATATTTCATAAACCCACCTAGGCTATGCTTAAGGGGGGGTGTTGGTGTATAACTCACATGAGTTATACCTAACTTAATCATAGTTAGTGGTTTTCCTCACATGTGGAAAGACTAAGTCCTCTTGTTAAGTTGTTAGTAGATGTGTTGCCTCATATTCAACACATCACTGCTACATTTGAGGGTGGTTGAACCTTGAGCTATTCTCTTGGTTTCATTTTTGCCACCTTCCCTATTCTCATGGAGTCTTGTTCCTCAAACTTCACCTATTTATACTACTTCGATTGTAAATCAATTTAGTTCGTTTTCAATACATTGCATTCATGTTTGATCTCTAATCCATTGATCTTGGACTTCCGCTCGCACATGGTATCAGAGCTCAATCTTGCTCACTTGGTATCAGTGCATATCACTCCCACACTATGTTTAGATGTTATACTTTTATATTATGTTAGAATTGTTAAACCTAATTATATTTCTATTCATCTATGTTAAGGATTGTTTTCTATTTGTACAAGAATAAAGATAGAAACCAAATTGAAGATTAGTATCTCTCTAATGGTAATAGTATTATTTTTATTTTATGATTATCTAGATATTTACAAATAGTCTTACTTTATTAGACTTATTTCTTGTAGTGCATCATAATCTTGCTAAAGTAGATGTAAAATATAATAATGGAAATTGCATACTCTATAATTCCATTATTATGATTATGCACACCTATTTTAGTCATGTTCCCATTTTGTATGTTTTCTACCTTATTTTGACCCTTTTCCCCTTTTCTAAGCCATCCCTATCCTTTTTCATGACCCTCTTCCCCCTTTGCGCCTCATCTTTTATTCATTTTTCAAAACATAGTGTTTCAAAACCATATCTCACCGTGATATTAAATTGTAAAAGCACATGATAACACACATGACAAGGCAAGGATTAAATTTCAATCATTAATACAAACACTTTTACTACCTCATCACACTAGGAAAAGATCAACATAGTATATTAAAATAATAAAAATAACATATATATGTTAAATACATCTATCTAAAAGACATCAAGAGATATCAGTCTTGAGGTGCCTATAGAACCTATGTCATAAATTTAAGATAGCTTCTTGAAGAATGATATCTCTTAGCATATTTTAGATAGATGTATTTAGGATATCTATGCTAGTTAACTACCTTTCACCCTCTCCATGTCCCTCTTACCCTCATGTTAGTGATATATTTTTTACTTTATATCCACTTTCATCTAATCACTATATTCAATTCTTATACTTTAATATATTCAATTCTCCTCTTACTCTCCTTAAATCTTGCACTACATAGTTTTTCATGACTCACAAGCACCACCCTTATCTGACACCCTTTTAACATTGACTTTCCTCAAAATTTGGACTTCCTAGAACCCAAAAGATATTTCCCACAAGATTCAAACACACAAGGTAATAGTTATGGATTTTGAATCTCCTATCTCAAAAAACTAAATGGGGAATGCATTAAGTGATTGTATTTTACACCTACTACATCTTCTAGCTAACTAAATAAAAATAATCTATAAATAAGACATCTCCTATGCTCATTATAATAAATGAATTGTAAAATTTCTATAAGTGGTTCTTTCTATTGGAGATATTTCTAAAAAAAGTGAGGGTTCTACATGGCTTCAAATATTGCAATAGTTTCATAACTATCATCTTAAGATTTGAATTATTTTTTAAGGCCCCTAGACATTATTGCAAGCAATACTTCTTCATTAAATAACTATTATCTTTTGTTTTCACTAGGTTAGCTAGTTCTTTCTTCTAATTTCATTAGTTTTTCACCTAATTTTTTTCTAACCAATAATTTCTCCTTCACATGCCTTCCCACTTTCCATTACATTTCATTTCTCCAAATTTCATAGCCTTTTGATACCTCTTCTTCATCTCCTAACCTCTCGTTCACCCTTTTGAAGCCATACTTTTCCCTAGTTCCTAATTTCCTCCCAATTCTATTTTGGATCCCATCAACTTTTTCCTACTCCACTATTTTCAACCCCTCATTTCAATCCTCTCCACATCAATTTTTTTATCTCTCAACTTATCTTTTTCATATAAACTTTAATAAACCCAGCCTTTCATTTCCTTCCCAATTACATTTCAAACACCAATTTTTTTTGTCTATTTCAATGCGTTCTAATTCTTGTCTTTGTCCTCTTTCCAACCATACCATTTTCCTTATATCTTGTGTTCATGTGGTGAGTTTTATTCATCTCCCAATCTCATTGTTTTTTATCTTTATTTTTGTTGTTTCCTTTACCATTATTCATTTGGTTTTTGTTTTTTATACCGTGACCTAGATTAAATTCTTAGTGTAGATTTAGTTTTTATGTTATTTTCTATCTTATTTTCTCAATATATTTTTTCTTAAAAGTCCACAAGGAAATTAACTAAGGAAAACTCCCCTTCAACTGTTTATTTGGTAAGGTTGTCTATAGGTTTTTCATGTTACAATTAAAATATGAAAAAATAGGGACGGAAAAAATAAAGTGCCAAGAGGTAAGAATGTTTGCAATAATCTAAAGAAGATATTTATAAAATCTAGAGTATTTTGTTACAATAGGCTAGATGATCTATTAGGAATTTCATGTAGTCTAGGCTATTCAAGTAGCACTAGGCTACTTAAAAGGGTGTTACTTCTTAAGAATATCCTTGTTCATTTTTTTTAGGCTCAAATATCTATGGCATATGTCTATTGTTGGTAGGCTCAAAATTCACTAATACATGTTTCAAAAACCAAGTGAAAAATATTAACTCTCTCTCTCTTGTATAATTAACTTTAGACCTTTTTTTGTTCATTTTTCCTTCATTTTGCATGTCAATAGTTGTACTCTTCAAGGTGACTCCTATATATAGTAGCCATCTCCTCTACAAAGTTTCAGACTTGTACCATTCTAGAATCAAGTGAAATCATTATTTTTACTCTTCTTGAATTATTATACAAGTGTACCTACATACTATTTTCTATTGGTTTCACATATATTTCTACTCGTTGATAGGTTCCTGGTTTTGAGAAGCTTGCATAGACTATCTAAGACATCTCTCTAAGTTTTTAAATCTCTACTACCTTCTTGGACTAGGTCTCCCACTTAGGATCTCTCTAAGTTTTTAAATCTCTACTACCTTCTTGGACTAGGTCTCCCACTTAGGAGCATGCTTTCAGGTTGAGTGTAAGGTCAATACTAGGCCATCCTCTTGGATGTAGGATCCCAAACAATATCGTTGAGCTTAGGAAGTTTTAGAAACTAACCAGCAACATTCTAACACCATTTTGATATTTCTCTAGTATATACACTCTTCTCCACAAGCACCTCTCGATTCACTTTTCCACTACTCTTTCTCTCTTAGACACTTGTTTAGTAATTTCATGTTTTCATTTTCATACCATTTTGTTTTGCTTCTCAACAAAAGGTAGTCCTAGCTCCTCAATATTGGGTAACTAATGTTAAAAAAACTCAATTTACACTCTTTTACTTTCACATAACATTAATTTTACCTAACCATCAACGAGTAAAGAATCTTACTTTTATGTTCTTTTAACCTATTGATTGTGATATTTACCTTTTATCAACTAGCTCATTAATGAGATAACCCATGTAAAAAAAATCCATTAATAATAACAAAGATTTAAACAAAATCATCCTAAAAAAAATATTACACAATCCTTGAGCATATGACATTTTAAAACCAGCCTGCTTTCAAAACTATCCTTACAACTCAATGTAGCTTGAACTCGAACTGAACCATATTTTTTCAGCCAATTATTTCATGCAAACCCAATCAATGCATGAATGCCAATTCAAACATGAGAAATATAAAGAAAAGAAAGAAAATCAATCATAAATAAATGTTGTAGGAGATTTAAAAATAGTTAAAAAGAGAAACGATCAAATCAACTCCTACTCATAAATATTGGGTTCAATTTAGAAATACATTCACAAAGGTTATGCATACGATCAATCTAGCTGTGAAATCGTGCAATGATAGATCGTGAAAATACGACACCCAACACAACTGAAGAACTCTGAAAAGAAAATATGTGAGAACAATAGAGATCGGATTCTATAAACAATAAACGAAATATTGAGGGTTCACTAATGTAGATCAAATAATTCGAAAATCTGAAGTATAGATTATTCCACACAACTCCTATAGAGGTTGGCGTGCATGTACAGTGTCCCGTATAACAGTTAAATATTTGAGTCTCTTTACAGAATTTTGTAAAACAAATAAGTGTATTGTATAAAAAAATAATTAATCAAAGTAAAATTTAAAAGTTAAAATTACACTAGATCTTGTGAAAGATATCTGTAATATAAGTGAAAGAAATATGTAATATAAGTCTTTTTATTAAGATATAATAATATGAATCTTCAGTTTTGAGAGCTTTTTTTCTGTCACTATTTTCTTGAAAATTTTTTCTATTAATTAGGTTTAATACATAAGAAGGGTTATTCTTAAACATCATCTATTTCTATAAGAAGGGCTATTCTTAAACATCATCTATCTCTACAGTTAAAAGTAAATTTTGGCTAAGACAAATATTTACCACTTTTTGTAAAGGATAAAATGTAAAATTGTTATTGGCTGTTTAATCATTCAAGTGGATAATATTTAAGTAGAGTGATAAAGAACTGCCATATGTATGTTTCATATCACTTAAAAAAGGTGTGTGGGGTGTGCTCAAGTGGCCCAGTTTTCATGTTGGAAACTAAGTTCAAATTTCTCAAAAACACGATATAACTGAATAGTAAATGGTGTGTTGAATGTATATGTCAACATTATTATTTCTAGTTCATAGCTCAGGTCAAAAAAATATTTAACCTAAGAAAAAGTCTGAAATGAAAAAACAGATGAGAATTCTAATATTGAAAAAAAATAGACTCCATTTGTTTTCCCTTAGTTACAATTTCTCTGATATTTCAGAAAAAATATAGCCGTGGATATATAATTTTCGTCGCACTTCCTCCTTAAGATCTTTTGTGCATCTCCTGTGAGGGAAGAGCTTAAAAATCCGGAACATACCTCTGAATTGTCAGTCAAAATCTTACCGACTTTTCCTATAGAGAATATGGAGGACAGTAGATTGAACCAGTGGAAAGAGGAAGTCGAAATATTTGAAAGTCAAAAAAATTCAGAAAAAAGAGTTGCCACACAACGTGCTTTACGTGAGGTGTACTTGGATTGTATCTGTAGTTGATGTGTTTGAATTGCTATATGTGTTTGAATTGCTATTAATGCGAAAAAAATGACGCAAGAACTATAAGCGAATAGAATTCATCTCCAAAATCCATTCCAACATTTTGGAAGTGTTACAGTAATGAAACCAATACAATCTTTTTGGGGGGGATGCATGCGCATAAACGAAATGAGAAAGAAAAAAAAAATTATCAACTTTGCGGCTTTTTCAAAAAAAGGATAACTACGAGTACTCAAATGCCATGTAACTAACAACAATACTAAAACTAAATCAGATACTCTAATTACACAGATTGGAGTAAATACATAGAAGAAACACAAAAGTCTTAATATTTGCATCATCAACCAGCATATAAATCTTAAATACTATGCTCAGAAAAATCGTACAATCTCTGAGATGATCGTGATTGAAATTAGAAATAGGAATTCATGTAACGAGAATTGCTCATAGAAATGACGAATATCCACCACCAGTTTCTGATGTCCTTAAAATACCACGGTGGGCATCCGTCTGGGCGATTGATGGGTCGTCCATTATATGGAGCTCGCTTAGCATAGAACCTGAATCCAGTTGAGTTGCTAAGATATCAAGCTCTGCAAAACCACCAAAAGGACGTGAAAAATTATCACACGACTTCATATTGTGCACAACTGATTGTGACTTGACTTGTGCAAAAGGAGCTCCAGAAATGCCCAGGTAGCTTAGAAATTCGTTTTGCCCAGGCTGCTGTGGGCAGGAAGCCTGCAAATTATCATCTTGAAACTCCTTCTTGCCTATATAAGTTTTTCTTACATGAATAGAATGAGAATCGCTCCTATAAGGGATCACTGAAGGATTCATCATATTTTGCCTTGGTTGTTTCTTCAGTGATGATCTGGACGAGCGGTTAGAATGCCTTCCAGTGAGCTTCTGGACTAGGGCACGAAAATTGGCCGGATCTGTTTTGATGAGCTTTGGTTCAATTATGTGCACAATTCGTATGCTTTGATTTATAATTGAAGTAGGTCTAGTCGATATAACGTGAGAAGACTTGCTCGTGCCAAGCATAGTCTTAGACCCGCCTGATTCATACTTCTTGGAATCCATGGACATCCTTAGATCTTCAAATACTGTGTTGTGCTCTCAATTAATGGAAGCTCTTGTCAATCACACTCTTACTGAATTTGAATGGAGAAATCATGCACAGAATCCCGCAAGCACAAAAGGCTCTGAACGGGACTGGAGAATATACCATAATGTAGGGCATGGGTTGGATGGGTGATAGGGTCCAATTTATTTCTTTGTTTTTTTCCTTTTGACATTATTACAGGTTTTGAGTTTTTTAAGCCGCGCAACAAAGTCGTTGACGGATCAGTTTGAGCCGCACCGGCCTTATTCGTTTGGGAAATTGAGGCTGTTATAGTTATTAATTTCGGAAGTTGATGTAATGTTTCTTTCCTGTGCAAGATTCCCACGAAAGCAAATCTCTGATGTATGATTTTTTTTTTTTTGTCAATTCTAGCGACGCATAGATATTAACTTCTATGGTCTCTCCCAACTGTCCACCAAAAACGACAGATATGCATATCCATAAGAATAAATTAAAGATCAAGGGCCAAAATTGAAGTGATTCGACTATGATCTCTGTAAAATCAACCGCCTGCTCTCTTCCATAGCATCGAGAGGTATAATTAGTGAATGAACAACTATATATTTGTATGGTTGCATGAAAAAGACTCATCGGCTGGCTACTGCTAATAAATCCTTTCCGCTTGTCAAGCCTTCTTTCCCGTTGCCCGAGGTTTTCTCTGACTTTTTTCGTCTCGTTCTCCTGTCTGCAGGCCTGAAATTTGATGGTCTGTCTTTGGTTGTTTTTATTTTAATTTAAATAAAATAAGCATATATATAAATTAGAAAAGATTTTTAAAATATTAAAAAAGATAGGTGCAGATAGTCACCCTTTAAAATGGAAAACCTTAATTAATCGTGTGTTGTGAATTCGACTGTAGTCGAAATATATTCAACAGAAGTCAGTTACATTTATTCATGTATATGTGGAGCATTCAGTAAAGATGTTGGGGTCAAAAAATGGAGGTTGCAGGGTCGAATCTTTTTAATAAAGTTGTTAAGCACCAAGAGTTTGGTTTCCTCATTAGTTTGAACCTTTTCAAGAAGTTAAGAAGAAATCTTAGTAGGAGAAAGTGGCAGGGCAAGCCAAAGAAATTTGCCATTGTCTGGCTGAAATTCCTATAAAGTGATGTTGAAGAGAAAGCGAACATTTGTTAAGCACCAAGAGTTTGGTTTCCTCATTAGTTTGCACCTTTTCAAGAAGTTGAGAAGAAATCTTAGTAGGAGAAAGTGGCAGGGCAAGCCAAAGAAATTTGCCATTGTCTGGCTGAAATTCCTATAAAGTGATGTTGAAGAGAAAGTGAACATTAGCAAGAGGATTGTGACCAATAATATATTGTTCTAATTTATAAAATATATTATTTTATTAAAAAAAAAATTAGAAAATATTTTTTATAAAAATATATATTAATATAGAATATATTTTTGAAAGAGAATATAAAATTATTATTTAATTATAACTTATTTTCTTTTTGTTTTTATTTTCTAGTCTATTAAGTGTGGGGTTAGGGCTGACTTCCTTTGTTAAAAAAAATAAAACAATAAAAACATCTAATAAGAACAAAGCTTCAAATAAAATAAAATAAACCAGGGAGGAAACAAAACAAGATTTTCTTGAAGAGGTATCAAGTAATGACTAAGAGATTCTGGTAAGCAACAAAACACTAACTAAGATGAACCACAACTAGGAGCTACAACCTAGAAGGAAACATTGGTGAAGCGAAACCCAAGCTACAAGTAGATCATACTAAGCTTAAAGATGAATAACCACCCTTCATAATAGGGAGGAATCAAAATCTTTCGGTTGAAAGATTCTTCCAACTTTCTGTTAAGAGGGCATCCATTGTCCACTATGTACCATCATCAATAGATTCATGGCCTTCAAAGCATAATTTCTCTACGTCTATTTTCTACCCTTTCCTCTTCCTAGAGAGACCATAGATTGGTTTGAAAATTTTTCTTTTTGTTTTGGAAATGGTTGTGTATTTAGGAAAATGAATGAAATCATCTTATCTATTAATAAAGTCTATGTAATCCTCTTCATGCTCCTTCAAAAGGAGACCCTAATATCTTCCATCATCTACTCTATACTATGTGATAAACCATCCTCATCCTATGAAAATTGATTTATGTCACCAAATTCTTCTCTATGCAATTGTTGAGATGGTGAGGGGGGTGCAAGCACTAGAGCATTAGTGTTGTTCTCTGCTAGCTTCAACTAAATTAGATCCAATCACCCATTTCTTTAGATTGACTAATCACTAAGAGAAATTTTGGAAGTGCACCCAATGATCTTGTGCCCAATCATATTATAGTAGAAGTGCCTTAGTGGTAGACGTTCAAATTTTAAGATTTGGATCTAGGTACTTGTATAGGAATGGATTCTATGGAATGAATTAAAAGTTTTGACATCTTGATTTTCTTTTCATTTTTCATTGTAATAGTAATATATGAATTTAAAATGTTTGTAACTTTAAAAGTTTTTTTTTTTTTTTTTCAATTGAACTACTATTTTTTGAACATTACAAATTCATAGTTATGAAGAATCAAAGGGAAGTTAATTTTTAATTTACTTTTTTGTTTTTTATATGTAATAATTTGTGTGATATTTTTTAATATAATTATAAGTGATATGATTGGTATTTTTAAAAAACACTTGTATACATGTTAAACAAGGTAAATAAAATAGCATCTAAATTTTAATAATATTTATTTTTCATTTAATTCATAATTTTATTTTTAGACTTTTATTTTATACCTATTATGGTTGTCTAACAATGCTATTAAGGTATTTTTTAACAAGTTGTCTTGTGCAAGAGAAAGGTGAACTAGGTCTTGGTGGTGAAGAATTTTAACCTATGATCTAATTGTGCACAAATTTTAATTAATTAATTTAATTAGATACGTCAATTATTTAAAAATAAAGAAATTAACAATGTTGAATAATTTATGAGTGTGTAGAATTACTTTATTTTATTTATTTATTTTGTTGAGTAATTTCGTTTATTTTGGAAAACTAAAATAGATATGATAAATCTTTTTTGTTTTTTAATCATAGGATTAGGAAAATGGATTATTTAATTATATTTTATCTTATTTTGTATTTAAGGTTAAATAAATTCATAAAATTAATTTATGGATGGCTTTTATAATTAAAAAATTGTGAAATTTATTATTTTAATATTAGATACTTCTATGTAAGAAGATATGCATGAAAATAATGATATTCAAATTTATATTTCTTTTTAGACATAGTAAAATATTAATATCTAGATTTTATTCCTACATTTAAGATTAGAATAAGAAAATGGAAAGTTATATATAAAAATAAGAGAGAATTTCTTTTAGAAAGATTATTGCATTTTAGTAAGAACACATATTTTGAAAATTAAATAATTGAAGTGATTTATTGATGTTCAAGGATTGTTATTTCAAGTGTTTGGTATTTATGAATTTGTTTTCAATTTGCTAATGGAATTGATGTTGGATCTTGACATGGAATCACTTTAAAGAAGATTTTAATTGGGTTTAATAAAGAACTTAAGATCATGATCATAAAAGAGATGATGTTTGGATGGATTGAGTGTTTTCTTGTTTTAAAGAAAAAATAATAGGAAATTGTTAATTTATTGTAATTGGATATTAAGATTTGAATTTAGAAAATAGTATTATGGTGAATAATTATAGAATGATTTGGAAACTCTACTAAAACCAAATTGTAAAAACACTAGATTATGTTGGATGAAGAAATCTAGGGTTTCTTGTGTAGAAAGAAACATAGGGAAACTTAGAGAAGAGAAGAGATCAAGTGGATTTAGATTTTAAAATTCTCTAAAATGATTTATGAATGAATTCTAAAACTAAAAAAATTCTGAAATTATTATTCTACTTTGGGAATCTAATGGTGTTTTGAAACCCTATGTTATGTTAGAAATAACAACTCGGGAGCTGATTTTCTTACTAAAATATAGGTTTTGATGTTAGTGGGTTTTGTATGAATGAATATTCAACATGCATATGATTGCACCTAATGTTTAATTACTAAATTAGAGTATTTTTGCTCATGCTATTGCTAGTGAGTTGGTAAACTTTGATTTATAGAACAAAACTATGTGATTGTTTTAATTTTGTGTACAAACATGGACTAGAAAACGATATGACTCCTTGACTAAAATATAAATATCTAAATGTATTAGAAATTGTGTTTTTCAAATATTTAGGAAACTTGTTTGTTTGCCTCTAAATTTCTAATTTATCATATTTTTGATTTAATTACTAGAGAAGACATTCAATAAACTTAGAAAGAGTTTTGTATATAAAGTTTTGAGAAATTTTGATTAGGACTAAAGTGTAGATAAGGGACTACAATATTGTTTCTCCAGTCTCCATGAATTGTGTTGTAGTCTAGCTATTTCTCTTGTGTACCTAAATTTCTCTAGTGTCTCTAGATTTTGTTGGTGTCCCTAAATTGCAATATAGTTTAACATGTTTATTAAATTTGAGCTTGACTCATACTTTGAGAGTGTTTACTAGTCTATACTTTGATGGTAAGAATGGATAAAAGTCAATAGACATTGTTAGGTGTGCTTTATTTGAATGGATTAGTTAGGATGAGATATTCCTAATGTATACATGTGAGCCCAATTTTTTCTAGTAATGTAATGTCTCCTTAGTGAGCTAAAACTAGATTGGCTAAAAGGTGTATTTATGAGAGAAATTTATAAGAAGTTTATTTGGATCTTCTCAGCACAAGATTGTCTTATCACAAGACTTTGAGTATCTTGTTTACCATAGAGATGAGAGGATTTGATTGGAGTATAAGAAGATAGGTGTCCTCATCCTCAATGGATACATCATACCATCACCATCTCTACTTCATGTTGAGAAAATTTGAAGATCATCATCCCCTTAGGATAGGTTGGCATCTGGATTGGAGCTTTCTCTCATCACCATAGGAACAACATTAAATAATCTCTAATGGTCTAGTTGGTAGAGTGTCCATAGGTAGTGTTTTACACTACTGATTGCCTTCTATTGCTAGAGCTAGGAGAGTCTCTTATTTGAGGTAGTATGGGTTCATACAATAGTGTGCAGACTATTCTATCTATTGAGGTAGTGTGCTCTATGGTTGTTATGATTAGCCTTCATTTTTACATGATGTACTTAGCACAGTGGTACACTACATAGTTGGGAGATGACATCTTGCTATGGTATAAGACATCTTGGAGTGTGTGGCATTGTGATATTGTTTTGTGTGTTATTGTTATCCAAATTATGCCTTGCTATGTTATCTTCTTTAGTTCATGCATCTTTTGAGTGTTTGAAATTATGTGTTGTAATGCTTTATTAGGTTTGGTGTATTTTATCCATGCATGATTGATGTTGTGAAGGTGTTGTGAAAGTGGAATGTTATAAGATAAGTTGTTTGATATATGGTTTTGAGTGAATATCTGTGTGTTTGTTAAAATGCATGAACTAATAGGATAATTAGTAGTGGTGTTGTAATTCACATGTTTGGGTTATCGGTTGAATACTTTATTTTCTAACTAATGGTTGGGAAGGATCAAGTTATTTTTAATGTACATCATGTTGGCCATATGTGTTTCCATTGATGTCAACATAGTATACATTGATGTCAACATAACAGATGTAAATGTACAAACCAACTTGGAGTCAGGATGGTTACGATAGATCAGTCTGGGAGAAAGGAAAAATGGTCTAAGTATGGATCATTTTTGGGCTTAAACATGATGCGAAGGGAAACAACCCTATCCTTGTATGATTTTTGAATATATACTTACATATCTCATCAGTTGGGAGTATCACACTCAAGGGTAAGAAGTAGAAAAGTGTCTAAGGCATTATCAGTGCAAAACCTAAGGCAGAATCAAATTGAACTAGTCTGCACTTCTCTGCATAGAAATATTTGGCCATGCAGTTCTAATGATATCTTCTTCAACATGATATACCCAAGGTTTTAGCCTCTCACTTACTCAGCATGAAAATATACAAGGGTTAGTACATCATCCATTACCCAGATAGAGCATAGCAGTAGTAGGGAGACAATGGAATGCTTTGCATTCCTCTGGAAGAGATATGTTTGTCATTTGGCTCTAAGGAATGACTAAGACAAGTATGTTATATGCTATGTTGAAGTTTCAAGTGTTTTAGTGGTCTACAAAGACATTAATCAAGAGATAGAGGTATCACACTGTATTTCAGAGCCTACATATACAAGTTAAGTTCTTTACAAGGTGAGACATATATAGATCTATCATCAGAGATTATGTAGAGGTTCTACATGGTTTAGAATACATCAAGTATGAACCATATGCAGACATTCTTTATTCTTCAGTACTGCATAAATCATTCTTGTCTGCAACCAGAATTTAAGTATAAATGTCTTCCGAAACTGCAAGTATTTAAGCTAATTTTGAATTTATCTAGAAAATCCATTAAAATATGTGTGGATCTGATGAGTTGCATACATTCACATCTTTGATCATTTCCAAAAGGTTTTAGGCCCTATACTTTATTGGAACTTCACATTTTGGGTTATGAAGGATTACATAAGGTCTGAAAGACTCTACTCTCTACGGATTGATATATTTCCTTTCTTTTGGATGCATAGGTTGATATGATACCTCTCTGGTAGGGTGTATGGATGTTTTTGAGTTGGTGTATGATTGAATCCTTGGTCCACATTGAGTTTTTGGTTTCTCCCTGATAGTTGAAAGATAAACATTTAACAATATCAAGCAGTATGAGCTAACTGGTAAAGTACCTATTGTAAGTGGAGGCCCCTAACTAGATCCTCCAAGTCTTAAAGGTATGGAATGATGTGTCCTAATGTTTTTCACAAGGATTTGAGTTTCACAACAAACTTTTCTATCATTTTACATGTGTTATGGCCGACTCATGATAAGATACACATTACACTCTATATTACACTTATTGCCGACCTAATCAATGTTTAAAGATCTTGCAAAGGATATATATAGAAGATATAACTCATTTGAAATTTAATTAAGGTGAATGTGAATATACCAGTGTAGAAGAAGATATGAAATGCGTAGAACTAGTTTGAAAGTAGATATTGAGCAAGAATAGCAGACTACACCATCAGCATATAACAAATGTGTCATTCATAGTAGTCCTTATATACATCATCATTATAATAGCAGTGAGCTAAGTAATCATGGAGAAGTAGCTTCCTTGGGTTATAACCCTAAATCAAATTTGTAAATCAGGGAGTAGTAGCTTCCTTGAGTTGAAGCCCTAAAACAAAGTTGTAATACTCTTTGCAATGAGCATAATATATTGTAAGCTAATTCTCACCGTGGTTTTTCCCTATTATAGGGGTTTCCACATAAAATATCTGGTGTCATGTGTTGATTCTTTTATTGTATGTTTTCTTTAATGTTTTCAAAGTTATTCAGTTTTATTAGAAAATGTTTGAGTAAAGTTTTTAAGTGTGTTGATTCACCCCCCTCTCAGCACTCCATTATGTTCAACAATTGGTATCAGAGCCAAGCACCTCTGAGAAGCTTTATTGCTGAGGTAGATCCTCCACTTAAACACAAGGAATTTGAAGTGTTGGACAATGATATATTTCCACCTAAACCTGATCTTGAAGCAATGGATTTTGAAGGTTGGGACCTTGAATCAAATGAAAATAAAATAGACTTTGAAGAAGAACTCAAGACAGCTGTCAATGATCTAGAGGAATCAAAAGAGCTAAACATGGAATATGAAGATATGCTTGAAATGACAAAAGAAACAATTGACAAATTGAAGGCAAAGGCCAAAGAATCAAAAGAAGAAATAGGCGAACTAAAAACTATGATGGAAGGAGATAAAGGAAGTGACAAGCTCAAGGAAGCTAAAGACATGATCTCAAAGTTAAAGGTCATGGTTGAAGAAGAAAAAAGGATTGAATATTGCTTAAATATCAAGCTCAATGAGGAATGAACTAAATGTTCAAAACTTGAAGAGGAAGTTGTCACTCTAAGGAAAGAACTAGAAAAGGAAAAAGAACAGATTTACAACGGACTAAAACTAAAAGGAGGAACTGATATTCTTGATGAAATAATAAGTTCTCAAAAGCCAGCAAAAGAAAAAATAGGTCTTGGTTTTGATAAGGGAAAGAGTCCTATGATCAATGCTTCTACAAACATATGATAACTTTCATATAACAAGAAAGTCTGGATCTATGAGAGAAGAAACCTACACTAAAGATACTAAGAGAAAAACTTATAGAGATTCAAAAGAACATCAATTCACTCCAGTTCAAAGATAAAGGAAGAATGTGAAGAAACATTTCAAGTACCCTCAACCTACAAGGTAATCAGCTCAAAATAGGTACTCTCAAAGCTTCAATGGCAATTGTTTTATTTGTAATAAGTTTGGTCACAAAGCCGTGGACTGTAGAAGCAAGATTAATAAAAACAATTAAGATGTTACACTTGCAATATAAAGTTTATCATAAAGTTGTTGAGTGTAGAAGTAGGATAAACCAGAGCTCTATTAGATGTTATATATGCAACAAGTTGGGACATAGGGCAAATGAGTGCCGAAGTAGAATGTCAAGGTATAGCAGGGATAATGCCCAATCCTTTTATGGTTAATGTTATACTTGTAATAAGTTTAGCCACAAAGTAGCTAACTGTAGATCAAGGGAAAAAAGGAGTGGAAATTCTTAGAAAACAAAGTGCACCTATCATGAGTGCAATCAAACAAGGAATTTTGGAAAGACTATGAAACCCATTGATGTTGCTCAGCAAAGAGTGGAAATGAACAAAGTATGGAAGAAGAAGGAAGTTAGTGACATTTCTAGACCTCTTCCTAATATAGGTGGGTCCTCTAGTAATTAAAAGGAAAAACACTGGGTCAAGGGAAGCTTCAATAATAAAATTCTCAAACCCCTGAACATGGAAGATGCTAAATTTTTAGTATATGGATTAGTACTAGCATGAGAATGATAGGATCAAGGAATTGTAGGAAAATGATAAAATTATGAAGAAAATTCTCTAAATGCAGTAGAATGCAGAAGAATCTAGGGTTTATAGTGTCAAGAACTTCTATTAAGAGGTTTCATGGGCTCAGGGAGAGTTATTTCTGAAAATTCACCATCCTCTCTTCATAATGATGCAAGCATCCAACTTGTAGATGATCTTAAAAATAATTCTAGATCTTAAAAAAAATTCCAAAGCATTTGAATGATTTGTGGAGTATTGTTGAAGGTTTACATGGTTCTAAATATGAAAGAAAGGCAAATTAGGTTAAAATAGGAACTGTAATTAATGCAGAGGAAAATTGTTGGTGGAATGTTTATATAGGTAATTCTTGATCACTTTGGGTCAAACTTGGGCAAAGACAAAAGTTCTAAAGAGTAAAAGGAGATATGAAAGCACTCAGTAAGTTGATCGAGCAATACTTATCACCACACTTCCAGGTATTTTTCATCTCTCTGGTCAAACCCTAGTTTTAAACATATTGTAATGGCAATGCTAATGGTAATAGATATAGTTGAAAGGCCAAGGCCTACATTCAAGAAGCATCCATTTAAATCCACCATAACTAATGAAGCCAGGGTATTCTCATGAGTTCCTGTAAATGTATTACATATGGAAGATGTATGGATCTATATTCACTCTCCAATTGATGAGTTTAACCATCTTAAACTCAATCAGTTCACGAATGAGCATTTGCTGGGAGATGATTTCTAGTTAAAGCCTGAATTTGCAAACATTGGCAGCAAAAACCTAGACATCTGGAAGGGTTTTCTAAACTTTCAGTATGAAGATGCTTGGGTAAGAATTGCCCTAAGCCAAATTCACGAGGACATCTTCTACTTAGATCGGCCTCACATTATCACCAAGGATGACATAAAGGCAGTGACATGGTTATGCTCATCTAGTCCTATACTTATTGAAATCTATAAAGAAAGAAGAAGTAATGAGGCTCACTAGATCTAAATTTGTTAAAAGGAACTCTAATAGTAGATGATATTGTTGGCAAGAGACATTACTATGCATGATAAGTGTTGTCACTGATGGCAACTAAGTCTCTCTTACACATCCGCACTACAAAATTTGTTCATACCAGAAGTAAAAGTGGAGATTTGTCTAAGTTCAAGTAGTCAGAAATAGAGCATGTGACAGGGTCTAGTATCTTGGTCCAGATCTCTCCGATGGTAAATCACAGTGTGCTACAGATCTGAGGGAGTAATAAGGATTGTCAGGACTATCTAAATCCATAAATTTAGCCTCCGATGATGAAGGATTCAAAAGTTATAAGCATCTGAGTATCAGGTTCCAGTTAGTTAGTATAGTTAGAGGAAGAACAAGCTGACCTAGCATTTGATCTTGGTTCGGATGAAGAAAATCTATTAGTTAAGCAATTTGTGATAATCACTGGTATTGGCCAACATTATTGATGATGTAAGAACAAAAGTTTTTGGTCTACGTTGTTGTTTGTGCAAGGATTTAGCTGACATAACGGAGTTCCTAGTAAATGTTCTAAGTTTTCTTGAAGTCGACTACAATTGATTGAATTTCTTAATGCTGATATATATAGCCAATGGATTCAAGTGTTTTTGTGTGTGAATGTGTGTGGTGTGATGGAGTGAGTGTGAAAAAGATAGAAAGAAGTGCGAAGATAAATATCTAAGCTCTGATTATGGCCTAAGAGTGAAACAAGGTAGAATTGGGATGAATTGTGTAAGATCAGTATTCTATGCTTAACTAGAACTGAATTTCTACATTGGTAGATGCTATTCATCAGTTCAAACATTCTGTAATCTTCTTGTAATCATCTCTATAGGCAGTGAGCCTCTTGGAGCACTAAGCTCTAGGTAGTGTGCCTTAAAGGCATGTGCCTTCCCCATTTGTAATACTTTTAACAGAGTATAATTTTTTGTGGGTTAACCCCCACCATGGTTTTTCCCTTAACCAGGTTTCCACGCAAAAATCCTTGTGTTATGTGTGTTGATTATATTTCTTCTCTTGTGTTATGCTTTCATGATTATGTTGTTAATTTGTTAATAAGTGATTAAGAAGATAAATTTCTATAAGTGTTAAAGTTTTGTGACAACTGATTCACCCCCCCTCTTAGTTGTGTGCCTTAATTTCAACAATTGGTATCAGAGAAAGGTTCCTTGGAAGAAGCCTAAAAACTTGAGGAAGATATGGGAAGGAGTTTCAATAGGTTCACTTAGAGAACAACTTCAATTGGCTTTAAAAGATCTTGATCAGTCCAAAGCAGAAGTAAATGAACTAAAAGCAAACCTTAAAGATGCTGATGATTGCATTGAGATGTTAAAAGAAAAACTAAAAGAATGTATGGAAAAGGGGAAGGAGCTACTTCAATAGCTAGCTAATTCTACTGAAGAAAATGGCATGAATGAGGCTTTTGAAGAAAAGACAAAAGAATGTGAGAAGCTAACAAAAGAAGTTTTTGTTCTAAAACATGAGATGGAATATGGGGTGATGAGGCTAACGAAAGAAATTGAGGAAAGGAAAAAAATTGAAGAAAACCTAAATCAAACTCTAAAGGAAAGAAGAGAAGAATGCTGCAGAATGGATAGAACAATTGGTCACCTAAAATCTGATCTACAAGAATGCAGATATAATGAGGAGGAACTTGAAAGGCAAATTGTCATTCTCAGACATGAACTAGAAGTTGTTGGAAACAAAGTAAATAACTAAGAGGGGGGGTGAATCAGTTATCTCAAATATCTTAACTTTCTTTTCACCTTTAACAATTAGTGTAGCATCAAAACATATAAGCATACATAATTATGAGAGAAGAAATAAAATCAACACACATAACACAAGGATTTTTATGTGGAAACCCTGTTAAGGGGAAAACTACAGGGTGACTAACCCAAGATTGTATTCTCTATTAAAAGAATAAGAAGTACAAAATGGCACTTGCCAATTAGGGCTCACTGCCCAAGCACACTGCTCACAAGAGGCACACTGCCTACAAGAGACTCACTGTCTACAAAGTTTATAGAAGGTAACTAGGTGTTTGAACTGATGAGAGGCATCCACAAATGCTGAAGTTCAGTTCCAGTTAGGCTCAATATACTAATCTAATGCACTTCATTCTTCCTTTGCTCTAGTGTTGCTGCTCTGTCACATACCAGACTTGTATTGTTGTTTCCACACTTATCTCTACCTTTCTTCACATAATATATGTCATCACCCTCCCTTCATACTAAAATCCATTTGGTATATATATCCGCACCAAGGATTTCAACAACTTTCTAGTCGGCAACCGGAATACTCAAGATATTTACAAAATATTGATCTGTTGGCTGAATCCATGCTTGATATGTGATGCATATCAAAATCATAGACATTGAAGTCACCAATCATGTTGACCAATATTGTATGATCCCTCAAATAGCTTGATCACCATCAATTTCTCATCTGAATTGAAGTCTGATACTCTGCCGGTCAGTTCTTCCTTAGTTTGCTGTGCCTGTCAGGAACCCAACACTCAGATGCTCATATCTTTTCCATGTTTTCTCACTGGAGGCTCAAACTCTAGAATATAGTAGTCATGATACTCCTCTTGACTTGTCCAAGTCTGAAACTTGCTGAGTTACACCATCTGAGAGATCCGGACCTGCTTGTCGGACCTTGGTGCATGCTCTATTCTCGCTCATCAGACCAAAACAATCTTCAATCTATCTTCCGGTATCAACATACTATGTGTTACGGATGTGTAGGATAGACTTTTTTGCAATCAATGACAACAATCATGAAGCCACACAATGTCTCTTGCCAGCAATCTCCCACTTTGGCATTGATGGCAACACTTAGTGAAAAATGACTAAGTGTCATAGCAAACTCCCCCTTGGCTGATGCTCTGACTTATGTATTGTTTTACTAAAGCTCCCCCTTAGTTGGATTCCACATTTTTCACTACTCCTCACTTCCCCTTTGACATCAATGGCAAAGGGTGGAATTTGCACACCAAAATTTGCAAAAATCAACCTATACATAGCCGCACAAGTATATATACATGTTATACTTACATATACTTAAGTATATCTACAAAAGTGGTCTTCAATTATACAAATTCTGTTGCCCAACTTTGCTTCATCCTGTCCAAAATTGAGATGTGATCACTCAACAAAAATGCATAAGCTTCTACCCTTCTTAAGTCTGTTGGATCACTGGTCCGGGCTATGATTTGAGCATCTGATAAGGCCTCATGCATTGCCTCTAACTTAGGGATGATTATCCCTTTGAGTTCACTCATCTTGCTTATTATCTTCTTCTTCTCCTTGTCTAGCCTCTTTATTTCATTTATAATGGTAATAGCCTGGCATTCTTGATTCATTATGGATGTAGTGAGGGGATCAAAATTTTGAGATAAACTTGACAGTTTACCTTCTTGTTCTTTCACCTTCTTTTCAATATCCTCTGTCACTTTAGACCAGGATAGACAAAATTTGTACAAGTCCCCACCATCTTTAAGAGCATTTTCTAGTCTCTTTATCCTAATATCTAGGGTCCTCCTATCATTAGCTATGAGTCCCTGTACTTCAGTGAATCTCTTTCCCAAAAACTCTTTCCAGACTTTCTCTTCTGCTGAATTCTCTAAAGAATCAAAATGGGTGCTAATAGAGTTAACCAAAGATTTCAAATTATTAGATGGAGAGGCCAAAGGATCCTTTTGGAAGGATGGCATGATCTTCTCTAGCATCCCGGCTGCAATCTCTATCAGCTCACAGTCTTCCATGTGAGATTTTAGAAGCTTTTCTTTTGCTTTAGCTTGGGCAAAAGATGCTATTTTCATTGTCTGGACTAGAGAGAGGGAATCAAAATTTAGTGGTCCTTGGAATAGTTTCGGTTCATCTATCTCCATAATCTCTTTGGTTAAGAAATTCTTCACTGCCTTTGTAGTGTCTCTTCCCAGAGACTAAGTCTTCTTTTCCTTTGGAATCTCAGAGCTGTCATCAGAGATTTTCTCTATTTGTTCTTCTTCTCTTCCCTTTACCTCCTCTTCTTGACTCACTTTTTCTTCTTTTCTTCATCCTCCTTCAGTTCCTAAGTCTGGAATATTTGCAATGGGATCCAGATCAAAGGAATCCAAGTCTTTAGACTTATCCTCATCTTTCTCTTTTGACCCTTCTACATTTTTCTCAGTAGATTCTTCTTTTGATGCATTTAATCCTTCGAAATCCATGGTAGAAGGTTCTTCATCTATTACCTCTATGATAGGAAGATTGAATCTTTTGAAGGCCTTCTGGAGGATGTCTTTTGTTTCTCTTGCTACCTGATCAGTCTCTCCAAGCATTAGTTTGTTCATTCTTGCTTTGCTTCAGAATTCATCCTTAAAGTCCTTGAAGATCATGTTCATTTGCTTTGGAGTAATGGAAGGATAAAGCTGAATAGCAATCTATTGTTAGATCTCTAAGTCCTTTTCCTTGGCATTCTCTTTTCTAAGTTCAAGTACCTTCTCTAGACTTTTGGGAATTAGAGAAATGATTTCAATGAATGCTTTATTATAAATATTCAGGTACCTGACTATAGCATCTTCCAAGATCCTCTTGTCAATATCACTATGTTCATCATAAAATTCTGTGACTGGTTGCAGGTTCACATCCACTTGACTACCTTGATGATATCATCAATAGAAAGAGTGGGCTTTTCAACAAATTCTTCTGCCTTTTCTTCTTTGTTTTTACCAGCAGCGGGTTCCCCAGATGTTTTCTTCTTCTTCATTTTCTTAACTTCCTCATCAGACTTCGTTTCTTCATCATCCTTTTGGCTTATGTAAGACCTTGTGGCTTTTGATTTCATTCTCCCTTTATAGATGTCTTGGCTTCCGGTTTTGAGGCTCTTGAGCTCTTAGAGGATCTAGTCTGGGAGGAGGCTTGCACTGAAACACTTTCTTTTTCTACTTCTTGTTTCTCTTTCTCAACTCTTTCTATTTTCTCTCTATTTGCATCAACTCCCTCTTTTGATATACCATATCTTTTGGCAATTTCCTCTACTTCCCTTCTAACTTTCCTTTTTATCTCCGGTTGTCTCAATTCAACATGAATCTTTACACTTAATTCTTCAAAGTTTCCAAACCTTTCTGTCTCAGGGTCCTTAGGCTGACTCAGCAAGTGTTGGATATGCAACTCCAAGATTTTCTCATCAACCTCATATCCCATTGGTATAATCCAAACTGTTCTGGGCTCAACTACCTCCTTTAGGCATTGATCAGTGTCTACCATAAAACACATTGTATCCTTGTATTTTTCAACTATGGATTGAGGAATTCTTTCTCTAGCCTACATCATACTTTGGAAGTTCTTAAAGTATCCCCAGAGAGCTGTGCTTTGAGCCTTGGCATGCCCAAGCCCATACATATAGTCTTTGATTTGTATGGTAACTGGTCTATCATTTTGCCATACCCAACCACTTGATCCAGGTAGCTCATTCATATAGTAAAAGAACAGACATAGTATCAAACAACCATACTTGAATGAGTTCTTCTTATCCTTCTTGATCTTTTGCAAGTTTTCTAAAAATTGGTTTAGAAGAAAATCACATAGATCATAATCAACATTTTCTCTTAACATCTGATATGCTATATATATTGCAGTTCTGGACACAGAATTCTCCTTGCTGGAATGATAGATCCTATATCCAACTATCATTGAAGCAAACTTGACATTCAGATTTGTGATGTCATCAATTGTCATTGTTCTTTTGTCAAACTTAGATCTGATAGCTTCACTTAGTGTCTGGTTCTTAACAGATTTGAGTGCAGGTAATCCACCAGAAGAGTGTAGTCTAGTTACTGCCCTAATAGCATCTTTTGTTATTTTGAAGGGCTTCATTAACCACATGAAATTGTCATGTATTCTACTAAGAACATATTGGACCCATTCATCTTCTATAAAACAAGGAAAGTGGATGCAATGTCTAAAGTGCTTATCCTGGAGGTCCTTGTATTGAGGTTTAAGTTCAAAAATTTCATCTATTAATTATTTATGGTAGATTTCCATCAGCTTGGATTCTCCAAATTCCTCAATATTGGCATGGATGTAAACCCTAACATCTTCTATGTGTATAACCCCATGCAAAATGCTAGAAAAAGTGCCTAATGGATCAAATTCTAGGGATTTATAGGGGTGTTTCTTGAATTTTGGGCACGGCCTATCAGAGATCTTAACAACCATTGGACTAGCCATTTTGCACAAGATTTAGAGAGAGAGATATCCAAAATGGAAGTACCTTTTTAAGCTTCAGGGTTCGGGAAAAAGAGGCGGAACAAATCACTGGTTGAATTGGATTCTGCGGTTGATCTTTGAGAAAGTTGTAAAAACTTGATGCAGAGCTCCTCTTTTCTTCTTATCGAAATGCAAATGTGCAAATGATGAGTAAAAGAACCCTTTTATCTCTGCACAAACCCTAATTTCCTTTTGCAATAAATGTACAACTTAAGTCATCCAATTGCCTTGTTCTGAGTGAGATCTTTCCGAATAACTGAGATGCACTTAGAATCATTTTAGTGATAATTGACAATGTATCTTCTTTCCTCCAATCATGCCATGAATCCACAGATCAATATATCTCAATTTTGAATCATACTAGATCTGTTTATGAAAATCCTACTTTTACCGGATGGTTGTCAGACTGGATCAAACCTAGATGATTAAACTCTTGCAAGACTCCATGCAGATCATTCATATTTTCACCGAGGGTTGTATGGATAATTTTCTGAGAACCCTTTAATCCGCAACATTTCATTTGCCAAATTTAAGCATCAATTAATTGGCTGGGGGATTTTATTTTCTTTTGTGACTCCCCCTGAGCCAGAGTTCATCTGTTTAGTTTCTGGAAGGAATATTAGCACCAGATTCTAGTGCGGATCCATCACCAGCATTTTATGTACTCTTCTATACCCAAATCTTGCTCATCTCCCTTTGAACTTCATTCGCATTCACTTTGCCTTTTCCTTTATCTTGATTTTGATTATGATGCACCAGACCCTTTTTATCCTGATTCTTACTTCTGTAGAATTTGGCAATATGACTGGATCTATTGCAATTGTAGCAAACAACATTTCTTTGTATATTTGACTGATATCCTCTTGATCTGCATTGATTAGCCATATGTCCCATTCTATTGTATGCAAAACATCTACCATTGAATGAATTGTTTATTTGCATATTTCTGCATTCATGAGATTTGTGACCATACCTTTTACAGTTGAAACACTGTCCAGAGAAGGATGGATTAGTCTGATTCATTCATCTTCTACACTAAGTTGCTTTATGACCGAAGTTGTTGCAATTATAGCAGTATCCATTGAAGGATGGATATCTTTAAGCATTTGGTTGCCTTATCGGAGGTCTTCTCAGCCTATTTCTTTGATTTCCTGATCCAAATTCTTCTGACTAGATCTAGAGCTTTCACCTTTCTCATATCCCAAGCCATGCTTGTCATCTACCCTCTTTTGGCTTTCAAGAACTTCAAGTTGAGTTGAGCTTATCTTGAATTTCTCTTTGTATTCATTTGCTATTTGAAGATCTCGTCTAAGAGTGTCTATCTAATTCTAAAGTTGTTCTTCATTATCTCTAGATTCTTCAAGATCAGATTCAAGATGCCTAATTATTCTATCAATTTTGTGGTAGTCCTATGTCTTCTCCTTGAGAGATTGTTTTAGATTATCTTCAATTTCTTGGGTGAATCTCATAACCCCTGATTCCATCTCATGTCTTACCATAATGACCTCTTTTGATAGCTTCTCACATAGCTTGTTTTTTTCATTCAGATCTTCATTAGTATCATTGGCTTCACTTTGACTTGGTAATTTTTGAAGTAGTTCCTTTCTCTTTTTCATAGAGATGCTAAATTTTTATTTTAGCTCATTTATGAAATCATCAGCTTGTTTGAGTCTTTCTCTCAAGTTATTGACTTCAGAGTGAGATTGCTCAAGATCATCTAGGGTAGACTGAAATTGTTCCTTCATACCATACATATCCATTGAGATTTCTAGATCTTCCTCAAGCTATTAGGCTTTGTTTAGAGGAACTTATCTCTAATACCAATTGTTGGAAACAAGGTAGATAACTGAGAGGGGGGATGAATCAGTTATCTCAAATATCTTAACTTTCTTTTCACCTTTAACAATTAGTGTAGCATCAAAACATATAAGCATACATAATTATGAGAACATAAATAAAATCAACACACATAACACAAGGATTTTTATGTGGAAACCCCGTTAAGGAAAAATCCATGGGGTGACTAACCCAAGATTGTATTCTCTATTAAAAGAATAAGAAGTACAAAATGGAACTTGCTAATTAGGGCTCACTTCCCGAGCACACTGCTCACAAGAGGCACACTGCCTACAAGAGACTCACTGTCTACAAAGTTTATAGAAGGTAACCAGGTGTTTGAACTGATGAGAGGCATCCACAAATGCTGAAGTTTAGTTTTAGTTAGGCTCAATATACTGATCTAATGCACTTCATTCTTCCTCTGCTCTAGTACTGTTGCTCTGTCACATACTAGACTTGTATTGCTATTTCCACACTTATCTCTACCTTTCTTCACACACAATATGTCATCACCCTCCCTTCATACCAAAATCCATCTGGTATATATATCCACACCAAGGATTTCAACAACTTTCTAGTTGGCAACTGGAATACTCAAGATATTTACAAAATACTAATTTGTCGGCTAAATCCATGCTTGATATATGATGCATATCAAAATCATAGACATTGAAGTCACCAATCATGTCGGCCAATATTGTATGATCCCTCAAATAGCTTGATCACCATGAATTTCTCATCTGGATTGAAGTCTGATACTCTGCCGGTCAGTTCTTCCTTAGTTTGCTCTCCCTGTCAGGAACCCAACACTCAGATGCTCATATATTTTCCATGTTTTCTCACCGGAGGCTCAAACTCTGGAATATAGTAGTCATGATACTCCTCTTGACTTGTCCAAATTCATAAATTGCTGAGTTACACCATCTGAGAGATCCAAACCTAATTGTCAGACCTTTCTACATGCTCTATTCTTGCTCACCAGACCAAAACAATCTTCAATCTGTCTTCCGGTATAGACATACTATGTATTGTAGATGTGTAGGATAGACTTTGTTGCCATCAATGACAACAATCATGAAGCCACACAGTGTCTCTTGCCAATAGAAGTTGTAAATGAATACAAGGAGAATTTCAAGATAAGCTTAACTAAACTTGAAGTGTTGCTTGAGAGTCAGAAGAAGGCTGATGATAAGCATGGTCTTGGGTATGAGAAAGGTGAAAGCTCCAGATCTGGATAAAGAAATTCTCAATCAAGGAATGGGAGAAACAAACCTAGACAACCTCCGATAAGACAGCCTAATGCTCAAAGGTATTCATCTTTCAATGGAAATTGTTTCAATTGCAATAAATTTGGTCATAGAGCTACTCAGTACAGAAGCAGAATAAATCGAAGTGGTCCATCCTTCTCCAATCAATGGTTCAAGTGTAAGAGGTATGGTCATAGATCCAATGAATGCAGAAGTATAATAATGAATAATTCTAACAATATAAGAAATAGCAACTCTTTCAATGGCAAATGCTTTGCATGCAATAGATTTGGACACATGGTTAATCAGTGTAGATCAAGAGGAAATCAATCAAATGGGAAAAGAAATGTTGTATGCTTCAATTGTAATCGATCCAGTCATATTGCAAGATTTTGTAGAAGTAGGAATAATGAAAGAAGAGGTCCAGTAAACAAAAAACTGGATGACCAGAGTCAAGACAAAGGTAAGGGCAAAATTGATGTAAATGAGATCTAGAAAGAAATGAATAAAATGTGGGTGAAGAAAGATGCAAACAATGAAGGTGATGGATCCACATCAGAATTCGATGCTGATAATTCCTCTGGGAATTAAATCAGGAGCTCTGGCTCAGGGGGAGCTACATTGAAAATTGAATTCCCCCAGCCAGTCGGTAGGTGCTTGAATCTGGCATGATGAGAGAAGATAATTTGGGCTATTGTAGATCTTTTGAAAGGATTTTTGGAAGAAAAGAAGTGGATATGGCAATTTGTGGAGTGATTCATGACAAACTACATCAAGAAATAGAGTAACTAGATGAAGTTAGGGCAACACATTTATTACAATGGAGAATTAGGTTTTGTGGAGCATAAAAGGTCATCCTTTCATCATTTGGATCACTTTGCATTCAAAGAGAGCAAGAAGAAGAGCACCTAAGCTAAGATTTCAAGGATTTGAAGTGCGACCAATGAATTTATCAGCTAACCCTAATTCCATGAAAAAGGTATTTTTCTACAAAGCTTTGAACTTGTAATCTTTTGCAATGGCTTCACCTTTGGTTATTGATATCACTGAAAGGCCCTGACCAAAATTCAAGAAGCATCCACACAAATCAGTAGAAGTTAACCCGTTAGGTGCATTTTCAAGTGTTCTGTATGGTGTATTGCATGTTGAAGATATTAGGGTCTATATTCATGTGAGCATAGATGAATTTGGGGACTCAAGGTTTGTATATTTGTTCAAGAGTCATCTAAGGGATGAAATTCACGGTCTTAAACCTGATATAAGGCACTGCACGATAAAAAATTTATTCAGATTATAGGGTTTCCATCCTTCGATGAAGATGAATGGGTCCAGTATGTGTTGAGCCGAATGCATGATGAGTTTATATGGATAATGAAACCTTTCAAGATCACCAAGGATGCCATCAAGGCTGTGACAGGATTAAACTCATCCGGTGGACTACCAATGTTGAAAGCAATAAAGAATCAAACATTAACTGATGCTACCGGTTCAAGGTTTGACAAAAGGGCAATGACTATAAATGACATCACTGATCTGAATGTCAAATTTGCTTCAATGGTGATTGGATACAAGATTTATCATTCCAGCAGGGAAAATTCTATATCCAGTATAGCTATCTATGCATCCTATCAGATGTTGAGAGAGAATGTTGATTATGACTTGTGTGAGATATTGCAGAACCAGGTGATGGAAATTTGAATAAGGTAAAGAAGGATAAGAAGAACACCTTCAAATATGGTACACTGATTCTATGTTTGTTCTTCTATTTCATGAATGAGTTGCCTGGTAAGAAAAGCATGTGTTGGACAAATGACAAACCTATTGCTATACATATAAGAGAGCACTTGAATAGCATTGGTGACTCTAAAGCACAAAAAACTACAATCTGGGGTTACTTCAAGAATTTTTAGAGTATGATGCATTCTAGGGAAAGAATTCCTAAATCAGTTGTTGAGAAATACAAGAATGAGATCTGTTTCATGGTGGATACTGATCAGTGCTTAATGAAAGAAATAGAACCCATAATTGTTTGGATCGTGCCCATGGGGTATGAGGTAGATGAGAAAATTTTGGATATGTATGCTCAACATCTTTTGAGCAAACCCAAGGATGATTCTGTGGAGAGATTTGGGACATATAAGGAGCTCAGTTTGAAACTACATGTTGAGCTCATAAACCCTGATTTCAAGAGGAAAGTTCAAAAGAAAGTAGAAATGTATGATGAAAGCATTGGCATAACTAAGGAAGTTATGAAGTAGAATAGAGAAAGAATAGAAAAAGATAAGAAGGAGATGCAGGATAAGAAATAAGGAAGTGCTCTAGAAGTCTCCACCAGCCTAGAAAAATAAGAAGCTCTACTGCTGCCTCCATTCACACAAAACCTGTCAGAATAGAGAAACTGGAAGACAAACCATCCGATAAATATGGTTAAAGAATGAAGACTAAAGCATCTAGAACATATGAGAGCATTAAAGATGATGAGGAAATCGAATCAGATGAAGCAGTAAAGGAAATAAAGACAAAGAAAGTAGAAGCTTCAAAGACTACAAAAGATAAGCCATCTGGAAGTAAAAGACAAAAGACTGAAACCTAAACTAGAAAATCCACTTTGTCCGTAGAAGAAATTATGAATACTGTGACAATTCATGGGAATCTGAAACCCATAATAAAATACTATGACACTTTTGATGATGTAAACAAGAGAATTTTGGAGGATGCCACTGTAAAATACTTGAATACATTCAATAGAGCTCTTGTGGAAATTTTATCTAAAATTCCTAAGAGTTTGAGTAACATTTTGGAAATGAGGAAAGAGGCTGCTAAAGCTAAATATTTGGAGCCAAGGGAACATGTGTTATCTAGTTTGTGTCCGGTGATCTCCAACAAAGAAGCAGATAAATTTTTTAAAGAGGTCAAGAACGATTTCAGAACCAAAAAAAGGATGAATAAGCTGATGATTGGAGATATTGATAAAGTTGTTAAAGAAACAAAATAGATTCTGAAGAAAGCACTAGACAAGAAAAAGTTCTATGTGGTTACAGAAGAACTGGTTGATATTGAGGATGCATCAATTCTGAATGATGAAGAGCAGTAGAGAGATGAGCAGCAAATTGAGATAGATGACTCCTATGTTCCAGAAGAGGAAGCAATAAACAAAGAAGATGAAAAGATGACAGATAAAACTGATGATGCAAGAGGTATTCTAACTCCTCTAGATCAATTTGATAAAGAAGATACTGAGATGAATGTTGAAACAGATGCTCAAACTAAAGATGATTCATTGACGAATAAAGAGCATGGAATAGAAGAAGCTAAGGACCAAGAATCAAAAAAGGCCAAAGACAAAAATGAAAAGGAAGAAGAGATGGCAAAGGTTGAGGAAGAGCCCAAGCAAGACAATCTGGTTGATAGTACCAGTAAGGATCAAATAGATACATTAGTATCTTGGGCAAGGGACACTACAGAAGTAGTGAAAGAAATTTTGGAAAATGATAAACTAGTTGCAAAAGAGTTGAAAGGTCTAATCAATTTGGACAGTCTTTCACCAATTCAAAAGAAAAAGTGGGCCTCTCTTGCACAAGCTAAGGCCAAAAAAGATATTTTTAAGTCTCACATAGAAGACAGTGAGCTACTCGGTCTGGAATCAGGAATCTTGGAGAAGATCATGCCCACCTTTAAGAAGGATTCTTTAGCATCTCCCTCCAGCCAATTGAAAAGTCTAATAAACTCGGTAAGTTCTCATTTTGAATCTCTAGAGAAGTCTACAGAGGTCAAGGTTCAAAATGAATTTAATGATAAAAGATTTGATTCTCTAAAAGGGATGATTGGAGTAGATAGAATTGTACTGGATACTAGTATAAAGAGTATACAAAATGCTCTTATAGAAGGAAGAAATGTATATAAATTTTTCTTATCTTGTCCTAAAGTTATAGAGGATATTGAAGATAAAATAAAGTAGTCTAATAAAAAACTATCAAGTGTATCCAAATCTTTTGATCTTGTGATAGTATTTGTGGCAAGAAAGGAGTGTCAGGCAATCAACTTGATTGAAGAAATAAAGAAATTGAAAAAAGAGAAGGAGAGCATTGAGGCAAGGATGATTGAGCTCTAGGGACTAATTTCTACCAAATTAGAAGCAATGTTCAATGCTTTGACTGAAGCCCAAGCTACTGCTAAGTCAAGTGATCCTACTAATTTGCAGAAAGTAGAGTCTCAAGCATTAGATTATTTAATGGTCACATCTTAGTTTTGAATAGCATAAAGAAGAGTTGGGACAATGAGTTGGCACTATTGAGGAATGTCTTTGGTGATGTGTTCAAACTTATGTAAATAAGTCATAGGGTTGTTTGTATATATGCCCATGTACATAAATTTTTTGGTGAATTTTGGTATGCAAATTTTGTCAAGTTTGATGCTCAATTATAGATATTGGAACTACTGGACCATAAGGCAATATTCACTCCTGGCTATAAAGTTGTATTGCATATACACTCCATTGTGGGGGAATGTGAGATTATGGAATTATTACATCCAAAAAGTCCAGCCTTTGCCATTAATGTCAAAGGGGGAGTGAAGAGCAGTGAAAAAGGAAGAATCTAGCAAAGAGGGAGGACTGGAGAATAGTGAAAAGTATAAGTGTACATAGTAAGGGGGAGTTGTTCCGACACTCAGTCATTTTTCACTAAGTGTTGCTATCAATGCCAAAGGGGGAGATTGTTGGCAAGAGACACTGTTGTGCATGACAAGTGTTGTCATTGATGGCAACTAAGTCTCTCTTACACATCCGCACTACATAATTTGTTCATACCGTAAGTCAACGTGGAGATTTGTCTAAGTCTAGGTAGTTAGAAATAGAGCATGTGACAAGGTCCAGTATCTTGGTCCGGATCTCTTCAGTGGTAAATTATAGTGTGTTGCAGATCTGAGGGAGTAATAAGGATTGTCAGGACTATCTAGATCTAGAAATTTAGCCTCCAGTGATGAAGGATTCAAAAGTTATAAGCATCTGAGTATCGGGTTCCAGTTAGTCAATATAGTTAGAGGAAGAATAGGCTGACCTAGCATTTGATTTTGGTCCAGATAAAGAAAAGTTGTTGGTTGAGCAATTTATGATAATCAGTGAGATTGGACGACATGATTGATGATTTGAGAACACAAGTTTTTGGTCTGCATTGTTGTTTGTGCATAGATTCTGCCGATAGAACAGAGTTCTTAATAAATGTTCTAAGTTTTCTTGAAGCTGACTACAGTTGATTGAATTTCTTGATGCGAGTATATATAGCTGATGGATTCAAGTGTTTTGGTGTGTGAATGTGTGTGGTGTGATGAATTAAGTGCAAAAAAGACAAAAAGAAGTGTGACGATAAATATCTAAGCTTAGATTATGGCCTAAGGGTGAAACAAGGCAAAATAAGGATGAAGTGTGTAAGATCAGTATTATGTGCTTAACCAAAACTAAATTTCTACATTGGTAGATGCTATTCATCAGTTCAAACATTCTGTAATCTTCTTGTAATCATCTCTGTAGGCAGTGAGCCTCTTGGAGCAGTAAGCTCTAGGCAGTGCGCCCTGAAGGCATGTGCCTTCCCCATTTGTAATACTTTTAGCAGAGTATAATTTCTTGTGGGTTAACTCCCACCGTGGTTTTTCCCTTAACCAAGTTTCCACCTAAAAATCCTAGTGTTATGTGTGTTGATTATATTTTTTCTCTTGTGTTATGCTTTCATGATTATATCATTAATTTTTTAATAAGTGATAAAGAAGATAAATTGTTGCAAGTGTTAAAGTTTTGTGACAACTGATTCACCCCCCCTCTTAGTTGTCTACCCTAATTTCAATAGATATTGATGACTTGGGTGTCCGGTATGCAACCATAGGCATTGCATACAAAATCTACTTTACAAATAGGGATAACTATGCCTCTGGAATAACAATCTACACAACATATCAGATGGTTAAGGAGGGAAAAGATTTTGATCTTTGTGAACTTCTTCAACAACAACTCATAGACAATTTGAAGAGGACAAAAGAACCAATTACAAATTCTGGTATGGTTCCCTAGTTATATGTCTCATGTTTTATTATTTGAATGAGTTGCCTTCAATGAAGGGAGAAGTGTGGAAATTAGATAAACTAGTTGCCCATCAAATCAAAGGTTATATGAGGAGTTTCTCTGACCATAAGCACTATAATACTTTATTTTATGGGTTCTTCAAAACCTTTTAGACTGACATGCAATCTAGAGAGAGCATGCCTAGCAAGGTTATGGAAAAATACAAAAAATGATATCATCTTTATGGTTGATAAAGACTATTGTTATATAGAGGCTGTGGAACCAAGAACTTTTTGGATCACAACCTTACCCTATGAGGTATGAGAATTTGATTTAATTGGATATGCTAACATACTTCTCAGCAAGCCAAAGGATCCCTCTATTGAGAGGTTTGGGACATATAATAAAATCATGTACAAAAATACTAAGAATAATGTGAAGGAAACAAAAGAAATAAAATCCAAAGTTGAGGAAAAGAAAACAAACATAGAGGAGATACTTAAGTCTTCTAAAGGATATTTAGGAAGGGCACAAACAACTCCCTCTACACATGTAAGAAGAACAAGAAGATCAACTGCAGCAACCTCCTCCAGACCTTCATTACCCACTAAAAGAACTGGTTCTAAAATCCCAGTACAAAATTATGAAAAGAAGAAGCCTAGGCAAAAGAGCAAGGCAAGAAGGGAGAAATAAGAGGAAGAAGTTAAATATGAAATAAAACTAGTGAATAATGAAGATGAGGAAGATGATGAAGAGGAAATAAAGAAAGCATCTTCAATAAAGAAAATAACAAGAAAGGAAGGTGAGACTCCAGAGGAAAAAGGCAAAGGAAAGGCCAAGAAAGTTAAGAAACTAGGTGATCATGTTCCTCTACAACTAGATGCAACCATAAATTCAATGACAGAATGTGCCCTGGAAAAAGTTGCAAAAATCTATTATGAAAGGCCTACAGATGATAAATCCATTCTTGAAGAAGCAGTGGTCCAATATATGGGAGTACATAATCTGGCTTTGATTAAAATCATACATCAACTTCCAAAAGGCCTAGCTGACACCTTAAATAAAAGGAGAGATGATGCACTAAATAAAGAAGTTGAGATAAAGAAGAGTACAGTTGAAAAGGCTTGTCCCACAATCTCTAAATAAGACAGAGTCAAAGTCTCCAAAATTCTGACAAAATAATTTAGGACTTAAAAGAGACTAAACACTCTAATGTCAAGGAATAAGGAGGAAATAGAGAAGTTGAAAGAGGAAGCTTTAAGGAAAACTATAGAGGTCCTCAAAGAGATGAAGATTGAGACAAGGATCATTGAAGAACAATCTAGTCAATCTAAGGAAAGTAAGGTTCAGGTAATTACATATGCCTAAGGAGATGGCTCCTCCTAGAGATGTTGGTACTTTAGCTCTTCCAGACACTCTTGTAGAACAAGACTCCTCTCCTCTAGAAAATGATAAGGCTCAAAACATTGAGAGTGAGGACAAAGCTAGTGTTGCACCTCCTCTAGAAAACACAGGAAAGATTGATGTGAGAAAAGAAGTTACTCTTGAGAAGAGTCAAAAAGAAAATGAAAATGAAAATGAGGAACAAAATAATATAGAAGATAAAGAAGAAGCTAAAGAGGAAGAGAACTTAGAAGAGACTGATGACCAAGGCCAAAGTACATCTGAGGTAGTTTCTCTTTACGATTTATTGAATTTGCAAATACAATTTTAACCAGTCATCACTCCCCAACTGCTATAGATTCCAACTGATGAGGGTCAGATAGATCTAACAAGCATCTCTCCTCTTCATAAATTGTAGCTTGGAGATATACTACGTGCAACTACCAGAAAAGAGTTCCTACAAGAAAATTTGAAAAAAAGTAGTGCAGTGGAAGATGCAGTGAAGGTCATACAGGAAGGGTTACCAGAGGTAACTATTGACTCCTCTATACCTACTAAGAAAAAACTCAAGTTCTTAATGGACTCCTTCAAAGACCACTCTTCCCATCTAAAGCAGAAAGTAGAACAAGAGGCATAAAGAAAAATTACTCATAATAAAATGGTTGAAATGATTGAAAAATGTACCAGTACACATAATAAGCTTAAAGAAAACCTAAAGAAATTCAAATTATGCATAGATGAAGCTACTACTCTATACCTTTTTTGCTTAAAAAGGCCTACTTTAACAATGAATATCAAGGCACAGATTGATCTATTGACTCACAATTGTTTAAGCTAGCAGAAACTTATGACTTGTCAAAAGACAAGATGGGTGCATCAAGGGCACAAGTTGAAAGCTTGCATGTATGATTTCCTCAACTACAGGATCAAAGAGAGAATATAAAGAAGTAGTTTGGTCAAATGAGAGAGGTAGTGAACTTGAGACTTGCCTCAATGACCAGCATGTTGGGGGTAGTAGAAAAGACATACCAAAAGACGAAGACCAAAAGCAATATAGAGGAAGTAGAGGAAATGTGCATACAGTGTGAGTGTCAAACTCAATTGGTTGCCTCAGAATGTGGTATCTGGGCCTCAACTGTTCAACAACTCAAAGAAATCTATAGAGCTATTATTCCATCCAAGTAAGTTGTTAATGTAAATAGAACAATTTTGATGTAGATAGTTTTATAGAGATAATAAGTAGAGTGGTAGTACCATTTTTGTTTTCAAGGGTACAATTTTGTAACAAAATCATACAGTCAGGGGGAGCATAGTCTAGATATATTTTTGTAAGGAGGAGTACATATAGTTTTTGGATTGATACAAAGGTTATCAATCTCTTTGTCCTTGATGTCAAAGGGGGAGAGTGTCTAAGGGGGAGCATATGTTTCCATCAATTAAAAAGGGGGAGATTGTTGGCCATATGTGTTGTCATTTATGTCAAGATAGTATACATTGATGTCAACATAATAGATGGAAATGTATAGACAAACTTAGAGTCAGAATGGTTAAGGTAGATCAGTCTGGGAGAAAGTAAAAATGGTCTTAGTATGGATCAGTTTTAGGCTTGAACATGATGTAGAGGTGAAAAACCCTATCCTTGCATGATTTCTGCATATATACTTACATATCTCATCAATTGGGAGTACCGCACTCAAGGGTAAGAAGTAGAAAAGTGTCTAAGGCATTCTCAATGCAAAACCTAAGGCAGAGTTAAATTGAATTGGTCTGCAATTCTCTGCAAAGAAATATTTGGCCATGCAGTTCTAATGATAGCTTTTGACATGAATTGACATGATATATCCAAATTTTTATCCTCTCACTTACTCATCATGAAAAGATATGAGGGATAGTATATCGGCCATTACCTAGATAGAGCAGAGCAATAATACAGAGACAATAGAATTCTCTGCATTGCTCCAGAAGAGATCTATTTATCATACATCTCTAAGGAATGAAAAAGAGTTATATTCTATGATGAAGTTTCAAGTGTTTCAATGGTCCGCAAAGACATTACTCAAGAGACAGAGGTATCACACTGTACTTTGAAGCTTGCATATATAAGTTAAGTTCTTCAGAAGGTGAAACATATATAGTTCTATCATTAGAGCTTATGTGGAGATTCTACATGGTTCACAATACATCAATTATGATGCACATGCAGACATTCTTTATTCTTTAGTACTGCATCAAGCATTCTTGTCTGCACGCAGAATTTAAGTATAATTATCTTCCGGAATTGCAATTACTTAAGCCAATTTTGATTTCCTCTAGAAACTCCATAAAAAGATGTGAAGATCTGATGAGTTGCATAAATTGACATCTTTGATCATTTCCAAAAGGTTCCAGGCCCTATACTTTGCTGCAACGTGACATTTTGGGTTATGAAGGATTACATAAGGTCCGGAAGACTGCTCTCTACAGATTGATATATTTTTTATCTTACAGATGCATAGTTTGACATGATACCTCTCTGGTAAGGTGTATGGATTTTTTTGAGCTGGTGTATGATTGAATCCTTAGTCCACATTGAGTTTTTGGTTTCTCCCTGGTAGTTGAAAGATGAACAGTTAACAGTATCAAGTAGTATGAGTCGACTGCTAAAGTACTTATTATATACAGAGGCCCCCAACTAGTTTCTCCTAGTCAGGAAGATATGGAATGATGTGTCCTGATGTTTTTCACAAGGCTGTAAGGTCCACAACAAACTTTTCTATCATTTTACATGTGTTATGGTCAACTAGTGATAAGATACACGTTACACTATGTATTACTCTTGCTGCCGACCTAATCAATGTTTAAAGATCTTGCAAAGGATATATATAGAAGATATAATTCATTTGAAAGGTAATTAAGGTGAATGTGAATATAGTAGAGTAGAAGAAGCTATTAAATACACAAAATTAGTTTGAAAGAAGATATTGAGCAAGAATAGCAGACTATACCATCAGCATACAACAAATGTGTCATTCATAGTAGTCCTTATATGTACATCATCATTGTAATCGCAGTGAGATGAGTAATCAGGGAGTAGTAGTTTCCTTGGGTTATAACCATAAATCAAAGTTGTAAATTAGGGAGTAGTAGCTTCCTTGGGTTGAAGCCCTAAAACAAAGTTGTAATACTCTTTGCAGTGAGCATAATATATTGTGAGCTAATTATCACTGTGGTTTTTCCCTATTATAGGGCTTTCCACATAAAATCTCTGGTGTCATGTGTTGATTCTTTTATTGCATGTTTTCCTTAATGTTTCAAAGTTATTCAATTTTATTAGAAAATGTTGGAGTAAAGTTTTTAAGTGTGTTGATTCACCCCCCCTCTCAGCACCCCATTGTGTTTAACACATTGATCCAATGCCTTCACCACTAAAAAGTAAATCTTGGAGAGATTAAGATGCATGTTTAAGCTAAGAAACATTGTAACTATATATTATACTTTGTATAAAGACCACCTTTGCATATGTGTCAAGTGTTATAATGGTCTATATTGTATTTATTGAGATTATTGATGGGCATTATAATATATGACCCATTGTATATTTGAATAAGAAAGTTGCACTATTCACTGCTTGTACTATTTATGTACTTGTGGAATATTTGAATTAGTGAAATCCACATTATTAGTTCTTGTGATTATTTACATGCATAGGATTATATATGTTTATAATTATTCTTTAAAAGAAATAAATTTTTCTAGCCTTTTTTTTGGGGTTTATTTTTTGGTGGAAGAAAGGTGCATCTTCATACTTTTCTATTTTTCTCTTGAAGTACATTGTTGTAGTCTTCTATTTCTCTTTTGTTGGTTGTGGCAGAATACAAAGAGTTGGTCCACGGTTTATTGCTAGAAGTGAAGAAGAAGGTAAAAATTTTGAAAGTCTTTGGAGATTCCCAACTTGTAGTAAAACAGGTAAAAAAATTGTATGTGTATCATTACAAAAGGTTATCTAGTCACAGACACAGAGTATGGGACCTAATCAAAATCTTTGATGCATTTAACATCACTCACATCCCAAGAAAGTTTAATGATAGGGTTGATGGACTAGCAACTGTTGCTAGTACTCTTGAACCTCTAACTTTGTTAGGATTGAAGAAGTTCTTAGTAGAGTTAGTGTCTATTCCATCTGTACCTAATAACATCACAGACTTCCAGGTATTTGAAGATTATAAACACATCCTAGATTTTATTACTAACTCTAGTAGATCTTTGAAGCACAGATAATTGACAAACATGATTTGCAAGAGCGGAGTTGGGATGAAGAAGGCATAGTTGAGCTGAAGAGAAACACCATTCCCAAGGGAATGATAGAGATAGAGTGACTATTTGATCTATATAACATGGTTAAGGAGAAATATCTCTCAAAAACTAAAGGAGGTGCCTATGAACAATTCAAATTGGGTGATGACAAAGAATTGTGTAATATGTTGATTAAGAATGTATGTACACCAGAGGAGGGGGAGGCCATAGCTCAAGCCCTGAAAGACTATCAACATGTCATATCATGGACCTATGAAGATTTGAAAAATAAGACACATCCATCATTACATACATCATTCTTTTGAAACAAGGAGTTAAGTTGTTCAGATAGAAATAGAGACCTTCCAATGCTCTCCTAGAGCCGTTATTTTTTTAAGAATTCAAGAAATTGTTGTCTGTGAGGATCCTTTTTTTGATAAGGCATTGTACCTAGGTGGAAAATCTTGTGCCTGTTAGGAAAAAGAACAGGCATATTCAACTATGTGTCAATTTCTTAAACTTAAACAAAGCATCTAAGAAGGATAATTATCCATTACCATCTCTGAATAAAGTATTGCAAGTGATCGATGTGAATCAAATGATGTACTTTCTAGATGGATTCTCTAGGTATAACTAGGTAATGGTTGATAAGGAAGATCGACTTAAGATTGCATTCACCACTCAGTGGGGGATCTTTTCTTACAGAAGGATGCCATTTAGCTTAATCAATGTGGGTGCCACTTTTCGAAGCATAATATATATTATTTTTAGAGGACTTGTAGTTGAGTGTATCATCATATATATGGATGATCTTACCATTTTCTCAAAGGTCAGAGGGGACCACATAGTTGACTTATGGAAATAACTTCAGAGATGTGAACAGTACGATATTTCTTTGAACCCCAAGAAATGCATATTTAGGGTCACAGAAGGTAAATTACTTGTTCATATCATCTCTAGGAATGGAATAATTATTTCTCCAGATAGGGTCAATACAATCATGAAACTCCAACTTCCAAGGAGTTAAAAGGAACTAAAATCATATTTTGGGAAGATTAATTTTGTTTGGAAATTCATTACAGGTTTTACATAAATTGTGCAGCCATTGAATGCAATGTTGAAAAAAGATGTTGAGATTGAATGGACACATGAGTCTAAGGCTACATTTGAAGAAATCAAGAAAGCAATTACAGATGCTCTGGTCTTAACCAGTCTGGACTACACTATACCTTTTTATATCTACTCATTCACATCGAACCATACCTATGCAGTGGTCCTGACACAAAAGAAGGATAACAAAGAAGAAAAGCACTTTGCTTTTATGAGTGCCCCTTTCAAGGATGTCAAATTGAGGTATCTAGATGGGGTATGTGCAAGAAGATGGGGGGCTCAAAATGGGTCTTAAGTGGCCACTTTTTTGTCTGAAATTACGAAATACTAGCCTTGGATGAGAAATTGAGCATAGTTACACTCAAAATTTTAAGATGCAACAAAAACAATGTTCATAGTGCTCCGAGTCTACTTTCTAAACTACTATTTTTTTTGAAAATGGTATAGATTAAGGGGTTCAAAAGATGGTGCCACAGAAATTGGTGTTGTTTTTGTAAAAAAAAATAACATAGCATGTTTTGTGGCTCCCTCGAAAGGTTAACATTTTTTTGGTATTTTTAAAATCGCTTGGGTGAGAAATTAGCTAACAACATGTAGTTTATGCCTGATTTTTCTAATAATTTTTTAATGAATATTTGATTTTTTACCAAGTTTCAAAGTGGACACATCCTAAAAAATAAAAATTTTGTCATGCTACCCCTATAAATTTTGAAAACTAATTGAAAATATTTTTTTTAATATGTGTAGAATGGAGTCTAGTTTCTAAAAATGTAATTTTTTTGAAATTTCAATGAACGGTTAATTTACATTGAAAAAAAGACCAAACACTAGTTTTTGCTCAAAAATAGACACACAAACAAAAGAAATTAAATATGAAAGGATTAACATTGTCAAAATGTGAAAAAAATTGCATCGTTAAATAGCTAAGAGAAAGCCTAACATTACCCAGGTGTTCAATTTGTTTGACCTTGAAACACGTGCAAATCTGAGGGTTAGCACAAATGAAATTATGTGAAATCATGTAGAATATGCAAAAACACGTCTTTGGGCATTATGAAGGTACTCCAAGCCTTTGGGTTGGAAATCCAAAGCAAATCCCAAGCCTAAAGCTTGGGATTCCCAAAGCAAAATATAATGCGAGCGCATTATAACGCGCTCGCGTTATGTTTTGTTTTGCATTTTTTCCCTTTTCACAATTTAAGTTTGCCCAATGTTTGTCATGTTTGACATAAAGCAAGCATGTTATAATGCACTCGTGTTATGTCTCCCTTGGAATGTTTTATGTTCAAGGTTATTAAGCATGTATGTATGTATGTATGCTTGTATGTATGTATGTATGTATGTATAGTTATATGTATGTATGTATGTATGTATGTATATGTATGCTTGTATGTATGTATGCTTGTATGTATATATGTATGCTTCTATGTATGTATGTATGGTTGTATGTATGTATGCATTCTTGTATGTATGTATATATATATATGCATGTTTGTATGTATGTATGTGTGTATGCCTATATGTATGTATGTATGTATGTAAGGGTTTTGGGTTTAGGGTATATAAGGACCTAAGCCCGTAGAGTTTTTAGGGTTAAGGGTTGAGGTTTTTGTGTTTAGGGTTTAAGGTATAGGGTTGAGGGATTAGGGATTAAGTAATAGGTTGAGGGTAGAGGGTAGAGGGTAGAGGGTTGAGGGTTGAGGGTTGAGGGTTGAGGCTTTAGGGATGATGGTTAAGGGATTAGGGTTTAAGGTATAGTGTCAAGGGTAGAGGAGGGTAGAGATGGGGGTGAGGTGGATAGGGGAGGAGAGGGGTGGATAAGGGTTGAGGGTTTAAGGGTTTAGGGTTTAAGGGTTGAGGGTTTAAGGTCAAGAGGGATTAGGGTTTAGGGTTGATGGATTAGGGTTTAGGGTTGAAGGATTAAGGTTTAAGGTTGAGGGTTGATCGTTGAGGGTTTAGGGATAGGGTTTAGAGTTTAGGGATAAGGGATTAGGGTTTAGGACCTTGAGGGATTAGGGTTTAGGGTTTAGGGTTGAGGCTTTAGGTCCATAGCATTTAGGGTTGAGGGATTAGGGTTGAGGGTCAAGGGATTAGGGTTAAGGTAGAGTGTTGAGGATAGAGGGATTAGGGATAGGGTTTAGAGTTGAAGGTTTAGGGTTTTGGGTTGAGGGTTTAAGGTATAGTGTCGAGGGTTGAGGGTTTAGGAATAGGGATAGCATTTAGGGTTTAGGGTTGAGGGATTAGGGTTTAGGGATAAGGAATTAGGGCTAAGAGTTGAGCGATTAAAGTTTAGGGTTGAGGGATTAAGGTTTAAGGTTGAGGGTTGAGGGTTGAGGGTTTAGAGATAGCGTTTAGGGTTGAGGGATTAGGATTAATGGTTGATGGATTAGGGTTAAGGTAGAGTGTTGAGGGTAGAGGGATTAGGGATAGGGTTTAGGATTGAAGGTTTAGGGTTGAGGGATTAGGGATAAGGGATTAGGGTTTAAGGTATAGTGTTGAGGGTTGAGGGTTTAGGAATAGGTATAGCATTTAGGGTTTAGGGTTTAGGGATAAGGAATTAGGGTTTAGGGTTGAGGGATTAAGGTTTAGGGTTGAGGGATTAAGGTTTAAGGTTGAGGGTTGAGGGTTAAGGGTTTAGGGATAGGGTTTAGAGTTTAGGGATAAGGGATTAGGGTTTAGGACCTTGAGGGATTAGGGTTTAGGTTTGAGGCTTTAGGGATAACATTTAGGGTTGAGGGATTAGGGTTGAGGGTTGAGGGATTAGGGTTAATGTAGAGTGTTGAGGGTAGAGGGATTGGGGATAGGGTTTTGGGTTGAAGTTTTAGGGTTGAGGGATTAGGGTTTAGGGTTGAGGGTTTAGGGATAAGGGATTAAGGTTTAAGGTATAGTGTCGAGGGTTTAGAGATAGGTTTTAGGATTTAAGGTTTAAGGGTTGAGTTTTTAGGGATAGGGTTTAGGGTTCAAGGTATAGTGTCAAGGCTTGAGGGTTTAGGGATAGTTTTTAGGAGTTAGGTTTAAGGGTTGAGGGTTGAGGCTTTAGGGATAAGGGTTTAGGGTATAGGGATAAGGGATTAGGGTTTACGGTATGGTGTCAAGAGTTGAGGGTTTAGGGATAGGATTTAGGATTTAAGGTTTAAGGGTTGAGGGTTGAGGCTTTAGGGATAGGGTTTAGGGTTGAGGGATTAGGGTTTAAGGTATATTGTCAAGGGTTGAGGGTTTAGGGATAGGTTTTAGTATTTAAGGCTTAGGAGTTTACGGTTGAGGCTTTAGGGATAGGGTTTAGGGATAAGGGATTAGGGTTTAAGATACAGTGTTGAGGCTTGAGGATTTAGGGATAGGGTTTAGGATTTAAGGTTTAAGGGTTAAGGGTTGAGGGTTGAGGGTTGAGGCTTTATGGATAAGAGAGAGACCTAGATGGCTAAGGGTTGAGAGATAAGGGAGAGATGGGGTGAGGCAGATAGGGGAGGAGATGGGTGGATAAGGGTTGAGGCTTTAAAGCTTTAGGGTTGAGGGATTAGGGTTTAAGGTATAATGTTGATGGTTGGGGGTTTAGGGATAGGGTTTAGGATTTAAGGTTTAAGTGTTGAGGGTTGAGGCTTTAGGGATAGGGTTTATGGTTTACGGATAAGGGATTAGAGTTTAGGGTTGAGGGATTATGGTTTAGGGTTGATGGATTAGGGTTTGAGGTATAGTGTCGAGGGTTGAGGGTTTAGGGATAGGGTTTAGGATTTAAGGTTTAAGGGTTGAGGGTTGAGTCTTTAGGGTTTAGGGATAAGGGATTAGGGTTTAGGGTTAAGGGATTAGGGATCATGGTTTAGGGTTGAGGGATTACTATTTGAGGTATAGTGTTGAGGGTTGAGGGTTTAAGGATAGGGTTTAGGATTTAAGGTTTCAGAGTTGAGGGTTAAGGCTTTGGGGATAGGGTTTATGCTTTAGGGATAAGGGATTAGGGTTTAAGGTATAGTGTCAAGGGTTTAGGGATAAGGTTTATGATTTAAAGTTTAAGGGTTGACGGTTGAGGCTTTAGGGTTGAGGGATTAGGGTTTGAGGTATAGTTTAAGTTCTTCCCAAAAAAACTAAGGAAAGACATTACAAATACAATAGACAATAATACCTAAATTACAATGATTAACTAAACTATACCAAAAATTGTTAGTGAATTATTCACAACCATAAACATAGTCTAAAAAAAAACATTTGTTTCAAAATTTGGGAACTAGTGGTGACCAAAAAAAAAAAATGTTGCGTACATCAATCTGTTTTAAAATTTAGTAACAACAGTGAACAAAAATCAAAACAAAACAAAATATTAGGCTTTATCCTAATAAAATGAAGAAACCAAAGGAAATGTCTAGGGCATATGAACATGGAGATAACATCATTTAAAGGGCATATGATCAAATATATAAAGGAATGTACCATAGAGGAAAATTGCCATGATTATTTTAAAAAATGATTGCAGGCTGCCACCTTTTCTTCAGATCCGTGTAATCGTACTTAATTCTACATCTTCTCAATTTAAGTGCTACTAAGTAAGAAATAACCAAGTATCGTCAATCACTCACACCATTGATAGTAGGTTATATGAGGCATTCCCTGTCACAATCAAAAGTTGGTCAATGGTCACTAAATTTTTCTTATTGGTGACCTAAGACAATTGTCACTTATACGGGACATTACAATGTAGATGTTGTATGAGAGTTACTCTCAAGTATTGTCCCATATGATGACCCAAAATTCAAAATTATAATTAGACTCATTAATGATGTTCTTGGCAAAGTTGTTTCTATCATCTACCAAAAGTGATAGTAGGACACTTTATTTATCACTCTTTTTTATTGTGAAGAACTTTCAATGTTACATTGTACCTACTTGGGACACACATGACCCACAACTCATTCCAATTGTTCCAGTCACTCATGGTGGTTGACAACAAATCCCCTAAAATATGGCTTGCACATCTAACAATCCATAAAGCACAAGGCCTTATAATCAATATCAGGATCCTACATTCACAATAGTGTCATGAGTTCAAAGATTGTTTGATGTAGCATCTCCACTCTCATTCAATGATACACACACACACATAAACAATATGTATATAATCGTGTAGAAGCAAGAAGAAGATAGTTTCTAAAAATATCAACACAACATTCCTAAAAACCTATTTAGCCCCCCTCATTATGTAATATACTAAATTAATTTGTATTCCTAAAAATCCATTTAGTCCCCCTCATTATGTAATATTCTAAATGTATTTGTTATATTAAAGAAAGTTCGTTAACATTTCATATATTGTTTTTAAAATTTAAATGATATAATAATCTTAGAAATCTTGTGGTCTTTCTCTAAATACACAACTCTCAGTAAGAAAAATATTTCTTTTAGAGTTGTTTTTTTCAAAATTATTGATGTGTCCATTAAAACTTTAATAGAATTACTAGTATAAATTCTATATAATTATCACATTCAAATTTTTTTAACTTTCAATAATTTTTATAAAATAAAGAAAAATTAAACCATCACCTTTTTTTTTCTTATGAAAGCCAATATAAACATACACATTTTTTAACGAAAAAAATAACCAAAATAAATTAATTATCTACAATCCAACTAGAATCTTATTTTGAGATTTAATCCAAGTAATTCTTTAACTCTCAACTAATAAAAAACTTCCCAAACCAATATAAACTAGGATTTTTTAAGAAAAAAATAAATCTCCCAGGGCAATATGAACATACAAAAAGTTTTAACCAAAAATAACCCTAATTACAATCTAGGAGTCGAAGTAATTCTTTAGCTATCAATCAATAAAAAAAATTAAATTTTTTTTGGGACACATCGCTTGACAATTGTTATTGTGTGTTCATGTTGTTTTCCTTCCCCATAAAACAATTAAATCACTCAGTGTATATTAGGTACATACGTGTGAGACAGCTTGGAGAGTGAAATGGTTATACCGGAGAGAGAGAGAGAACATCGAATCAACTTAATGATGACTTAATGCCACATCAAAGTAATACTTGAGACTTTTTAGAGAATTTCTGTGTTGCATATTTTCAAAGGGTTCTACAAATTTGTTATTGTATTTGTTGGTATATCTATGCTTGTAGCTAATTCAGTATTCTATAGTTTTTTTGGGTTATTTTTACACAAGCTTTTGCATCTGGTTTACCATGGAGGATGCAGAAAAAAGGGAGCTTTTATACCATGTAGAGCATGCAGTCACAAATGTTATAAAAAACATGGCAAATACCATGATAAAGAGCAATTTAATGGGTGTGCCTCCTTCTTCAAAGTTATGCTTGGAGACTTTACACAAAAACTGGTAACTCTATACATTATTTTTCATTCTTTTATTTCTTGTACATTGTTAAGAACTTGTAAAATCTAATTGTGTAATGTGTTTATGGAAGCGCATTCCTCCTGCATCTATTTCACGGTTTATAGACAACACAAACAAACATATGGTGTTGCAAGGCCTAGGTGGGCAGGAGTGGGCTATACAATTAGGGGGTACCATAAATAAACTAGAATTTAGGTAGGGTTGGGAAAATTTTGTAAATCATCACGGGCTAGAGATTGGAGATTTTGTTGTGTTCAAATATATATCCACGTCATATTTTAAAGTTAAGATATTTCAAATAACGGGGTGTGTGAAAAATATCGATGTTCTTCAACTTATGAATACCAACATTGATATAGATAAAAGATGCCCTTCTTCTAACAGAGTATGCAGTTCAAGTCAACCAATGGGCAACAAGTTGCTGAATGAATTGGTTTCTGATGGGGAAAACAACAATGATGTTGAAGCAATGGAAGAAAATCAAAATTGTAAGTCTAATTTTAATTATTTCAACTTTCAAAGCAGGCATTTGAATTGTAGCTTTACTAGGAGGATTGGTATAACAAAAATTTATTTTTATTGCAGGCCATTCTTGGAAGAACCGTGGACATTATAGACCCTCTCATCTAGAAAAGCACATGACAGTTAACTCTACCCCTTATTTCAAATCAGATAAACCTTTTTATTCAATGAAGATGAAGTCACAGAATGTAAACTGACCAATATGCAAACTAGTAAGAGCAAATTCTCTACCTTCTATGCTTATTCCTCTTATTTTGTTAAGAGAAGAGTGTCAAAAATGATGGGTTTAACAACCTAACATAAGGCAAAGCAGTTTTGTTATTACATTTTTCTTAGGGATCTCTAATATTCTAATATAATTTAGTCTTCTATAATATGAACATCTACATTTGTGTGAATGATAAGCTTTAACAATAGTTTTTTTTAATAGCAAAGCATAACACACTCGCATTATAATGTGAGTGCATTATGGCTTGCTATTCCTAAGCCTTAGGCTTGGAATCACCAAGCCATAACGTGATGCATTATAATGCACTCGCGTTATGGCTTAAAGTTTTTAAAAAAAAATTGGCCACTTTTTGGCTCCCCAACTTTTTGCACCCACCTGATGTTGAAATATAATCATTGGTGTTAGTAAAAGCTAGAAGGAAAACTTAGACACTATATCCTCAGGAGTCATGTGGTAGCCATTGTTCTTGATTCAATAGTACAAAGATGCAACTTATACAGAATGAACAAGGTGAACATAGAGCAAGTGGATCACAAATATTAGGTGATTCACTATAATACCATGAGATGCTCCAAGAAGGTTTAAAAATGGTGGTAGTTCCACCTTCTATCAGGGTGAATGATGTAGCATCCTTGTTGGATTGTATGCATGTGACTTCTTTAGATATTTTTTTCAACAACATGAATTACCTTCTCTGGAAGTTTAACAACAAAATGATCCCCTTTTGATCAATTTTTCATTAATAATTGTGGAATAAAATGATCCTTATTGATAATGGATCAAGAGTTAACATTTGTAATGATACACATACAATTTTCTAACCTATTTTACAACAAGTGTAGATTCTATGAAGACTTTCAAAAATTTTACCTTCTTCTTCATTACTAGAAATAATCCATGGACCAGTGCTTCGTATTCAGTCACAACCACCAAAAGAGAAAGAAAAGACTAAAAGAATGCACTTTGAGATAAAAATAGAAAAGTAGGAAGATGCACATGTGGAAGAACAATTAGATGGATCAGAGGATGGAGAAGAAGAAGAGGGTTCAAGGAGTTTAGATGATGTGTAGGATGAGCATACAAAAGAACAAGTAGAGCCCATTAATCCTATCGTGAGAAGGCCCACAAGACAACGGAATCTAGTTGATAGGTATAGCCCACTAGATTTGTATTATGTATTTTCTTTGTTATAGAACTGATGATGAACCTTAATCTTTTAGGGATGCTCTCTCTTCGGAGGATAGTGAATCTTGGATGCAATCCATGTTTGAGGAGATGATGGCTTTGGATAGTTGTGATACCTAGGATCTTGTTATTTTTCCCAAAGGAAGAAAGTCCATTGGTTGCAAGTGGGCATTGTTATCACCCAGATCTGTACCCTTGCTGATCTTGTAAAAACTTGGCAATCTGGAGACACAATGGGAATGATCTCAAAGTGTGGGACCTTGCAAACTAAGATCAGACCTCCAGAGAAGGCTGGCTTCCTCTTTCTAAGCCTATTACTTAGAGAAATGTAACTAAATCTAGTGCTAATGCTTGCTGGGAAAAGGGTTAGAAGGAAACTGAAATGAAAGGGGTGATACACCAAATTTAGGGAGCAATAGTGATTCTGGAAGAGAGACACAACAATGATCTCAATCATGAAGGGAATTCACACAAACTTATAGGGCTGATTGAGGCTTCGCTATGAAGATCTAACCTATAGAGGAGCCTATTTTACTCATAGAATAGGTTATAACTTCAAGTAAAACATAGAAATCAGAACATAAGAGAGGCAAGAAATCATGCATATATTGATCATGAAGGTCAAAAACCATTACATTACAGAATATCCAGTAGCAGAAGTATACTCAGTATAGCTAATCACATTCATTGGTGGATAAAAGGAAGACAACAGAGGCTAGATTCAGGCACAGTGAGTCACATTCCCATACCCCTGCAATTACACTAAGAGGTCTGACTATAGAAAAAATGGTAGCATAACAGCTCCAAAATAAAACCATCCTCTTTTTGTACAACTCATATTTTAGCATATATAGCATTTTTGTCCTGAGTCATCTACAATGAATTCTAGAAATTGTTGCTCTGTCAGAAAATATCTGTCTTAAGAGACATCCACCTGCAAGAAGTTATTGAATCAAAAATCTGGAACAAGGGCAGATGGAAGATATTTTGAGTCTTCAAAGTGAGCTGTTGAATCATTGACATGCACTCATAAATACCACAAATATCTACACTTGCATATGCCAAATTGGTCACTAAAACATCTAGTCGATCAAGCCTGCAGACTTGCATCAAATTTTGAAAGTGAAGATATCCTCCATAAAGCCTGCCATATGAAAGAGGAGGCAAAAACATGCATATTTGCCTCTTGAAGCATGTTGAAATTTGCTAGAATGAGGGAGATATGAGCAGTCAAAGTTGCGATCAAACTACATCTGTATATCACTTTTCATATGCAACTTGAATCACCATCTGAATGACCCTTTGAATCTACCTTTGCATATGCAAACTGCTTTTTATGTATCAGGTTGTCGAGGTGACCTCCAGCTGAGTCACCGATATGCAAAGGCTTGTCAAAATGTTCATTGTGCGTGCTTTTGCTTTCGGCATTTAAACGACCTTTGAAATCACCTTTGCATATGCAATTGTATATGCATTTGTATATACAATACAACAGCTACATACAAGAGCGGGGCCCTACTTTTGTACCTCCCTTATTCGCTGCATTTGAATTGGCCTTTGGATCAGCTTTGACATGTGGCACTATCTGATAGGCCGCTGAGATGTCCTGAGACCCATCGCTTGAACATTCGCATGCTTTATTGGTCGTCAGAAAGACTTTAAATTGAGTCACCGATGCACTAGGTCTTGCTGAAAAATCCTTGTATCTTTGCATCCTGCATGTTGACATATACAAGCACCTCAACATACAAACTGCAGAACTCAACATTGAATTTACCAAATTTAATTTCCCAGTTGAGTCCACCTTGTATACTACAGTTGTATCTAACCTTTGTATATCGCATATACAATGCGAAATATACAAACAAAAGATGCATACAACTATTTGTACCTTTATCGACCAGAATGCATATTAATTTTAGGTCCGAGACTTGTATATGTGATTGTATGTGCAAAGATACAATCACATATTCATACAATTGGTGGACCCCACCTCTTGTATCTTTTGTATGTTTCCTTGTATATTACCTTTGCATCTTTCCTTTATATCATTGCCTTGTATATCGCATATACAATGCGACTTGTATATGAGATACAATCACCTTTGTACAAAAGCGGACCCCACCTTTTGTATCTCCCCCTTTGTATGTGCGCATGCATCGGCTATCGAAGAGACTTTGAACTAAGTCACCGATATGCAAAGTATCGCTGAAGACACATGTATCTTTGCATTGCGTATGCCTTTGTATGTCTACCTTGTATACTTCATAGGCCATTGGAGAGACTATGAGTTGAGCTGTCGATATACATTATCTCACCGAAAATCCCTTGTATGTATATCTTGTGCATTCACCTTTGCATCTTTCCTTTGTATCATTTTCCTTTTTATATGTGGACATACAATGGTGAATGTATATGCGAATATACATTCAAAAATGCATACACAAATACTAAGCAAGAAACTGAGAAATCCCTATGATGGAAAATACTTGAAGCTAAAAGATTTCTAGGTTTTTCTGGGTTTTTGGCAAAGATTCTTCAAGAGAGATTTTGGGATTTTTGGCAAGACATAACATGAATATTTGAAGGATTTAAGCCTTGTAGGGTTACTTTCTAAAGGATTTTCAAGGAAAATACAAGGTGAGCTATTTAACTCTAGATAGAAGAAAATAGGTCAACATTTTGGCAACTTCTATGGGATGTTTGCCTACTAAACAAATTGATCAGTGGCCTTATACATCCATTGAGCATGGAGTCAAAAGAGACTGCAACAAGAACAGAGGAGCTAGAAAATTGAGCAAGCTACCAAGCCAAAACAAAAAAAACAAGCAAGCATGTATCTCCTAATGAGAATACAGCAAAGTGCAAGGGCACTTATTTAAAGGAAACCTAAAACTGAACTAAAATCTACTCTAATCCTAAACTAACCAGTCAGAGGTTACCTTAAACAAAACCATTAACTGGTTCTTGAAAGTAATTGCCCTTCCTTAACAATTTACAATGTTCCTCATGCATGTGGGCAGTTAAAAAGAGGTGAGGGGGGAATGGGCATATGACAATTTGACAAAACACCCCCCACAAAATGGAGATAAACTCACCTATCCACCTGGACTAATTGTTGATGCTGCTAACTTGTGGTGACTAAATGGGTTGATCCCACTCATTTTGATGCTCAACTTCATGCTTAGATGTAAGCATGACAAGTGGTGATTCCTCATGATGTGTCTCCAGCTGGGCTAGATGCCTGATTGGGCATCCCCTTGAAGTGACATGCAAATCATCATGTTTGATCTCATGTCTCTGTTCTGATTCTTTCTCTTCTTGCTCTTCATTTGGTATGATGGTGCCTTTCATTTGACTCTCATGTTGCTCTTGTGTATGAAACAACTGACTTGGGACTTCATGGTTTTCTCCTTCTTCCTTCAAAGAACCCAAGAAGGCAGATATAATGTCATCATGGCTACATTCTTCAAACCTTTCTGCCTTTTGTTCATGGTTGTCCTAGCTCATGGCTAAGGTTGGACAATAGATAAGACAATTTGAAAGCCTAGAAATGATATCATTATCTTCACCTTGCATAATAGTTTGCCATGTTGACTCCTCCTTTATGGTCAATGGACCATCCTCTTTTACTAGGACAGATAGTAGTTCATCAAAGCTATCAACTTTTAGAAGACTTTTACAAACAGCTGGCTCAAGCTCAAAATTCCCATTACTCAAAGAAGTTCCCTCCAAATCAAGATTTTATTCTTCAATAAAGGAAGGCAAATGTTCAAACAATGAGGTAACCTCTTCCAACAAACTTTCATTTGTCATATCAGCCTCAACCTGCAATAATTTGTCATTATTTTTAGTGTTTTCTTGTTGCTATATATCCACAACTAGTTGCTCATATTCTTCATCTTCAACATAAATAGGTAGCTCATGAAGTAGGGCAGCATCATCCACCTCTAGAGTGACCTTAGCAACCTTTTCCCCTATGCCTTCATCATTTGACTGTAGCTCATGTGGATTTTGGTTAGGTTGCCTCTGTAGCTGAAGGTTTTCCCCATGCACTCTTTGCATTTCAAGTTTGTTTTCTTGATCGGATGCATGAGAAAAGGCTTCAAAAAAACTAAAGTCTAGAGGACTCAATTCCTTATTTGGGTTAATAGTACTCACAGGTGCAATAGGTTGAAACAATTCTATCTTTGTGAGTGTAGGAACAAAATGCTCCTCATTAGTTTTATCTTCTTCCACCTCCTCTTTTGGCTCATCTTTCCAATTATCTTGGTAGACAATAGGTCCACCCTTGGAGATTGTCATATCATCAGGGAAAGAGGCCTGAAAATAATCTAGAATTTCTTGGAGGGGAGAGGGTTCTGGACAAATTTGTTCTTGGGGAGTGATAATCTGAGTTTGCACAGGAACAGGGACTTGTGGATGGATATAGGCTTTGAAGCCTGGGAACTTGTGGAGTCTAGGTGGCTCCTGGTTATGAATTAGTTGTTGGGTCAAAAAAAAACCCAAAACTTAGAATTATGGTAGGCTTGGATTCTACAACTACTTCCTCTGCCTGATTTTGAATTGGTATGAGAGGATTGGCCTTTACAAGGTTTGGTACTTTGTAACCAAGATGCTTGGTCCAAGAAGGCTGCCATAATAGAGAAGTTTGAGCCACTTTCATAGATTCACTTTGGTTTGAAGGATGGATTTGTTTGAGGCTAGGAACAAGTTCCTGTGAAGGCTGAAGGCCTCTAAAACTTGGGATTTTAAAACTGGGAAGCAGTTTTAGAGGCGCAGATGGATTATCTTCCCTGAAGCTTGGAATCTTAAATTTTGGGGCTTCTTCCGCAGCGGGCTAAACATGTGTCATCCTTATAGAAAGGTTTTCCTGAAAAACCCCTTCTTGTGCCTCTCGTTGCTGGTCACATTTTAGCATTTCTATAAATTCATCAGCCTCCCTATTTAGATTTAGGTACAACTTCTCGAGACCATACAAGCTTATGATGCTGAGGTCATAAAATCACTGAGGCTGACTGTACCCTACTTCTCTTTTTTCATTGTCCAAAACCCTGTCAAGCTTCAAGAAACTGCTAATGAGCTTATTGAAAGCATCAATATTCTCAAGGGCAACATGTTGGGATAGATTAGAAGGGTAGCTGCATTGGCTAGGATGAAAATAGTCTTTTTGGGGTTGATAATAAGCATTATTAGGCTTCCAAGAAGATTGAGTAGGGGTGAGAGGGAGGTAAGCATCATGAGAATGTTGATATTCTACAGCAGCAGGGCTATATGGCATAAAATTAGAGGCATTTGGGGCCTGGTATTGCTGATATGGGGGCCAATAGCCTATATCTGGATTAGGGGTAGGGGAAAAGCCATGATTCTCGTAAAATTCTGACATTTTATAGCATCTAAATGCTAGATAATCATAAAAATGTCAGAATTAGAGTGAAATAGGTCTACAACCAAAGAGAAACTAGATGCAAACCAGAGAGGGAGTCGCTAGGTGATTGAGATGCTTCTAGAAGCTAAAATAGACCAGGAAACCAAAATCCTATTCTTTGATGAAATTTTAGGTTCTTGGGCTGCTTTCACCAGTAGGTTTGTTCAGCAAAGTCACCATGGTGTTGAAGGGATTGCCCTAAAGGCTGGTAATACTAGGAGAAACACCAAATCTCTTAGTACTTTGATGAGAAGTTCATTAAACTGGTCCCACCGGGCGTGCCAAAAACTGTTATCACCCAAATTTGCACCCTTGTTGAGCTTGTAAAAACTTGGCAATTTGGAGACACAATGGGAATGATCTCAAAGTGTGGGACCTTGCGAACTGAGATTAGACCTCCAGAGAAGGCCGGCTTCCTCTTTCTAAGCCTATTACTTAGAGAAATGTAACTAAATCTAGTGCTAATGCTTGCTGGGAAAAGGGTTAGAAGGAAACTGAAATGAAAGGGGTGATACACTAGATTTAGTGAGTAATAATGATTCTGGAAGAGAGACACAACAATGATCTCAATCATGAAGGGAATCCACGCAGACTTATAGGGCTGATTGAGGCTTCAATATGAAGATCTAACCTATAGAGGAGCCAATTTTACTCACAGAATAGATTATAACTTCAAGTAAAACATATAAATCAGGACATAAGAGAGCCAAGAAATCATGCATATATTGATCATGAAGGCCAAAAACTATTATATTACAGAATATTCAATAGCAGAAGTATACTCAGTATAGCTAATCACATTCATTGGTGGATAAAAGGAAGACAACAAAGGCCAGATTCAGGCACAGTGAGTCACATTCCCATACCCCTGCAAGTACACTAAGAAGTCTGACTATAGAAAAAATGGCAGCATAATAGCTCCAAAATAAAACCATCCTCTTTTTGCACAACTCATATTTTAGCATATATAGCATTTTTGTCCTCAGTCAGCTACAATTCTAGAAACTGTTGCTCTGTCAGAAAATATCTGCATCTAAAGGGACGTCCACCTACAAGAAGTTATTGAATCAAAAATCTGGAACAGGGGTAGATGGAAGATATTTTAAATCTTTAATGTGAGCTTCTGAATCATCGACTTGCACTCATAAATGCCACAAATATTTACATCTGCATATGCCAAATTGGTCGTTGAAACGTCCAGTCGATCGAGCCTGCAGACTTGCATCAAATTTTGAAAGTGAAGATATCCTCCATAAAGCCCACCAGATGAAAGAGGAGGCAAAAACAAGCATATTTGCCTCTCGAAGCATGTTGAAATTTGTCAGAATGAGGGAGATATGAGTGGTCAAAGTTGTGGTCAAACTACATTTGTATATCGCTTTGCATATGTGACTTGAATTGCCATTTGAATGACCCTTTCAATCTGCCTTTGCATATTCAAACTGCTTTATATGTATCGGGTTGTCAGGGTGACCTCCAGCTGAGTCACTGATATGCAAAGTCTTAATTAAATGTTCATTGTACGTGCTTTTGCTTTTAGCATTTAAATGGCCTTTGAAATTGCCTTTGCATATGCAATTATATATGCATTTGTATATACAATACAACGGCTACATAGAAGAGCGGGCCCCTACTTTTGTACCTCCCTTATTCGCTGCATTTGAATTAGCCTTTGGATCATCTTTGACACGTGGCACTATCTGATTGGCCGCTGAGATGTCCTTAGACCCATCGCTTGAACATTCACATGCTTTATCGGTTGTCGAAAAGACTTTAAATTGAGTCACCGATGCACTAGGTCTCACCAAAAATCCTTGTATCTTTGCATCCTGCATGTTGACATATACAAGCACCTCAACATACAAACTGTGGAACTCAACGCTGAATTTGCCAAATTTGATTTCCCAGTTGGGTCCACCTTGTATACTGTTGTTGTATCTAACCTTTGTATATCGCATATACAATGCGAAATATACAAACAAAAGATGCATACAACTACTTGTGCCTTTATCGACCAGAATGCATATTCATTTTAGGTTCGGGACTTGTATATCAGGAATGTATATGCCCTTGTATATGTGATTGTATGTGCAAAGATATAATCGCATATTCATACAATTGGTGTACCCCACCTCTTTTATCTTTTGTATGTTTCCTTGTATATTACCTTTGCATCTTTCCTTTGTATCATTGCCTTGTATATCGCATATACAATGCGACTTGTATATCGCATATACAATCGCCTTTGCACAAAAGCAAACCCCACCTTTTGTATCTCCCTCTTTGTATGTACGCATGCATCGGTTGTCGGAGAGACTTTAAACTGAGTCACCGATATGCAAAGTCTCACTAAAGACACATGTATCTTTGCATTGCATATGCCTTTGTATGTCTGCCTTGTATCCTTCATCGGCCATTGGAGAGACTATGAGTTGAGCCACCAATATACATTATCTCACTGAAAATCCCTTGTATGTCTATCTTGTACATTCACCTTTGCATCTTTCCTTTGTATTATTTGCCTTTGTATCATTTTCCTTTGTATATGTGGACATACAATGGTGAATGTATATGTGAATATACATTCAAAAATGCATACACAAATACTAAGCAAGAAACTGAGAAATCCCTATGATGGAAAATACTTGAAGCTAAAAGATTTCTGGGTTTTTCTAGGTTTTTGGCAAAGATTCTTTAGGCGAGATTTTGGGAGTTTTGGCAAGACATAGCATGAATATTTGAAGGATTTAAGCCTTGTAGGGTTACTTTCTAAAGGATTTTCAAGGAAAATACAAGGTGAGCTATTTAACTCTGAACAGAGGAAAATAGGTCAACAGGCATATAACAAAAATTTGCTACAAATAGTCAGTTAGAGTGGTACAAGGCCAGACTGGTCGACAAGGGATACTCCCAAATAGAGGGAGTTGATTTTGGTGAAATTTTCTCTCATGTTTCTGAGTTATCTTCTATTAGATTCCTTTTATCTATTATTGTTGCTTGTGACTTTGAAATTGAGCAAATGGATGTTAAAAAAAAATTCTTCCATGAGCATATTATGGAGGAGATTTATATGGAACATCATGATGGTTTTGTTGTGAAAGGAACATAACACTTGGTTTGTAGGTTAAAATAGTCATTGTATGGTCTAAAATAGTCACGTGGTACTAGAAGTTTGATGCCTTTGCATTGAAGTTGGGTTTTTAGGAGTGAGGAGGATCATTGTGTTTATATTAATATTATTGATGATCAAATAGTGATTATTATCTTGTATGTTGATGGCATGTTGTTTATGGGTAACAACTGTTAGAGTTGGTTATGAGTAGAGCCACCCAGAATCTAGGACTTCATGAAAGCACAAGAGAGATCAAATGAGAGAACAATTCTATTCTATCAATGAATGCAAAAGATTGTTATTACAATGTACATGATATGCCTTGTTTATAAAGATAAGGATGAAATGTAGGATGTTGTAGTCATGTGACAAGTGTCTTAATCCTATCACATGTGAGAACAATAGGATAAGATGCCAACTATCAACAATTAGACACAACTAGAAACATATAGTAGACTAACTATGTCAACTTAACATGTAAATTATGTGTGATGTGTGAATATTATTTAACTAATAAATAGTTAATAATATGAATTATTCACACAAGGGTAAACTGGATAGACAATAACTATGTTCACACTAACAACCCCCCTTAAGTGCAACTTAGGGAGTAGTTGACTAAAGCAAAGATGCAATGATGGGTCCTGGCTACTAGGCCATGTTAGGTACCCATGTACAAACAAATCTCAAGTGGAGAAAATGAGAAAACCTCATAGGACAAAACTCCTCTCCAAAAGTGAGAATGCATAAAATAATGAAAGTGAAAGAAGAAGTGATAGGAGTGTTGTAAATATGTGCCTAATTAGTGTTGTCATTGATGTCAACATATCCTTGTTGCCATTGCTGTCAATTGTATCCTATTTTGTTGCCTGTTTTGAAGATTGGAATGCTCAGGATATTGAGAAAATTAATGAAATTCAATGTATACGGACTATATGGCTATGTAGAGGATCATCTGTAGTAGCTCCAATTAAGATTTGAGAGGTCCGCATGAAGATTTGAAGAAGCTATAGCCATCTAAGTAGAACCATGTTTTGTTGTGTTCAGAAGAGACATAATGATAGTAAATTAGTCTGGATTGCTCCTCAATGCAACATTATGATCTCCAGATCTAGAGGCATGTTTGCAAAGTCAATGTGTATCATCAACTCAAGTGGTTCATGGTTTGGAGGTCCGCAAGCAATCTTTCTAGAGTGATAGTCATGGTAGGCAATGTTCTTGAGGTTCTGGATGAAGATGCAAGTGATTCTGATGATTTGGAGGAGTGCGGATGTTTTTTTTGAATTCAATGTGCTTGTGGAGGTTTCTGGATCATGTGCCTATTATGTTGGAGGTCTGTACTAAAGATTGAGCTTGTTGTTGAAGATTTCTTCCTTGGTATTACTGTTCTTCCTAGTCTTGGCTGACCAGATGATTCAAGCGTGTTGCAGATGATCTAAGAGCAATTCTATGGAGAGTGGTGTATTAATCAAGGAAGATTTGAGTCCCAGTTATGTTTGGTTGACAGTCTAGTGATTCGCATTAAGTCAGCTACTTGTAGTGCCGACCTTGATGTTTACTCTAAGGTTGATGAGGCATATAAAGGCATATAGTTGAGTCATGGAAAATTATCCTTGTGCGGAAATAATAAAATCCTAAGAGAGGATCTATCAAGGAGGGGAAGAATATGATAACCTCCTGGGAGAGGATGAAGACCAAACTCAAGGCATAGTTCTTACCCCTGGACTATGATGTGCAAATGTATAAGAAATTGTAGAACATTAGACAGAGAGACCTTGATGTGAATGCATACACACAAGAGTTTCATAATCTCAGTCTTAGATCAAAGAGACAAGAGGAAGAGTCAGAGAAAGTGGCCAGGTACTTGAATGGCCTAAGGATAAACATCCAAGATGAGCTCAGCATATTAGCACTAGAAATAGTGAATAATTATTTCCAAATGGCCTTAAGGGCTAAAAAGAAGATGAAAAGGAGAGAAGATAAGTCCATGGGGGGAAGAGGCAGCAATACAAGAGGGGGAGGATCAGCCCCTACAACAAGGCAAACCATTGAGAACCGAGAAGAGACTAGTAAAGAACAAGAGCAATTTGATTTCAGGGGTAGATGGAAAGGAACAAGAGGTAGATTTGGAGGTGGTAGAAGTTCTAATGTTTTCACTGGGAGATTTTATCATTGTAATAAAATTGATCACCCAGCATTCAAATGTCCAGAAAGGCAAGGTTCATCATCAAGAGGTGATAGGAAGAATGACAAGAGGGTTTAATATGTGCAAGAAGAGGAGGTAGATGACAGTGCTAACTTTCCAATTGGGAATGTAGCCCCAGTTCTAGATGGAGAAGCATTGATGCTAAGGAGAACACTCTTGAAGACATCCAAGGACATGTTACAAAGGAGAGCTCTTTTCAGGACCAATTGCAAAAGCAAAGGTAAGATATGCAAGGTAGTAATAGATTCTGGTTCAACAGATAATATGGTATCTCAGCAAATGGTGGATAAGTTGAAACTAGAAAGGATTCCTCATCAAAATCCTTACAAAGCATCTTGGGTGAGTGATAATCAATCACTTTTGGTATATGAACAAGCATATGTTGATTTTTAGATTGGGGAATATCAGGATAGGATTTTATGTGATATTTTGCCCATGGAATGTTGTCACCTACTTTGAGGTAGGCCATGGCAATTTGATAGGAGAGCATTGTATGATGGATATGCTAACACCTACACCTTCAAGAAGGATGGGAGAACTTTTGTGATGACACCATTGCAGGAGGATGCTGCAGCAAAAAAGGTAGCCAAGGTCATCTTGATGGGAAAGAAAGAGTTTGTGCAAATCAATGCAGAAGGGACAAGGACAGTTGGGGATACCTCAGGGAGTAGGGTTGCTAAGGATCACATTTTGAAGGTAATTTCATTTTTTGGTGATGGAGATCAGATGGATCAGTAGAAGGTCTAGGAGCAGGTTTACAAGTAGTCATAGGTTGATTGGAAAGATAAGGATGCTATCATAGTAGGGACTATTGTTTGTCCTCTAGAGACAACAAGAGTTGGAAGGCAAACATATTCTACCATAGCAGCAGTACAAGAAGCATCCAACAAGGTTTTGAATGTAGGTGTTTAGGCAGAGATGATAGTAAGGTAGAATGGCAAGCAAAGGATAGGTCTGGTTGCAAGCAATCACTCATGGCAAGGTATGAGTAGAGCCTACAAAGCTGGGCATGAGTCTTTGATTCCATGGAAGCAGGTTGTAGTCCAGAGATCATGTGGAAGACATGAGACAACAGAGGATACAGGTAGAGCAAAACAAAGACTTAACTCATGGGGCATGCGTTCTTTTCTTGGTGGGGTGTATGGTGCAGGAGCATCTAATCCACAGTGGTACCCATAAGGGATTCAACTGTTTGATGTACATTTTGTTGTTTCCAATAAGGTCCTATAATACCATTCATTTAATAAGGTCTATTTGACCAATGCATGTCATTTTCATTTGTATCTAAGTTTATGTTGTAAGTCCCAAGGACACTTGTCGATCTATAGTCACAAAGGTTGTTAGGTAGTTTGAGGTTGTTAGATCTCCCAATCATTTGGAGTCAATTCAGTACTACTGAGGGCGAGTAGATAAATGCCCAAGATCATCAAATGTAATAAATTGTAGTAAGTTGTAATAGAGATCGAGGATCAGAGTGATTTGTAATTGAGAAACAGAGCATTTGTGTATGCACATTTCTAAAAGGCATAATAAACAAAGTTTTATTCTATGTATCTTTTTGTCATTTGATTTTGTTAGGTTTTCTCTATGCAATCGATTTACAATTTTGTGGTCGAGATGGATTCTTAATCCATTCCACCAGTTAGATTTTTTCGAAATCAGTGGAATGGTTGTACAGTTCGTTCTTGTGTTTTCCATCTTGTTTGTTTGTGTTTGCAGGATTGCAGACATTATGCTCTAAGAGATCCTAGCATCCTCATGTGCTAGGTTGGCGAAGTCAAAGATCTATGTAGCTACAGGATTTGTAGAGGTTTAGATCGACGAAGATTCGTATTGTTTTGTCGAGTATACATTCTATGTGTATATCGCTAATATATGTCAGGTATACATTTCATGTGTATCTCACAATTGTATGTTCATGTGTATATCATGAAAGTATCTTGTGAATGGTTAAGTTTTGCATCAGGGTGGCGAAAGGTGTCAGAGTGAGAAAGTTGAAAGCTTCTGATCTAGGAAGTCTAACCGATAGTGTATCAGCATACAAAGGAAGTCAACATTTAGTCAATCTCGGTGGGGTGTATGGTGGAGGAACACCTAATCTACCTTCAAACATGAGACAATAGAGGATATAGGTAGAGCAAAACAAAGACTTAACTCATGGGGCATGCATTCTTTTCTCGATGGGGTGTATGGTGTAGGAGCACCTAATCCATAGTGGCCCCCATAAGACATTCAACTGTTTAATGTACATTTTGTTGTTTCCAATAAGGTCCTATAAGACCATTCATGTAACGATGTAGAGCCAAACACCCTACCACCTTGCCTTTTGTCTCCCTGACATTCAACTCTCCCTAATGTATGTCTTCAACTTTGTATCTGCCAAGAGATACATTCTTCAATGTACATTCAGAATATACATTCGGTGAGATTGACTAAGTGTTGACTTCCTTTGTATGCCGATACACTATCGGTCAGACTTCCCAAATCAGAAGCTTTCAACTTTCTCACTCTGACACCTTTCACCACCCCGATACAGAACTTAACCATTCACAAGATACTTTTGTGATATACACACAAAAATACAACTGCGAGATACACATGAAATGTATACCCAACATATATTAGCGATATACACACAGAATGTATACCTGACAAAACAATATGAATCTTCACTGATCTAAACCTCTGCAAATCCCATAGCTACATAGATCTTTGACTTCGCCAACCTAGCACATGAGGATGCTAGGATCTCTCAGAGCATAATGTATGCGATCCTGCAAACACAAATGAACAAGACGGAAAACATAAAAATGAACTGTATAGCCATTCCACCGATTTTGAAGAAATCTAATCAGTGGAATGGATTAAGAATCCATCTCGGCCACAAAACAGTAAATCAATTGCATAGAGAAAACCTAATGAAATCGAATAACAGAAATATACACAGAACAAAACTTTATTTATTATGCCTTTCAAAAATGTACACACAGATGCTCTATTTTTCAATTACAAATCACACTGATCTCTGATCTGTGTTACCTCTCCACTACAACTTACTACTCCCCTATTACATTCAATCTATCTTGGGGTATTTATCTACTCACCCAGAGTAGTACCATCCTGATAGTACCAACATGACTCCAAGCGGCTAGGAGACAACCGTCTAACAACCTCCTAACTGCCTAACAAACTTTGTGATTACAGATCGACAAGTGTCCTCGGGACTTACAACATAAACCTAGATACAAACTAAAATGACTGCATTGGTCAAATAGACCTTATTACATAAACGGTCTTCTTAGGGCCTTATTGGAAACAACAAAATGTACATCAATCAGTTGAATGCCTCATGGAGGCCACTGTGGATTAGGTGCTCCTGCACCATACACCCCACCAAGAAAAGAACTCATGCCCCATGAGTTAAGTCTTTGTTTTTCTCTACAAGTATCCTCTGTTGTCTCATGTCTTCCCCATGATCTCTGGACTACAACATGCTTCCATGGAATCAAAGACTCATGCCCGGCTTTATAGGTTCTACTCATACCTTCCCATGAGTAACTGCTTGCTACTAGACCTATCCTTTGCTTGCCATTCTGCCTTACTATCATCTCTGCTTGAACACTTGCATTCAAAACCTTGTTGGATGCTTCTTGTACTGCTGCTATGGTAGAATATGTTTGCCTTCCAACTCTTGTTGGCTCTAGAGAACAAACAATAGTCCCTACTATGATAGCATCCTCTTCTTTCCAATCAACCTGCGACTACTTGTAAACCTGCTTCTAGACCTTCTGCTGATCCATCTCAGACATTACTATCTGATCTCCATCATTCAAAACTGAAATCACCTTCAAACTTTGTTCCTTGGAAACCCCACTCCCTGAGGTATCCTCAATTGTTCTTGTCTCTTCTTCATTAATCTGCACAAACTCTTTCTTTCCCATCAAGATGACCTTGGCTACCTTCTTTGCTATAGTATCCTCCTGCAATGGTGTCAACACAAAAGTTCTCCCATCCTTCTTGAAGGTGTAGGTGTTAGCATATCCATCATACAATGCTCTCCTATCAAATTGACATGGCCTACCTAAAAGTAGGTGACAACATTCCATCAGCAAAATGTCACATAAAACCCTATCCTGATATTCCCCAATCTAAAAATCAACATATGCTTGTTCACTTACCAAAAGTGATTGATTATCTCTCACCCAAGATACTTTGTAAGGATTTTGATGAGGAATCCTTTCTAGTTTCAACTTATCCACCATTTCCTTAGATACCATATTATCTGTTGAACCAGAATCTATTACTACCTTGCATATCTTACCTTTGCTTTTGCAATTGGTCTTGAAAAGACCTCTTCTCTGTGAGGGTTCAGTCTTCACTGGTTCTTTGAGCAACGTCCTCTTGATCATCAGACTTTCTCCTATTTTAGATTCTAGATTCACTTTAGGAGATGTCACAATCCTTGTATCTTCTTGAGTTAATGTGGTTCTTCTCTCATTGCCATGAGAAGTTGAGGCCTTCTCTGGACACTTATAGGCTGGGTGCCCTATCTGATTACAATTATAGCATCTCATGTTGGAGAACTTGGATTCTCTACCTAATCCATTTGTCCCACCTCTTTCATTTGGCCTTCTTCCTCGGTAGCCTCCTCTACTACTTGAGTCTCCAACTTGCTCGTCTTGGTTAGACTCACCACTAGGCCTCTAGTTAGGTCTTCTTCCCCCAAAACTACCTCTAAAATTTCGGTCACATCTTCCTCTACTCTACTGTTCACTCTTTCTCTTTATCTTCTCTTTGGTCCTTAAGGCCATTTGGAAACACTTGTTCACTATTTCTGGTGCTAAAATGTTGATCTCATCTTGGATGTTCATCCTTAGGCCATTCAAATACCTAGCCACCTTCTCTGACTCTTGTTCTTGTCTCTTTGATTTGAGACTAAGTTTATGAAACTCTTGTGTGTATGCATTCACATCAAGATCTCTCTGCCTGAGGTTTTGCAACTTCTTATACATCTATAAATCATAGTCCAGGAGTAAGAACTGTGCCTTGAGTTTGGTCTTCATCCTCTCCCAAGAGGTTATCATATTCTTCCCCTCCTTGACTCTCTTGTTAGACTTAGGGCACACAACTGAGAGGGGGGGATGAATCAGTTGTGCAAAACTTTCTCCAATTAAACACTAAAATTTTCCTTAGTGATTAGCAGAATATTAATCATGAACCATAATGCATTCAAATCAAAAGTAGAAACACATCAACACATAAGACACCAAGATTTTGACGTGAAAAACCTGGTTAAGGGAAAAACCACGGGATGATTAACCCAAGATTGTATTCTCTATTAGAAGAATAGAAAGAACAAAATGGCACATGCCAATTAGGGCTCACTACCTGAGTACACTGCTCACAAGAGGCTCACTGTCTACAAGAGACACACTGTCTACAAAGAAATAAGTATCACCTACATGAACTAGAGAATAGCATCTTCACCATGCTTGAATCAATTCCATTTAAGCCCAATACTTCTGCTCTACCTTTCGCTCTCCTCCTCGCTACCACACACTCATCACCACACGACACCCTTTGGAAAGACTTCACAATCCCTTATTTATACAAGGCATCGACTTAGGTATAAACATCTAAGTCGGCAAACATATACAAGAACATCTGCAAGACATGTAATACATCCGGTCGACCAGTCATAGGAAGAACACCATCATCCGATGGTTATTCTTCAAATGTGCACTCTAACTTTAATGTGGACCACCAACATGAACTAGACACGATCCAAGGATCACCACAACCTTTCTTGAATCACTTGAGAACATCCACACTTCATCTACTTGCTGAAATTCTCCTCTCCTTCATCTAGAGCTTTAAGAACATGTTGTGATGTTCACAACACGCCCCATTATGCTCCTTAGCAAAATGGGGACCCCTGCTGATGTCTTGCTTTTTGCTTCTGCTTGTGTTTTTTCTGCTTCCTGGCGGTCTGGTAAAAATGAAGGTCAGGTGCATCATCATCATGATATATGATAAGGTAGGTCATCATCATGAGGTCAGTTTGTCAAAGTTCATATTTTATTACTCTGACCTCATATTTAAAAAGAGCTTGAAATTCCATGCAGGTTTGCCTTTTACTTCACTTGAAAATACGGCCATATGTGAAAGTTATGCACGGTCAAAGTCTTGGTCAAACCTCATATTCGCAGGAGGATCATCATATTTTTTGTATCCTAAGTCGTGTTGATAGGATCATCATGATCTTCGCATTATGCAGCATCATTATTTTCTTAGGAGCGTCATATGTTATAAACTCGGTTTTGGTTGCATGATGATCATCATCATCATCATATTTGAACCCCCCCCGATAATATCCTGAGGTTCGAATATCATGATGATATCAACTTTGAGTCTCGGTAAGTTCCCCATCGAAGTGGTCTGTTGTATCGCGAGCATCATCATGATATTTCAACATTACCTGATCTTTTCATATCATGCTGATCACCCTGACTTAGCAAAGTCCACCTTCGGCTTACTTGCATGCGCTTGTTATAATCCTATCGCAAGGTCATCATCATGATATTTGCTGAAGTCTGAAATATGATGATGACGAATTCTTATCATCGTGATCTATCACAAGGTCATATTCACTGAATTCGCTAAGTGTTGAAGACTTCATCATCATAAATTGACGAGGAGGATCATCATCTTCATATCCTCCTGATCTCCGGTTAGCGAATATCATGATGATCACCCTATCTTTTAAGAAGAAGCCGATATTACATTTCTCAATAGCATCATCATATTTTGTAATATCACCCTAGCGCAAATATCATGATGACCAACTCATCCTTGTGCTCCGAAAATGAAATATGATGATGACGTCATCATCATATTTTTATCCTATCATATTGTCAAGATCATCATGATCTTGTTTGTTCGCCTGATATTTCGCAAAGTCCTCCTGCCGAAAATGCAACCTTTTGAGAACATCCTGATGATCATCATCATCATATTTTTACCCTGATCATGATCATCATCATAACATTTTCCCTTCGGCAGGATATTTTCCAAGACATGCTCCGGTTGGCGAAATATCCTGATGACGTCATGATCTAAGTTTAACGAAGGCTCCGAATATCATGATGACGTCATCCCGATTTGATAAACAAAGAAGTAAATATCCTGATCATCATCATCATCATTTTTTCTTTCGGCAGGATATTTTCCAAAACCCGATCTGGTTCGCGAAATATGATGATGATGTCTTTTTCTATGTTCGACAGAAGCTAATATCCTGATGATCATCATCATCATCTTTTTTCCTTCAAACAGGATATATTTCTTCAAGCACGATCCGTTTGCCAAATATGATGATGACGTCTTATTCCAAGTTCGACAAAAGCCCTAAATATGATGATGATCTTCATCATGCTGATCTTTCGAGAGGGTTACCTTGGCCGCAAGAGGATCATATTCACTTCATCATCCTGATCATGCTCCTCAGGTAACCCGATATTGCAATTATCCCCTGATCTTAACCGAATATGACGATGACGTCATCCTTAGCAGTTCAATGAAACCCGAATATCATGATGACGTCACCATCATCTTCCTTTCCTCGGCAGCATGATTATATTCGTATCCTCCTATTCTTCTTCAGCATGATGATGATGATGATGATGTTGTTCTTTTTTCCCAGTATGCAGAATCGGAATATCATGATGATGAAGTATATCGACCAACATGTTTTTTTGACGCACCAACAGGGATGATCATGCCGATGGGTGGGAAATGAGGCGGTGGACATTTTAAAGTGTTTTTTTTTTTTTGGCGCCTCTGGCATTTTTTCGGTCAGCGATGGTTGACCCGATCAATTTTGAGCAGCTTGGGCGCATTTTGGACGCGTTTTTTGAGAGGATTCTGATCTGATTTTCTCCATTTTTGCGCTGTCACCTGGATTTAAACGCTTATTCTATTTTCATGCTGTTTTATGTGATAAATGGAATACTTATTGCTTGTCTTGTCTTGCAGGCTTGCAGTTGAGGAAGCAGCTGGAAAGTCAATACAGTGACCTCATGGAGGAAGAAGATCTGATCTAAGGAGCAAGAAGATAAGGATGAAATGCAAAAGGTCAAGGCCATTCAAGTAAAGAGGAAGGTCGCAACTGGAGGTATTATCACAAAAGACAAACAGAAGTTATTACCCAGCTGCCGGAACTTCTCAGAAGGGGCAATATTTCGCCCAGATTTGACCACAGCTCAGAGATATTTTTGAGAACTGGTTCACCTGCATTTATTGCTGTAACTAGAGGTTTGAACCAGGGGTTCAGTTAGGTTTTTGCTGTAGTGAGGACAATCAGAATGTTATATATTGTGCCTCTCTACACTGTAATACTTTACAACAGGGATTTTTAGGGCCTACATAACAGAGATTCTAGGAAAACACAGCAGTTAGCTTAGCATAGTTTAGAAGTAGAAGGAGGAGGTCGCCTGTTTGTCTGCAGTAAGGTGCGCGTGGAATGTCTGGCTGCCTTACTGTATCTGTAAAGCTTGTAAGTTCTCTGTAGTATGATCAATGAAACTAAGAGTCATTCTTACATTGTAAATCATGTATGGCTATTCATTTCTAATACAATAGAATCTGGAGTTCTGCATCTATCTTCTGAGTGTTCTCCTGCTCTTCTTTGTGTTTTGAAATATCTTCTTTGAGAGCTTCCAATTTTAAATGTATGTTTGTGAAAATGCTCAGAACTTACATTTAGGGTTTTTACTGTGGATTTGATCAAACTACTGTGGTATTTACATAGTGCATAACAGAAACACTTAGATCCTTCTATAGATTGAATGAGGCATAGTTTAGATCTTTCTAACTTTTCCCAACCCATCTGAAATATTTAGCTGAAAACGTAGAAATCCAGAGGAAATTGTCTCAAATTTGAAGAAGCATGCATAACAGAGCTATAAGTAGACAGTTTTCATAAACAGATAAAGAAGAAAGCTGCAAAAATCCAAGAAAACCCTCTAAAACTTGCATCCCAGTATCACTTGTATGCAAATGAACAGAATACTTGTTGAAATCTATGACCTCTTTCATATTCTTAGTCCAGTAAACCACAAAATAAACCTAAACTACGTAAGGCCCCTTGAACATTACAGCTTCACATTGACCAACTGAACTTGACCAACCGAACCATTGTAGACTTGGGATTAGTTGAATCACCAGATGATTCCTTCTTGTCTTTCAAGTATAGTTTTAGTTCATTTTATGTGAATTTTAACTTATTGTTATGATTGCATCAAAACAGTCATCAACAGTTTTCTGGCGCTAGAAGGAGGGCCTGATTTGGTTTAGGGTTAATTTTCTGAGTTCAAATGCTATATTCTGAGATATGTTAGATCTCATAAAATTTCAAAAGGCCTAAAAGGGTGAAAAGAAGGTCCCATTTTTTTTTAATGGACACATATGGGGACAGTTTTCAAGTTAACAGTCCTTTATTTCAGGGAGCTTTGAATGAACAGTTTTATTCTCAAAGTTTATCTAATTTTGGTTTGTCTAGTTGTTGCAGGATACACCGGACTATTGAACACAATGAACTTAAATGTTTAACATTCCTCACTAGGATAGATTCATATTTGAAAGGACTAATTATTTTTTCAGATCTGTTCAGGGCTGAAAGCTGGCAGGAAAAAGAAATTTTGCAGCAACAAGCTAATACAGCACTAGAAACTAATAGGCGGTTAGAAAATGCAATAGAAAAATCAATTCTGGAAGGGAATGATAACAAGACATCTTTTCTTAGGTCATTTTATGGAGGGATTGATAGTAGGTCTCTACTTCCTAATACAGGAAAAGGGGAGTGCAAGTATAAATCTTTTAAATCTTGTAGAGAGGAAACCATTTGTCAGGATAAGGTTTTTATTGCTGATCCTAATGCTTTTGGTAAAGATAGTAAAACATCTTTCTTTGAGTCATTTTATGGAAAGGAGAAATGTGGGCAAATGAAAAAATTAGAGTGCACTGAAATTGATGAGATCCCTACTATAAAAACTAGTGAAGTCATAGAGGAGAAAGTAAATCCCAATCCCATGACTGATTTCTCTGAATTGAATGACCAAGTTCAAGATTGTTGCAGGTTAATAGAAGCAGACTCCACACTGGACGATAAATGTGAGTCATCTGATGAACAATTCTTGAAAATTGAAAATACAGAAGATCATGGAGCTGCTGTACACAGTCAGACATCACCCCCATGCCATGTTGAAAATAAAACAGGGGAGTACTCCTGTCAATCAAAAGATGTCATCCCACTTTTACTCTCAAGTGATTTAGAAATGATTAATTTCTGTATATCAGATTATGATGATGAAGATACTTACTTAAGTGCTGATGTGCATGAAACTAATGAGAACATTGAGAGGTCTGCTGAATTTGAGGATAAACTGAACATCCAGAATGAAGGAATAAAGGTAGATGAAGATGAAGATATGATACATCTAGAGTCATTCATCTTTCAACTTGAAGAAGGACTAGACATAGAGCTGGGCAATGAAAATGCAGAGCTAAATGAAGAGCCAGCTATTAATAAACAAGTGTGTTCCACAGAGCTAAAGGCACATCAGGTTGTCTCTTTCCTTTCCTTAGTAAACAATGATAAATGCTATTTTGATTATGGAAATTCAAGAGATAGGACACGCTTATGGATTAAACATAACCCTGATGAGCAGCCTCAGTTACTAGTTAAGAGCTATTCTGATAAACACAATGAATTTAGAATACCAGAATTTTTTTCAGAATTCAAAGATAAATCTGCTAGGATGAGAACCATCACCAGTACCCTGTTACTTCTGCACAACCTAAAGAAATATGCAAGTAGGGGTGTTATTGGGTCTTTTTCCTGGGTTTCAGTTTGCCTTGAAGAGGCTTGTATATAGTCTGGTAGGGTAGTTGTTTTTTTTGTTTTTTTGTGTTCTTCTTTTGCTGTTTTCTTTTTTAGGTTAGTTGTTTGTATAGCTTGTCTTCTTTTTGTTTCTTTCTGTTTGTATAGTTTTTTCTTTTGCTGTGTTGTTTGTACGGCCTGTTTGTTTGGTTTGTTTGTTGTCTCCTCAGCAGGGATCTTTATTTTACTGTAGAGTATTAAGGAGCAAAACTAGCAACCATTCAAAACAGTATATAATTTAGGATATTCAGGTTAACCATTTGCAATTTACACATAACCTGTCACTGTCATGAATGTAGAGAGTTGTTCATCTTCTGAAGTTTCGTATTCAATAAATGTGATTGAGAATTCGAAGCAGGTTTCTCACGATGACACACCTAAAATCCTTGGGTTTGTTGAACCCACCAGTGTAGATATTAGGTGAAAAATCAGAGGTCACCCTTGCTACCATTACAATTCTTAGCTTAATTTCAGCAAGTGTCCACTCCTTGCATCATCATGAAGTTACAAATTGCTATATCTTATGAAATCTTTCCAAATTAGAAAACAAAAAAATAAATAAATAAATAAATAAAGCGGATTATACTGAAAATCCAGATTAAGCCATCTAAGTAACTCTACCAGGGCTATGGACGCTCGCTGGCAGTGGGGCTCTACTTAGGAGAATTGTAACGATAACCTTGCCGGGGCTATAGACGCTCGCGGGCAGCAAGGCTCTATCCGGTCAGCTATGAGGGAATATCCTCACCTACGTAGGCTAATGTCAGTCACTGGTTTGTTCAACCGATCTTCAAGATGAGGATAATTAATCACATGCACACAACTAAACTGAAAATGGAAATTCATGCATCTTTATTGAACACTTTGAGTCTCAAGCTGAATAGTAATTTGTAGGAAAGATAGTTGGAAGTTATGAGTTCATTTCACCTAGTTTCCTTGAACACTCTGAATTTAATTGTTTTGTTTTGGTTGCTAGTTGTTGTGATGTTCACAACACACCCCATTATGCTCCTTAGCAAAATGGGGACCCCTGCTGATGTCTTGCTTTTTGCTTCTGCTTGTGTTTTTTCTGCTTCCTGGCGGTCTGGTAAAAATGAAGGTCAGGTGCATCATCATCATGATATATGATAAGGTAGGTCATCATCATGAGGTCAGTTTGTCAAAGTTCATATTTTATTACTCTGACCTCATATTTAAAAAGAGCTTGAAATTCCATGCAGGTTTGCCTTTTACTTCACTTGAAAATACGGCCATATGTGAAAGTTATGCACGGTCAAAGTCTTAGTCAAACCTGATATTCGCAGGAGGATCATCATATTTTTTGTATCCTAAGTCGTGTTGATAGGATCATCATGATCTTCGCATTATGCAGCATCATTATTTTCTTAGGAGCGTCATATGTTATAAACTCGATTTTGGTTGCATGATGATCATCATCATCATCATATTTGAACCCCCCCCGATAATATCCTGAGGTTCGAATATCATGATGATATCAACTTTGAGTCTCGGTAAGTTCCCCGTCGAAGTGGTCTGTTGTATCGCGAGCATCATCATGATATTTCAACATTACCTGATCTTTTCATATCATGCTGATCACCCTGACTTAGCAAAGTCCACCTTCGGCTTACTTGCATGCGCTTGTTATAATCCTATCGCAAGGTCATCATCATGATATTTGCTGAAGTCCGAAATATGATGATGACGAATTCTTATCATCCTGATCTGTCACAAGGTCATATTCACTGAATTCGCTAAGTGTTGAAGACTTCATCATCATAAATCGATGAGGAGGATCATCATCTTCATATCCTCCTGATCTCCGGTTAGCGAATATCATGATGATCACCATATCTTTTAAGAAGAAGCCAATATTACATTTCTCAACAGCATCATCATATTTTGTAATATCACCCTAGCGCAAATATCATGATGACCAACTCATCCTTGTGCTCCGAAAATGAAATATGATGATGACGTCATCATCATATTTTTATCCTGTCATATTGTCAAGATCATCATGATCTTGTTTGTTCGCCTGATATTTCACAAAGTCCTCCTGCCGAAAATGCAACCTTTTGAGAACATCCTGATGATCATTATCATCATATTTTTACCCTGATCATGATCATCATCATAACATTTTCCCTTCGGCAGGATATTTTCCAAGACATGCTCCGGTTGGCGAAATATCCTGATGACGTCATGATCTAAGTTTAACGAAGGCTCCGAATATCATGATGACGTCATCCCGATCTGATAAACGAAGAAGTAAATATCCTGATCATCATCATCATCATTTTTTCTTTCGGCAGGATATTTTCCAAAACCCGATCTGGTTCGCGAAATATGATGATGATGTCTTTTTCTATGTTCGACAGAAGCTAATATCCTGATGATCATCATCATCATCATCTTTTTTCCTTCAAACAAGATATATTTTTTCAAGCACGATCCGTTTGTCGAATATGATGATGACGTCTTATTCCAAGTTCGACAAAAGCCCTAAATATGATGATGATCTTCATCATGCTGATCTTTCGAGAGGGTTACCTTGGCCGCAAGAGGATCATATTCACTTCATCATCCTGATCATGCTCCTCAGGTAACCCGATATTGCAATTATCCCCTGATCTTAACCGAATATGACGATGACATCATCCTTAGCAGTTCAATGAAGCCCGAATATCATGATGACGTCACCATCATCTTCCTTTCCTCGGCAGCATGATTATATTCGTATCCTCCTATTCTTCTTCAGCATGATGATGATGATGATGATGTTGTTCTTTTTTCCCAGTATGCAGAAGCGGAATATCATGATGATGAAGTATATCGACCAACATGTTTTTTTGACGCACCAACAGGGATGATCATGCCGATGGGTGGGAAATGAGGCGGTGGACATTTTAAAGTGTTTTTTTTTTTTTGGCGCCTCTGGCATTTTTTCGGTCAGCGATGGTTGACCCGATCAATTTTGAGCAGCTTGGGCGCATTTTGGACGCATTTTTTGAGAGGATTCTGATCCGATTTTCTCCATTTTTGCGCTGTCACCTGGATTTAAACGCTTATTCTATTTTCATGTTGTTTTATGTGATAAATGGAATACTTATTGCTTGTCTTGTCTTGCAGGCTTGCAGTTGAGGAAGCAGCTGGAAAGTCAATACAGTGACCTCATGGAGGAAGAAGATCTGATCTAAGGAGCAAGAAGATAAGGATGAAATGCAAAAGGTCAAGGCCATTCAAGTAAAGAGGAAGGTCGCAACTGGAGGTATTATCACAAAAGACAAACAGAAGTTATTACCCAGCTGCCGGAACTTCTCAGAAGGGGCAATATTTCGTCCAGATTTGACCACAGCTCAGAGATATTTTTGAGAACTGGTTCACCTGCATTTATTGCTGTAACTAGAGGTTTGAACCAGGGGTTCAGTTAGGTTTTTGCTGTAGTGAGGACAATCAGAATGTTATATATTGTGCCTCTCTACACTGTAATACTTTACAACAGGGATTTTTAGGGCCTACATAACAGAGATTCTAGGAAAACACAGCAGTTAGCTTAGCATAGTTTAGAAGTAGAAGGAGGAGGTCGCCTGTTTGTCTGCAGTAAGGTGCGCGTGGAATGTCTGGCTGCCTTACTGTATCTGTAAAGCTTGTAAGTTCTCTGTAGTATGATCAATGAAACTAAGAGTCATTCTTACATTGTAAATCATGTATGGCTATTCGTTTCTAATACAATACAATCTGGAGTTCTGCATCTATCTTCTGAGTGTTCTCCTGCTCTTCTTTGTGTTTTGAAATATCTTCTTTGAGAGCTTGCAATTTTAAATGTATGTTTGTGAAAATGCTCAGAAGTTACATTTAGGGTTTTTACTGTGGATTTGATCAAACTACTGTGGTATTTACATAGTGCATAACAGAAACACTTAGATCCTTCTGTAGATTGAATGAGGCATAGTTTAGATCTTTCTAACTTTTCCCAACCCATCTGAAATATTTAGCTGAAAACGTAGAAATCCAGAGGAAATTGTCTCAAATTTGAAGAAGCATGCATAACAGAGCTATAAGTAGACAGTTTTCATAAACAGATAAAGAAGAAAGCTGCAAAAATCCAAGAAAACCCTCTAAAACTTGCAGCCCAGTATCACTTGTATGCAAATGAACAGAATACTTGTTGAAATCTATGACCTCTTTGCATATTCTTAGTCCAGTAAACCACAAAATAAACCTAAACTACGTAAGGCCCCTTGAACATTACAGCTTCACATTGACCAACTGAACTTGACCAACCGAACCATTGTAGACTTGGGATTAGTTGAATCACCAGATGATTCCTTCTTGTCTTTCAAGTATAGTTTCAGTTCATTTTATGTGAATTTTAACTTATTGTTATGATTGCATCAAAACAGTCATCAACAGAACACAGTCTGTCATTACTGTCACAAAGGAACAGGTTCTTCCAGACCTTAAAACCATGAACCAATCGAGTTGACACTTCACCTGGACATCCTCAACACTCCCTCAAATCTGCAGAATGGGATAGTGCATTATTGGATCTCACCAAACCTATTTGTGTCACTCTGTCACCTTCGAATACCTGCTTGAGCCAGTTCTACTTGAGTGGCCATAACTTCTTTAGATCTTCATGTGGACCTCTGAAAACTTGACTGGATCATCTCAAGACTCATATCTACAAACCCTTTGAACCGCAACCTCTTATCTACATCTTAGCTGGGATCTCCACTTCACTATCTCCATTGCTCTTTTCGGCTCATCCAATCCTTCTCATTAATACAACATAAGTATGTTGACATCAATGACAACACCGGTTAGGCCCATACTTGCAACAATCTCCCCCTTTGTCATTGATGGCAACATATGATGTGAAAAACCATCAAGACAAGAACTTCTCCTTATTGTCACAACTCCCCCTATCAACAACAACCATTCACATGTCTTCTCTCCCTTTACTGCTCCCCCTTTGATCAACAACCACTTTTTTTTCACATGTCTTCTCTCCCCCTTTAAAATCAATGGTAAAGGGCACATACTTGCAATTTCACCACTTTAGAATCATACCCGCTGCTCCCCCTGAGTAGCAGCTCCCATCAATCTGGATCACAAGATATGACTGTGATATCCACCGGACTGATGCACCTCAGTGCACCTTAGTTCATCACCGAAGGGGCAATAACCCCTAACTTCTCCCTAAGATACTCAAAAGAGTCCTTAGGTAGAGGTTTAGTAAAGATGTCTGCAATCTAATCCTTGGAGGGTACAAACTCCAATCTGACTTCATTCTTGTTCACTTGCTCTCTCAAAAAGTGAAACTTGATGGATATGTGTTTAGTCTTTGAATGCAACACTGGATTCTTAGATATACTTATAGCACTTGAATTATCACAGAAGATTGTGATAGGCTCCTCATACTCTACTTTGATATCTCTTAGCATCTGCTTCATCCACAAAACTTGAGTGCAACTACCTATTGCTACAATATATTCTGCTTCAGTTGTTGATAGAGATATTGCCTCTTGTTTCTTGCTTAGCCAAGAAACCAATCTTTTCCCCAAAAAGAATGCTCCACCACTGGTACTCTTCTAGTCATCCACATCTCCTGCCCAATCAACATTTGTATATGCATGAAGAGAGAAATCATGATCTCTAGTATACCACAGACCATACTCAACCATCCCTTTTAGATATCTAAAAATCCTCTTGATTGCCATGACATGGGATTCTCTAGGATTAGCTTGAAATCTAGCAACAAGACCAACAACTTGCATAATATCTGGTCTAGTTTGAGTGAGATACAACAATCCTTGAATCATTGATTTGTACTTTGTTTGGTCTACCTTAGGAGAGACATCATCTTTTCTCAACTTACATCTAGTTGCCATCGGAGTATTCATTGGCTTTAAATCTTCCATCCCAAATTTTTTCAACAATTCTTTCACATATTTGGTCTAAGAAATGAAGATTCATTTCTTTGTTTGAGTAATTTGCAGACCCAAGAAGAAATTCATTTCACCAAGAATTAATATCTCAAACTCACTTTTCATTTGATTTGCAAAAGCTTTACACATACTATCTCTTCCTCCAAAGATGATATCATCAACAAATACTTCAAAAATCAAGATGTTTTCATGATCAATTTTGAAATATAAGTTACTGTCAGTAGTACCTTTGTTGAAACCAATCTTCAAAAGATGCTTGTCCAATCTTTCATACCAGGCTCTTGGGGCTTGCTTCAATCCATACAATGCCTTCTTCAACTTGTAGACCATATCACCATGATTAGACAACTGAAATCCATCCGGTTGCTCTATATACACTTCTTCTTCCAAGTCACGGTTTAGAAAGGCAGACTTGACATCCATCTGATATACCTTGAAATCCTTGAAGGCAGCAAAGGCAAGGAATAATCTGATTGCTTCAATTCTTGCCACCGGAGCAAAAGTTTCTTCAAAATCAATTCCTTCTATTTGAGAGTAGCCCTTGCAGACCAGTCTGGCTTTATTTCTAATTACTTTACCAACTTCATTTAGTTTGTTCCAGAAGACCCATTTGGTTCCAATCACATTCTTGTTTCTAGGTTTGGGAAGAAGATCCCAAGTGTGATTTTTCTCAATTTGCATCAGCTCTTCCTCCATTGCTTTGGTCCAGTTTTCATCATTGTAGGCTTCATTTATTGTCTTAGATTCAATCTTTGAAATCAGACAATATTCATCTAAATTTTGAGCAATTTTCCTTCTAGTTTGCACAACTTTCCTTTTGTCACCTATGATCTGATCTTCAGAGTCATTCAATCTTACATACCTTGGAACTTTGGGAGTTTCTTACACTTCTGCTTCTTGATCAGGCTCATTCAGACCTATCTCTTCTTCCTGATTTACCAGATCAGTTTGAATTTGAATTTTAGAAGAGGATTGAACTCCTTGAACCAAAACACCATTCTGATCATCTTCATCATATTCATAAAACCTTGAGGGTTTCTCTATTCCCTCATCAACCTTCACATTTGTACTTTCTATCATCTTTCTTAGTCTCTTGTTATAACACCAGTATGCTTTGCTTTGAGTAGAGTAACCCAAGAATATTCCTTCATCACTTCTAGCATCAAACTTGCCTAGATCTTCATCTCTTTTTATGTAACATTTGCTACCAAAGACTCTGAAATATCTTATAGCAGGAGTAATGCCAAACCAAAGTTCATAAGGAGTCTTATCAGTATTTGTTCTTATTTGAACTCGATTGAGAGTATAGACTACAGTGCTAACTTCTTCTCTCCAATAGATCTAAGGAACATTTGCTTCCATCATCATGGTCCTAGATGCTTCTTGGATGGTCTGGTTCTTTCTCTCCACTACTTCATTCTATTGTGGAGTCCTAAGAGTAGACAACTATCTCTTAATTCCATGTTTCTCACAGAACTCTATGAACTCACCGAATGTGAATTCTCCACCTCTATCAGACCTTAGAAATTTCAATTTTAATCATGTTTCATTCTCTACCATAGCCTTGAATATTTTGAATTTCTCAAGAGCTTCTGAATTCTCCTTTAGAAAGGTTACCCACATCATCTAAGAATAGTCAACAATTAGCAGCATGAAGTACATATCACCTTGAATACTCCTAGTTCTTGCCGGACCACAAAGATCAGTGTGAACTAAGTCCAATAATCTGATAGAAGACAATTCCTTGCTTTTGAATGTGACTCTGCTCAGCTTACCCAACTGACATTCCTTGCACAAGTTGTTAGTAGGTTTCACCAATTTTGGAAGATCTGTTACAGACTGAGTATTGCTTATCTTGATGATATTATCAAAATTCACATGACACATCCTTCTATACCATAACCAACTCTGATCAACTTGAACAAATAAGTAGATTTTACCAGTACCAACCAAGTGGAAGATATTACCTTTAGTTTGAGTACCGGATGCAATCTCTGTTCTGGATCTTTCAAAGATTTTGCATTTTCCATCCTTGAATAAGAGATCATAGCCTTTGTCCACCAACTATCCGACACTGAGAAGATTGTGCTTCAAACCTTCAACATACAGTATATTACTAGTTTTGTTTCTTCCATCAAAAGAAATAGTTCCTCTTCCTCTGATTCTACTAGTAGAATTGTCACCAAACTTTACCACTCCTCCTTCTTACCTTTCCAAATCTACAAACTTATTTTTGTCACCTGTCATATGGTGAGAGCATCCACTGTCAATAACCCAATCATCCTTCTCTTCAATTTGGGCACCCAAAGCTCTTTCCACAGTCTTAAGATTGACAGATACAGAGGACATTGGATCTTCTTCTTTGATGGCAATGAACACCCATTCATTTCCCAATTTGTTTCCTTTCTCTGATTCATCATCTGTTACTCCTTCATTATCATCATCTTCATGTACATAGTAACAGTTCTTTTGGAACCTTGGCTTGTTAGGATTTTGCCTTGAAAATCTTTCCGGACACCTTGAGGCAAAATGACCAATCTTATTGTAGCTAAAACACTTAAAAGGTAATTTTCCTTCATACTTACCAGATCCTCTTGGCAGCCTCTTTGCAATAAGGGCTTCAAGTTGAGTAGTTTCTACTTCTTCTTCTTCCACATCTTTTCTTGCTTTTTCATACCAAGACAATTTCCTTGAAGAATTCTCTCCTGGATCAAACCTTTGTTTACCTTTAATAGGGGCACTGGCTTTGAATGCAGACTTAGTCTTGGGGGGTCATCTCAAAACTCTGTCACTTCAAATATAGCCAATTTCCTAGCCAATTGATCTCTTGTGACAGTTGTATGGGCTCTGAATTCTTCAATGGCAGCAACCTTGATTTTGTAAGAAGTAGGAAGGGATCTAAGAATTTTACCAATAATCTCATTTTCATCCAAGACTCCACTAGCATTTCTAATTCCACAAACGAGCTCATTCACTCTTGGCATAAAAGTGGTAATATTTTCATCATCTCTCATCTTCAGTTTTTCAAATTTCCCTTTTAGACTCTGTAACCTTGCACATTTAACATACTAGTCTCCTTCATGCAAAAGTTCTAGTTTATTCCAAATCTCAAAGGTAGTTGGTAGATCAATAACATTTGAGAGCTCTGAGTTAGATAATACGCTTAGAAGAACCTCTTTGGTCCGCAGATTATTTTCAGCATCTGTGATTTCATTTAGGGTTATCAGACCACCCTGCGGAGGTACATACGCTTTTGTAACCATGGACCAGTACGCCATTCCCATACACTACAAGTGACATTTCATGTGACCTTTCCAAAGAGCAAATTTGGTTCCATCAAACTTCAGACTATCCTTCTTGTAAGACGACATCCTGGATCTCCTCAAGCAGTTAAGCTCCTTTTGGAGGAACTTAGCTATGATACCAATTGTTAGAGTTAGGACACACAACTGAGAGGGGGGCTGAATCAGTTGTGCAAAACTTTCTCCAATTAAACACTTAAATCTTCTTTAGTGATTAGCAGAATATTAATCATGAACCATAATGCATTCAAATCAAAAGCAAAAACACATCAACACATAAGACACCAAGATTTTGATGTGGAAAACCTAGTTAAGGGAAAAACCATGGGGTGATTAACCCAAGATTGTATTCTTTGTTAGAAGAATGGAAAGAACAAAATGGCACATGCCAATTAGGGCTCACTGCCCGACCACTCTGCTCATAAGAGGCTTACTGCCTACAAGAGACACACTGTCTACAAAGAAATAACCATCACCTACATGAACTGGAGAATAGCATCTTCACCATGCTTGAATTAGTTCCATTTAAGCCCAATACTTTTGTTCTGCCTTTCACTCTCCTCCTTGCTACCACACACTCATCACCACAAGACACCCTTTGGAAAGACTTCACAATCCCTTATTTATACAAGGCATCGAATTAGCAATAGTCATCTAAGTTAGCAAACATCTACAAGAACATCCATAAGACGTGTAATACATCTAGTCAGCCAGTCACAGGAAGAACACCATCTTCCAGTGGTTATTCTTCAAATGTGCACTCTAACTTTAATGTGGACTACCAACATGAACTGGACATGATCCAAGGATCACCACAACCTTTCCCGAATCATTTGAGAACATCCACACTTCATTTGCTTGCTAGAATTCTCCTCTCCTTCATCTGGAGCTTTAAGAACATAGTCTATCATTACTGTCAGAAAGGAATAGGTTCTTCCAGACCTTCAAACCACGAACCAATTGAGTTGACACTTCACCCAGATGCCCTCAACACTCCCTCAAATCCGCAGAATGGGATAGTGCATTACTAGATCTCACCAAACCTATCTGTGTCACTCTGTCACCTCTGAATACCTGCTAGAACTGGTTCTACTTGAGCAGCCATAATTTCTTCAGATCTTCATGTGGACCTCTAAAAACTTGACTGGATCATCTCAAGACTCATAGCTACAAACCCTTTGAACCACAACCTCTTATCTGCATCTTAGCTAGGATCTCCACTTCACTGTCTCCATTGCTCCTCTCTGCTCATCCAATCCTTCTCATTAATGCAGCATAAGTATGTTGACATCAATGACAACACTGGTTAGGCCCATACTTGCAACATCTCTCTCCTTGTTCATAATTCCACCATGCAAGAGCAGATCCCTGCAATCTTGCCTTTGCCAACTTAACCCTCCTATCATCAAGGATTTCTTTATATTTGAAATGATTGTTCAATGCCTCAATCCAGTCAATCACCTCTTCAGCTTCCATACTTCCACTATACATAGGTAACCCATCTATGGTGTCCCTACTGACTAACTTTAATGCATTTAAAAATGCCCTCTGGTCTGCTGGTATCTCCTCTATCTTTTTACTAGTTTCCCCAATTTCTATATTGCCTTCATCGCTGTCACTTTCATCTTCCCTATCTTTGATTTTAGACTGTTTGAACTCTCCCAACTTGGATTCAAGCATCTCCTTCATTAGCTTCTTGATGGCATCCTATGACACACTTTTGGGAGGCATCCTCTCCACCTCTATCTCACTTTCTTTGTCTGACATAAACATTCACATACAACACCCAAACACCAACACTCTTGCAAATCCTCACCTTGACTTGCCACTCAAATCTTTTCAGGCTCTCATACCAATATAATGGGGAGCCAAGAAACTCTGTCATACAAACTGATCGGCGAGAGGGTGGTCCATATCTTGGCAATCTTCTCTTCATTGGCCAAACATTCCCTGTCAGCCACCCTACTTTTTGTCTCCCCGATGTTCAACTCTCCCTGATGTATGTCTCCAACTTTGTATCTGCCGAGAGGTACATTCTTCAATGTACATTCAGAATATGCATTCGGTGAGATTGACCAAATGTTGACTTCCTTTGTATGTCGATACACTATCAGTCAGACTTCCCAGATCGAAAGCTTTCAACTTTCTCCCTCCGACACCTTTGGCCACCACGATGCAAAACTTAACCATTCACAAGATACTTTTGCAATATACACACGAACATACAACTGCGAGATACACATGAAATGTATACCCAATGAAACAACACAAATCTTCAGCGATCTGAATCTCTGCAAACCCTATAGCTTCACAGACCCATTTCTCCAACAATCTAGAACATGGTAAATGCTAGGATCTATCAATGCATCTTGTACGCAATCCTACAAACACAAACGAACAAAATGAAAAACACAAAAATGAACTGTACAGCCATTCCACCAATTTTGAAGAAATCTAACCGGTGGAATACATTAAGAATCCATCTCGGCCACAAAATAGTAAATTGCTTGCACAGAGAAAACCTAACAAAACCAAATGACAGAAAGTTACATAGAACAAGACTTGTTTATTATGCCTTTAAGAAATGTACACACAAATGCTCTATTTTCACAATTACAAATCACTCTAAGCTCTGATCTCTATTACCTCTCCACTACAACTAATTACATTCAATCTGTCTCTGGGTATTTATCTACTCACCTAGAGTAGTACCATCCTGATAGTACCAACATGACTCCAAGCGGCTAGGAGACAACCATCTACAAACCTCCTAACTGCCTGACAAACTTTGTGATTACAGATCGACAAGTGTCCTTGGGACTTACAACATAAACTTAGATACAAACTAAAATGACATGCATTGGTCAAATAGACCTTATTACATGAATGGTCTTATAGGACCTTATTGGAAACATCAAAATGTACATCAAACAATTGAATGCCTTATGGGGGCCATTGTGGATTAGGTGCTCCTGCACCATACACCCCACCAAGAAAAGAACTCATGCCCCATGAGTTAAGTCTTTGTTTTGCTCTACCTATATCCTCTGCTGTCTCATGTCTTCCCCATGATCTCTGGACTGCAACCTTCTTCCATAGAATCAAAGACTCATGCCCAACTTTGTATGCTCTACTCACACCTTGCCATGAGTGACTGCTTGCCACCAGACCTACCCTTTACTTGGTATTCTTTCTTATTATCATCTCTGTCTAAACACCTGCATTCAAAATCTTTTTTCATGTTGCTTGTACTGCTGCTATGGTAGAATATGTGTGCCTTCCAACTCTTGTTGGCTCTAGAGGACAAACAATGGTCCCTACGAGGATAGCATCCTCTTCCTTCCAATCAACTTGTGACTGCTTGCAGACCTACTCATTGACCTTCATCTGATACATCTCAAACATTACTATCTGATCTCCATCATTCAAAACTAAAATCACCTTCAAACTATGATCCTTAGCAACCCTACTCCCTGAGGTATCCCCAACTATCCTTGTCCCTTCTGCATTGATCTGTACAAACTCTTTCTTTCCCATCAAGATGACCTTGGCTGCCTTCTTTGCTACAGCATCTTCCTGCAATGGTGTCATCAAAAAAGTTCTCCCATCCTTCTTGAAGGTGTAGGTGTTAGCATATCCATCATACAATGCTCTCCTATCAAATTGCCATGGCCTACCTAAAAGTAGGTGACAACATTCCATGGGCAAAATATCACATAAAACCCTATCCTGATATTCCCCAATCTGAAAATCAACATATGCTTGTTCATATACCAAAAGTGATTGATTATCACTCACCCAAGATACTTTGTAAGGATTTTAATGAGGAATCCTTTCCATGTTCAATTTATCCACCATTTCCCTAGACACCATATTATCTATTGAACCAGAATCTATGACTACCTTGCATATTTTACCTTTGCTTTTGCAATTGATCTTGGAAAGAGCTCTCCTTTGTGATGATTCAGTCTTCACTAGTTCTTTGAGCAATGTCCTCTTGATCATCAGAGTTTCTCCCGTTTCAGATTCTAGATTGACTTTAGGAGATGTCACACTCCTTGCATCTTCTTGAGTTAATGTGGTTCTTCTCTCATTGCCATGAGAAGTTGAGGCCTTCTCTAAACACTTATAGGCTAGGTGCCCTATCTGATTGCAATTATAGCATCTCATGTTGGAGAACTTGGATTCTCTACCTAATCCATTTGTCCCACCTCTTTCATTTGGCCTTCTTTCTCAGTAGCCTCCTCTGCTACTTGAGTCTCCAACTTGCTCATCTTGGTTAGACTCACCACTAGGCTTCTGGTGAGGACTTCTTCCCCCAAAACTGCCTCTAAAATTTTTGTCACCTCTTCCTCTACTCTGCTACTCCCTCTTTCTCTTTATCTTCTCTTCAGCCCTTAAGGCCATTTGGAAACACTTGTTCACTATTATTGGTGCTAAAATGTTGATCTCATCTTGGATGTTCATCCTTAGGCCATTCAAGTACCTGGTCACCTTCTCCGACTCTTCTTCTTGTCTCTTTGATATGAGACCGGGTTTATGAAACTCTTGTGTGTATGCATTTACATCAAAGTCTCTCTATTTGAGGTTCTACAATTTCTTATACATCTGCACATCATAGTCCAGGGGTAAGAACTGTGCCTTGAGTTTGGTCTTCATCCTTTCCCAGGAGGTTATCATATTCTTCCCCTCCTTGACTCTCTCTCCTTGTTCTTAGTTCCACCATGCAAGAGTAGATCCCTACAATCTTGCCTTTGCCAACTTAACCCTCTTATCATTAGGGATTTCTTTATATTTGAAATGATTGTTCAATGCCTCAATCCAGTCAATCACCTCTTTAGCTTCCATACTTCCACTATACATAGGTAACCCATCTATGGTGTCCCTATTGACTAACTTTAATGCATTTAAAAATGCCCTCTGGTCTACTGGTATCTCCTCTGTCTTTTTATTGGTTTCCCCAATTTCTGTATTGCCTTCATCCTTGTCACTTTCATCTTCCCTATCTTTGCCTTTAGATTGTTTGAACTCCCCCAACTTGGCTTCAAGCATCTCCTCGATCAACTTCTTGATGGCGTCATGCGACATACTTTTGGGAGGCATCGTCTCTGCCTCTGTCTCGCTTTCTTTGTCTAACATAAACATTCACAGACAACACCGAAACACCAACACTCCTGCAAATCCTCAATTCAATTTGCTGCCCAAATCTTTTTCCAGGATCTAATACCAATATGATGGGGAGCCAAGAAACTCTATCATACAAACTGATTGGTGAGAGGGTGGTCCATATCTTGGTGATCTTCTCTTCATCGGCCAAACATTTTCCATCAGCCACCTTACTTTTTGTCTCCCCAACGTTCAACTCTCCTTGATGTATGTTTTCAACTTTGTATCTGCCGAGAGATACATTCTTCAATGTACATTCAGAATATGCATTCGGTGAGATTGACCGAATGTTGTCTTCCTTTGTATCCCTATACACTATCGGTTAGACTTCTTAGATAGGAAGCTTTCAACTTTCTCACTCCGACACCTTTTGCTACCCCGATGCAGAACTTAACCATTCACAAGATACTTTTGTGATATACACATGAACATACAACTACAAGATCCACATGAAATGTATACTTGATGAAACAATACAAATCTTTGCCGATCTGAACCTCTGCAAACCATGTAGCTTCACAGACCCATTTCTTCAACAATCTAGTACATGGAAAATGCTAGGATCTATCAATGCATCTTGTACGTGATCCTGTAAACACAAGCGAATAAAATGAAAAACACAAAAATGAATTGTACAACCATTCCACTGATTTCGAAGAAATCTAACTAGTGGAATGGATTAAGAATCCATCTCGGCCAGAAAATAGTAAATCGATTGCACAGAGAAAACCTAACGAAATTGAATGACAGAAAGTTACAAAAAATAGGACTTGTTATTATTCCTTTAAGAAATGTACCCACGGATGCTCTGCTTTCACAATTACAAATCACTCTAATCTCTGATCTCTATTACCTCTCCACTACAACTGATTACATTCGATCTGTCTCTAGGTATTTATCTACTTGCCCATAGTAGTACCATCCTGATAGTACCAACATGACTCCAAGTGGCTGGGAGACAACCGTCTAACAACCTCCTAACTACCTAACAAACTTTGTGATTACAGATCGAGAAGTGTCCTTGGGACTTACAACATAAACTTAGATATAAACTAAAATGACATGCATTGGTCAAATAGACCTTATTACATGAATGGTCTTATAGGACCTTATTGGAAACAACAAAATGTGCATCAAATAGTTGAATGCCTTATGGGGCCCACTATGGATTAGGTGCTCCTACACCAATATGATGGGGAGCCAAGAAACTCTATCATACAAACTAATCGGCGAGAGGGTGGTCCATATCTTGGCGATCTTCTCTTCATCGGCCAAACATTCCCCATCAGCCACCTTGTTTTTTGTCTCCCTGATGTTCAACTCTCCCTGATGTATGTCTTCAACTTTGTATTTATCAAGAGATACATTCTTCAATGTACATTCAGAATATGCATTCGGTGAGATTGACCAAACGTTGACTTCCTTTGTATGCCGATACACTATCGGTCAGACTTCCCAATTCAGAAGCTTTCAACTTTCTCACTCTGACACCTTTTGCACCCCGATGCAGAACTTAACCATTCAAAAGATACTTTCATGATATACACATGAACATACAACTGTGAGATACACATGAAATGTATACCCGATGAAACAACACAAATCTTCACCGATCTGAACTTCTGCAAACCCTATAGCTTCACAGACCCATTTCTCCAACAATCTAGCACATGGGAAATGCTAAGATCTATCAATGCATCTTGTACGTGATCCTGCAAACACAAATGAACAAAACAAAAAACACAAAAATGAACTATACAACCATTCCACCGATTTTGAAGAAATCTAACCGGTGGAATGGATTAAGAATCCATCTCAGCCACAAAATAGTAAATCGATTGCATAAAGAAAGCCTAATGAAATTGAATGATAGAAAGTTACACAGAACAAGACTTGTTTATTATGCCTTTCAGAAATGTACAAACAGATGCTCTATTTTCACAATTACAAATAACTCTAATCTCTGATCTCTATTACCTTTCCACTAAAACTTACTACTCCCTTATTACATTTGATCTATCTCTGGGTATTTATCTACTCACCCAGCATAGTACCATCCTGATAGTACCAACATGACTCCACGCAGCTGGGAGACAACCGTCTAACAACCTCCTAACTACCTAACAAACTTTATGATTACAGATCGACAAGTGTCCTTGGGACTTACAACATAAACCTAGATACAAACTAAAATGACATGCATTAGTCAAATAGACCTTATTACATGAATGGTCTTCTTAGGACCTTATTAGAAATAGCAAAATGTACATCAAATAGTTGAATGCCTCATGGAGGCCACTGTGGATTAGGTACTCCTACACCATACACCCCACCGAGAAAAGAACTCATGCCCCATGAGTTAAGTCTTTGTTTTCCTCTACCTGTATCCTCTATGGTCTCATGTCTTCCCCATGATCTCTGGACTGCAACCTGCTTCCATGGAATCAAAGACTCATGCCCATCTTTGTAGGCTCTATTTACTGCTTGCCATGAGTGACTGCTTGCCATCAGACCTACCCTTTTCTTGCCATTCTTTCTTAATGTCATCTATGTCTGAACACCTGCATTCAAAACCTTGTTTGATGCTTCCTGTACTGCTGCTATGGTAGAATATGTTTGCCTTCCAACTCTTGTTGGTTCTAGAGGACAAACATTGGTCCCTACTATGATAGCATCCTTATCTTTCCAATCAACCTGTGACTGCTTCAAGACCTGCTCTTTAACCTTCATCTGATCCATCTCAGACATTACTCTCTAATCTCCATCATTCAAAACTGAAATCACCTTAAAACTATTATCCTTAGCAACCCTTCTCCCTGAGGTATCCCCAACTATCCTTGTCCCTTCTACATTGATCTGCACAAACTCTTTCTTTCCCATCAAGATGACCTTGGCTGCATTCTTTGCTACAGTATCCTCCTGCAATGGTGTCATCACAAAAGTTCATCCATCCTTCTTGAAGGTGTAGGTGTTAGCATATCCATCATACAATGCTCTCCTATCAAATTTCCATAGCCTACCTAAAAGTAGGTGTCAACATTCCATGGGCAAAATATCACATAAAACCCTATCCTAATATTCCCCAATCTAAAAATCAACATATGCTTGTTCATATACCGAAAGTGATTGATTATCACTCACCCAAGATGCTTTGTAAGGATTTTGATGAGGAATCCTTTCCATGTTCAATTTATCCACCATTTTCCTAGACACCATATTATCTGTTGAACTAGAATCTATGACTACCTTGCATATTTTACCTTTGCTTTTGCAATTGATCCTGAAAAGAGCTCTTCTTTGTGATGGTTTAGTCTTCACTGGTTCTTTGAGCAACGTCCTCTTGATCATTAGAGTTTCTCCCATTTCAGATTCTAGATTGACTTCAGGAGATGTCACACTCCTTGCATCTTCTTGAGTTAATGTGGTTCTTCTCTCATTGCCATGAGAAGTTGAGGCCTTCTCTGGACACTTATAGGCCAGGTGCCCTATCTGATTGTAATTATAGGATCTCATGTTGGAGAACTTGGATTCTCTACCTGATCCATTTGTCCCACCTCTTTCATTTGGCCTTCTTCCTTGGTAGCCTCCTCTGCTACTTGAGTCTCCAACTTTCTCATCTTGGTTAGACTCACCACTAGGCCTTTGGTTAGGACTTCTTCCCCCAAAACTGCCTCTAAAATTTTTGTCACCTCTTCCTGTACTCTGCCACTCACTCTTTCTCTTTATCTTCTCTTCAGCCCTAAAGACCATTTGGAAACACTTGTTAACTATTTATGGTGCTAAAATGTTGATCTCATCTTGGATGTTCATCCTTAGGCCATTCAAATACCTGGCCACCTTTTCTGACTCTTCTTCTTGTCTCTTTGATCTAAGACCGAGTTTATGAAACTCTTGTGTGTATGTATTTACATCAAGGTCTCTCTGTCTAAGGTTCTGTAATTTCTTGTACATCTGCACATCATAGTCTAGGGGTAAGAACTGTGCCTTGAGTTTGGTCTTCATCCAGTCCCAGGAGGTTATCATATTCTTCCCCTCCTTGACTCTCTCTCCTTGTTCATAATTCCACCATGTAAGAGCAGATCCCTGCAATCTTGCCTTTGCCAACTTAACCCTCTTATCATCAGGGATTTCTTTATATTTGAAATGATTGTTCAATGCCTCAATCCAGTCAATCACCTCTTCAACTTCCATACTTCCACTATACATTGGTAACCCATCTATGGTGTCCCTATTGATTGAATTTAATGCATTTAAAAATGCCCTCTAGTCTATTGGTATCTCCTCTGTCTTTTTACTGGTTTCCCCAATTTTTGTATTGCCTTCATCGTTGTCACTTTCATCTTCCCTATCTTTGCCTTTAGACTGTTTGTGCTCTCCCAACTTGGACTCGATCATCTCCTCGATCAACTTCTTGATGGTGTCCTGTGACATACTTTTGGGAGGCATTGTCTCCGCCTCTGTCTCATTTTCTTTGTCTGACATAAACATTCACAGACAACACCCAAACACCAACACTCCTATAAATCCTCAATTCAATTTGCCACCCAAATCTTTTTCCAGGCTCTGATACCAATATGATGGGGAACCAAGAAACTCTGTCATACAAACTGATCGATGAGAGGGTGGTCCATATCTTGGTGATCTTCTCTTCATCGGCCAAACATTCCCCATTGGCCACCTTGCTTTCTGTCTCCCTGACGTTCAACTCTCCCTGGTGTATCTCTTCAACTTTGTATCTGCCGAGAGATACATTCTTCAATGTACATTCAGAATATGCATTCGGTGAGATTGACTGAATGTTGACTTCCTTTGTATGCCGATACACTATCAATCAGACTTCCTAGATCAGAAGCTTTCAACTTTCTCACTCTGACACCTTTTACCACCCCGATGCAGAACTTAACCATTCACAAGATACTTTCATGATATACACACTAACATACAACTACAAGATACACATGAAATATATACCTGACGAAACAACACAAATCTTCACCGATCTGAACCTTTGCAAACCCTGTAGCTTCATAGACCCATTTCTCCAACAATCTAGCACATGGCAAATGCTAGGATCTATCAATGCATCTTGTACGCGATCCTACAAACACAAATGAACAAAACAAAAAACACAAAGATGAACTGTACATCCATTCCACTGATTTCAAAGAAATCTAACCAGTGGAATGGATTAAGAATCCATCTCTACCACAAAACAGTAAATTGATTGCATAGAGAAAACCTAATGAAATCGAAGGACAGAAAGTTGCACAGAACAAGACTTGTTTATTATGCCTTTCAAAAATGTACACACAGATGCTCTGTTTTCACAATTACAAATCACTCTCATCTCTGATCTCTATTACCTCTCCACTACCATTGATTATATTTGATCTATCTCTGGGTATTTATCTAGTCACCCAGAGTAGTACCTTCCTGATAGTACCAACATGACTCCAAGTGGTTGGGAGACAACCGTCTAACAACCTCCTAACTACCTAACAAACTTTATGATTACAGATCGACAAGTGTCCTTGGGACTTACAACATAAACTTAGATACAAACTAAAACGACATGCATTGGTTAAATAGACCTTATTACATGAAAGGTCTTATAGGACCTTATTGGAAATAGCAAAATGTACATCAAATAGTTGAATACCTTATGGGGGCCACTATGGATTAGGTGCTCCTGGACCAATATGATGGGGAGCCAAGAAACTCTATCATACAAACTGATCGGCGAGAGGGTGGTCCATATCTTGGCAATCTTCTCTTTATCAGCCAAACATTCCCCATCGGCCACCTTGCTTTTTGTCTCCCTGACGTTCAAGTCTCCTTGATGTATGTCTTCAACTTTGTATCTACCGAGAGATACATTCTTCAATGTACATTTAGAATATGCAATCGGTGAGATTAACCGAACGTTGACTTCCTTTGTATGCCGATACACTATCGGTTAGACTTCCTAGATTGGAAGCTTTCAACTTTCTCACTCCGACACCTTTTGCCACCCCCATGCAGAACTTAACTAGTCATAAGATACTTTCATGATATACACATGAACATACAACTGTGAGATACACATGAAATGTATACCCTGACGAAACAACACAAATCTTCACTGATCTGAACCTCTACAAACCCTGTAGCTTCATAGAACCATTTCTCCAAAAATCTAGCACATGGCAAATGCTAGGATCTATCAATGCATCTTGTATATGATCCTGCAAACACAAACAAATAAAACAAAAAATCCAAAAATGAACTGTACAGCCATTCCACTGATTTTGAAGAAATCTAACTGGTGGAATGGATTAAGAATCCATCTTGGTCACAAAATAGTGAATCAATTGCACAGAGAAAACCTAATGAAATCAAATGACAAAAAATTACACAGAACAGGACTTGTTTATTATGCCTTTCAGAAATGTACACATAGATGCTCTGTTTTCACAATTACAAATCACTCTGATCTCTAATCTCTATTACCTCTCCACTACAACATACTACTCCCTTATTATATTTGATCTGTCTCAGGGTATTTATCTACTCGCTTAGAGTAGTACTATCCTGATAGTACCAACATGACTCCAAGTAGCTGGGAGACAACCGTCTAACAACCTCCTGACTGCCTAACAAACTTTGTGATTACAGATCAACAAGTCTCATTGGGACTTACAACATAAACCTAGATACAAACTAAAATGACATGCATTGGTCAAATAGACCTTATTACATGAATGGTCTTCTTCAAACCTTATTGGAAACATCAAAATGTACATCAAATAGTTGAATGCCTCATGCAGGACATTGTGGATTAGGTGCTCCTGCACCATACACCCCACCGAGAAAAGAACTCATGCCCCATGAGTTAAGTCTTAGTTTTACTCTACTTGTATCCTCTGGGGTCTCATGTCTTCCCCATGATCTCTAGACTGCAACCTGCTTCCATGGAATCAAAGACTCATGCCCAACTTTGTAGGCTCTACTTACTCCTTGCCATCAGACCTACCCTTTGCTTGCCATTCTTTCTTACTGTCATCTCTTTCTGAACACCTACATTCAAAACCTTGTTTGATGTTTCCTGTACTATTTCTATGGTAGAATATGTTTGCCTTCCAACTCTTGTTTATTCTAAAGGACAAACAATGGTCCCTACTATCATAGTATCCTTGTCTTTCCAATCAACCTATGACTACTTGCAGACCTACTCTTTGACCTTCATATGATCCATCTCAGACATTACTATCTGATCTCCATCATTCAAAACTAAAATCACCTTCAAACTATGATCCTTAGCAACCCTACTCCCTAAGGTATCCCCAACTATCCTTGTCCCTTCTGCATTGATCTACACAAACTCTTTCTTTCCCATCAAGATGACCTTGGCTACCTTCTTTGCTGCAACATCCTCCTGGAATGGTGTCATTACAAAAGTTCTCCCATCCTTCTTAAAGGTGTAGGTGTTAGCATATCCATCATACAATGCTCTCCTATCAAATTGCCATGGCCTACCTAAAAGTAGGTGACAACATTCCATGGGAAAAATATCACATAAAACCCTATCCTAATATTCCCCAATCTAAAAATCAACATATGCTTGTTCATATACCAAAAGTGATTGATTATCACTCACCCAAGCTTCTTTGTAAGGATTTTGATGAGGAATCCTTTCCATGTTCAATTTATCCACCATTTCCCTAGACACCATATTATCTGTTGAACTAGAATCTATGACTACCTTGCATATTTTACCTTTGCTTTCGCAATTGATCCTGAAAAGAGTTCTCCTTTGTGATGGTTCAGTCTTCACTAGTTCTTTGAGCAACGTCCTCTTGATCATTAGACTTTCTCCCATTTTAGATTCTAGATTGACTTTAGGAGATGTCACACTCCTTGCATCTTCTTTATTTAATATGGTTCTTCTCTCATTGCCATGAGAAGTTGAGGCCTTCTCTGGACACTTATAGGCTAGGTGCCCCATCTGATTGCAATTATAGCATCTCATGTTGGAGGACTTGGATTCTCTACCTGATCTAGTTTTCCCACCTCTTTCATTTGGCCTTCTTCCTCGGTAGCCTCCTCTACTACTTGAGTCTCCAACTTTCTTATCTTGGTTAGACTCACCACTAGGCATCTAGTTAGGACTTCTTCCCCTAAAATTGGCTCTAAAATTTGTCATCTCTTCCTCTACTCTACTACTCACTCTTTCTCTTTATCTTCTCTTCAGCCCTTAAGGCCATTTGGAAACACTTGTTTACTATTTCTGGTGCTAAAATGATGATCTCATCTTAGATGTTCATCCTTAGGCCATTCAAGTACCTGGCCACCTTCTCTGACTATTGTTCTTGTCTCTTTGATCTGAGACTGAGTTTATGAAACTCTTGTGTGTATGCATTTACATCAAGGTCTCTCTGTCTGAGGTTCTACAATTTCTTATACATCTGCACATCATAGTCCAGGGGTAAAAATTGTGCCTTGAGTTTTGTCTTCATCCTTTCCCAAGAGATTATCATATTCTTCCCCTCCTTGACTCTCTCTCCTTGTTCATAATTCCACCATGCAAGAGCAGATCCCTGCAATCTTGCCTTTGCCAATTAACCCTCTTATCATCAGGCATGTAATAAGGTCTATTTGACAAATGCATGTCATTTTCATTTGTATCTAGGCTTATGTTGTAAGTCCCAAGGACAGTTGTCAATCTGTAATCACAGAGTTTGTTAGGCAGTTAGGAGGTTGTTAGACAGTTGTCTCCCAGCCGCTTGGAGTCATGTTGGTACTATCAGGATGGTACTACTCTGGACGAGTAGATAAATACCCAGAGACAGATCGAATGTAATCATTTGTAGTAGAGAGGTAATAGAGATCAGAGATCAGAGTGATTTGTAATTTTGAAAACAGAGCATCTGTGTGTACATTTGTGAAAGGCATAATAAACAAGTCCTATTCTATGTAACTTTCTGTCATTCTATTTTGTTAGGTTTTCTCTGTACAATTGATTTACTGTTTTATGGCCGAGATGGATTCTTAATCCATTCCACCGGTTAGATTTCTTCAAAATCGGTGGAATGACTGTACAGTTCATTTTTGTGTTTTTCATTTTGTTCATTTGTGTTTGCAGGATCACGTACAAGATGCATTGATAGATCCTAGCATTTGCCATGTGCTAGATTTTTGGAGAAATGGGTCTGTGAAACTACAGGGTTTGTAGAGGTTCAGATCAGTGAAGATTTGTGTTGTTTCATCAGGGTATACATTTCATGTGTATCTCACCATTGTATGTTCATGTGTATATCATGAAAGTATCTTATGATTGGTTAAGTTCTGCATGGGGGTGGTAAAAGGTGTCGGAGTGAGAAAGTTGAAAGCTTCTGATCTAGGAAGTCTAACCGATAGTGTATCGGCATACAAAGGAAGTCAACGTTCGGTTAAGCTCACCGAATGCATATTCTAAATGTACATTGAAGAATGTATCTCTTGGAAGATACAAAGTTGAAGACATACATCAGGGAGAGTTGAACATCAGGAAGATAAAGGGTAAGGTGGCCAACAGGGAATGTTTGGCTCCCCATCAAGTGAGCCTCTTTTGAGTAGTGACTTCTGGGCAGTGTGCCTAAAGGCAAGTGCCTTCCCATTTTTCAAGTACTTTTAATAGGGTACGAATCTTGTGGGTTAACCCTGACCGTGGTTTTCCCTTAACTAGGTTTCCACGTTAAAAATCTTGGTGTCAAGTGTGTTAATTGTGTTTCTGCTCATGAGTTAATTTTGTGTGACAACTAATTCACCCCCCCTCTCAGTTGTCTAGCCTAATTCCAACAATTGGTATCAGAGCCAGTTCCTCTAAAAGAAGCTTGACCGCTTGAGGAGATCTAGGATATTGACTTACAAGAAGGAAAGTCTAAGATTTGATGGATCAAATTACTCCCTTTGGAAGGTGTGCATGCAGTGCCATTTGGAATGTATGGGTGATGCCTTTTGGTTGATAACTGAGAAAGAGTATAAGATTTCAAAGAATGGCCCTACAACTCTAGATGAACTCAAGGAAGATGAATGCAATATTCGAGCTAAAGAAGCATTATTAAGTGCCTTGACTAATACAAAATTGGCAAATGTCCTGGAATTGAAAACTGCCCATGAAATTTGGAAAAAGTTGGAAATTTTGTATGAAGGTGACAAATATGTCGAATGTGCCAAGATACAAAGCCTTAAGGGTAAATACGAAAGGTTCATGATGAGTGGAGATGAAAACATTACTTCCTATATGCAGAAAGTGAATGAACTTGTGACAGGTATCAGAAATGCTAGTGGTGTATTAGAAGAATTAGACATTGTTACCAAAGTACTCAGATCCTTACCTCTGGCATATAAACACAAATTCATTGCCATTGAAGAGATCAAGACTATGGCAACTATTACAAGGTATCAATTGGTTGGTAAGCTTCAAGCATTTGAAATGAGTGAGTTTGGCGATTCTCTTCCTAAGTTTGAATCTACATTTAAAGCCAGTATTCATGGAAAGCAAAGATATGATCGGGGTGAAAGCTCTTCAAGAACATCAAATAGATTTGATAAGACAAGGAAGGATCTTGAAGATGATGAAATTGAGTTCGATGAAATTGAAGCCCTTTTTGCCAAAAGGTTGCTAAGAGGATTTGGTAAGTATGAAGGAAAGTTACAATTCAAATGTTTTGCTTGTAATAAGATTGGTCATTTTGCCTCAAGGTGTCCTGAGAGAGGTTCAAAACCAAACCCTAACAGACATAGAGTTTAGAAGAAATGCTACTATTTCCAAGAAGCTGATGAAGGAGTCACAGATGATGAATCTGATCATGGAGATTCCACAAAAAGTGATTGGGTGTTCATTGCTATCAAAGAAGAAGATCTGGTGCCTAGTGAATCTACTAGCTATGTAAATGTGGAAAGTGCCTTGGCTACTCAGGTTATAGAAAAAGATGAATGGGTAATTGATAGTGGGTGTGATCATCATATGACTGGTGATAAAAGTAAGTTTGTAAGTTTTGAAAAATATGAAGGTGGAATTGTGAAATTTGGAGACAACTCAGCTGGTAGAATCCATGGTAGAGGATCCATCTCTTTTGATGGTAAGAATAACACTAATGATGTTTTGTATGTGGAAGGATTGAAGCATAATCTTCTCAGTGTTGGACAGTTGGTTGACAAGTGTTATGATCTCCAATTCAAGGATGGAAAATGTAGAATCTTGGAAAGCTCTGGAGCTGAAATTGCATCTGGTACTCAAACTAGAGGTAACATCTTTCATTTAAGTAGTTCTGGTAAAAGTTGCTTGATTTCTCAGGCTGATCAAAGTTGGCTCTAGCATAAGAGAATGTGTCATGTGAATTTTGATAACATTGTCAAGATAAGTTCCACTCAGGCTGTAAGAGATCTCCCAAGACTTGTGAAACCTGCTGATAGCATGTGCAGAAAATGTCAATTAGGTAAACAAAATAGAACTTTATTCAAAAGTAAAGAACAATCTTCAAGTGGATTATTGGAACTTTTGCATACTGATCTTTGTGGCCCTAGTAGAATTAGGAGTGTGCAAGGAGATGGATATTTCATGTTATTGATTGATGATTACTCCCAAATGATGTGGGTAACTTTCCTGAAAGAAAAATCAGAAGCTCTTGACAAATTCAAAGTATTCAAAGTCTTGGTAGAGAATGAGATTGGTGTGAAGATAAAGTGTCTGAGATCTGACAAAGGTGGAGAGTTTACCTTTAGTGAGTTTGATTCATTATATGAAAAGCAAGGAATAAAAAGATAGTTATCTGCTCCTAGGACTCCTCAGCAGAATGGAGTTGTCGAAAGAAAGAACTAGACTATTCAAGAAGCTACTAGGACCATGATGATGGAAGTAAATGTTCCACAAGTCTATTGGAGAGAAGTTGTGAGTACTACTATCTACACTCTTAACCGGGTGCAGATCAAAGGCAATTCTAGTAAGACACCTTATGAACAATGGTTTGGTCATCCTCCTATTGTGAGATATTTCAAATTTTTTGGTAGTAAATGCTATATCAAAAGAGATGAGGATCTAGGCAAGTTTGATACAAGAAGTGATGAAGGAATATTTTTGGGTTACTCTACTCAAAGCAAGGCATACTGATGCTTTAACTAGAGATTGAAAAAGATTGTTGAAAGTGCTAATGTCAGAGTTGATGAAAGCAAAGGACATTCCAAGTCTTGCAGATATGACTCGGATGATCAAGATGAAAGTCAAAGTCAAGGAAGGCAAGTTCAAACATAGACTTAGATCCAGATTGATCTGGAAAATCTAGTAACTCAAGAGGATAGTGCATAAGTTGAGGAACAAGCTCAAGAAATAGAAGTTCAAGGAAATCCCAAAACTCCTAGGTATGTAAGGATGAATCATCCTAAAGATCAGATCATAGGAGATAGAAATAAAGGTGTTCAAACTAGGAGAAGAATTACTGAAGATCAAGAAGAGATTTGTTTGATTTCAAAGATTGAACCAAAATCAGTAAGTGAATCCTGCAATGATGAAAACTAGGTAAAAACAATGGAAGAAGAATTAATGCAAATTGAAAAGAATCACACATGGGATCATGTTTTTAGACCTGAGGATAAAAATGTGATTGGAACTAAATGGGTCTTCTGGAATAAATTAAATGAACATGGTGAAGCTATAAGAAATAGAGCAAGGTTGGTATGCAAAGGATATTCTCAAGTGGAAGGAATTGATTTTGAAGAAACTTTTGCTCTAGTGGAAAGAATAGAAGCTGTCAGATTATTTCTTGCATTTGCTGCCTTTAAAGATTTCAAGGTTTATCAGATGGATGTCAAGTTAGCATTCCTAAATGGAGAATTGGATGAAGAAGTCTATGTTGCAAGTATGGGCATAACCAGTGTTGTCATTGATGTTAATATACTCCTGTTTCATTAATGATAAGGATTGGATGAGCTATGTGCTGAGGATATTGAGAAAATTAGTCCTAATCAAGAATAGAGAAGAACAGTGAAGACAGTGAGCTAAATATCCCAGCTAAGATGAAGATTAGAGGATGCGCTTCAAAGGGTTTGTAGATATGTATCTTGAGATGACCCAATAAAGATTTCAAAGGTCCGCATGAAGATCTAAAGAATTTATGGCCACTTAAGTAAAACTGGTTCTGGCAAGTATTCAGAGGTGATAGAGTGATACAGATAGGTCCGGTGAGATCCGAAAATGCAATATCCTATTCTGCAGATTTGGTGGAAAGTTTAGGAAGTCCATGTGAAGTGACAATGCAATTAGTTCATGATCTGGAGGTCCGCAAGCATCTATTCCAATATGATAATGATGACAAACTGTATTCTTGAGGTACCGGATGAAGGAGAGAATTATTTCAGTAGACAGTAGTACTGTGGATGCTCTTGGTGATTCAGGCAAGTTGTGAAAGTCTTTGGATTGTGTCCAGTTTGTGTTGGTGGTTCGCATTAAAGATTGAGCTAGTAAATGAAGAATTACTTCCGGATGATGATGTTCTTCCTGAGTATGGCTGACCGGATAAGTTACACATCCTGCAGATGATCTTGAAGATGTTATGTAAAGATTGGAGTGTTCCTAAATGAAGATTGAAGTCTCATATCTATATGGCCGATAGTGTGTTGATCCGCGTGAAGTCTTTTTGTAATAAGTCATGTTGTATTTATGTATTTTCTCTGTAATATATGCTGACTTGGATGATAATTCCTAAGTCGATGTCTTTTATAAATAAAGAGTTGTTAAGTCATTTCAAGTGTGAATTGTGGGGGATGAGAGTGTGGTAGAGAAGAGCAGAGTGAAAGGTAGAGCAGAAGTATTGTGCTTAAATGGAACTGACTCAAGCATGGTGAAGATGCTATTCTCCAGTTCAAGTATGTGATACTTATTATTCTATACACAGTGTGTCTCTTGTAGGCAGTGAACCTCTTATGAGCAGTATGCTCAGGTAGTGAGCCCTAATTGGCATGTGCCATTTTGTTCTTTCTATTCTTCTAATAGAGAATACAATCTTGGGTTAATCACCCCGTGTTTTTTCCCTTAACCGGGGTTTCCATGTCAAAATCTTGGTGTCTTGTGTGTTAATATGTTTCTGCTCTTGATTTAATGCATTATGTTTCCATGATTGATTTATTATTATGCTGCTAAATTTTAAAGTGTATTTAAGTGTTTAATTGGAAGAAAGTTTTGGACAACTAATTCACCCCCCTCTTAATTGTCTGCCTGAAATCTAACAATTGGTATTAGAGCTAAGTTCCTCTAAAAGAGCTTAACCGCTTGAGGAGATCCAGGACATCATCCTACAAGAAGGATAGTCTGAGGTTCAATGGAACCAATTTTACTCTATGGAAAAGTTGCATGCAATGTCACTTGCAATGTATGGGAATGCAGTATTCGACCATGGCTTCAAAGAAGTATACTCCTCCATAGAATGGTTCGAGAAGCGAGATGAAATCACAGATGCTGAAAATAATCTGTGGACTAAAGAAGCTCTTCTGAGTGCCTTCTCTGATTCAGAGCTGACAAATGTTGTTGACCTATAAACTACTTTTGAGATTTGGGAAAAACTGGAACTTCTACATGAAGGAGACAAGTATGTTAAATGTGCCAAGCTACAGAGTTTGACATGAAAATTAAAAAATTTGAAGATGAGAGAAGATGAAAATATCACTACTTTTATGCCAAGAGTAAATGAGCTTGTTTGTGGCATTAGATGTGCTGGTGGAGTCTTGGATGAAGATGAGATTGTTGGCAAAGCTCTCAGATCCCTTCCTGATTCTTACAAATATAAGGTTGCTGCTATTGAAGAATTCAGATCTTTTTCAGGTATCACAAGAGATCAATTGGTTGGTAAATTGGTTGCATTTGAATTAACTGAGTTTGGAGATGCCCCCCCAAGACTGAATCTGCATTCAAAGCTAGTGCCTCTATTCAAGGAAAATAAAAGTTTGATCCGGGAGAGAACTCTTCAAGGAAACTATCATGGTATGAAAAAGAAAGAAAAGACCTGGAGGAAGATGAAGCAGAAGTTGCTCAACTTGAAGCCCTTATTACAAAAAGACTACCAAGAGGATCCGATAAGTATGAGGGAAAATTGCCTTTAAATTGTTTTAACTGCAATAAGATTGGTCATTTTGCCTCAAGGTGTCCAGAAAGATTTTCAAGGCCAAACCCTAATAGATCAAGGTTCCAAAAGAATTGTTACTATGTTCATGAAGATGATGAATCAGAGATAGGAAACAAATCCAGAAGTGACTGGGTATTCATTGCCATCAAGGAAGAAGATCCAATGCCCTCTGTACCTGTCAATCATAAAATTGTGGAAAGAGCTCTGGCTGCCCAAGTTGAAGAAAAGGATGATTGGGTCATTGACAGTGGATTCTCTCACCATATGATAGGTGACAAAAATAAGTTCATAGATTTGGAAATGTATGAAGGAGGAGTGGTAAAGTTTGGTAATAATTCTACTGGCAGAATCAGAGGAAGAGGAACCATTTCTTTTTATGGTAAGAACAAAACTAGTAATGTACTATATGTTGAAGGTCTGAAGCACAATCTTCTCAGTGTTGGACAGTTGGTGGACAAAGGCTATGATCTCCGATTCAAGAATGGAAAATGTAAGATCTTTGAAAGTTCAGGAATAGAGATTGCATCTGATACTCAAACAAAAGATAATATCTTCCATTTAGTTGGTACTGGTAAAGTTGTCTATTTGTTCAAATTGATCAGAGTTGGTTATGGTATAGGAGAATGTGTCATCTAAATTTTGATAATATCATCAAGATAAGCAACACTCAGGTTGTAAGAGATCTTCCAAAATTGGTGAAACCTACAAATAGTTTGTGCAAAGAATGTCAGTTGGGTAAACAAAGTAGAGTCTCATTCAAAAGAAAGGAACAATCTTCTACTTGATTATTGGACTTAGTTCATACTAATCTATGTGGTCTGGAAAGAATCAAGAGTTTGCAAGGTGATAGATACTTCATGTTATTAATTGATGACCATTCTCGGATGATGTGGGTTACTTTTCTGAAAGAGAAATCAGAAGCTCTTGAGAAATTCAAAATATTCAAGGATATGGTAGAGAATGAAACTGGATTAAAATTGAAATATCTGAGGTCTGATAGAGGTGGAGAATTCACATCTGGTGAGTTCATAGAATTCTATGAGAAACATGGAATAAAAAGACAATTGTCTGCTCCTAGGACTGCACAGCAGAATGAAGTAGTGGAGAGAAAAAATTGGACCATCCAGGAAGCATCTAGAACCATGATGATGGAAGCAAATGTTCCTTAGATCTATTGGAGAGAAGTTGTAAGCACTGTAGTCTATCCCCTCAATCAAGTACAAATCAAAAGTAATACTGGTAAGAATCCTTATGAGCTTTGGTTTGGCATCACTCCCACTGTGAGGTATTTTAGATTCTTTGGTAGCAAATGTTACATTAAAAGAGATGAAGATCTAGGAAAATTTGATGCTAGAAGTGATGAATGAATATTCTTGGGTTATTCTACTCAAAGCAAAGCATACCGGTGTTATAACAAGAGATTGAGAAAGATTATAGAAAGTACAAATGTGAAGGTTGATGAAGGGATTGAAAAACCCTTAGGATTTTATGAATGTGATGAAGATGATCAGAATGATGTTTTAATCCAATGAGTCCAAGCTCCTTCTGATATTTAGATCTAGACTGATCCGATAAATCAAGAAGAGGAGATAAGTTTGAATGAACCTATTCAAGAATCAGGAGTGCAAGAAACTCCCAAAGTTCCTAGGTATGTAAGACTAAATCACTCTAAAGATTAGATCATAGGTGATAAAAGCAAAGGTGTACAAACCAGAAGAAGGATTGCTCAAAATTTAGAAGAGTATTGTCTAATTTCAAAGATTGAACCTAAGACAGTGAATGAAGCTTACAATGATGAAAAATGGACTAAAGCAATGGAGGAAGAGCTGATGTAAATTGAGAAAAATCACACTTGGGATCTTGTTCCTAGACCTAAAAACAAGAATGTGATTGGAACCAAATGGGTCTTTCGGAACAAATTGAATGAAGATGGTGAAGTAGTCAGAAACAAAGCTAGATTGGTTTGCAAGGGTTACTCCCAAGTAGAAGGATTTTATTTTGAAGAAACTTTTGCTCCGGTGGCAAGAATTGAAGTAGTTAGATTATTTCTTGCCTTTGATGCCTTCAAGGATTTCAAAGTATATCAGATGGATGTCAAGTCTGCCTTCCTGAATGGTGACTTGGAAGAAGTATACATTGAGCAATCAGATGGATTTCAATTGTCTGATCATGGTGATATGGTCTACAAGTTGAAGAAATCACTATATGGACTGAAGCAAGCCCCAAGAGCCTGGTATGAAAGATTGGATAAGCATCTTTGAAAGATTGGTTTCAACAAAGGTATTGCTAACAGTAATTTGTATTTCAAAATTGATATTGAAAACATCTTGATTGTTGAAGTGTTTGTTCATGATATCATTTTTGGAGGAAGAGATAGTATGTGCAAAACCTTTGCAAATCAAATGAAAAGTGAATTTGAAATGTCCATGTTTTGGGAATTGAATTTCTTCTTGGGTCTACAAATCACTCAAAAAAAGAAAGGAATCTTCATTTCTTAGACCAAATATGTGAAAGAATTGTTGAAGAAACTTGGGATGGAATACTCAAAACCAATGAGTACTCCGATGGCAACTGGATGTAAATTGAGCAAAGATGATGACTCTCCTAAGGCTGATCAGAAAAAGTACAGGTCAATGATTGGAGAATTGTTGTATCTTACTCAAACTAGACTTGACATTATGAATGTTGTTGGTCTTGTTGCTAGATTCCAAGCTAATCCTAGAGAATCTCATGTCATGGCAATCAAGGATTTTTAGATATCTAGAAGGGATAGTTGAGTATGGTCTGTGGTATCCTAGAATAATTTCTCTCTTCATGTATATACAGATGTAGATTAGACAGGAGATGTGGATGACTGGAAGAGTACAAGTGGTGAAGCATTTTTTTGGGGAAGAGATTAGTTTCTTGGCTAAGCAAGAAACAAGAGGCAATATCTCTGTCCACAACCGAAGCAGAATATATTGTAGCAATAGGTAGTTGCACTCAAGTTTTGTGGATGAAGCAGATGCTAAGAGACATCAAAGTGGGGTATGAGGAACCTATCACAATCTTCTATGATAATTCAAGTGCAATAAATATATCTAAGAATCCAGTGTTGCATTCAAAGACTAAACATATATCCATCAAGTTTCACTTTTTGAGAGAGCAAGTGAACAAGAATGAAGTTAGATTGGAGTTTGTGCCTTCCAAAGATCAGATTGGAGATATCTTTATTAAACCTCTACCTAAGAACTCTTTTGAGTATCTCAGGGAGAAGTTAGGGGTTATTACCCCTTCGGTGATGAACTAAGGTGCACTGATGTGCATCAATCTAGTGGATATCACAGACATATCTTGTGGCCTGGATTGATGATGAGGAGCTGCTACTCAGGGGGAGCAGCTGGTATGTGCAAGTATGTGCCCTTTTCCATTGATGTCAAAGGTTGAGAGAAGACATGTGAAAAACAAGTGGTTGCTAATCAAAGGGGGAGTAAGAAGGAAGAGAAGACATGTGAATAGTTGTTGCTGATAGGAGGAGTTGTGACAGTGAGGAGAAGTTCTTGTCTTGATGTTTAAAATAGTTTTTCACATCATATGTTGCCATCAATGATAAAGGGGGAGATTGTTGCAAGTATGGGCGTAACCGATGTTGTCATTGATGTCAACATACTCCTGTTGCATTAATGATAAGGATTGGATGAGCTGTGTGCTGAGGATATTGAGAAAATTAGTCCTAATCAGGAATAGAGAAGAACAGTGAAGACAGTGAGCTAAAAATCCCAGCTAAGATAAAGATCAGAGGATGCGCTTCAAAGGGTTTATAGATATGTGTCTTGAGATGATCCAGCAAAAATTTTAGAGGTCCACATGAAGATCTAAAGAATTTATGGCCACTTAAGTAAAACTGGTTTTGGGAGGTATTTAGAGGTCACAAAGTGATACAAATAGGTCCGGTGAGATCCAAAAATGCAATATCATGTTCTACGGATTTCGTGGAGTGTTTAGGAAGTCTATGTGAAGTGACAACACAATTGGCTCGTGATCTGGAGGTTCGCAAGCATCTATTCCAATATGACAGTGATGACAAACTATGTTCTTGAGGTCCCGAATGAAGGAGAGAATGATTTTAGTAGACAGTAGTAATGTGGATGCTCTTGGTGATTCAGGCAATCTTGTGGAAGTCTTTGGATTGTGTCCAGTTCATGTTGGTGGTCCGCATTAAAGATTGAGATAGTAAATGAAGAATTACTTCCAGATTATGATGTTCTTCTTGAGTATGGCTGACCAGATAAGTTACACATCCTACGGATGATCTTGAAGATGTTATGTGAAAATTGGCATGTTCCTAAATGAAGTTTGAAGTCTCAGATCTATATGGCCAATAGTGTGTTGATCCATGTGAAGTTTTTTTTGTAATAAGTCATGTTGTATTTATGTATTTTCTCTATAATATATGCCGACTTGGATGATAATTCCTAAGTCGATGTCTTGTATAAATAAAGAGTTGTTAAGTCATTTCAAGTGTGAATTATGGTGGATGAGAGTGTGGTAGAGAAGAGCAAGGTGAAAGGCAGAGTAGAAGTATTGTGCTTAAATGGAACTAACTCAAGCATGATGAAGATGCTATTCTCTAGTTCAAGTATGTGATACTTATTATTCTATAGACAGTGTGTCTCTTATAGGCAGTGAGCCCTAATTGGTATGTGCCATTTTATTCTTTCTATTCTTCTAATAGAGAATATAATCTTGGGTTAATCACCCCGTGGTTTTTCCCTTAGCCAGGTTTTCCACGTCAAAATCTTGGTGTCTTGTGTGTTAATGTGTTTCTGCTCTTGATTTAATGCATTATGTCTCCATGATTGATTTATTATTATGCTACTAAATTACAAAGTGGATTTAAGTGTTTAATTGGAAGAAAGTTTTGGACAACTGATTCACCCCCGCTCTTAGTTGTCTTCCTAAAATCTAACAGTCTACATTGAGCAACCAGAAGGATTTTAGTTGTCTGATTAGAGAGATATGGTCTGCAGGTTGAGGAAAGTATTATATGGACTCAAACAAGCACCAAGATCCTGGTATGCAAGATTAGATAAGTATCTGCTAAAGCTAGGATATAGCAAAGGCACTGCTGACAGTAATCTTTACTCCAAGATTGATCATGAGCACATTCTAAATGTTGAAGTATTTGTTGATGATATCATTTTTGGTGGAAATGAGAGTATGTACAAAACATTTTCTGATCAAATGTAGAGTGAATTTGAGATGTCCATGTTTGGTGAAATGAATTTCTTCTTAGGTCTGCAAATTATTCAGTCAGATAAAGGTATCTTCATATCTCAATCTAAGTATGTGAGAGAATTGTTGAAAAAGTTTGGAATGGAAGATTCAAAGCCAGTGGGTATACCCATGGTAACCAGATGCAAGTTAAGTAAAGATGATGACTCCCCTAAGGTAAATTAGAAAAGGTATAGATCAATGATTGGAGGACTGCTCTATTTGACTCAGACCAGACCTGATATCATGAATGCAGTTGGACTTGTTGCTAGATTTCAAGCTGATCCTAGAGAATCCCATGTTGTAGCAATCAAGAGAATATTTAGATATCTCAAAGGGACACTTGATTATGACTTATGGTATCCAAAGGATAATAACTTCACTCTTCATGCATACACAGATGCTGATTGGGTAGGAGATGTAGATGACAGGAAAAGTACTAGTGGTGGTGCATTCTTCTTGGGAAGGAGATTGGTCTCTTGGATGAGAAAAAAGCAAGAGGCAATATCTCTATCTACTGCAGAGGCAAAGTATATAGCAGTAGCAAATAATTGTACTCATGTTTTGTGCATGAAGCAAATGTTGAAGGACATCAGAATTATGTTTGAGGAGCACATCACAATCTTCTGTGATAATTCAAGTGCAATAAGCATCTCAAAGAATCTGGTGTTGTATTCAAAGACAAAGCATGTATCAATCAAGTTTCACTTTTTGAGAGAGAAGGTTAATGAGAATGAAGTCAGATTAGAGTTTGTTTCTTTAAAGGATTAGATTGTGGATATTTTCACCAAGCCTCTACTGAAGGATACTTTTGAGTATTTCAGAAAGAAGTTAGGGGTTATTATCCCTCCTGATCAGAACTAAGATGCACTAGGGTGCATTAGTCTGATGGAATACATAGTCATATCTTATGATTTGGATTCATGTTAAGGAGATACTACTTAGGGAGAGTAGTCAGTATGAAAAATTTGGAGATCAGTCTGAAACAAAAAGGGGATAAAAGCTGCAAATATGTGCCATTTACCATTGATGTCAAAGGGGGAAAGAAGTCATGTGAAAAACTAGTTGCTAATGAAAGGGGGAGCAGTGAAGAAAGTAGTTCCAAAAGTGATAAAAGAAAGGGGGAGAAGTTCTTGTCTTGATGGTTGAATCATTTTTTTACATCATATGTTGCCACAAATGACAAAGGGGTAGTTTGTTGCAAATATGTGCCTAATTGGTGTTGTCATTGATGTCAACATATCCTTGTTGCCATTGGTGTCAACTATATCCTATTGTGTTGCCTGTTTAGAAGATTGAAATGTTGAGGGTATTGAGAAAATTAATGAAATTCAATGTATGCGGATCATATGGTTGTGTAGAGGATTGTCTATAGTAGCTCTTGTTAAGATTTGAGAGGTCCGTATGAAGATTTGAAGAAGCTATAGCCATCTGAGTAGAAGTGGGTTTTGATGTGTTCAGAAGAGACAGAGTGATAGTAAATTGGTCCAGATGGCTCCATATTGAAACATTATGATCTGCGGATCTAGAGGCATGTTTGGGAAGTCAATGTGTATCATCAACTCAAGTGGTTTGTGGTTTGGAGGTCTGCAAGAAATCTTTCTAGTGTGACAGTCATGGAAGACAGTGTTCTTGAGGTTCCGGATGAAGATGCAAGTGATTCTAATGATTTGGAGGAGTGTGGATGTTTTTGTTGAATTTAATGTGCTTGTGGAGGTCTCTGGATCATGTGCCTACTATGTTGGAGGTCTGCACTAAAGATTGAGCTTGTTGTTGAAGATTTCTTCCTTGGTATTACTGTTCTTCCCAATCTTGGCCAACCGGACGATTCAAGCGTGTTGTAGATGATCTAAGAGCAATTCTATGGAGAGTGGCGTATTGATCAAGAAATATTTGAGTCCCAGTAATATTTGGCCAACAGCCTAGTGATTCACATTAAGTCAGATGCTTGTAGTGCCGACCTTGATGTTTACTCTAAGGTTGATGAAGCATATAAAGGCATGTAGGCAAGTCATGGAAAATTATCCTTGTGGGGAAATAATAAAATCCCAAGAAAGGATCAGAGGTAGAGTAGAGAAGAGGAGGAGCAAAAGTATTTGGGAGAATCAGTAAAGGATGAAATGATAGTGAAGAAGTATTTGGGAGAAGAGTAGAAGTTGTCTGAGCATTCAATGAGACTGAACTAGACATGAAGAAGATGTTATTTCTCAGTTAATTCCTTTTGTATTAAATATAAATTCTATAGGCAATGAGCCTCTTTTGAGTAGTGACCTTTGGGCAGTGCACTGAAGGCAAGTGTCTTCCCATTTTTCAGGTACTTTTAATAGGGTACGAATCTTGTGGGTTAACACCCACCATGGTTTTCCCTTAACTGAGTTTCCACATTAAAAATCTTGGTGTCAAGTGTGTTAATTATGTTTCTGCTCATGAGTTATTGTTTCATGCTTTAACGTTTACATCATTAATCTATTTGTAAGTTGTGAAAGAAGATTAAAATAGAGAAAAGGTTAATTTTGTGTGACAACTGATTCGCCCCCCCTCTTAGTTGTCTAGCCTAATTCCAACAAGGAGGACTCAACATGACTCCCTAAAGACTACTTCTATCAAATATATACAATCAAATACCCCCATAGGAGAGAAAGAGTGAGACTATAGGCCCCCCCATGATGAAGTAGCTCTTGTGCCAATGGTGAATGCCTGAAGATGAACACTCCAGAAAGTGTCTAGTATCTACAAACAATATATCTCCCCTTAGGAAGAAACCAATTCAAAGGTTTATGTAGAAGAAACTCCATCTCCAAGAAGAGATATCACTAGTAGAATTTTGGCAAATAAATGACTACGTGACTAAAACTTTTAGTCACAACAACTAAAGATGACTAAATTCTACTCATTTTTTGCAACACAACTATAAATGACTAAATAAATGACTAATTTGATCATCATAAGTGACTAATTTGATCATCAGGTAAAAAACATAACTAAATAATTAGTCACACAAATAAAAATTAGACAATATGATATTAAAGTGGATAATTAAAAAAATATTTCGAATTGAGGGAGTGGGTTGTATTATAATATAATATAATATTTATATTAGATAATATTATATTATTAATATTACAATATAATATTTATATTATAATGTATTTAATATTATATAATATTAAATACATTATAATATTAATATTATATTATATTATTATTTAATATTATATTATTACATAATATTATATTATTATATAATTTAATATATATTATAATATAATGTAATATTTGTGTTATATAATAATATTATATAATATTATAATATTGTATAATATTATATTATATTATAATTATATTATAATTATATTATTAATATTATAATATATTTAATAATATGGGCACCATAATATTTCATAAAACCAATAAATTCCTATTAGTGTAACCATTGCTACAATATACATGTGTTGCTTCTCATTGAAACCCTAAAGGTAAAACCTAACTTGGCAAGGGGAGAAGATCTAAGCATTTGGGCGGGCAAAACAGAGAAGTAGAGTAGCAGAAGAAATGGCTCCTAAAGTAGCAAAGAAGGGAGTGGTGCCCCCAAAGGGAGGGAAAAAGAAGGCTAACACCTTTGTCATTGATTGTGGAGACCTGCCATAGTTTCTTTTCTTGCTCGGAGATAGGTAGATAGGGCCTCCCACCTTATTGTGGTATTAGTTTCTTTGCTCACCCCACTGACTTGTTGTAATTTTCTTTCTTTCCAGCTATGGGCTCTTGATTTTATTGGAAGGCAGGTGCCCCATTGATAAAAGAAAATGGATGGGAGGGTATGGAGGATGAGTGAATAGTTACGAAAGCCAGTAGAAGACAAGATCATGGACATCGCCTCCTTTGAGAAGTTTTTGCAGGATAGAATCAAGGTTGGCAGTAAAACTAGGGTTTTGGCCACACTGTACATTTATAATTTTTGTTAAGTCTTTATGTACATTGTTTATGTATAAAAAAAAAGGTAAACCCTACATCAGAAAGGCTCAAAACCCTAACCTATTTTGTTTCATCTCCTTTTTATTTTCTTACTCTTATCAGTCATGGCTTCTCCTTTTTGCTGTGAATGATTGGTGTAGAGCGGGGCCCTTAAAATTTCATCATACTGCAAGATGTGGGTGAGCTTAAGCTCTCAATTTATTGATAAGCCATGGCAACCTAGATGAGAAAAAAGAGAAAGGTATGCTTTTATTGTTACCCCTATCACACGATATTTTGAATTGGTTTCACTATGGCTGCATATATACCATCTACTGAGACGTTGAATCATGCTTGGGCTCCATATGCTATTAGGCATCATATCTATGTGTAGGTTCTAGGGTTTTGGATTAGCCTTCCTTTCTTATGAGCTTTATGAATCTGGGTTCAAATATGTTGCCATTCATTTGCTAGAATTATTTTTGGATATTGTTTTTTCTTTTTTCTTTTTCCATTTGTTCATTTGGGCAGAGGCAAACCTATTATTAACCTTTGTATATCATCCATATGGACAGAAACAAATATATGCAAACATAAATATCATTCAGAAATACATCTATATTTTTTAAAAATTATTTATAGATGCAAAATATAGATATATAGATAATGCAACCTCATAAGGCATTCCACGGTGAAACTCCAGCTCTAAATCTTCCATCTTCACAAACCTACACATAGAAAGCATAAATAAATAAATAAATAAACTTAATTCTTGGAGCAAATAAAAAACCCATTTAAATAAAAAATTATATTTAAAGCATGCAAAATCCAAATTAGAAAAGCATAAAGATAAAGTAAAAAGAATCCTTTTAGTTGCAAACTTGCTTTATGTTTTTTTTTTTAAGTTTGAGTGAATACTTTAGAAATAATCATAATTATATTTCATTTCCTTTTTTATCTTTTTCTTTTTTTAATCTTAGAAATTTAGTAACTTTAATAACTATTTTAAATCAATTATTACATTTATTTTTTTATGATAAATTAATTCATAGTGTTTTTAAGTATTGTTTAATTAATTGCTTAACTTAGTTTAATCTTTTATTATTAATTTAGTAATTTAATTTATGGTTCTCTTGTTAATTAAGTTAAATTATCAAAATTGTCTAGATTAGTTAAATTATTTATGTTAATATTATTAATCCTTTCTAACATTATTAACTAGGACTCTACATCAAAGCATAGTTCAAAGCATTATTAACTAGGTGGATTGAATAGAAAATGTTTTCCAAGCTTGGATTGTAGGTGTAGAAGTTCATGCCTAAAAAATAGATTGGATTTAAGGCTTGGATTGTAGCTGGGATCCTTTACAATTTCTCTCATTTCTTTCTACTTATTTACTTACCCTTTTCTCTCTTTTTTTTATGCAGGAGTACAAGTAAGGGGGTTTACTATTTCACTATTTTTCTACCATGTACAGGCTGGGGTTCATGCCAGATGCAATAAGGGTTATGCTATTATTCAACCTATGATTGTGTGCTACTTATTACTATCTCAAAATCTCATTGTATCTAGCTTCTCTCTCCCCCATTTTTTTATAGATCAGTGTGGAGGCATTTAACAACTTTGCAAATACACATGTAAACTACCCCAACTTAGAGGGGTTACCCTGTAAATAAACTAAAGGAAATATATATCATTTGGAATTTACTTGTACAATAGTTTGTAGCAACAGTCTATATAGTAGCAAAATGTTATTCCTCTTTACTTTATATAGAACACCTAATTTTTTTCTAACTTAATTCATACTTAGATTTCTTATAACAAAAGTATGCAGCTTTCACCATTACATTTTATTTTCACACATAAATCTTAAAGGTTATCAGACATGGCCTTGAGCAATGAAATCATAAGATTCATCTTGCACATACTACTTGCATTATTACAAACAAAAATCTTCTTTGTATTCAACAATTTGTATATGTGATCTATGAATCAAAATGAAAGTTAAAATACAAATCAAATGCAAAAACACAAATGATATACCTTCACTTGACCCAGAAATCCAAGATAGTGGGAAGGAGTTGCACCCAATAGCTCCTCAGATTTTACCCAACAGAATATAAAGAAAAATAGACAGCCGATGGATGTAGCCCCCTTCTAACCACTGTGACCAAGAGTTAAAGGGGCTAACTATCTACCACCCATGTGGATCTTGGGTACTGCAAAGGGCTTAAAGCCCTAAAAGAACAACACAGGCTGATTTGAAGTTTAAGGTAAGAGGCTAGGGTTTTGTCAAAGGCGGATGGGGAATGAGGCGCAGTGACCCAACAGAGGTGGCGGCAGTAGAAAGGTAGAGTAGAGAGAGGGTTGGTGGTACTGAGGAGGTGGTGTTAGGTGGTGGTGACTAGGTGTTGGTTGCCCTTGACAGTGGTGACGAAGGTAGCAGGGAGAAGCGACGGGGGTGCTTTGGTGTCGATTGGGTGTCTAGGTAGTGGCAACAGGGTGGATGAATGGCAGTGACCGATGTGAGAGACCGTGACAAGGCTGCGACCAGGGGAATAAGATCGGTGGCAACAAAAGGGTTTCAAAGGGTACTAAGAGGAGGGTGTTTGGAGTGGCTGATGAGAGACTTTAGGGTTTCATGTGGGGTGTCATTGCAGTGACGACACCTTGAGAAGCAGGGTTTGATGGTGTCGGATTTCGAAAGTGGTGACAACTTTTTTGTGGATAGAGGTCGGTGTTATAAGCTTAGGGTTAGGTTTATGGATGGCAGGGAGGTGATAAGATTAGAGGTGACAGTGATTGTCATATTAGTGACCGAGCTCCAAATAAATGGTGACAAGAAATGTTTAAGTGAATGCGACCACAGTTTTAGACTGCAATCCAAGACTGTGGCAAAAGGATATGGTCGATGGGGGTGATAATGGACTACAATGAACCACAAACTTGTAAAACCAAAAAACTAATAATCACAGCATATAGACAATGCACAGATTAGTGTGGGGGGGTCACAGATCTATACAGTATGGATCCATATGGTACGAACTGTACCCTAAATTTTTTTTTCTAAATTTTCGTCACAGAACATAGTCGACTTTATTGTCAAAAAACTTAGAAACAATGTCCTGATCGTGATGGTGGGGTTAGTTTCTACTGAAGATGCAACTTTCAACAACTCACCCCCAAAACTTGCAAAACTTCACAAAAACGAGGGTTAGAAAATGAAGATTTTGACAACAAAACCTGCACAAATTGACGATTAGATCCAAGACTGAGTGTGCCAATGTGATCTATGAATCAAAATGAAAGTTAAAATACAAATCAAATGTAAAAACACAAATGATATACCTTCACTTGACCCACAAATCCAAGATAGCGGGAAGGAGTTGCACCCGATAGATCCTCAGATTTTACCTAAGTAGATGAATGTGGATTACTCAAATGCATTCAACACAATGTAGACAAGAGATTGGATGATGGATTGATAGATTAGAGGGAATGGCTAGAGTGATTTTGGCATTATGATGTTGGGATGAGAGGATTTTGGAGAGATTTTGGCAGAGGTTGGATGCATGAAGAAGTTCCTTTCTAATGGCTTAGAGAAAGGTCTCATTTATAGAGTTTTGGAAATGAGGATGGAGGGTGGGGATCAAAAGTTGAGATCAAGGGCTAGGAATGAATGAGAGTTAGGGTTAGGATTGAAGCCATAGCCTTGTGACAAGTGTCACAAGAGGAGTGGATGAGAGAGATCAAGGGTTGAATCTTGGTCAATGGGATTGGAGGGCTCTCATTATTTGTGGAGGACAAAAATGAATTAAAGATTCATTTTTGGGAAGAGTGGATATGACAAGTGAATTTTTATTTCAACTCATGGGGGAGTGTGAATTAAAAATTCACTTTTATGTGGAGATGTGAAGATGTACTTTTACATGTGTAAGAGGGTGATAAATGAGGGGTAAGGAGGATTTGACCCTTTGAATAAAAAATTGATTTTTATTCAAAGGTGTGTGGAAGGATGGGCTAAACAAGGTTGATTAAGTGTTTAGCTTAATTAACCTAGGTCTAGGGGATAGGTAGGCTAGGGTAGATTGATTAGTAGGATAAATTAATTAGATAAGAATGATTTATCTAATTAATAGGGATTAGGGAAATGGACAAAATCAACTAGGGAAATGGATAAAATCAACTAAATAAATAGTAGAAATATTTATTTAATTGATGAGGATAGTGTTGTAAGGTATAGTGACAAATTAAATGAATTAATTGATCACAAGGGATAGACAGACGGTTAGGGATAAATTAATTAAATAAGATGAATTTATTTAGTTAATAGGGGGAATGAATTGGTGTAAAGGTACGGGAAACTGGTTTATAGAGCAAGCCAATTTTAGGTGTCTACATTATATACTACCAATTGACTAAAAATGACTAAATATATTACCAATTGATGACAATTAATTATTACAATGACTAAATAAATGACTACCATGACTAAATAAATGACTAGTTAACAACAATCAATGACTAAATTAACAACTAAATATACTACCAAATTGAATAAAAATCAGTAAATATACTACCAATTGACGACAATTAATGATTGCAATGACTAAATAAATGACTAGTTAACAACAATCAATGACTAAATTAATGACTAAATATACTACCAAATTGATCAATCAAAACAACCAATAAATGACTAAAAATGGTTTAGTCATAAATTTGGTCGCATTATAAATGACTGGCAATAAATTACTAATGGTCACATGACCATGTTTGGTTAAGTAATTTTTTTTAGTAATATATTGCTCTTTTTGTACTAGTGTATGAGGGTAGATGTCTCATGATGGGTGCCTCTGAATACTGCTCAAGTGTCCACATGTGAGAATCAAAGAATGGCACAATGCAATGAGGTGTGACCAATCCAAAATCTTGGGTAGACTCGTGAAGAACAACATCCAAGGATGAAGTAGATTGGATAACAGTTGTGTTGTAACTGTCATGAAAGAGGAGAGATATCACCTCAAGTGTGTCCTCTAATTTTGCAATATGAGACTCACAAAACAAGTCTAATATACCTACCAAGAAAGTATTCCACAAAGCTATATCCAAAAGAAGGGAATGATCCAGCTCAACTAAAGTGGAAGAAACCATGTGGATGTCGATCTTTGAAGTAGTAGGAGGCAGAGGAGATGGAAGCTTAGCACTAGTCTCATGACCCAAAGTGGATGAAAGAGATCCAAGGTTCAAGTTACCAAAATTCTCCTTAGAGACATGATTCACACATGATGTATGAGTGTGAATATCAATAAATGGATCTGTTATGTCATAAAATTTTCCCCTAGGACTTTTACCTCATAGTTTATCTCCTAGGTCCCCTCATTTTACTTATGCATGACATAAATTCATCCTAAAGAAAATTCCTCCTAAACCCATGTCAAATGGGACTTAGGGGCCCAATCTAAATGCTACTGTTTGATAAAAATAGGCACCTGTACTTGGGCACCCATTCCCTAATCCATCCCTATTTTGTGGAGACCCAAAATTCATATGTTAGCTTATGACCGTTAAAAAGGTTTCTTTGTTGGCCTTGTCAATTTGAATTACAAATGTTTAGCGAGAATGCATATATAAACATCTTTAGGACTTCAATTTACTCCCATATGGATAATACAAACTTTTGATCTTATGCTAAGGATATTCAAGGTTTTCATTGTGTTGTAAAGCAGTATTGTGTTGTGTTTGTACTTGTTTGTTGCAGATTTGTCTTCATCAATTCCCATCTCCTCATGGCGTGAAAGATCTTCATCTCCCCATGAGAGCTTCACCTCCAAGCTGCTATCTATTTTGTGTTTCAATCAATTTATCATATCATTTTCTTTTGACTCTATCCACAAAGGACACACACTCTCTCTAACAATGGTGTTGGAAGGCTTGAATTCCATTCTTGGGATTGACCAATGCAAGCTCCTAAACACCACAACCCCCAACCCCTCTCTTGTGATTGCAGGTTACAGGTGTCAGATCTTGCAGAGAGGAGTTGCAAGAGATTAGAGTAGAGAAGGAAGAATCTAGATCTGAAGAAAATGATAGAAAATATCTCTATTTGGACAAGGGTGCCCACTCTTTTGTCCTCCAATTTTGCAATGTCAGGAATCTCTGAGTAGGTTATAGTGTGAAGTAGATTTTACTCTGAAGCCCTCAGAAAAAGTACAACATTGGACAAGGGCACCTGCTCTTTTGTCCTTGAAGTTTCTACCTTCCAAAACCCAAAATCTAGTATGTATCTAATCTGCATTTAGTGCCTTCTTGTGTGAGTATTTATCATGTTTTATCTATTTGTTTATGATTTTACATAATTAGGGTTTTGGGCTTAATCGGATTAGAGTTTTAACAAAATATCAATCTATTCTATCTTTCCAATCATCTCATATTGATATCAGACTTGTAGCTAAGTCCTCTATCATAGTTGTGATTTAGCTTGATATATGTCCTTGAATGTATGTGTGAAAGAAGGGTTTGATTGAATCTAATTAACCATACACTATACATCTTTCCTTCAATCCCATTTTCATACATAACATTTTGATGAACCTATGTTTTTCTGAAAATTGCATCTTCCTGAGTGTTGTAAATCATAATTTCATTCATACATATCATTTTCATCATTATACATTAAAAAATCTTGCAAAATTTTGAAAAAACTTGAAAAATTAAGCATCCTAGGCTTGCATTAAAGCATAGTTTGCACCATTTTCATTGCATATAATTTAAATCATTTGAATTTATGATATTTATATCATATCTAAGATAAATTACAGTAATTCATCATTTCATAATCATTTACCTTGCATTTACATACTTTATTTGCTAGGGTTTGCTTGAAAATTTGCATTTTTCATATAACCTAGTAATTCCAAAAGCTAGGGTTTGTAATTAAAATCTTGTTTCAGATTTTATTACTCATTTTAACACTCATTCAAATCTTATTTTGGACTGTAGTTCTTCATCATTGTGTGTTTTTTTTCATATACATTTCAAATTTTACATTTACATATTGTGTGTTTCAACAAAAAGACACATATTCATTCATATTTCCTTCAAATTTGACTTGCATTGAGCATTGTAGGACTTTTGCATAATTTTCAAATCTGATCTAAGTTTTTGTCATATTAAATATGGTTAGATTCCATTAATTGATCATTTTTCATACTTTCATGCCTAATTTCACTATTAGGGTTTCAAAAATCCTTCCATTTTTACTACATTTTGGCTAATCTTTCATCTACCATTGCAAGATTGGTGTGTTGTGACAAATTTTGCTACATTATTGGACTGATTAAAAGGTTTTAATTTTCTTCCCCTCATCATGCTATTAATTTCATTACATATTTTGCACATTTGCATTGAAAAAAGTGAAAAAATTGAGCATTTTAGGTGCATAAACAAGCATAGATTGGTGTTGTTTCATTGCATTCATCTTAGATATATTTAATTTCAGATCTTGCATCCATAGATTCATTTGTCATTTAAAAATTCTTCATAATTCCACATCATTGTGTGAAAATTTGCATACTTTAAATTACACATTGTGTATTTCAACATTAAGTGATTACACACCTCATTCATAGCTTTTTGATCAAAACTTTTAAAATCATTAAATTTTCCTTGTCATATAGTACTCTTTCCTCCTACCCACTTTGTTTGTTGTGAACTCCATGTTTCTTTTAGTACCCGTTTTCCTCAAATAAGTGCTTTGGTGTGAAATAGTCTCACTTTCATATTGTTGGCATTTGATAAATGAATAAATCTTATTGGACATTGTTGTTTCAAAACATCTTACTATGGCATCTTCAGCACCATTTTTCTTTGGTATCTTTGCACGCATATATCAAAGATCTTGATCTTCATAAATTCATTACTCTCATGGGTGAACATCCTTCAATATTAGAAAATCTAACTGAATTCATATCCATGAACACTCATGAGAAAGAGGATTATAAAAGTTTTGTAAGTCATGATAATGCATTGGATCTAATATCTAAAGAATATGATGATGATGAGGATTCTACAATTCACCCTATTCCTCCTTTAGTTGAATGTTTAAACACCTTGGATATCACTAAGGAAGTGAGGACCCCTGATCTTCCTCCTTTGGTTGTATGTTTAAGTGCTTTGGACATCACTAAGGATGTGAGTAGTTCTCCTTTGGTTGAACCCTTGGACACTACTAAAGATATAATCATTGACAATTCTCTTCACAACACCTTACCTTCCCTTCATTCCAATGCTCTCCCTAGCAAAGATGAAGCATTAGTGGATGAAGAAAGCTCCATCACATTAAATCCTTTAGGGATGGATGTCAAGCTTAATCATAGTAAAAACAATGTTAATTCAATCATTACTAATAAACTTCTTCAACCTAATAAGGGGATAGTGAATAAGTATACAAATGTTCCTACACTCATTATGAATGGGGCATCTAGTACACCTTTCTTAAAACTGATGATTATGGTTCAAGGTGATCCAAAACCACCTCGATCCCCAAGTTATATTCTAAGCATTGCAAGACAAATCACTCAAAGAAATAAAGGTGTTCAAAATGTGTTGTAGCATCACATGATTGCTCACACATACAACATCTATAATAACAAGCAAGATAAGCAAGCACCACATGTACCTATCTCTCTTCTAGCTTCTCAACCCATGCTCTCTCCACTACCTCATCTTACTAATAAAGGTGGTTAAGATTATGATCTTGTTGAGCAGCTTTGTGCTACTCCTGATAAGATCTCTCTATTGGCAAGAGACACTGCTAGGCATGTTAGGTGTTGTCATTTATGTCAACTGAATCTATCTTACACATCTGCATTGCATCATTTGATCATACCGGAAGTCAAATTGTAGATTTGTCTAAGTCCAGATAGATAGGAATAGAGCACATGACAGGGTCCAGCATTTTAGTTAGCATTTCTCTATAGGTAATCATATTGTGTTGTGGATTTGAGGGAACATTAAGGGATATTAGGGATACCTAAATCTAGAGATTTAGCCTCCAATGATGAAGGGATTGAAAGTTACAAGCATATGACTATCAGGTTTTGGTTAGACAGTCTAGTCCGGTGAAGAACAAGCTGACTTGGTGTTTGATCCTTGTGCGGATTAAGAGAAGTGGTTCATTGAGTGATTTATGAGATCCAGTGGTATTGGCCGACATGTGTGGTGACTTGAATTCATAAGTTGTGGTCTGCATTGATATTTGTGCATGGATTCAGCTGAGAAAATAGTGTTCTTGAATATGCCTCTAAATTTTTTTGAGGCTGACTACAGTTGATGAAATTTCATATAGCGGATATATATAATCAATGGGTGTGAGCATTTTATGATATGGTTGTGCGAATATAAGATAAGAGGTGCAAGGTAAGGCAATATCAGGTGAGAAGCAGAGGATCTAAGACTCAGATCATGGAAGAACAGTAAAACAGGGCAGTGAGAGATGAAGTGTGTGAAGTTGGTATATTGATCCTAACCGAAACTGTAATCTTGCATTATTAGATGCTATTCTTTAGTTCAAGCATTCTAGTAAACTCTTTGTAATTAATCTTGTAGGTAGTGAGCTCTGGGCAGTGTGCCCAAAGGCATGTGCCTTCCCATTTTGTAATACTTTTAACAGAGTATAAATTCTTATGGGTTAACCCCCATCATGGTTTTTCCCTTAACCAGGTTTCCACATAAAAATCCTAGTGTTCATGTGTAATGATTTTGTTGTTGCTGTTCTTAAGTTCAGGTTTCTTTATTTTGAATGTATGTGGTAAATTAGTAAAGGAAAAAAATAATAAGTTTTGCAGAACACTGATTCACTCCCCCTCTTAGTGTTCCTTAATCTCAACAATTGGTATCAAAGAAAGGTTCCTTAGAAGAAGCTTAATAGCTTGAGGAAGACCTGGGAAGGTGTTTCAATGGGTTCATTTAGGTATTCTGGTGGCATCAATGAATAAATTCAAGTTTCTTTAGAAGATCTTGATCAATCTAGAGTAGAAGTCAAAGAACTACAAGAGAACCTTAAAGATGCTGAGGATTTCATTGAGACTATAAAAGGGCAACTGAGATAATCTATGAAAAAAAGGAAGGACCTACTTCACCAGTTAGCAAATCAGCAGGAAGACAATGGCATGGATGGGGCTCTAAAGGAGAAGACAAAGGAATGTGAAAAGATGGCAAAATAAGTTCTTGTCCTAAAACATGAGATGGAATCCAGGGTGATGAGGTTAACCAAGGAAATTAACAAAAGGAAGAAGACTGAAAAAAACTTTAATCAATCTCTGAAAGAAAGGACAGAAGAGTACTGTAGATTGGACAGAATAATTGGCCATCTAGAGTTTGATCTTCAAGAAACTAGAGATAATGAGGAACAACTTGAAAGGAAAATTGTTATTCTCAAACATGACTGAGAAGCTGCAAATGGATACAAAGAGAAGCTCAGCTAAACTTGAAGTGTTGCTTGATAGTCAGAAGATGGCAGATGATAAGCATGGTCTGGGATATGAAAAAGGTGAAAGCTCTGGATCTGGTCAAAGAAATCCTAAATCAAGGAATCAGAGAAACAAAACTAGAAGACATCTGGTAAGACAACCTAATGCTCAAAGGTATCCATCCTTCAATGGAAATTGTTTCAATTGCAATAAATTTGGCCATAGAGCTACTCACTGTAGAAGTAGAGTGAATCAAAGTGGTCCATCTTTCTCTGGTCAATGCTTTAGTTGTAAAAGGTATGGTCATAGATCAAATGGATGTAGAAGTATGATGATGAATAACTTAAACAATAGAGGAAATGTCAATTCTTTTCATGGTAAATGTTTTACATGTAATAGATTTGGACACATGGCTAATCAGTGCAGATAAAGAGAAAATCAAGTAAATGAGTCAAGAAATATTGTATGCTTTAATTGCAATAGATCTAGTCATCTTGCAAGATTCTATAGAAGTAGGAATGATGATAGAAAAGGTCCAGTAAATAGAAACCGAAATGTGCAGAGACAAGATAAAGGCAAGGGAAAATAGATGTGAATGAGATCCAAAGTGAAATGAACAAAACATGGGTAAAGAAAGGTGTAATGAATGATGGTGATGGGTCTGCACCAAAATCCGGTGCTAATAATTCCTCCAAGAATTGAAATAGGAGCTCTGGCTCAGGGGGAGTTGCATTGAAAATCTAATTCCCCCTGCCAGTAAGTGGGTGCCTAAATCTGACACGATGAATGAAAATAAAGAAGCCTATTGCAGATTTGTTGAAGTAAATTCTGGAAGAAAAGAAGCTAATGTGATTGATTACAAAGCAATTGAAGATTGACTATATATAGAAATAGTGTAACTAGATGTATTAGGGCAAAGTATTTATTACAATAGAAAATTAGGTTTTGCGGAGCATAAAAGGTCATTTACTCAACATTTGAATCACTTTATATTTGAAGAGAACAAGGAGAAGAGTGCTTGAGCTGAGATTTCAAAGATTTGAAGTGCAAAAAGTGAATTCGACAACTAACCTTAATTGGTGAAAAAAGGTATTCTCTGTGAAACTCTCTAAATTTACAATCTCTGGATATTGCTACTCCATTGGTTGTTGACATCACTGAAAGGCCCCAACCTAAATTCAAAAAGCATCCACACAAAACTGTAGAGGTCAATCCTTTAGGTGCCTTTTCAAATGTTTCAAATGGTGTGTTGCACGTTGAAGATATTAGGGCTTATATTCATGCTAGCATAGATGAGTTTGGGGATTCAAACTTAGTAGATTTGTTCAAGAATCATCTGGGGGATGAAATTCATGGTCTTAAACCTAAGTATAACACATTGCAAGTCAAACATCTCATTCATGTTATTGGGTTCCCGTCCTTTGGTGAAGATGAGTGGGTCCGGTATGTACTAATTTGAATGCATGCTAAATTCATGTGGTTGATGAAACCCTTCAAGATCACCAAGGATGCCATCAAGGCCATAATAGGATTGAACTCATTTGGTGGACTGCCAATGTTGAAATCAGTAAAGAATCAGACTGTAATTGAAGCTACCGGATCAAAATTTGATAAGAGGGCAATGACAATAAATGATATAACTGATCCGGATGTCAAATTTGCATCTATGGTGATTGGGTATTTGATATACTACTCCAGTAGGGAAAACTCTATATCCAGTATAGCCATTTATGCTACCTATCAGATGTTAAGAGAGAATGCTCACTATGACATGTGTGAGCTGCTAGTCAAATTCCTTTGCTTCTTTTGTAGGTCTTTTGTAAGGACTATGGCTATAAAGGCGTTCTTAATCTTAGTCAGAGATTCTTGAGCTGAATCCATTTGTTTGGCTATCCAAACTGCATTGACTGGTTTCTTTTTCTTTTCCTTTTCTAGCTTTGATGTATAAGCCAGATCTTGATGAAGCCGTGGGAGCTGAAATCTATTCTGAATTATAAGAAAGTCAGAATCAATGGTGAATGGTTCACATTGTTGTATAGCTTTGCTTCCAGTTACACCATCATAGCCATCAACCTCATATTGAACAAATGTCAGTGTATCCATAAAGCCATCAAATCCTATTTGAATAGGAGCTTCATAGATTGCAGAACTGTCTCCCTTTTCTACATTACCAAAAGTGATACTTGTGGTTCCTTCTATCCAGGCATCTCTAGGGAAGGCATTGTATCTGGCAATATTTAGATCTGCTCCTGTATCAATTAGAAAAGCTAATGGATAGGCCTTAATACTTGGAAAATGTATTGTCAGGATTACACCTCGACATGAGGTAGTTTTCTTGGTGCGCTGGTGAACAAGATCAAAAAGGACAAGAAGAATACATTCAAGTATGGTACATTGGTATTGTGTTTGTTCTTCTATTTCATGAATGGGTTACCCAGAAAGAAAAGCATGTGTTGGACCAGTGATAAGTTAGTTGCCATACAAGTAAGAGAGAAATTAAACAATATTGGTGACTCCAATGCCCAAAGGACTACTCTTTGGGGATATTTCAAGAATTTTTAAAACATGATGAAATCAAGGGAAAGATCCCTACATCTATGGTGGAGAAATACAAGGATACAATCTGCTTCATGGTGGAAACAATTTAATTATTGATGGAAGTAGTTGAACCGAGGACTATATGGATCATGCCCATGGGGTATGAAGTTGATGAACAAATACTGGAAATGTATGCTCAACACCTTTTGAGAAAACCAAAAGATACCTTAGTTGAGAGATTCAGTACATATAGAGAGCTTAGTTTGAAACTTTATGTTGAGCTCTGGAAACCAGAAATCAAGATAAATGTCCAAAGGCAAGTTCAAAGGTATGCTGAAAGTATCGGAATAACAAAGGAAGTTGTGAAACAAAACAGGGAAAGGATAGAGAAAGCTAAGAAGGAGAAGCAAGATAGGGAACAGGAAAGTGTTCCGGTAGAATTTTCTTCTAAGCCAAGGACTACTAGGAGTTCTGGTATAACATCTGGTGCATCACTTTCTCCTATTGCAAAAAACATGCTGGTAAGGAAGGAAAAAAATAAAAGTAAAGGGCAAAAGGTCATATGTAAGTGTGGAGAAAGAGGATGAGGAAGAGACTGATTCAGATAATGAGATTAAAGAGTTGAAGGCCTCAAGAACTAAGGCTGTCAAAGTATCTAAGGAGAAGCCCTTCGGAAGCACAAAGTGAAAGAAAGTAGAAGCATCAAGGGTTGCCTAAGACAAGCCCTCCGAAAGTGTAATGGTAAGCAAAAGACTAAAGACTGAAAAATTGACCTTGTTAGTTGAAGATATTGTGAATGCAATAACTATTCATGGGAAGTTGAAGCCCATAACAGAATATTATGATAGCTTTGACAAAGCCAACAAGAGAATTTTGGAGGATGCTACTATTAAATACTTAAATACATTCAACAAAGAACTTGTGGAAATTTTGTCAAAACATCCTAAGAGTCTAAGTGACATTTTGGAGATGAGAAAAGAGGCTGCTAAAGCAAATGATTTGGAGCTAAGAGAGAATGTGTTGACCAGCTTATGTCCGGTAATCTCTGAGAAGGAAGAAAATAAAAATTTCAAAGAAGTTAAAAATGAATTCAGAAGCAAAATTAGGATGAATAAGCTAATGATTGGAGACATTGATGAAGTTGTCAAAGAAACAGAACAAATTCTGAGGAAAGCCCTGGACAAGAATAAGTTCTATGTTGTCACTAAAGAACCTGTTGATGACACATCCATTCCAAATGATGATGAGTTGAAGGAAGATGAGAAACAAGTTGAGGCCAATGTTTTCTCTGCTCTAGAAGATGAAATACTGAATAAGATGAAGAGATGGTGAAGGAAGATAATGATGATGGTACAAAGGATACTCAGATTCCTCTGGACCAATCTGGTGAAGAAAATACATAAATGAATATAAATACTCCTACTAAAGGTGATTCTGAGAAGATTAAGGAGCAAAAAGCAGAAGAGGTTGAGGACAAGGAAGGTCAAGAAGAAGAAACAAATGATGGAATTGATTCCTCCATTCTAGATGTTGAGGAATTTGATAAAAATGACAATAATGTTGCTATTGAGGATACACAAAATCCTTCAGAAAAGAATGCACAAGACATTACTGATGATGCAGAGAGAGCAAAAGCATAGAAAAAGAATAAAAATGATAAGCAAGACAATGTGGTTGACTCAGGAAAGAGAGTAGATGCAGGACCTAATGAGCATAAGACTAAAACTTCACATTGGGCAAGAGACACTGCAGAAGTAGTGAAATAAATTTTGGAGAAAGATGGACAAGTTGCAAAAGATCCATATATAATACAAGGTCCAATCAATTTTGATGTTCTGTCACCAGTACAAAAGATGAAGTTGGCCTCTTTTGCACAAGCTAAGGCCAAAGAGGAAATATTGAAGTTCCATATAGAAGACAGTGAGTTGCTTGGTCTTGCATCTAACATTTTGGAGAAAATCATCCCTACATTTTAGAAGGATTCATCAGCATCCCCCTTCGGTCAATTGAAAAATATGATAAACTCTGTAAGAACTCACTTTTTATCTTTTGAAAAGTTAGCAAAAGTCAAAGTCTAGAATGAATTCAATGATAAAAGACTCAGTGAATTGAAAAGAATAATCAACAATGATAGAATTATGTTGGATATTAGTGTAAAGAGTATTTAAAATGCCCTCACTGAAGGAGGAGATGTGTACAAATTTTGTTTATCTTGGTCTAAAGTTGCTGAGGATATTGAGAAGAAGATTAAGGACTTAGAGCTAAAATTGTCTAACATCTCTCAATCCTATAGTCCTTTAACTGAGCCTGTAATAATTAAAAAATGTCAAGTAGTAAGTTTACATGATGAATTGAGTAATATGCAAAAGGAAAAGGTTAAAGTTATGAGTAGATTGGATGAACTCCGGGGATTGATTTCCCCTAAGTTAAAAATAATGTTCAATGCATTGGTAGAAGCTCAAGCTGCTGCTCTAACAAGTAATCCCACTAATCTGTAGAAGGTAGAGTCATAGACATTTCTATTCAGTGGTCATATTTTAGTTTTGGATGGCATGAAGAAAAGTTGGGACAATGAATTGGTGCTGTTGAAAAATATTTTTGGTGATGTGTTTAAGTTTATGTAGATAAGACATAAGGATTATTTGTACATATGCGGAAGTATGTATAGAGTTTTGCGTGAACTTTTGGATCCGGACCTTGACCTTTACCATTGATGTCAAAGGGGGAGAGGAAAGAAGTGAAAAATGAGGAATTCATCAAAGGGGGAGCATTGGAATCACAAGTGTACATAGTAAGGGGGAGTTGTTCTAGCACTTAGTCATTTTTCATTAAGTATTGCCATTAATGCCAAAGGGGGAGATTGTTGGTAAGAGACACTACTAGGCATGTCAGGTGTTGTCATTGATGGCAACTAAATCTATCTTACACATTTGCATTGCATCATTTGATCAAACTAGAAGTCAAATTGTAGATTTGTCTAAGTCTAGATAGACAGGAATAGAGCACTTGACAGGGTCCAGTATTTTGCTCCGCATTTCTCTACAGGTAATCATAGTGTGTTGCAAATCTGAGGGAATGTTAAGTGATGTTAGGGCTACCTAAATCTAGAGATTTAGCCTCTGTTGATGAAGGGATTGAAAGTTACAAGCATATGAGTATCAAGTTTTGGTTAGACAGTCCAGTCAGGTGAAGAATAGGCCGACTTGGTGTTTGATCCTTGTGCAGATTAAGAGAAGTGGTTGGTTGAGTGATTTATGAGATCCAATGGGATTGGCTGACATGTGTGGTGACTTGAATTCATAAGTTGTGGTTTGCATTGATATTTGTGCATGGATTCAACCGACATAACAATGTTCTTGAATATGCCTCTAAGTTTTCTTGAGGCTGACTACAGTTGATGAAATTTCATATAGCAGATATATATAATCAATGGGTGTGAGAATTTTATGATATGGTTGTGTGAATATGAGATAATAGGTGTGAAGTAAGGCAGTATCAGGTGTGAAGTAGAGATCTAAGGCTCGGATCATGGAAGAACATTAAAATAGGGTAGTGAGGGATGAAGTGTGTGAAGTCAGTATATTGATCCTAACTGGAACTGTAATCTTGCATTATTAGATGCTATTCTTTAGTTCAAGTATTCTAGTAAACTCTTCATAGTTAATCTTGTAGGTAGTGAGCCTCCTTTGATTAGAGAGCTCTGGGCAGTGTGCCCGAAGGCATGTGCCTTCCCATTTTGTAATACTTTTAACAGAGTAGAAAATCTTGTGGGTTTACCCCCACTGTGGTTTCTCCCTTAACTGGGTTTCCACGTAAAATTCTTGGTGTTCATGTGTAATGATTTTGTTGTTGTTGTTCTTAAGTTCATTTTTCTTTCTTTTGAATGTATGTGGTAAATTAGTAAAGGAACAAAATAATACGTTTTGCAGAAAACTGATTCACCCCCTCTTAGTGTTCCTTAATCTCAACACTCTCTTTGGGAAATTATACAAACATCACCTACATATCATAGAATGCTCCAAGAATCTTTACAAAAGGTTATTGTACCACCTACTGTTAAGATGAATGATGTAGTGGCCCTATTAGATTGTATGCACGTGACAAAAATAGATATTATGTTTCAAGAACATGAAATACCATCAATTAAAGATGAATGTGATCCTCTTATAATCTTTTTCATGTTAGATAAAAAGTTGATAAAGTGGGTTATGATTGACATCAGATCGAATCTTAATTTTTGTGGCATTGACTTGCTACGCATAAGCAAGATCGACACTTCTTTAATCAAACTAGATAGGATTAGCATTCATGGCTTTGATAATACTAGTAGCCAATCTGTAGGTACTATAACCTTACCCTTAAAGTTTGGTCCCATGACATTATCTACCCTTTTTCATGTCAGGCTTGGTTTGCTTTCATATAACATGATTCTCGCTAGACCATGGATACATGCCATGGGAGCAGTTCTGTCTACCCTTCTTGATCAATAAAGATTATTTATCAAAACAAGCTCTACATCATGGAAGCCGATCCTGACCTGAATAACTATTTACATATAGAAACATGAAAGCAAGTTAATAATCATATGCATCTAAACAACTTAAAAGTTGATTCATTAATACCTCTTGCCGCAGATAATGTTGTGTAAGACTCTAAACCATCGAATGCACTTTTTGGTGGCAATTGGGGTTCATTAGATTTTACTCCTGCCTGTATCAGTGAATATAAACTTAATAACTCTGACACATCAAAATTCACATCCATTTCATCAAAGTAATCTTTGGAAACACCTGAGAAACCCAAAGTCTCCCTGGTAGAAAATAAAGGCAATACTCTTACTTATACTACATATTATGAGACATATGAGGATTCACCATCTTCTAAAGAGATGGACTCTCTATATGGTTGTGGATTTCAAATTTTGTACAAAAATTGTGACTACACAGGCAATGGTTGTGGTGTGAATCAACAAGGAATCAGAGTACCTGTACAAGTTGCTCGAATTAACTACATGACTAGTATTGGATACCATTCTTTAAATCCCACCAAAGCCTCTCATTGTCCTAAACTTAATGTTAACACAATATCAACAAGGCAAAAGCTACATGTGATTTATCTTGAGCTAATAAACAAGGATTGTCCAGTAGGAAATATCCCATTGAATTAGGTAAGTATTTCTCCCTCCTTAAGCCACACTCATTGTAGCACCTATTCCAATTTCTCTCAAGGGTGGCCTCCTCCTAGATATATATATTGTTAGAATTGTATCGTGTTCCCCCATGCGGTGTTATGTGTTGTTTAGGTCTCTTGGGATGACCCTTGATACTCTTGTAAGATCAAGGATACTGGGAGACCACCTCTGTTGTGACCATTCTTCTATTTGTTTCATAATTCTTCTAGCATTGCCTCTCCTCTACTTTATTGTTGTGTGTTGTGGTTGATGACCTGGGGGCATCCTCCTAAGTGGTGTTCCTAAGGCACTTGTTCTCCTCTCTCATTTTATTGTTTACCTTCTTCTAGTGATTCTACCTAGTTGGCGGATGATGAAAAATAAGTAAATATTGATACGAACCGTGTGTCCCTTCAGTGAGCAAGCAAAAATGGACCTAGTCCATATATGATGACGAGGTTGATATATATATAACGCATGACTAGTAGAATCACTCTGTGTGATGTATCTTCTTAGGGCATTTCTTGTGGCTAACATTTTACAATCCACTCAATCTTCTCTTGCAAACTTTGATTGGTATCTCACCTTGTTGTTACACTCAGTTTTGAGGTATATGTAGTATAGCCCAATGGTTATACTTGGTTCTGAACTTGCAGTGTAGACTTGGTCTTTGATGTGACTATTTTCATGCATAGATTAATCTTGTTTATCTTATCAAATTATATTAATGTGTTTGTGGGAACATTTGACGATCTTAAGCACATGTCTCCTTGAGGGCATGGGCTTTGTGAAAGCTCTTGTTCCCTTGTATGTTTTCTCTCTACCTTAACGTGCTTGATATCAATGCATGACATCAACCACCTTAAGGTGGGGCATATATAATGTTATCTATCTTCTTATTTTTGTACTAACAAAGCATGTTTTTAAGCCGTCTCCATGAGGCGGGATGATGTGTCTTTGGTGCAAGTGCACATCCTTATATCAAATTGTAATAAAAAAGCCCTATCCATGAGGTGGGATAACGTATCTCTTGAGCTAATGTGTATCCTTTTATACAAAATCCCTCATCGCAAGGTGGGATGGTGTATCTCTTGAGCTAGTGCACATCCTTTTATCACAAACTCCTCATCAAGAGGTGGGGTTGGATCTTGAGCTATCCTCCCTTAAGCTTGTCTTTGGCAGTTGTTGTGGCATAAGCCCAAGTGTTAGGTGTGTTTGCAACATGTTTCAAGAGATGGTGGGACTTTGTAATAAGCTCCTTCCATCACCCTTGTTTGTCATGTTTAAGATGTATAGTATGTCTATGGTATGTTATACCATGCTCGTGTATGTCATGTGTCTTCTGTATGTTTTCCCCCTTTTGCGATTAACCCCCACTTGGGCTTTGTAGGTCATGTTTTCCCCTCTTGTGTGTGTAGTGATGAGATCTACCTACACTTGATATTTGTTTGGCATATTTGTTGGACCAAGGTTTGTCACTGATGTCAAAAGGTTAGTATAGAGTGATGTGAGAGTTGGGTCCTATCATCAGGTGATGGCATAGCCTTGCCGGTCACCACACAATATCCAATTCAAAAATCAACCATAAGTTCACTACCAGATTGTGACAAGAGAGAGACAATAAGAATGACAGGAAGATGATATAAAAAGAGATTTCTTATTATTGATTAAAGATCTGCATTACAAAATATGGACTCTCGGCCTTATGTAATCGGCCTCACAATATGAACAGATTTACAACAACTCCAAAACTTATGAAACTCAAACTCCTATTCTGCAATAGTCAGCCTACTACTCACCACCGTCAGCCCTCTTTAAACTATCTTCTCTTTTTCATGCCAATCTCCTCAGAAAACTATGATAGGAAAAATATAAAGAAATTTCGCTGCAACGAACAGCCGCCAGAAGCCACAACCATCACCATTATCAAGATTGTAGCAGTGATGATAATAATGGTTTCCACCAACAATAAAGATAAAAGTAGAAAGAAATGGTAGAATTCCATTCATGCCAAGAATGTAACCGTCACGGACTAGAATAGAACCCCATGACCCCACGAAGTCCATCAATGCTGCCAAAGAATATGCATAGGAAACAAAACCATTGCCAACAAGAACATGAATTGCCAACTAAAGAAGAATGGGGGTCATCAGAAAATAAATCACCTACAACATGTAGGAGTAGAAATAAATAATTTCATTATTCTCGATCACTCAGCACGGAAAAGGATAATGCAGATTTTAGAATGTTGTTTCTAAACTTAGTCGACACTAAGAAAGCAATTAAATTCATAAATAAACTCCATGATTGCCTTTTACAGCTAGGCCACTCCACAATGGCACGAAAGGAGGCTTTTTAATATTTAGATATTTGGAAGGAATTACCCACCATGAACTTAGCAAAGATAATAAGAAATAAATGTTGAAGGCAAGGTCGACAAGAGGAAAAGAAGGCCAAGCCAAAAAGACCTCCAGTCACAAAAATGACAGGAGCGACAGGAACCACACACCAAAATTGTAGCAAGAACCTGCTTTATTCAAACACACCAAAATGTTAGATCAAAACTAAAATAAAGAGGAACAGGATGCCCCTACATCAAACTCTCAGGCTGAAAGAAATCATGAGCTCTGGCTCATGAGGTCTACAACTAAATGACCCATCCTTTTGATCTCATCCTCAGTAAGCCATGATCCATCTTTAATAGAATGATTGCACCACTTGACAAGATACTTATAATATTCTTTCTTGTGAGTCTTCTTCAACACTACTTGATTAAGAATGCATTCTATTTGTTGTGGAACATTAGTTGTCCCAACTTGTTCTTCTTGAGATGAATCAGCTGCTTTAATTTCTTCAACTTTTGTGTCTCCTTTATATGGATATAAATTTGCAACATTGAAAATGGGAGATATATTCAAGTCTTCAGGCAGTGATATCTCATAAGCATATGCTGAAAAATTCCTCAATATTTTGCAAGGACCAATCTTTTTCATCTATAGTTTATTGTATGTCCCTGTAGGAAATCTTTCCTTTCAGAGATGTCCCAATACAAGGTCTCCAACTTGAAATTGTAGCTCTCTCTTCTTTAAATCAGCATGTCTCTTATACTACAAATTGCTATCTTCAATGTTATTCTTTACCTTCTCTTGAATGTCATGAATGACTTGAGAAAACTCTTCCCCATCTGCACTTCTTTTCTCCATTCCAGCAAGATCACCAAGCTCAAACACACCTCTTGGATGCATACCATAAAAACATAAGAAGGACTAAAACCTATGCTTTTGTTTGGGGAATCATTATAAGCAAATTTATCTTGTGCTAACATAAGATCCCAACTTTTAGTTGACTTTCCCACAAGACACCTCAACAAATTTCCAAGGATTCTATTGACAACCTCGGTCTGTCCATCTATTTGAGGCTGATATGATGAACTAAAACTCAGATTTGTGCCCAACTTCTATTAGATTCTAGACAAACAACTGAGAGGGGGGGTGAATCAGTTGTCAAAAACATTCTTCCAATTAAACACTTAAATCCACTTTGTGATTTAGTAGTATATTAATAAATCAATCATGGAAACATAATGCATTAAATCAAGAGTAGAAACACATCAACACATAACACACCAAGATTTTGACGTGAAAAACCTGGTTAAGGGAAAAACCACGAGGTGATTAACCCAAGATTGTATTCTCTATTAGAAGAATAGAAAGAACAAAATGGCACATGCCAATTAGGGCTCAATGCCCAAGCACACTACTCACATGAGGCTCACTGCCTACAAGAGACACACTGTCTACAAAATAATAAGTATCACATACTTGAACTGGAGAATAGCATCTTCACCATGCTTGAATCAGTTCCATTCAAGCCCAAAACTTCTACTCTGTCTTTCGCTCTCCTCCTTACTACCACACTCACATCTCCACAAGACACACTTTGAAATGACTTTACAACTTCTTATTTATAGAAGACATCAACTTAGGAATAATCATCTAAGTCGGCAAACATCTACAAGAACATCCGTAAGCAATGTAATTCATCCGGTCGGCCAAACTTAGGAAGAACACCATCATCTGGAAGTTATTCTTCAATTGCGAGCTCAAACTCTAATGCAGACCACCAAAACAAACTAGACACAATCCAAAGACCACCACAAACTTTCCTAAATCACAAAGAACATCCACACTTCATCTGCTTACTGAAATCCTTATCTCCTTCATCCGGAACCTCAAGAACACAGTCTGTCATCACTGTCACAATGGAATAGATGCTTGCGGAGCTCTAGATCAGTAACCAATTGAGTTATCACTTCACATGGACTTCCTAAACACTCAACCAAATTCGCAGAATAGGATATTGCATTTCCAGATCCCACCAGACCTATCTGTGTCAGTCTGTCACATCTGAACACCTGCCAGAACTAGTTTTACTTGAGTGGCTGTAACTTCTTTAAATCTTCATGCGGACCTCTAAAATCTTTACTAGATCATCTTAAGACTCATATCTACAAACCATTTCAACCACATCCTCTGATAGTTATCTTATCTTGGATCTTTACCTTACTGTCTTCACTGTTCTTTTTTGTTCCTGATATGACTAATTTTCACAATATCCTTAGCACATAGCTCATCCAATCCTTATCATCAATGCAATAGGAGTATGTTGACATCAATGACAACACCAGTTAGGCCCATACTTGGAACAATCTCCCCCTTTGTCATTGATGGCAACATATGATGTGAACAACTACTTTTGACCATCAAGACAAGAATTTTTCTTTACTGACACAACTCCCCCTATCACCAACAACCATTCACTTGTCTTCTCTTCCTTTACCGCTCCCCTTTTGATTAGCCACCACTTGTTTTTCACATGTCTTCTCTCCCCCATTGATATCAATGGCAAAGGGCACATACTTTCAATTCCACCATTTCAGAATCATACTAGCTGCTCCCCCTGAGTAGCAACTCCCCATCATCAATCCAGAGCTAAAGATATGACAATAATATCCATCGAACTGATGCACATCAGTGCACCTTAGTTCATTACCAAAGGGGTAATAACCTCTAACTTCTCCCTGAGATGCTCAAAAGAGTCCTTAGGTAGAGGTTTAGTAAAGATATCTGGAATCTGATCCTTGGAAGGCACAAACTCCAATCTGACTTCATTCTTGTTCACTTGCTCTATCAAAAAGTGAAACTTCATAGATATGTGCTTGGTCTTTTAATGCAACACCGGATTCTTAGATATATTTATTACACTTGAATTATCATAGAAGATTGTTATAGGCTCCTCATATTCTACTCTTATGTCTCTTAGCATTTGCTTCATCCACAAAACTTGAGTGCAACTACCTATTGCTGCAATATATTCTTCTTTTACAATGGACATAGATATTGCCTCTTGTTTCTTGCTCAGCCAAGAAACCAATCTCTTCCCTAAAAAGAATGCTCCACCACTGGTACTCTTTCGGTCATCCACATCTACTGCCCAATCCGCATCTGGATATGCATGAAGAGAGAAATTGTGATCTCTAGGATAGCACAAACCATACTCAACTATCCCTTTTAGATACCTAAAAATCCTCTTGATAGCCATGACATGAGATTCTCTAGGATCAGCTTGGAATCTAGCAACGAGACCAACAACATTCATAATATTAGGTCTAGTTTGGGTGAGATACAACAATCCTCCAATCATTGACCTATACTTTTTCTGATCAGTCTTAGGAGAGTCATCATCTTTGCTCAATTTACATCTGGTTGCCATGGGAGTACTCATTAGTTTTGACTCTTCCATCCCAAATTTCTTCAACAATTCTTTCACATATTTGGTCTGAGAAATGAAGATTCCTTTCTTTGTTTGAGTGATTTGTAGACCCAAGAAGAAATTCATTTCCCCAAGAATGGACATCTCAAATTCACTTTTTATTTGATTTGGAAATGTTTTACACATATTATCTCTTCCTCCAAAAATGATGTCATCAACAAACACTTCAACAATCAAGATATTTTCATGATCAATTTTGAAGTAGAAATTACTGTCACTAGTACCTTTGTTGAAACTAATCTTTAGAAGATGCTTATCCAATCTTTCATACCGGGCTCTTGGGGCTTGCTTTAGTCCATACAGTGCTTTCTTCAACTTGCAGACCATATCACCATGATCAAACAATTAAAATCCATCCAGTTGCTCAATGTATACTTCTTCTTCCAAGTCACCACTTAGAAAGGCAGACTTGACATCCATCTGATATACTTTGAAATCCTTGAAGGCAGCAAAAGCAAGAAATAATTTGACTACTTCAATTCTTGCCATCGGAGCAAAAGTTTCTTCAAAATCAACTCCTATTTGAGAGTAGGTCTTGCAGACCAATTTGGCTTTATTTCTGATTACTTCATCAACTTCATTCATTTTATTTGGGAAGACCCATTTGGTTCCAATCACATTCTTGTTTCTAGGTCTGGGAACAAGATCCCAAGTGTGATTTTTCTCAATTTGCATCAGCTCTTCCTCCATTGCTTTAGTCTAGTTTTCATCATTGCAAGCTTCATTCACTGTCTTAGATTCAATCTTTGAAATCAAACAATATTCATCTGAATCTTGAGGAGTCCTCCTTCTTGTTTGTACACCTTTGCTTTTATCACCTATGATCTGATCTTTAGAGTGGTTCAGTCTTACATACCTAAAAACTTTTGGAGTTTCTTGCACTTCTAATTCTTGATCAGGCTCGTTATAACTCATCTCTTCTTCCTGATTTACCGGATCAGTTTGAATCTAAATTTTAGAAGGGGCTTGGGCTCCTTGAATCAGAACACCATTCTGATCATCTTCATCATATTAATAAACCTTGAAGGTTTTTCAATTCCTTCATCAACGTTCACATTTGTACTTTCTATAATCTTTCTCAGTCTCTTGTTGTAACACCAGTATGCTTTGCTTTGAGTAGAGTAATCCAAGAATATTCCTTCATCACTTCTAACATCAAACTTGCCTAGATCTTCATCTCTTTTAATGTAACATTGTGCTACCAAAGACTCTGAAATACCTCACAGTAGGAGTGATGCCAAACCAAAGTTCATAAGGAGTCTTACTGGTATTACTTCTGATTTGAACTCGATTGAGAGTATAGACTGCATTACTGACAGCTTTTCTCCAATAGATCTGAGGAACACTTGCTTCCATCATCATGGTCCTAGATGCTTCCTGGATGGTCCGGTTCTTTCTCTCCACTACTCCATTATGTTGTGGAGTCCTAGGAGTAGACAACTATCTCTTTATTCCATGTTTCTCATAGAATTCTATGAACTCACCAGATGTGAATTCTCCACCTCTATCAGACCTCAGACATTCTAATTTCAATCTGGTTTCATTCTCTACCATAGCCTTGAATATTTTGAATTTCTCAAGAGCTTCTGATTTCTCTTTCAGGTAAGTAACCCACATCATCCGGGAATGGTCATCAATTAATAACATGAAGTATCTATCACCTTGCACACTCTTTATTCTTTGGACCACATAGATTAGTATGAACTAAGTCCAATAATCTGGTAGAAGACTGTTCCTTGCTTTTGAATTAGACTCTGCTTTGTTTCCCCAACTAACATTCTTTGCACAAGCTATTTGTAGGTTTCACTAGTTTTGGAAGATCTCTTATAGCCTAAGTGTTGCTTATCTTGATGATATTATAAAAATTCACATGATACATCCTCCTATGCCATAGCCAACTGTGATCAATTTGCACAAATAGACAACTTTTACCACTACCAACTAAATGGAAGATATTACCTTTTGTCTGAGTACTAGATGCAATGTCTTTTCTAGAACTTTCAAAGATCTGGCATTTTCCATTCTTGAATCAAAGATCATAGCCTTTGTCCACCAAGTGTCCAACACTAATAAGATTGTGCTTCAATCCTTCAACATATAATACATTACCGGTTCTATTCTTTCCATCAAAAGAAATAGTTCCTCTACCTCTGATTCTACCAGGAGAATTATCACCAAACTTTACCAGTCCTCCTTCATACCTTTCCAAATCTAAGAACTTATTTTTGTCACCTATCATATGGTGAGAGCATCCATTGTCAATGACCCAATCATCCTTTTCTTCAACTTGGGCAGCCAGAGCTCTTTCTATAACATTATGATTGACAGATTCAGAGGGCATTGGATCTTCTTCCTTGATTATCTCTGATTCATCATCTTCTTCTGGATTTGTTTCCTATCTTTGATTCATCATCTGTTACTCCTTCATTATCATCCTCTTCATGAACATAGTAACAATTCTTTTGAAACCTTGATATGTTAGGATTTGGCCTTGAAAATCTTTTCGGACACTTTCAGGCAAAATGACCAATCTTATTGTAGTTAAAACACTTAAAAGACAATTTCCCTTCATACTTACTAGATCCTCTTGGTAGTCTTTTTGCAATAAGGGCTTCAAGCTGAGTAGTTTCAACTTCTTCTTCTTCCAGGTCTTTTCTTGCTCTTTCATACCATGATAGTTTTCTTGAAGACTTCTCTCCTAGATCAAACCTTTGTTTTCCTTTTATAGAAGCACTACCTTTGAATCCAGATTCAGTCTTGGGGGGGACATCTCCAAACTTGGTCATTTCAAATGCGGCCAATTTATCAACCAATTGATCTCTTGTGACACTTGAATGGGCTCTGAATTCTTCAATGGCAGCAACCTTGATTTTATAAGAAGTAGGAAGGGATTTGAGAACTTTTCCAACAATCTCATCTTCATCCAAGACTCCACCAGCACATCTAATGCCACAAACAAGCTCATTTACTCTTGGCATAAAAGTACTGATATTTTCATCTTCATATTTTCAAATTCCCCTTTCGAACTTTGTAGCCTTGCACATTTAACATACTTGTCTCCTTCATGTAGAAGTTCCAGTTTTTCCCAAATCTCAAAAGTAGTTTGTAGATCAACAACATTTGTAAACTCTGAATCAGACAAGGCACTTAGAAGGGCTTCTTTAGTTCATAGATTGTTTTCACTTGTAGCCATGGTCTAGTACTGCATTCCCATACATTGCAAGTGACATTGCATGTGACTTTTCCAAAGATTAAAATTGGTTCCATCAAACTTTAGAGTATCCTTATTGTAGCATGACATCCTAGATCTCCTCAAGCGGTTAAGCTCTTTTAGAGGAACTTAGCTCTGATACCAATTGTTAGATTTAGGATAGACAACTAAGAGGGTGGGTGAATCAGTTGTCAAAAAATTTCTTCCAATTAAACACTTAAATCCACTTTGTGATTTAGCAGTATATTAATAAATCAATCATGGAAACATAATGCATTAAATCAAGAGTAGAAACACATCAACACATAAGACACCAAGATTTTGTCGTGGAAAACCTGGTTAAGGGAAAAACTATGGGGTGATTAACCCAAGATTGTATTCTCTGATATAAGAATAGAAAGAACAAAATGGCACATGCCAATTAGGGCTCATTGCCTACAAGAGACACACTATCTACAAAATAATAACTATCACATACTTGAACTGGAGAATAGCATCTTCACCATGCTTGAATCAATTTAATCTAAGCCCAAAACTTCTGCTTTGCCTTTCGCTCTCTTCCTTACTACCACACTCACATCTCCACAAGACAAACTTTGAAATGACATTAAAACTTCTTATTTATAGAAGACATCAACTTAGGAATAATCATCTATGTTGGCAAACATCTACAAGAACATCTGCAAGATGTGTAATCCATCCGGTCGGCCAAACTTAGGAAGAACACCATCATCTAGAAGTTATTCTTCAATTGTGAGCTCAAACTCAAATGCGGAACACCAACACAAACTAGACACAATCCAAAGACCACCACAAGCATTCCTGAATCACAAAGAACATCCACACTTCATCTACTTACTGAAATCCTTGTCTCCTTCATCCAGAACCTCAAGAACATAGTCTATCATCACTGTCACAATAGAATAGATACTTACGGACCTCTAGATCACTAACCAATTAAGTTATCACTTCACATGGACTTGCTAAACACTCCACCAAATCTGCAGAATAGGATATTGCATTTTCGGATCCCACCAGACCTATCTGTGTCAATCTGTCACCTTTGAACACCTGCCGGAACTGGTTTTACTTGAGCAGCCATAACTTCTTCAGATCTTCATCTGGACCTCTAAAACCTTTACTAGATCATCTTAAGACTCATATCTACAAACCCTTTGAACAGTATCCTCTGATAGTTATCTTATCTTGGATCTTTACCTTACTGTCTTCACTATTTTTTTTTGTTCTTGATATGACTAATTTTCTCAATATCCTCAACACATAGCTCATCCAATCCTTATCATCAATGCAATAGGAGTATGTTGACATCAATGACAACACCAGTTAGGCCCATACTTGTAACAATCTCCCCCTTTGTCATTGATTTCAACATATGATGTGAAAAACTGTTGGATCTAGGGCATACAACTGAGAGGGGGGGGTGAATCAGTTGTATAAAACTTCTTCTCTCATTCAAACACTTAACTCACTGTTGTTAGTTAGCAGCATATCAAATAATCATCCATGGAAGCATAATACATAAACTCAAGAGCAGATAAGCATCAACACATTGAACACCAAGATTTTGACGTGGAAAACCCGGTTAAGGGAAAAACCACGGGGTGATTAACCCAAGAATTATTCTCTGTTAGAAGAATAAAGAAAAATGAATGGCACATGCCAATAAGGGCTCACTGCCCGAGCACACTGCTCACAAAGAGGCCCACTGCCTACAAGGAGACACACTGTCTACAAAGTGATAAAAATCACAGTCTTGAACTGGAGAATGACATCTCTACCATGTCCGGATCAGTTCCAATTAAGCCCAACATTCTCTGCTCTGCCTTTCGCACGTTTCTTCGCTATATCATACTCATCTTCACACCACACCTTGAAATGAACTCACAAACCGTTATTTATACAAGACATCAACTTAGGAACAAACATCTAAGTCGGCAAACAACCATAGGAGTATCCGCAAGATGAATAACACATCCGGTCGGCCATCACAAGAACATTCGCAGGATGAACAACTCATCCGGTCGGCTAAACAGAGCAATAACTTCATCCGGAAGAATAACTTCAATTCCGGGCTCTACCATCAATGCGGACCAACAACACAACCTAAACATGATCCAAGAACCTTCACAAGCCTGTCTGAATGTCCGGATACATCCGCACTTCCTCTGCTTACTGGGATCTCTTGTCTTCCTCATCCGGAACTTCAAGAACACAGTCTGTCGCCACTGTCATAATGCAAGAGGTACTTCCGGACCTCCAAATCACACACAAATCAGGATGACACATCACAAGGACATCTCAAACACTCCTTCCAATCCGCAGATTATGATAATACAATTCCGGACCTCACCGGACCTTTTTGTGATCCTCTGTCACCTCCGGATACTTGCCGGACCCGGTTCTATACCGGCAGCCACAACTCCTTCCGATCTTCATGCGGACCTCTGAAATCTTAACTGTAACATCTCAAGACTCATATCTACTAACCCTTTAATCCGCATCCTCCGGTTCTCATCCTATACAGTACATTTACCTTCTTCTCATCACTGTTCTTCACTGTTCCTGACTGAGGCTAATTTTCTCAATATCCTCAGCACACAGCTCATCAAATCCTTCTTGTCAATGCAATATGAGTATGTTGACATCAATGACAACACTAGATAACCTCATACTTGCAACAATCTCCTCCTTTGTCATTGATGGCAACATATGATGTGAAATACTATTAGGACAAGAACTTCAACTTTTCATATGTCTTCTCTTCCTTTACTGCTCCCCCTTTGATCATCAACCACTTGTTTTTCACATGTCTTCTCTCCCCCTTTGACATCAATGGCAAAGGGCTCATACTTGCAATTCTCATGCATCAGAATCATACCAGCTGCTCCCCCTTAGTTGCAGCTCCCCATTAGTCTGGATCACAAGATATGACTGTGATAGCCACCGGACTGATGCACATCAGTGCATCTTAGTTCATCACCGGAGGGGCCATGACCCCTAACTTCTCCCGGAGATATTCAAAAGAGTCCTTGGGAAGAGGTTTTGTAAAGATATCTGCAATCTGATCCTTGGAGGGAACATACTCCAATCTGACTTCTTCCTTGTTTACTTGTTCTCTCAAAAAGTGAAATTTGATAGATATGTGCTTAGTCTTAGAATGCAATACCGGATTCTTGGAAATATTAATTGCACTTGAATTATCACAGAAAATTGTGATAGGCTCCTCATATTCAACTTTGATGTCTCTTAGCATCTGCTTCATCCATAAGATTTGAGTGCAACTACCTGCTGCTGCAATGTATTCTGCTTCAGTTGTAGACAGAGATATTGCATCTTGTTTCTTGCTTAGCCAAGAAACCAATCTCTTCCCCAAAAAGAATGCTCCACCACTAGTGCTCTTCCGGTCATCCACATCTCCTGCTCAATCTGCATCTGTGTAAGCATGAAGAGAGAAATCCGGATCTCTAGGATACCATAGACCATACTCAACTGTCCCTTTCAAGTATCTAAAAATTCTTTTGATTGCCATAACATGAGATTCTCTAGGATCAGCCTGGAATCTTGCCACAAGACCAACAGCCTGCATTATATCTGGTCTAGTTTGAGTGAGATACAACAATCCACCAATCATTGATCTATACTTTGTCTGATCTGCCTTTGGAGAATCATCATCTTTGCTTAACTTACATCCGGTTGCCATAGGAGTGTTCATAGGCTTTGAGTCTTCCATACCAAATTTCTTTAACAATTCTTTCACATATTTGGTCTGAGAAATGAAGATCCCTTCTTTTGTTTGAGTAATTTGCAGACCCAAGAAGAAATTCATTTCACCAAGCATAGACATTTCAAACTCACTTTTCATCTGATTTGCAAAAGTTTTGCACATACTGTCTCTTCCTCCAAAAATGATATCATCCACAAACACTTCAACAATCAGAATGTTTTCATGATCAATTTTGAAATATAAGTTACTGTCAGCAGTACCTTTGTTGAATCCAATCTGTACAAGATGCTTATCCAACCTTTCATACCATGCTCTAGGGGCTTGCTTCAATCCATACAAAGCTTTCTTCAACTTGCAGACCATATCATTATTATCAGACAATTGAAATCCATCCGGTTGTTCAATGTAGACTTCTTCTTCCAGATCACCATTTAGGAAGGCAGACTTGACATCCATCTGATATACCTTGAAGTCTTTGAAGGCAGCAAATGCAAGAAGTAATCTGACTGCTTCAATTCTTGCTACCGGAGCAAAAGTCTCTTCAAAGTCAATTCCTTCTATTTGAGAGTAGCCTTTGCAGACCAATCTAGCTTTGTTTCTGATTACTTCACCAGCTTCATTTAGTTTGTTCCGGAAGACCCACTTGGTTCTAATTACATTCCTGTCTCTAGGTCTGGGAACAAGATCCCAAGTATGATTTTTCTCAATTTGCATCAGTTCATCTTCCATTGCTTTGGTCCAGTTTTCATCATTGCAGGCTTCATTTATTGTTTTAGGTTCAATCTTTGAAATCAGACAGCATTCATCCTGACTTTGAGCAATATTTCTTCTGGTTTGTACACCTTTGCTTCTGTCACCTATGATCTGATCTTCAGAGTGGTTCAGTCTTACATACCTTGGAATTTTGGGAGTATCTAGCACTGTTGTTTCTTGATTAGGCTCATTCAGACTCATCTCTTCTTCCTGATTTACCGGATCAGGCTGACTCTGTCTCACCGGAGAGGATTGAGGTCCTTGAACACTGTCTTGGTCATCTTCATCAAACTCATAAAATCTTGAAGGCTTCTCAATTCCTTCATCAACCTTTACATTGGTGCTTTCTATCATTTTCCTCAATCTCTTATTGTAACATCGGTATGCTTTGCTTTGAGTGGAGTAGCCCAAGAAAATTCCTTCATCACTTCTAGCATCAAACTTTCCTAGATCTTCATCTCTTTTAATATAACACTTGCTACCAAATACTCTGAAATATTTCACAGTAGGAGTGATGCCAAACCAGAGTTCATAGGGGGTCTTACCGGTGTTGTTTCTGATTTGAACTCGATTGAGAGTGTAGACTGCAGTACTGATAGCTTCTTTCCAAAACATTTGAGGAACATTTGCTTCCAACATCATTGTCCTAGCAGCTTCCTGGATGGTCCGGTTCTTTCTCTCAACTACTCCATTCTGCTGTGGAGTCTTAGGAGCAGACAACTGTCTCCTTATACCCTGTTTCTCACAAAAATCAATGAATTCACCAGATGTAAATTCACCACCTCTATCAGACCTTAGACACTTTAGTTTTAATCTGGTTTGATTCTCCACCATAGCTTTGAAGATTTTGAACTTCTCAAAAGCTTCTGATTTTTCTTTTAGAAAGGTAACCCACATCATCCGGGAATGATCATCAATTAACAACATGAAATATCTATCACCTTGCAGACTCTTGATTCTTGTCGGACCACATAGATCAGTATGTACTAATTCCAACAATCCGGTAGAAGACTGATCTTTGCTTTTAAAAGAGACTCTGCTTTGTTTGCCTAACTGACATTCTTTGCACACACTATTTGTAGGTTTCATCAACTTTGGAAGATCTCTCACAGCCTGAGTATTGCTTATTTTGATGATGTTATCAAAATTTACATGACACATTCTTCTATGCCATAACCAACTCTGATCAATTTGAACAAACAAACAACTTTTATTTGAACCAACCAGATGAAAGATGTTACCTCTTGTCTGAGTACCGGATGCAATTTCAGTTCCGGAGCTTGTAAAGATTCTGCATTTTCCATTCTTGAACCGGAGATCATAGCCTTTGTCCACTAACTGACCAACACTGAGAAGATTGTGCTTCAATCCTTCAACATACAGTACATTTCCTGTTTTGCTCTTACCATCAAAAGAAATAGTTCCCCTACCTCTGATTCTGCCAGCAGAATTGTCACCAAACTTTACCATTCCTCCTTCATATCTTTCCAAGTCTAAGAACTTATTCTTGTCACCAGTCATATGGTGAGAACATCCACTGTCAATAACCCAATCATCCTTTTCTTCCACTTGAGCAGCCAAGGCTTTTTCAACAACTTTGTGATTGACAAATTCAGAGAGCATGGAATCTTCTTCCTTGATGGCTATAAACACCCACTCATTTCCGGATTTGTTTCCTGGTTCTGATTCATCATCTGTTACTCCTTCATTGTCATCTTCTTCATGAACATAATAGCAATTCTTTTGAAACCTTTGTCTGTGAGTATTAGATCTTGCAGATCTCTCCGGACATCTTGAGGCAAAATGACCAATCTTATTGCAGTTGAAACACTTAAAGGGTAGTTTTCCTTCATACTTACCGGATCCTCTTGGCAGTCTTTTTGCAATGAGGGCTTCAAGTTGAGCTGTTTCTGCTTCTTCTTCTTCCATGTCTCTTCTTGCTTGATCATACCATGACATTTTCCTTGATGAGTTTTCACCCGGATCAAATCTCTGTTTGCCTTTCACATAGGCACTGGCTTTGAAAGCAGATTCAGTCTTGGGTGGATCATCTCCAAACTCGGTCATTTCAAACGCAGCTAGTTTGCCAGCCAGTTGTTCTCTTGTGACGGTTGTGTGGGCTCTGAATTCATCAATGGCAGCAACTTTGATTTTGTAGGCAACAGGAAGGGATCTTAGGATTTTGCAGACAATCTCATTTTCATCTAAAGTTCCACCACCATTTCTGATTCCACATACTAGCTCATTTACTCTTGGCATAAAGGTAGTGATGTTTTCATCATCTCTCATTTTCAATCTTTCAAATTTCCCTTTCAGACTTTGCAACCTTGCACTTTTGACAAACTCATCTCCTTCATACAGAAGTTCCAATTTAGTTAGGATCTCATATGCAGTGGGTAGGTCAATGACATTCGAGAGATCTGAGTCATTCAATGCGCTTAGAAGAGCTTCCTTGGTCCGCAGATTGTTTTTAGCTTCTGTGATTTCATTCAGAGTTGTCGGACCACCTTGTGGAGGTACATATGGTTTTGAAATCATACCTAGGTATGCTTTTCCCATGCATTCCAAGTGACACTTCATGCGACCTTTCCAGAGAGTGAAGTTGGTTCCATCGAACTTCGGACTATCCTTCTTGTATGACGACATCCTGGATCTCCTCAAGCGGTTAAGCTCTTGTCAGAGGAACTTAGCTCTGATACCAATTGTTGGATCTAGGGCATACAACTGAGAGGGGGGGGGTGAATCAGTTGTATAAAACTTCTTCTCTCATTCAAACACTTAACTCACTGTTGTTAGTTAGCAGCATATCAAATAATCATCCATGGAAGCATAATACATAAACTCAAGAGCAGATAAGCATCAACACATTGAACACCAAGATTTTGATGTGGAAAACCCGGTTAAGGGAAAAACCACGGGGTGATTAACCCAAGAATTATTCTCTGTTAGAAGAATAAAGAAAAATGAATGGCACATGCCAATAAGGGCTCACTGCCCGAGCACACTACTCACAAAGAGGCCCACTGCCTACAAGGAGACACACTGTCTACAAAGTGATAAAAATCACAGTCTTGAACTGGAGAATGACATCTCTACCATGTCTGGATCAGTTCCAATTAAGCCCAACATTCTCTGCTCTGCCTTTCGCACGTTTCTTCGCTATATCATACTCATCTTCACACCACACCTTGAAATGAACTCACAAACCGTTATTTATACAAGACATCAACTTAGGAACAAACATCTAAGTCGGCAAACAACCATAGGAGTATCCGCAAGATGCATAACACATCCGGTCGGCCATCACAAGAACATTCGCAGGATGAACAACTCATCCGGTCGGCTAAACAGAGCAATAACTTCATCCGGAAGAATAACTTCAATTCCGGGCTTTACCATCAATGCAGACCAACAACACAACCTAAACATGATCCAAGAACCTTCACAAGCCTGTCTGAATGTCCGGATACATCCGCACTTCCTCTGCTTACTGGGATCTCTTGTCTTCCTCATCCGGAACTTCAAGAACACAGTCTGTCGCCACTGTCATAATGCAAGAGGTACTTCCGGACCTCCAAATCACACACAAATCAGGATGACACATCACAAGGACATCTCAAACACTCCTTCCAATCCACAGATTATGATAATACAATTCCGGACCTCACCGGACCTTTTTGTGATCCTCTGTCACCTCCGGATACTTGCCGGACCCGGTTCTATACCGGCAGCCACAACTCCTTTCGATCTTCATGCGGACCTCTGAAATCTTAACTGTAACATCTGAAGACTCATATCTACTAACCCTTTAATCCGCATCCTCCGGTTCTCATCCTATACAGTACATTTACCTTCTTCTCATCACTGTTCTTCACTGTTCCTGACTGAGGCTAATTTTCTCAATATCCTCAGCACACAGCTCATCAAATCCTTCTTGTCAATGCAATATGAGTATGTTGACATCAATGACAACACTGGATAACCTCATACTTGCAACAAAAAACTACTTTTGACCAACACGACAAGAACTTTTCTTTATTGACACAACTCCCCCTATCATCAATGACCATTCACTTGTCTTCTCTTCCTTTACCGCTCCTCTTTTGATCAGTCACAACTTGTTTTTCACATGTCTTATCTCCCCCTTTGACATCAATGGCAAAGGGCACATACCTATAATTCCACTATTTCAGGTTCATACCAGCTACTCCCCCTCAGTAGCAGCTCCCCATCATCAATCCAGACCACAAGATATGACTTTGATATCCACCAAATTGATGCACATCAATGCACCTTAGTTCATTACCAGACGGGTAATAACCCTTAACTTCTCCCTAAGATACTCAAAAGAGTCCTTAGGTAGAGGTTTAGTAAAGATATCTGCAAGCTGATCCTTGGAAGGCACAAACTCCAATCTGACTTCATTCTTGTTCACTTGCTCTCTCAGAAAGTGAAACTTCATAGATATGTGCTTGGTCTTTTAATGCAACACTAGATTCTTAGATATATTTATTGCACTTGAATTATCATAGAAGATTGTGATAGGCTCCTCATATTCTACTCTTATGTCTCTTAGCACTTGCTTCATTCACAAAACTTGAGTGCAACTACCTGCTGCTACAATATATTCTTCTTTTGTAGTGGACAGAGATATTGCCTTTTGTTTCTTGCTCAGCCAAGAAACTAATGTCTTCCCCAAAAAGAATGCTCCACCACTGGTACTCTTCCGGTCATCCACATCTCTTGCCCAATCCGCATCTGTATATGCATGAAGAGAGAAATTGTGATCTCTAGGATACCACAAACCATACTCAACTGTCCCTTTCAGATACCTAAAAATCCTCTTGATAGCCATGACATGAGATTCTCTAGGATCAGCTTGGAATATAGCAACAAGACCAACATCATTCATAATATTAGGTCTAGTTTGGGTGAGCTACAACAATCCTCTGATCATTGACCTGTACTTTTTCTGATCAGTCTTAGGAGAGTCATCATCTTTGCTCAATTTACATCTGGTTGCCATGGGAGTACTCATTGGTTTTGACTCTTCTATCCCAAATTTATTCAACAATTCTTTCACACATTTGGTCTGAGAAATGAAGATTCCTTTCTTTTCTTGAGTGATCTGTAGACCTAAGAAGAAATTCATTTCCCCAAGCATGGACATCTCAAATTCACTTTTTATTTGATTTGCAAAAGTTTTACACATGTTATCTCTTCCTCAAAAAATGATGTCATCAACAAACACTTCAACAATCAAGATATTTTCATGATCAATTTTGAAGTACAAATTACTGTTAGCAGTACCTTTATTGAAACCAATCTTCAGAAGATGCTTATCCAATCTTTCATACCAGGCTCTTGGGGCTTGCTTTAGTCCATACAATGCTTTCTTCAACTTGCAGACCATATCACCATGATTAGATAATTGAAATCCATCTGGTTGCTCAATGTATACTTCTTCTTCCAAGTCACCATTCAGAAAGGCAGACTTGACATCCATTTGATATACTTTGAAATCCTTGAAGGCAGTAAAAGCAAGAAATAATTTGACTACTTTAATTATTGCCACTGGAGTAAATGTTTTTTCAAAATCAACTCCTTCTATTTGAGAGTAGCCCTTGCAAACCAATCTGGCTTTATTTCTAATTACTTCACCAATTTCATTCAGTTTGTTCAGGAAGACCCATTTGGTTCTAATCACATTCTTGTTTCTAGGTCTAGGAAGAAGATCCCAAGTGTGATTTTTCTCAATTTGCATAAGCTCTTCCTCCATTACTTTAGTCTAGTTTTCATCATTGCAAGCTTCATTCACTGTCTTAGGTTCAATCTTCGAAATCAGACAATATTCATCTAAATTTTGAGCAATCCTCCTTCTTGTTTGTACACCTTTTCTCTTATCACCTATGATCTGATCTTGAGAGTGCTTCAGTCTTACATGCCTAGGAACTTTGGGAGTTTCTTGCACTTCTAATTCTTGATCAGGCTCATTATAGCTCATCTCTTCTTCCTGATTTACCCGATCAGCTTGAATCTAAATTTCAGAAGGGGCTTGGGCTCCTTGAATCAGAACACCATTCTGATCATCTTCATCATATTCATAAAACCTTGAAGGTTTTTTAATTCCTTCATCAACCTTCACATTTGTACTTTCTATAATCTTTCTCAGTCTCTTGTTATAACACCGGTATGCTTTTCTTTGAGTAGAGTAACCCAAGAATATTCCTTCATCACTTCTAGCATCAAACTTGCCTAGACCTTCATCTCTTTTAATGTAACATTTTCTACCAAAGACTCTAAAATATCTCATAGTAGGAGTGATGCCAAACCAAAGTTCATAAGGAGTCTTACCGGTATGGCTTCTAATTTGAAGTTGATTGAGAGTATAGACTGCAGTGCTGACAACTTCTCTCCAATAGATTTGAGGAACACTTGCTTCCATCATCATGGTCCTAGATGCTTGCTAGATGGTCTCATTCTTTCTTTCCACTACTCCATTATGTTGTGGAGTCCTAGGAGTAGACAACTGTCTCTTTATTCCATGTTTCACACAGAATTCTATGAACTCACCGGATGTGAATTCTCCACCTCTATCAGACCTCAAACATTTTAATTTTAATCCGGTTTCATTCTCTACAATAGCCTTGAATATTTTGAATTTCTCAAGAACTTCTGATTTCTCTTTTAGGAAAATAACCCACATCATCCGAGAATGGTCATCAATTAATAACATGAAATATCTTTCACCTTGCACACTCCTTATTCTTGTCAGACCACATAGATCAATATGAACTAAGTCCAATAATCCGATAGAAGACTATTCCTTTCTTTTGAATGAGACTCTGCTTTGTTTCCCCAACTAACATTCTTTGCACAAGCTATTTGTAGGTTTCACCAGTTTTGGAAGATCTCTTACAACCTGAGTGTTGCTTATCTTGATGATATTATCAAAATTCACATGACACATCCTCCTATGCCATAGCCAACTCTGATCAATTTGCACAAATAGACAACTTTTACCAGTACCAACTAAATGGAAGATATTACCTTTTGTCTAAGTACCAGATGCAATCTCTATTCAAGAACTTTCAAAGATCTGGCATTTTCCATTGTTGAATCAGAGATCATAGCCTTTGTCCACCAAGTGTCCAACACTGAGAAGATTGTGCTTCAATCCTTCAACATACAATACATTACCAGTTTTGTTCTTTCCATCAAAAGAAATAGTTCCTCTACCTCTGATTCTACTAGAAGAATTATCACCAAACTTTACCACTTCTCTTTCATACCTTTCCAAATCTAAGAACTTATTTTTGTCACCTGTCATATGGTGAGAGCATCCATTGTCAATGACCCAATCATCCTTTTCTTCAACTTGGGTAGCCAGAGCTCTTTCTACAACTTTATGATTGATAGATTCAAAGGGCATTAGATCTTCTTCCTTGATGGCAATAAACACCCAATCACTTCAGGATTTGTTTCCTGTCTCTGATTCATCATTTGTTACTCCTTCATTATCATCCTCTTCATGAACATAATAACAATTCTTTTGGAACCTTGATCTGTTAGGATTTGGCCTTGAAAATCTTTCCAGACAGTTTGAGGCAAAATGACCCATCTTATTGCAGTTAAAACACTTAAAAGGCAATTTCCCTTCATACTTACCGGATCATCTTGGCAGTCTTTTTGCAATAAGGGCTTCAAGCTGAGTAGTTTCAACTTCTTCTTCCAAGTCTTTTCTTGTTTTTTCATACCATGATAGTTTCCTTGAAGAGTTCTCTCCCAAATCAAACCTTTGTTTTCCTTTTATAGAAGCACTACCTTTGAATGTAGATTTAGTCTTGGGGGGGACATCTCCAAACTTGGTCATTTCAAATGCGGCCAATTTACCAACCAATTGATCTCTTGTGACACTTGAATGGGCTTTGAATTCTTCAATGGCAGAAACCTTGATTTTATAAGAAGCCAGAAGGGATCTAAGAACTTTTCCAACAATCTCATCTTCATCCAAGACTCTACCAACATATCTAATTCCACAAACAAGCTCATTTACTCTTGGCATAAAAGTAGTGATATTTTCATCTTTAGATTTTCAAATTTCCCTTTCAAATTCTGCAGCCTTGCACATTTAACATACTTGTCTCCTTCATGCACAAGTTCCATTTTTTGCCAAATCTCAAAAGTAGTTTGTAGATCAACAACAGTTGTAAGCTCTAAATCAGATAAGGTGCTTAGAAGGGCTTCTTTAGTTTGCAGATTATTTTTAGCATTTGTGAATTCACTTGTAGATTTCGGCCATTCACAGGAGGCGTATACTTTGTTGTAGCGATGGTCCAATACTACATTCCCATACATTGCAAGTGACATTGCATGCGACTTTTCTAAAGATTAAAATTGGTTCCATCAAACTTCAGACTATCCTTCTTGTAGGATGACATCTTGGATCTCCTCAAGCGGTTAAGCTCTTTTAGAGGAACTTAGCTCTAATACCAATTGTTAGATTCAGGACAGACAACTTAGAGGGGGGTGAATCAGTTGTCAAAAACTTTCTTCCAATTAAACACTTAAATCCACTTTGTGATTTAGTAGTCTATTAATAAATCAATCATGGAAACATAATGCATTAAATCAAGAGTAGAAACACATCAACACATAAGACATCAAGATTTTGACATGGAAAACTTGGTTAAGGGAAAAACCATGGGGTGATTAACCCAAGATTGTATTCTCTATTAGAAGAATAGAAAGAACAAAATGGCACATGCCAATTAGGGCTCACTGCCTGAGTACACTACTCACAAGAGGCTCACTGCCTACAAGAGACACACTGTCTACAAAATAATAAGTATCACATACTTGAACTAGAGAATAGCATCTTCACCATGCTTGAATCAGTTCCATTTAACCCCAAAACTTCTACTCTACCTTTCACTCTCTTCCTTACTACCACGCTCACATCTCCACAAGACACACTTTGAAATGACTTTACAACTTCTTATTTATAGAATACATCAACTTAGGAATAATCATCTAAGTTAGTAAACATCTACAAGAACATCCGCAAGATGTGTAATTCATCCGGTCAGCCAAACTTAGGAAGAACACCATCATCTGGAAGTTATTTTTCAATTGTGACCTCAAACTCAAATGCGAACCAACAACATGAACTAGGCATAATCCAAAGACCACCACAAGCTTTCCTGAATCACAAAGAACATCCACACTTCATCTGCTTACTAAAATCCTTATCTCCTTCATCCAGAACCTCAAGAACACAGTCTATCATCACTGTCACAATGGAATAGATGCTTGCGGACCTCCAGATCACTAACCAATTGAGTTATCACTTCACATGGACTTCCTAAACACTCCGTCAAATCTGTAAAATAGGATATTGCATTTCTGGATCCCACCGGACCTATCTATGTCACTCTGTCACCTTTGAACACCTACTGGAACTGGTCTTGAGCGGCCATAACTTCTTCAGATCTTCATACACATGTTTGAAATCTTTACTAGATCATCTTAAGACTCATATCTACAAACCCTTTGAATCGCATCCTCTGATAGTTATCTTATCTTAGATCTTTACCTTACTGTCTTCACTGTTCTTTTCTGTTCCTGATATGACTAATTTTCTCAATATCCTTAGCACATAGCTCATCCAATCCTTATCATCAATGCAACAGGAGTATGTTGACATCAATGACAACACTGATTAGGCCCATACTTGCAACAATCTCCCCCTTTGTCATTGATGGCAACATATGATGTGAAAAACTCATTTTGACCATCAAAACCAGAACTTTTCTTTACTGACACAAATCCCCCTATCACCAACAACCAATGTCTTCCCCAAAATGAATGCTCCACCACTAGTATTCTTCTAGTCATCCACATCTCCTACCCAATCTGCATCTGTATATGCATGAAGAGAGAAATTGTGATCTCTAGGATACCACAAACCATACTCAACTATCCCTTTAAGATACCTAAAACTCCTCTTGATAGCCATGACATGAAATTCTCTAGGATCAACTTGGAATCTAGTAACAAGACCAACAACATTCATAATAGTAGGTCTAGTTTGGGTGAGATACAACAATCCTCCAATCATTAACCTATACTTTTTCTGATCAGTCTTAGGAGAGTCATCATCTTTGCTCAATTTACATCTGGTTGCCATGGGAGTACTCATTCATTTTGACTCTTCCATCCCAAATTTCTTCAACAATTCTTTCACATATTTGGTATGAGAAATGAAGATTCCTTTCTTATTTGAGTGATTTGTAGACACAAGAAGAAATTCATTTCCCCAAGCATGGACATCTCAAATTCACTTTTTATTTGATTTGTAAAAGTTTTACAAATATTATCTCTTCCTCAAAAAATGATGTCATCAACAAACACTTCAACAATCAAGATATTTTCATGATCAATTTTGAAGTACAAATTATTGTCAACAGTACCTTTGTTGAAATCAATCTTTAGAAGATGATTATCCAATCTTTCATACCAGGCTCTTGGGGCTTGCTTTAGTCCATATAGTGCTTTCTTCAACTTGCAGACCATATCACCATGATCAGACAATTGAAATCCATCTGGTTGCTCAATGTATACTTTTTCTTCCAAGTCACCATTTAGAAAGGCAGACTTGACATCCATCTAATATACTTTGAAATCCTTGAAGGCATCAAAAGCAAGAAATAATCTGACTGCTTCAATTCTTGCCACCACAGCAAAAGTTTCTTCAAAATCAACTCCTTCTATATGAGAGTAGCCCTTGCAGACCAATCTGGCTTTATTTCTGATTACTTCACCAACTTCATTCAGTTTGTTCGGGAAGACCCATTTGGTTCCAATCACATTCTTATTTCTAGGTCTGGGAACAAGATCCCAAGTGTGATTTTTCTCAATTTGCATCACCTCTTCCTCCATTGCTTTAGTCCGGTTTTCATCATTGCAAGCTTCATTCATTCTCTTAGGTTCAATCTTTGAAATAAGACAATATCCATCTGAATCTTGAGCAATCATCCTTCTTGGTTGTACACCTTTGCTTTTATCACCTATGATCTAATCTTCAGAGTGCTTCAGTCTTACATACCTGGTAACTTTGGGAGTTTCTTGCACTTCTAATTCTTGATTAGGCTCATTATAACTCATCTCTTCTTCCTGATTAATCAGATCAGTTTGAATTTGAATTTTAGAAGGGGCTTGGGCTCCTTGAATCAGAACACCATTCTGATCATCTTCATCATATTCATAAAACCTTGAAGCTTTTTCAATTCCTTCATCAACCTTCACATTTGTACTTTCTATAATCTTTCTTAGTCTCTTGTTATAACACCGGTATGCTTTTCTTTGAGTAGAGTAACCCAAGAATATTCCTTCATCACTTCTAGCATCAAACTTGCCTAGATCTTCATCTCTTTTAATCTAACATTTGCTACCAAAGACTCTGAAATACCTCATAGTAGGAGTGATACCAAACCAAAGTTCATAAGGAGTCTTACCTGTATTGCTTTTGATTTGAACTCGATTGAGAGTGTAGACTGTAGTGCTGACAACTTCTCTCTAATAGATCTAAGGAATACTTGCTTCCATAATCATGGTCCTAGATGCTTCCTAGATGGTCCGATTATTTCTCTCCACTACTCCATTCTGTTGTTGAGTCCTAGGAGCAAGCAACTATCTCTTTATTCCATGTTACTCACTGAATTCTATGAACTCACCGGATGTGAATTCTCTACCTATATCAGACCTTAGACATTTTAATTTTAATCTGATTTCATTCTCTACCATAGCCTTGAATATTTTAAATTTCTCAAGACCTTCTGATTTCTCTTTTAGGAAAGTAACCCACATCATCTAGGAATGGTCATCAATTAATAACATGAAGTATCTATCACCTTGCACACTCCTTATTCTTCCTAGACCACATAGATCAGTATGAACTAAGTCCAATAATCTGGTAGAAGATTGTTCCTTACTTCTGAATGAGACTCTGCTTTGTTTCCCCACCTGACATTCTTTGCACAAGCTATTTGTAGGTTTCACTAGTTTTGGAAGATCTCTTATAGCCTGAGTGTTGCTTATCTTGATGATATTGTCTAAATTCACATGACACATCCTCCTATGCCATAGCCAACTCTGATCAATTTGCACAAATAGACAACTTTTACCTGTACCAACTAAATGGAAGATATTACCTTTTGTCTGAGTACCAGATGCAATCTCTATTCCAGAACTTTCAAAGATCTGGCATTTTCAATTCTTGAATAAGAGATCATAGCCTTTGTCCACCAACTTTCCAACACTGAGAAGATTGTGCTTCAATCCTTCAACATACAATACATTATCAGTTTTGTTCTTTCCTTCAAAAGGAATAGTTCCTCTACTTCTGATTCTACCAGCAGAATTATCACCAAACTTTACCATTCCTCCGTCATACCTTTCCAAATCTAAGAACTTATTTTTGTCACCTGTCATATGGTGAGAGCATCCACTATCAATGACCCAATCATCCTTTTCTTCAACTTGGGTAGCCAGAGCTCTTTCTACAACTTTATGATTGATAGATTCAGAGGGCATTGGATCTTCTTCCTTGATGGCAATAAACACCCAATCACTTCCGGATTTGTTTCCTATCTCTGATTCATCATCTGTTACTCCTTCATTATCATCCTCTTCATGAACATAGTAACAATTCTTTTGGAACCTTGATTTGTTAGGATTTGGCCTTGAAAATCTTTCTAGACACTTTGAGGCAAAATGACCAATCTTATTGCAGTTAAAACACTTAAAAGGCAATTTCCCTTCATACTTACCAAATCCTCTTGGCAGTCTTTTTGCAATAAGGGTTTCAAGCTGAGTAGTTTCAGCTTCTTCTTCCAGGTCTTTTCTTTCTTTTTCATACCATGATAGTTTCCTTGAAGTGTTCTCTCCCAGATCAAACCTTTGTTTTCCTTTTACAGAAGCACTAGCTTTGAATGCAGATTTAGTCTTGGGGGGGACATCTCCAAACTCAATCATTTTAAATGCAGCCAATTTACCAACCAATTGATCTCTTGTGCCACTTGAATGGGCTATGAATTCTTAAATGCTAGCAACCTTGATTTTATAAGAAGCAGGAAGGGATCTAAGAACTTTTCCAACAATCTCATCTTCATCCATAACTCCACCAGCACATCTAATGCCACAAACAAGGTCATTTACTCTTGGCATAAAAGTAGTGATATTTTCATCTTCATATTTTCAAATTCCCCTTTCAAACTCTGTAGCCTTGCACATTTAACATACATGTCTCCTTCATGCAGAAGTTTCAGTTTTTCCCAAATCTCAAAAGTAGTTTGTAGATCAACAACATTTGTAAGCTCTAAATCAGACAAGGCACTTAGAAGGGCTTCTTTAGTTCATAGATTGTTTTCAGCATCTGTGATTTCACTTGCAGATTTCGGGCCATTCTGAGGAGGCGTATACTTTGTTGTAGCCATGGTCTAGTACTGCATTCACATACATTGCAAGTGACATTGTATGCGACTTTTTCAAATATTAAAATTGGTTCCATCAAACTTCAAACTATCCTTCTTGTAGGATGACATCCTGGATCTCCTCAAGCGGTTAAGCTCTTTTAGAGGAACTTAGCTCTGATACAAATTATTAGAATCAGGATAGACAAATGAGAGGGGGGTGAATCAGTTAACAAAAACTCTCTTCCAATTAAACACTTAAATCCACTTTGTGATTTAGCAATATATTAATAAATCAATCATGGAAACATAATGCATTAAATCAAGAGTAGAAACACATCAACACATAAGACACCAAGATTTTGACGTGGAAAACTTGGTTAAAGGAAAAACCATGGGGTGATTAACCCAAGATTGTGTTCTCTATTAGAAGAATAGAAAGAACAAAATGGCACATGCCAATTAGGGCTCACTACCTGAGCACACTACTCACAAGAGGCTCACTACCTACAAGAGACACACTGTCTACAAAATAATAAGTATCACATACTTGAACTGAAGAATAGCATCTTCACCATGCTTGAATTAGTTCCATTTAAGCCTAAAAATTCTACTCTACCTTTCACTCTGTTCCTTACTATCACACTCACATCTCCACAAGACACACTTTGAAATGACTTTACAACTTCTTATTTATAGAAGACATTGACTTAGGAATAATCATCTAAGTCAGCAAACATCTACAAGAACATCCGCAAGATGTGTAATTCATCTGGTCAGCCAAACTTAGGAAGAACACCATCATCCGGAAGTTATTCTTCAATTGTGAGCTCAAACTCTAATGCATACCACTAACATGAACTTGACACAATCCAAAGACCACCACAAGCTAGCCTGAATCACAAAGAACATCCACACTTCATCTGCTTATTGAAATCCTTATCTCCTTCATTTGGAACCTCAAGAACACAGTCTGTCATCACTATCACAAGGGAATAGATGTTTGCGGACCTCCAAATCACTAACTAATTGAGTTATCACTTCACATGGACTTTCTAAACACTCCACCAAATCTGCAGAATAGAATATTGCATTTTCAGATCCCACGGGACCTATCTGTGTCACTCTGTCACCTCTAAACACCTGTCGGAACTAGTTTTACTTGAGCAACCATAACTTCTTCAGATCTTCATGTGGACCTCTAAAATCTTTACTAGATCATCTTAAGACTCATATCTACAAACCCTTTAAACTACATCCTCTGATAGTTATCTTATCTTGGATCTTTACCTTACTGTATTCACTATTCTTTTGTGTTCCTGATATGACTAATTTTCTCAATATCCTCAGCACATAGCTCATCCAATCCTTATCATCAATGACAACATCGGTTAGGCCCGTACTTGCAACAATCTCCCTCTTTGTCATTGATAGCAACATATGATGTGAAAAACTAGTTTTGAGCATCAAGACAAGAACTTTTCTTTATTGACATAACTCCCCTATCACCAACAATCATTCACTTGTCTTCTCTTCCTTTACCACTCCCCTTTGATCAGCTGCCACTTGTTTTTCACATGTCTTCTCTCCACCTTTGAGATCAATGGCAAAGGGCACATACTTGTAATTCCACCATTTCAGAATCATACCAGCTGCTCCCCCTGAGTAGCAGCTCCCCATCATCAATCTGGAGCACAAGATATGACTGTGATATCCACCAGACTGATGCACATTAGTGCACCTTAGTTCATTACCAGAGGGGTAATAACCCCTAACTTCTCCCTGAGATACTCAAAAGAGTCCTTAGGTAGAGGTTTAGTAAAGATATCTGCAATCTGATCCTTGGAAGGCACAAACTCCAATCTGACTTCATTCTTGTTCACTTGCTCTCTCAGAAAGTGAAACTTCATACATATGTGCTTGGTCTTTGAATGGAACACCATATTCTTAGATATATTTATTGCACTTGAATTATCACAGAAGATTGTGATAGGCTCCTCATATTCTAGTCTTATGTCTCTTAGCATTTGCTTCATTCACAAAACTTGAGTGCAACTACCTGCTGCTGCAATATGTTCATCTTTTACAGTGGACAGAGATATTGCCTCTTGTTTCTTGCTCAGCCAAGAAACCAATCTCTTCCCCAAAAAGAATGCTCCACCACTAGTACTCTTCTGGTCATCCACATCTCAAGTCCAATCCACATTTGTAAATGCATGAAGAGAGAAATTGTGATCTCTAGGATAGCACAAACCATACTCAATTGTCCCTTTCAGATACCTAAAAATCCTCTTGATAGCCATGACATGAGATTCTCTAGGATCAACTTGGAATCTAGCAACAAGACCAACATCATTCATAATATTAGGTCTAGTTTGGGTGAGATACAACAATCCTCCAATCATTGAGCTGTACTTTTTCTGATCAGTCTTAGGAGAGTCATCATCTTTGCTCAATTTACATCTGGTTACCATGGGAGTACTCACTAGTTTTGACTCTTCCATCCCAAATTTCTTCAACAATTCTTTCACATATTTGGTCTAAGAAATGAAGATTCCTTTCTTTGTTTGAGTGATTTATAGACCCAAGAAGAAATTCATTTCCTCAAGCATGGACATCTCAAATTCACTTTATATTTGATTTGTAAAATTTTTACACATATTATCTCTTCCTCCAAAACTGATGTCATCAATAAACACTTCAACAGTCAAGATATTTTAAGGATCAATTTTGAAGTACAAATTACTATCAGCAGTACATTTGTTGAAACTGATATTTAGAAGATGTTTATCCAATCTTTCATACTAGGCTCTTGGGGCTTGCTTTAGTCCATATAGTGCATTCTTCAACTTGCAGACCATATCACCATGATCAGACAATTGAAATCCATTCAGTTGCTCAATGTATACTTCTTCTTCCAAGTCACCATTTAGAAAGGCAGACTTGACATCCATCTGATATACTTTGAAATCCTTGAAGGCAACAAAAGCAAGAAATAATCTGACAGCTTCAATTCTTGCCATCGTAGCAAAAGTTTTTTCAAAATCAACTCCTTCTATTTGAGAGTAGCCCTTGCAGACCAATCTGGCTTTATTTCTGATTACCTCACCAACTTCATTCAGTTTGTTCGGGAAGACCCATTTGGTTCAAATCACATTCTTGTTTCTAGGTCTGGGAACAAGAAACCAAGTGTGATTTTTTTCAATTTGCATCAGCTCTTCCTCTATTGCTTTAGTCTAATTTTCATCATTGCAAGCTTCATTCACTATCTTAGGTTCAATCTTTGAAATCAGATAATATTCATCTAAATCTTGAGCAATCCTCCTTCTTGTTTGTACACCTTTGCTTTTATCACCTATGATCTGATCTTTAGAGTGGTTCAGTCTTACATACCTTGGAACTTTGGGAGTTTCTTACACTTCTAATTCTTGATCAGGCTCATTATAACTCATCTCTTCTTCCTGATTTACCAGATCAGTTTGAATTTGAATTTTAGAAGGGGCTTGGGCTCCTTGAATCAGAACACCGTTCTGATCATCTTCATCATATTAATAAAACCTTGAAGGTTTTTCAATTCCTTCATCAACCTTCACATTTGTACTTTCTATAATCTTTCTCAGTCTCTTGTTATAACACTGGTATGCTTTGCTTTGAGTAGAGTAACTCAAGAATATTCCTTCATCACTTCTAGCATCAAACTTGCCTAGATCTTCATCTCTTTTGATGTAACATTTGCTACCAAAGACTCTGAAATACCTCACAGTAGGAGTGATGCCAAACCAAAGTTCATAAGGAGTCTTGTCGGTATTGCTTCTGATTTGAACTCGATTGAGAATATAGACTACAGTGCTAACAACTTCTCTCTAATAGATCTGAGGAACACTTGCTTCCACCATCATGGTCCTAGATGCTTCCTGGATGGTCCGGTCCTTTCTCTCCACTACTCCATTCTGTTGTGGAGTCCTAGGAGTAGACAACTGTCTCTTTATTCCATGTTTCTCACAGAATTCTATGACCTCACCGGATGTGAATTCTCCACCTCTATCAGACCTTAGACATTTTAATTTTAACCCAGTTTCATTCTCTACCATAGCCTTGAATATTTTGAATTTCTCAAGAGCTTCTAATTTCTCTTTCAGAAAAGTAATCCACATCATCTGGGAATGGTCATCAATTAATAACATGAAGTATCTATCACCTTGCACACTCCTTATTCTTCCCAGACCACATAGATCAGTATGAACTAGGTCCAATAATTTGGTAGAAGACCGTTCCTTGCTTTTGAATGAGACTCCTCTTTGTTTCCCCAACTGACATTCTTTGCACAAGCTATTTGTAGGTTTCACTAGTTTTGGAAGATCTCTTATAGCCCGAGTGTTGCTTATCTTGATGATATTATCAAAATTCACATGACACATCCTCATATGCCATAGCCAACTCTGATCAATTTGTACAAATAGATAACTTTTACCTGTACCAACTAAATGGAAGATATTACCTTTTGTCTAAGTACCAGATGCAATCTCTATTCTAAAACTTTCAAAGATCTGACATTTTTCAATCTTGAATTAGAGATCATAGCCTTTGTCCACCAACTGTCCAACACTCAGAAGATTGTGCTTCAATCCTTCAACATATAATACATTACCAGTTTTGTTCTTTCCATCAAAAGAAATAGTTCCTCTACCTCTGATTCTACCAGTAGATTATCACCAAACTTTACCACTCCTCCATACCTTTCCAAATCTAAGAACTTATATTTGTCACCTATCATATGGTGAGAGCATCCATTGTCAATGACCTAATCATCATTTTCTTTAACTTGGGCAGGCAAAGCTCTTTCTACAACTTTATGATTGATAGATTCAGAGGGCATTGGATATTCTTCCTTGATGGCAATAAACACACAATCACTTCTGGATTTGTTTCCTATCTCTGATTCGTCATCTGTTACTCCTTCATTATCATCCTCTTCATGAACATAGTAACAATTCTTTTGGAACCTTGATTTGTTAGGATTTGGCCTTGAAAATCTTTCCAGACACTTTGAGGTAAAATGACCAATCTTATTGCAGTTAAAACACTTAAAAGGCAATTTCCCTTCATACTTACCAGATCCTCTTGGTAGTATTTTTGCAATAAGGGCTTCAAGCTGAGTAGTTTCAGCTTCTTTTTCTTCCAGGTCTTTTCTTGCTTTTTCATACCATGATAGTTTCCTTGAAGAGTGATCTCCCAGATCAAACCTTTGTTTTCCTTTTACAGAAGCACTAGCTTTGAATGCAGATTTAGTCTTGGGGGGGACATCTCCAAACTTGGTCATTTTAAATGCGGCCAATTTATCAACCAATTGATCTCTTGTGACACTGGAATGGGCTCTGAATTCTTCAATGGTAGCAACCTTGATTTTATAAGAAGCAGGAAGGGATCTAAGAACTTTTCCAACAATCTCATCTTCATCCAAGACTCCACCAACACATCTAATGCCACAAACAAGGTCATTTACTCTTAGCATAAAAGTAGTGATATTTTCATCTTTAGATTTTCAAATTTCCCTTTCAAACTCTGAAGCCTTGCACATTTAATATACTTGTCTCCTTCATGCAGAAGTTCCAATTTTTCTTAAACCTCAGAAGTAGTTTGTAGATCAACAACATTTGTAAGCTCTGAATCAGACAAGGTGCTTAGAAGGGCTTCTTTAGTTTGCAGATTATTTTCAACATCTGTGATTTCAGTTGCAGATTTCGGGCCATTCTGAGGAGGCGTATACTTTTTTGTAGCCATGGTCTAGTACTGCATGCCCATACATTGCAAGTGACATTGCATGTGACTTTTCTAAAGATTAAAATTGGTTCCATCAAACTTTAGACTATCCTTCTTGTAGGACAACATCTTGGATCTCCTCAAATGGTTAAGCTCTTTTATAGGAACTTAGCTCTGATACCAATTATTAGATTCAGGATAGACAACTGAGAGGGGGGTGAATCAGTTGTCAAAAACTTGCTTCCAATTAAACACTTAAATCCACTTTGTGATTTAGCAGTATATTAATAAATTAATCATGGAAACATAATGCATTAAATCAAGAGTAGAAATACATCAACACATAAGACACCAAGATTTTGACATGGAAAACCCAGTTAAGGGAAAAACCATGGGGTGATTAACCCAAGATTGTATTCTCTGTTAGAAGAATAGAAAGAACAAAATGGCACATGCCAATTAGGGCTCACTACCCAAGCACACTGCTCACAAGAGGCTCACTGCCTACAAGAGACACACTGTCTACAAAATAATAAGTGTCACATACTTGAACTGGAGAATAGCATCTTCACCATGCTTGAATCCATTCCATTCAACCCCAAAACTTCTGCTCTGCCTTTTTCTCTCTTCCTTACTACCACACTCACATCTCCACAAGACACACTTTGAAATGACTTTACAACTTCTTGTAGACACCCAAAATTGTCCCAAATTTGTCCATGTCTTGCAACACCTAGTCAAAAATATTATTAAGACACATCATGTAGCATTTTGTCCTAATTCCCACTTTTAATCCTATTAATTAAATAAATTTTATTTATTTAATTAAAATCTCATCCTTATCCCACTTAGCCAATTAATTAAATAAATTAAATAAATTTTATTTATTTAATTAATTTCCCATTCATATCCCAATCATATCCTAATCCCACTATCCAATTAATTAAATAAATCTTATTTATTTAATTAATATCCAACTCATATCCCAACTAATTCAAATATTTTATTTGAATTAAGTTCATAGATTTCATTATAAGCTGACTTTCCAATTAATTAAATAAATTTTATTTATTTAATTAATTTATCTTATCATTAAGCCAACATGTGTGTCTCTTTCATTTAAAAAAGATAAGTGGTACTACATACTTTATTTAATATCTTTCACATGTAGTACTTTTTATGTACACAAGCACACATGAGCCCTATTCTCCTTGACACTTGTCAAATGACTACAACTCCCTTGAAGAGTGGGATAACCAAATCAATCCTAGCCATCCACATCGATCATTTAGCTTTTTAATCTCAACCATCTATTTGAACCAAGCCTTTCCTATAAATCAAATCCCTCACAAGCCATTAGCATGCATTGAGCTTCAAGTACCATTATTCTGTCAATTTTTTTAAGATGCATTGATCCTCAAGTATCCACATGCTGTTGAAATATCATTAGAGCCTTTGCATCCTTCATCTATCATCCTCATATCATCTTCATCTTAATGTTATGCTACAGAAGTGAGCACCCAACATTCCTCCAACAATAATCCTTCAAAATCTTGCATGCTCATGCAAGGTGGAGAAGAACAATGGAGATAAATCAAGTTTGACGTGGAGATTTGTTTGCATTTACATTTGTTATTTTGATTTTCATGTTGTCTTGTGCTTCATTGTGCATTGCTAGGGTTTTTATCATTGTTGTTTATTCATTTCCCCTGATTTGCAATTTTACCCTAACTACATTTGGCACGCCTGGTGGGACTCACTTCACTTGATCTTTTTTTTGTAGGTTTTTGTAGTAAAAATTTGCATTCATCTAACCCCCATTGTCAAGTTTTGCAGGTTTAATTAACTTTTTGTTGCAGATCTACTGTTTTTTTGACAAAACCCTAGGTTTCAAAGATATCATCATATCTTCCAAATGGCTATGAATTTTTCTACAAGATTTTAGCAAAAGTTTGTCCATGATATAAGGAAGCTATAGCAAAAACATTTCAGGTTTATCATAATTTTTGTGGGATTTATCACATTTTTATGTTTTTTCATAAAATCACAATTCTGTGCTCAAATCAGTGAAGTTTTTGGAAATTTTTATATTTTTGGAAATCTCTCAAAATTCTAATGGGGTCTATGTTTTACATATTTAATTTGGAGCTCATTTACAGTGTGAAAAAATTATGTCTTTGTCAACTGTACTGTTTTCATAAATCTACATTTTTGGGAGCAAATCAAGGAATTTTTTTGATTTCTTTACATTTTCAGAAATCTCTCTAAAAATTAATAGGGGTCTCTTCTTTGATTTTTTAATTTTTGAACCAAAAATATATCAAAATAATCAAATCTAATTCAGCTATGTATCTAAAATTACAATTTTCCTTGCTTGATGAGCCTATTTTTAATGCCTGCATTATAATATCATTTGTTTTATATTGTAGGTGATCATAAGGAGCTGGAGCAACATTTACATCAACATCTATAGCAATTTGGATAGTGAATTAACCAGGTGCAATCATTTCATTTCTCATCTTCTAATCATTGTTTGCAAACACATTTGGATTTTGGGCTTAAAATGAATAATTGTTTGCAAATTCACATCAAAAATTTGGGCTAAAACAAATCATTGTCTTCCATCAAATTTGGATTTGGGATTTAAAACAAACAAGTGCTTGCATTGTCTTCCACACATTGAATTTCTAAGGTTAATGAACCCCATGCGAGTGTGACCAAGTAAATGTGTATGCTCTCTCCTCGCATCTCAACACGAACTTGGAGATCAAAAACATTTACTTGTGTTGCTTTTGTTTAGTCTTAGAGAGGCCTACCTTGGTATCCACCCCAAGGGAATGACCTCAAGTAGTACTTTCATCTGGTCTGCTATAAAAATTAGAGTTTAAGGTGAAAGCCAAGTCTAACCAGTAGTAGCGCTCACCATACAGTGCTAACTCGAAAGGAGGCATACCTTGTGTATATTAAACTCCTAGTAGGGTTAGTTAAAGTCTTAAGTGGCTTGCTGGATGCTCGTGGGGTGTCGGTGCCCCAGATTTTCACTAGAACCTCCTTGTGATAGTGGCCTTGCCTTAACTAGGACTTGTTGAAGTGTCTTCATGTGCTTGCTTAACCATCATCACATTTTTCTAAACTAACAACTTACTTATGTGTCTTGTGTGAGTGATTCATGTGTGTATATGCATAATCATTTTTTTGAATATTGCCACATCAAACTCTAAACACCCAAATACATAAAGACAAGTCATCCTACACATTCTTCGAACAACATCTAAATCTAATCACTTTCATCCAAACAAGCCACATCATCATCAAATCATAACCAAGCACTTGCCAAAAAGGACTTAAGACTTAAACACTTGTGTCACATCATGTCAACTTTAGAGAACCTCCAAAAACTCCTTCATATGCTTTGCCACATGCATGCAAGCTAATCACCTTTAGAGCAGCAAACCTTTCAAAGCATTCAAGAACTAATTCATATATGTCGAACAAACCAATCCTCACACATACAATGCCTCTTGGAAGAAATCCAACACCTCATGGCCACTTGCAAAGTCCAACGACCATCCTATCTAGCACCTATCCCATCATATCTATCCACTCATCAACCCCATTCGATACCAATTTATTCCATTTCTTCTAATGTTATCCCTTATCCACATCAACACATCACTTCACAACAACCCATTCAACAATTCCAACAACAACAAATCATATCACAACAACAAATCCAAATGCCATCCCAACCTCAACAAATTCCACCTCAATCCTATGTGTCATCCACCTTAACTTCATACCAACCTCATCTATCTACACATCAAGTCAATGCCACATCAACCTATCAACCTCCACCTCAAGCTTATCCAATCCCTCATACCACCATTCCAATGCACTACTAAGCCCATCCACAAGGCAATCAAGTGATATCACAAGAACAACATCCAAGTCCCAATGGCCCTTTGTATATAAATCAAGTGAGCACAAGTCAACCTTGCCAACAAGATCAAATGCCCTCAACTTTGATTCCACCACAAGATATTTTGTCTACATATCCTACCACTACACCTAGCTGCCAAGACTATCAATGGCCTCCCCAACAAGCACAAGTGAGCCTAAATCCACCTTTACAACAAGAAGCACATCCAAGTCCAAGTGGTCCCCTGTACATAAATCAAACAAGCCCAAGTTATCCTATGCAATATCTAATAACCTTTGACAAGGGAGATACCAATCTAGAGTGGCCTCCATCATCCAATCGCATGCCAACACATGAGCTAACAAGTCCTATCCTAACACCACCATGTGATCCTACCCCTAGTCCATTGGTCCCTCTACCTTCTAAACCACCAATCCCTCCATTACCTTCATCACCATGTCATTCTAATCCTTCACCTAAGGATGCGGCTGAGATAGTTTTACAATGAATGCTTGAAGAAACTCATTGAACTTCCTCAAGTCAAACCATGTGACGAAAGTCCATATGATGAACATGATTATTGTGCATACTATAGGACCAAAGGCCATAATACAAATCAATGCCCAATATTTGTCCCAATTGTTTACAAGGTGTACCCACCTATAATGGGAAATCATGCCACATCATTCAAATCCCATGTGTCACCCTCATCCAATCTAAATCCTAATCCATCAAACTCCATTATCCCTCCATCTAATCCTAATCATAATCCAACACCATCTACCCTTATCATCCATCCATTATATTGTCCATCCACTCATACCCTTGCAAAAGATGTGATCCATTGGCTACTAGCAAGGAATACAACACCCCCATGCCAAACACCTATCCTTGAGACTATCCAAGAGCCCTCAATTAACATTCTTATCCCTTCAAGCCCATCATGTGACCTACAAGCCATCAAGCCTATTCAAGAGTCACCTATTATGAATCCAAGACAAGAGTCATCATGTTCTCATGTTGTTGACCAAGAGCCTATCCAAGAGCCTTCCAATTCCATTCATGCAACCCAAGAGGTATGTCAAAGGTTTAATCCTAAGCATGTGGAAACATTAAGCCCTAGTCCAACTCAAGATGAAAACACTTTCATTCAACCTATCCATAACATTTACCTTCTTTATGATCAAGATGATACCTATGAAGAAGCTATCCATGAGCACCTTGATCCTATCCATAATCCTATATCTATCCATGAGCAAGATATCCAAATTGCTCCTAGTCATCCATCATCTAGCCCTATCCATAATGAGCAAACATCCACTTGTCATGATGAGACACTTGTCCCCCAAGTAAGCATAAAAGATCAAACAAATAACTTGAATCTTAGTGAACACAATGCTAATCAAGATCCTAATGATCCTCCTTCCACATCCACCATCGATCCCATTTCAAGTCCACTATCATGTCCTATTGGTTTTACCACCCTTATACATGAGTGTTCTTCCTTAGGACAACAACGACCTTTATCCACTTCACCTCCTCCATCCAATAAAGAACTCAAGTCTAGTTCCCTAAGCACACCTAGTCCCATAGTCAATCGCATACTCCAAAACATGAACTACCAAGGAAAAGGCCTAGGCCTTTATGAACAAGATATTTTGGAGCCAAACCATGTCAAAGTTCCTCCATGCTCATATAGCCTTGGATACACACCCCAAGGCAAACAAGGCCAAGATGTTGGTAATTCCTTCATCCATCCTAAGTCCACTTTCCATCGCACCCCCCATCATCTACCCAAAACATATGTAGCCATTGCATCTCCATCATCCTATAAATGTCAATAGCATGTGACAATACACCTTCCTCCATCCACTTTGCCTCTACTTTTACCAACTCCAAATATCCCTCCATCCACCTTGCCACCATTGCTTCCAACACCTAACATACCTATCATTCATAAGTATCCTTACATTCCTAATCATGACCAACAATTGCACACATTGCCTAAATATGAAGCTTCCACTCATTCCACCAACCCCACTTCCATCAAACCCATGGGATTCCAAAATAAACATTTGGATGCCTTTATCCATAAAGTTAAAAATCCTACCAAAAATCCTAAAGGTCTTCATACCTTAGGACATTAAGAATCAAACTCAAAGCAAAGTTCATCTAAAAAACTATCCAAGCCCATACCTCCTAAAGTAAATCCTAAAAGCAAAATGGTTTGGGTTCCTAAAAGAAAAATAGTTTGGGTTCCTAAGCAAATAGCTAGCAAGTCAAATAAGGCATCCTCATCCACCTCTGAAGAATCCCAACCACCTATATCCATCCAAAACTTCCATTCCCTTCAAAAATCCCACAAGCAAAACAAAAGCACTAAAAATACTAAATCTATGTGGGTTCCTAAATCACTTCATCAACCATCCCCTAAGAAAACATCTCCATTGCTTCCTACACCACCATCTCATCAAAAGCTTTAATGTTTATCACGGTGTGTGCAACCATTGGTCATGATTCCCTTCCACTCCGCAACACCTCCACATAACTACATCTCCTCATCTTTCATCCATTACCATACATATCTTCCCCATCACCTTCCTATGGTCCATGCTTTTGTATAAGCCTTTCATCCTAAGTCCTATATAATCCATATCATAATCCACCATCCCCATCCATCTATCCTTGCATGAACCTTTCATAATCCACTATCTACCTAATCCATCTCTCATCCATGCAATCGCTTATCAACATCTATGAGCATAATGATATGGTCCATGCAAAGACATCATCCATCTCTAATGGGACACCATCACCTCTCATAGAACTAGACATTTGAGTCCCTCTTATCCATTACCATGGTGAAAACATGGCAAACAGGCGCCATGTGTAATTGTCCACCTATCCCAAAAAAAAAATCAAAATAGTAAAGAGAAATCCCTTTGTCCAACAGTGAAAACCTGGTAAATAGGCACCTTGGATACGTACCATGATGAAAACCTGGCAAACAAGCATCATGTGTAGGTTGATCTTCTATGTCACTTACACTTGGGGGCACATTGTCTCATCCACCCTATCCATTTCCAACCTATCATATACCATCCTACCATCCTTAGCCATTACACCCATACACCTATCATATTGAACTCATTTATCCACCCTTCCTCCTTTTGATTTTGATGAAGACATAGGTACAAAATGTTGAAACATGTTTGGACATTTCTTGACATACCTTCTTTCCAAACCAAGTCCTATCCATTGACCATTTATCCATCTTATCCAAACCAATCTAATCATGTCATCCCTTGGTCATGAACTTTGTCATGTAAAAATCCTAAGCATTACCACCTAGAATGGGGCAAGTTCTTCTGATGCAACATAGCCTTTGAAGATCAAATCCTAGCTCCCTTATGGTCCATCCACTATGGCGTACCCTTATCATGAGCTTTCCATCTTATAGCTTATCCCCATCTTCTTATCATGAGCTTTCCAATCCATAGCCTATCCTTGTATCTATCCATCTATCATGAGTCTTCCATCCCATCCATCTATCATGAGCCTTTCGTCACATTTACTATGAGCCCATCCTTTCATCCATCCTCACACCTAGACTTGGTCTTCCCTTGTCATTGGTATCAAGCTCAAAGGCTACCCAAATTGTAAATCCATTGACAATCAAAATATTCTCAAAAAACACAAAAAAATCAAATATGTCAAAAAATCCCAAAAAATTAAATATCCAATGAAAAATCTAAAACAATAAAACCAGTCACATCATCCAAAACAATCCACTCCATCAACATTCAATCAAAATCAAATCATCATCATCAATTCTTCCTATCAATAACATTCATTCATCCATTTCAATCAATCACTTCTTCCAATCATATCAATCAAATCAATCTAAGCAATGATCTTAAATTCAAGTCACATTAATCCATATCAAGCAATCTAATCAATCAAGGAACATTATCCAATCAAATCAATAGGTTTTGATCCTAATCTTGTCATGAGCTCAATCAATCATCATCAATCATCATCAATGGGATATAGTGTTCCCACATCCTTGTGTTGATCTAGGGATATAGCTTTCCCCGTAATGACAACACTATCATTGTTAATGAAACAATCAATCATTGGTTTATGACTTGACAAGGGCAATACCTTATTTGTTTTACATCCTTTGAGCACACTGAGAACACTTGCTTATGCTTAGATTGAGTGGACACTCTAATCATCACGCCATCACTATCATCATTCAAAACAATCCAATCATCAAAACAATCAACCTAGTAATAGCAAACATCGCAACCAAAGCACATCAAGCCAACTATCAAAACAAATCCTATCAATCATCAGCATCAACACCAAAGCAAATCAACTCAATCACATCAACTCCAATCAGAACAAATCCAATCACTCCAACAAATCAAAAGCAGCTCAGTCCTAATCAATCCATTTTCATCATCTCATCAATAAAACATCAGAACGACATCTCATTTCCATCGTTAAGTGCCTTGATCCCATGGATACAGGGTATGTAGGTAGTCTGGAGTACGAAGGAAGTGCCCAGATTCAGGCACAGGTGATTTTCCTCTTTCTCCTCTCATCATTTCTTCTATCATATATCTTCTACATCATCAATAAACAACTTCTTCCAATCAATCTATCATTTAATCAATCCATTTATAGCAATTCATCATCATCAAAATCAAAGCAAATCACATATCCAATCAAATCAACTATTAACTATCAAATTCATCAAATCAAATTAATCTTCATCCATCATTTCATCATCTTCAAATCATTCTAAACAATGATCCAAATGCAATCCCATCCTTAATCCATACAAATCAAGTTAGTCAATCAAGCCATATTATCCAAACGCAATCCATGGTCTTGATCCTAGCCTTGTTGTAAGCCAAATCAATTAGCCAACTAACCAACCAACTCAGTAAACAACCTTGTGTTGATCTAGGGATATAGCTTTCCCCACCATGACAACACTCTCAACTATTATCAGCAAAACAATCAAACAATTAATCATTGGTTTACAGCTTGACAGGGGCAATACCTTGTTTGTTTTTGTATCATTTGTGCATGCTTGCTTGCTTGCTTGTGTGTGCTATCATTTTATCTTTCATTTGTATCATGTCAATATCATTCCAGCTAACATTCATATCTTGTGTATGTTGGAATAGCTTTTTGCACTATCCTTTACATCTAAGGTCATATCATACCTTTTGTGCATTAGGACTTCAATGCTCTAAGTTTTCTTCCTCATACGTTAGACAAGGTTGTATTATACTGGGGCACAAGACACAATGTCACCCTAGTCCTTCTAACTTGGTGCATTACATCTAGTGCTATATCAAACATCATGGTTGCTCACCTTCCATTGCAGCATAACGCATCTCTATTTCTTCTATCTATCCCCTTATCTTTCTTTTGTAGCCAAACCATTTCTTTTCGAGAGCCTACCCGTGTTTGCCCAACCTGCCTATCCTCTCGAGGGGGCATCATCATTATCCCATTTCATCATCATCCCATCATCTTTACATCATCCTATCTCCATATCATTTTCTTCTATCCATACCTTAACTTCTTTGAAATGATGTTACTCAACATAAAGCTCATCATCTCAAACATCATCTCAAAGAGGGGCAAAATGTAGACACCCAAAATTGTCCCAAATTTGTCCATGTCTTGCAACACTTAGTCAAAAATATTATTAAGACACATCATGTAGCATTTTGTCCTAATTCCCACTCTTAATCCCATTAATTAAATAAATTTAATTTATTTAATTAAAATCCCATCCTTATCCCACTTAGCCAATTAATTAAATAAATTTTATTTATTTAATTAATTTCACATTTATAATCCCACTTTCTAATTAATTAAAATAATTAAATAAATTTTATTTATTTAATTAATTTCCAATCATTTCCTAATCCCACTATCCAATTAATTAAATAAATCTTATTTATTTAATTAATATCTAAATCATATCCCAACTAATTCAAATATTTTATTTGAATTGAGTTCTCACATTTCATTATAAGCCGACTTTTCAATTAATTAAATAAATTTTATTTATTTAATTAATTTATCTTATCATTAAGCCGACATGTGTGCCTCTTTCATTTAAAAAAGATAAGTGGTACTACATACTTTATTTAATATCTTTCACATGTAGTACTTTTTATGTACACAAGCACACATGAGCCCTATTCTCCTTGGCACTTGTCAAATGACTACAACTCCCTTGAAGAGTGGGATAACCGAATCAATCCTAGCCATCCACATCAATCATTTAGCTTTTTAATCTCAACCATCTATTTGAACCAAGCCTTTCCTATAAATCAAACCCCTCACAAGCCATTAGCATGCATTGAACTTCAAGTACCATTATTCTGTCAAATTTTCTAAGATGCATTGATCCTCAAGTATCCACATGCTGTTGAAATATCATTAGAGCCTTTGCATCCTTCATCTATCATCCTCATATCATCTTCATCTTAATGTTATGCTATAGAAGTGAGCACCCAATATTCCTCCAACAATAATCCTTCAAAATCTTGCATGCTCATGCGAGGTGGAGAAGAGCAATGGAGATAAATCAAGTTTGACATGGAGATTGGTTTGCATTTACATTTGTTATTTTGATTTTCATGTTGTCTTGTGCTTCATTGTGCATTGCTAGGGTTTTTATCATTGTTGTTTATTCATTTTCCCTGATTTGCAATTTTACCCTAACTACACTTCTTATTTATAGAAGACATCGACTTAGGAATAATCCTCTAAGTCGGCAAACATCTACAAGAACAGCCGCAAGATGTGTAATTCATCTGGTTGGCCAAACTTAGGAAGAACACCATCATCCAGAAGTTATTCTTCAACTGGGAGCTCAAACTCTAATGCGGACCACCAACATGAATTGGACACAATCCAATGACCACTACAAGCTTGCCTGAATCACAAAGAACATCCACACTTCATCTGCTTACTGAAATCCTTATCTCCTTCATCCAAAACCTTAAGAACATAGTCTGTCATCACTATCACAATGGAATAGATGCTTGCGGACCTCCAGATCACTAACTAATTGAGTTATCACTTCACATGGACTTCCTAAACACTCCACTAAATCCGTAGAATAGGATATTGCATTTCTGGATCCCACCGGACCTATCTGTGTCACTCTATCACCTCTGAACACCTGCTAGAACTGATTTTACTTGAGCAACCATAACTTCTTCAGATCTTCATGCGGACCTCTAAAATCTTTATTGGATCATCTTAAGACTCATATCTACAAACCCTTTGAACTGCATCCTTTGATAGTTATCTTATCTTGGATCTTTGCCTTACTATCTTCGCTATTCTTTTCTATTCCTGATATGACTAATTTTCTCAATATCCTCAGCACATAGCTCATCCAATCCTTATCATCAATGCAATAGGAGTATGTTGACATCAATGACAACACTGGTTAGGCCCATACTTGCAACAACTTCTTCCATAGAGTCCTCCAGAAATGACCCACAAACTTTGTATCCCTGTCAGAAATAATACTTCTAGGAATCCCATGCATCCTTACAACTTCTTTAAAGAATAAATTGGCAATGTTAGTTGCATCACTAGTCTTCTTACATGGTATAAAATGAACCATTTTTGAAAATCTATCAACAACAACAAAGATTGAATCATTACCCCTTTGAGTACGAGGTAAACCCAAAACAAAATCCATACTCACAGAATCCCAAGGCTTGGTTGGAACCGGCAATGGCTGATATAAACCAGCATTTTGACTCTTTCCTTTAGTATGTTGACAAACTCTGCATTTCTCCACATATCTTCTCACATCTTCCTTCATCCTTGGCCAATAGTAATGTGTGCTCAACTGCTGAAAAGTTTTATCTTGTCCAAAGTGACCAGCAAGACTACCACTATGCTTTTCCTTCAACAAATTGTCTCTCATGGAGCCTTGAGGAATACAAAACTTATTCTCCTTGAACAACAAACCCTCTTGTATCATATAATCAATCTATGGCTCTTTACTCCTACAAACAGGATCACTGTAAGCTTCAAATGCTTCTCCAAAATCTGCATCTTTTGCATACAACTCCTTCAAGATTTCAAAACCCACACTGTTAGTCTTAATCTCACATAACAACAAATTATTTCTACTTAAATCATTAGAAACTTTATTCATTTGACCACTTTTATGCTTCAAAACAAAATTAAAACGCTAAATATACTCAACCCATTTAGCATGCCTCTGATCAATTTGTGCTAGCTATTAATAAACTACAAAGCATGATTATCGGTATACATAATGAACTCCTTGGGCAAAAGATAATGTCTCCATTTCTTGATGGATTGAACCAAAGCATAAAATTCTAAATCATAAGAAGAATACTTCCTCTTTATCTCATTCAATTTCTCACTAAAATAAGCAACTGCCTTACCCTCTTGACTCAAAACTGTCTCTATAGCCAAACCACTAGCATCACACTCTACTTGAAACACTTTATCAAAATCTGGCAAAGCAAGTATGGGCTGTTCAGTCACCTTCTTTTTTAGAAATCTAAAATTTTCTTCAGCTTCTTTAGTCTACACAAATGGTCTTTTGCTTCCCTTAATTGTCTCCAAAATAGGTGCTACAACATGACTAAAATTTCTTATAAATTTTCTGTAAAAACTAGAAAGACCATGAAATTTTTTTACCTCCATGATACTCTTACGTGATGGCTAATCAAGTATAGCCTAAACCTTTTCCATATCCATCTTCAATCCATCCTTTGACACCACAAAACCCAAATAAACAAGTTCAGTCTACAAAAGAAAACACTTCTTCAAATTAATCTACAACTTCTCTTCTTGTAGTCTCTTCATAACCTACCTTAAATGATCAAGATGCTCCTCTTTTGACCTACTAAACACCAAAATGTCATCCATATACACAACCACAGATTTACCAATAAATGGTTTCAACACTTCATTCATTAAACGCATAAAAGTACTAGGAGCATTAGACAACCAAAAGGCATAACCAACCATTCATACAACCCATCACTAGTCTTAAAGGAAGTTTTCCACTCATCCCCTAGTCTAATTCTAATTTGGTGATAACCACTCTTCAAATCTATTTTAGAAAAATACATAGACCCACTCAAACAATCCATTAAATCTTCAATCCTAGGGATGGGGAATCTATATCTTATTGTGATTTTATTTATGGCCCTTAAATTAGTACACATATGCTATTCTCCTCCTTTCTTTGTCACCAATACTGCAGGCATAGTACACGGGCTTAGTGGTGCAGGAGCACCCGCACATGATCAGGATATAGGTCCGCATGATGACATACATGATCAGGATGTAGGATAGTTATCATCATGCTGACGGGATAATCTATTTTTAGTATGTTTGACTTTATCATGTAATAAGGTCCACTGGACCGATGCTATGAAATAGTTCAACATAGGAGTATGTGTAGGCAGTTAGAGGCAGTTAGAGATCGGGATAAGGTTATCTGAGCTGTCCTCTCTCCCAGCCGCTTGGAAGCTCCCAGCCGCTGGGAAGTGATGTTAGTAGTACTCGAAGGATTTGTTATATATACCTTCGATCTGTAGGGTTTAGAGATATAGTTTTGATATTGATGTACTGGTGTTGAGTTGAGATTCAGGAGAGTAGTTCAGACATTGTGAAGCTGTATTCAGGACATTTGAATTTCAATTGAATAAGATCTCATCTTCGCATTATCTGGTTGTATCAGTTACATCTGTTTTGTTTTCCTTTTCCATTTTGCAAGTTAATGGGCACTTTCAACCCTTCCACCGGTTGATCCTGCAAATCGGTGGAATGGTCCTGTATCATAGCTTAGATTGCATTTGTGTTTTCTGTTTATGCATTACATTGTCCAGGAGATCTGTTAGAAGCATGCTGTAAATCAGCCTAGCATCCTCATGTGCTAGGTCTAGAAGATAAGTTTGCTTAGATTTTGGGTTTGAAGGTGATCCGGCCCGGTCGTCACATGATCTTTGTGAAATTATGCGGTTGTGAGTGTTTTCATGCAGTGGAAGGATACACAGGAGTCTGCATGTGCGTTTCCAGTCGGAACGAGCCGCAACATCATCTGCGAATCCATCGCCATCAGGATCGGGTCATGAAGTTGGTGAAATTTGCATGTTGCAGGTGCATCATGATGTTTTGAGTTGGATATATACTCAGTGTATATATCGCAGTCAGGATCATCTCTCGGGGAAGGTCATCATCCGCATATCGCTAACGGATGCGGGTGTGAAAGTTGAGTTTTTTGGCTAAGTGTTGAAGAGTTCATCAGGATGATGTGTGACGTCAACGTCATCAGGTTATGACGTCATCGTCATCAGGATATTCAGAAATCCCACTATGCGAGTTTATCCTGTTGTCGCTAAGGGTTTAGACATCGGCGTAGGCAGGAAGTTGTATTAGCATCATCAGGAGGTTTCGAAGACAACCGGATAAGTTGGGTCATGATGCTGTTGCTTGTATCGTCAGGCAGTGGAGCATCGAAGGCAAGTTGTTGAAGTGCAACGTCATCAGGATATTTGGAGAACCGGATATTAGGATATCCTGCTGACGAAGGTGATATTGAATATCATGATGATGCCGCTTGTGTTTGGCACCCGATGAACAGTGCAACCGGAGGAGGTTCGCGCCCGTTGTTTATCATGATGATGATAGGCGACAGTCGAAGGAGGTAAATAGTAGTCGACAGGAGGATATTTGCGATCATCTGAAATATGATGATGCTGTTGAAATGTGATGATGCTGTTGGTATTGTTAGGAAATATGATGATGCTGTTCAGCCGATAGAGAATTTTATCATGCTGTTTGTATTGTTGGCAGCTCCTTCCTGTTAGGTTGCCTCTGTTGCGTTCCACTCTGCATCATAGTGGTATCAGAGCAAAGGTTAGGATCTTTTGGAAAAGATAAGCAGGATGTCAGACGAAGAAGGAACATCTGAGTTCCCAACAAAGATGACCAACGCTGAGTTGGCAGTTCTGGTGAAGAAGCAGATTGCGGAAAGCAGGGCCGTGAAGACTCAGAATCAGGAGTTGAAAGATGAATTAGCAAAGTTGAGGAGCAGAGTAGGTTCTGGTAGAGAAGATGATAGGGAAGAAGAGGATATCCCTAATTGGAGCGAGGAGGTCGTTCCTGCAGACCAGAGACCGCTGTTGAACGCCCTCAAGGCCATGGAGAGGAGAACCATGGATGTGAAGCTGGACTTGCCAGTGTTTACAGGTAAGATGGACCCTGATTCAGTAATGGAATGGATAGACTGTCTGAACAATTTCTTTGTGACAGAGGAGATACCAGAACAGCAGAGAGTGAAGATAGCACAGTCAAAGATGAAAGAAGCTGCCTTGACATGGTGGAACTTTGTTCAGGATGATAGAGTGCAGGAGGGAAAACGTAGAGTTGCCACATGGAAGAAGATGATGGAATTGGTAAAGGAGGCTTATATTCCTTTGGACTACAGTATCCAGCTACACAAGAGGAAACAGAACCTGAAGCAGAAGGAGCTAGATGTCAGCTCATATACAGAAGAGTTCATGAAACTCTGTATGAAGACCAAGGTGAAAGAAAGTGAAGAAGAAAAGGTAGCCAGATACCTTAATGGACTGAGGTTTAATATTCAGGAAGATCTGAGTCTGCATAACCCAGATACAGTGCAGAAAAGTTTTCAGTTGGCACTGAAGGTGGAAGAAAAGCTGAAGAGAAAGCAAGATCAGAACAACAGAGGAAGAGGAAGACAACAAAGAGGTGGAAGAAGTCCTTTCAGAGGCAGAGGACAAGGACAGGGATATCAAGGAGAGTCTAGTCAAGACAATAGCAAGGGCAACAATAGTCAGAGTCAGAGAGAGAATTTCAGTCAGCAAGGAAACTTCAGAGGTAGAAGACCTTACAGAGGAAGATCCCAGGGCAGAGGATCCATCAGGTGTTACAACTGTAACAAAGAAGGCCATATAGCCAGCAGATGTCCAGACAAGGCCACAAGCTCAGCAGGAGAAAGGAGGACAAATCTGGTCAATGAACCTGATAATCAAAGTAGGACAAGTTCTAATGATTTTCAGAGTGTGAATGGTCCTGAGAATTATGGATATCCAGAAAGTGGAGAGTCCCTGATGATGAGAAGAACAGTAACTACCATGAAGGTACCTGATAAAGAAGCCCCTCAGAGGAAGTCCCTTTTCCGAACCACTTGCAAAGCAGGAGGTAAGGCTTGTAAAGTTTTGATTGATTCTGGTTCTACTGAGAACTTTGTGTCTGAAGAAATGGTGGTGAAGCTGAAGCTTAGGAGATTGCCTCATCCATCCCCATATAAAGTCTCATGGCTTACTCAAGGTCAGCAGACAACTGTAGAAGAGCAGGCTTGGGTAGAGTTTCAGATTGGTGGATATAAAGATAAGTTGTTGTTTGATATCACCAAGATGGATGCTTGCAACCTTTTGTTTGGTAGACCATGGCAATATGATCTGAAGGCACAGCATGATGGTGTCAAAAACACCTATAAAATCACTAAAGATGGCAAAGATGTAACACTATTCCCATTGAAGGAGAAAGAGGAGAAGTCTAAAGGCAAAGAAGTGAAGGTCATGCTGATGGAAGGCAAACAGTTTATGAAAGAAGTAACAGCAGAAGATGCAGTTGCATATGCCCTGATCCCCTGTATGAGTGTGAATAAGGAACAACAGCAGGCAGGCAAGACAGAGAAGAAGCCAAGGTTGATAGACCCAGCTGTCCAAGAGTTATTGGATAAGTACAAAGGTGTTATCTCAGAGGGAATGCCAAGATCCCTACCACCTATCAGAGATATCAGTCATTGCATAGACTTGATTCCAGGGTCTACACTTCCAAATAAAGCAGCTTATAAGCTTACCCCAGAACAGAATGCAGAAGTAGCCAGGCAGATTGAAGAATTGATGAATTCAGGTCTGATTGGGAAGAGTCTAAGTCCATGTGCAGTACCAGCTGTACTAGCACCTAAGAAGGAAGGCACTTGGAGGCTTTGCACAGATTCCAGAGCCATCAACAAGATCACAATCAGGTATAGGTTTCCAATCCCCAGAATTGAGGATTTACTTGATTGTTTGGGAAATGCCAAGTATTTTACTAAAATAGACTTGAAGAGTGGATACCATCAGATAAGGATTAGACCAGGTGATGAGTGGAAGACAGCATTCAAAACAAATGAAGGTTTGTACGAATGGAAGGTTATGCCTTTTGGTTTGTCTAATGCCCCTAGTACTTTCATGAGGCTGATGAATGAGGTTCTGAAGGAATTTATTGGTAAGTTTGTCATAGTCTATTTAGATGACATTCTGATTTTCAGTAACACCAGAGAAGAACATCTCAGGCATATAGAGCTGGTTCTCAAGAGGCTACATGAAGAGAAGCTGATGATAAACTTGGACAAGTGTTTGTTCATGAAACAGGAGATCACCTATTTAGGTTTTGTCATCTCACAAGGCAAGCTGTAGATGGATAATGAGAAGGTGAGTGCCATTTTGAATTGGCCAACTCCACAGACCATGAATGAAGTCAGAAGTTTCCATGGGTTAGCAACCTTCTACAGAAAGTTCATCAGAGGGTTCAGTCATATTTGTGCACCCATGTTGGATACCATCAAAGGAGGACAAAAGTGCAGGTTTGTTTGGACTCAAGGAGTAGATGATTCCTTTGAGGCATTGAAGAGGAAGGTGGCACAGCAGCCAGTCCTTGCACTTCCAGATTTCAATAAGATCTTTCAGGTAGAGTGTGATGCCAGTCACATGGCCATTGGAGCAGTACTCAGTCAAGAGGGTAGACCAATTGCATTTTTCAGTGAAAAGCTCAATGATGCTAAGAAAAGGTATTCATCATATGATCTGGAAATGTATGCTCTAGTTCAGTCCCTAAAGAAATGGAGGCATTACCTAATGCCAAAGGAGTTCATAGTCTTCACAGATAATCAAGCTTTGAGTTTCATCAACAGTCAGGAGAAGCTGAACCACAGACATATGAAGTGGGTAGAAACACTACAGGCTTTCACTTTTACCTTGAAGCATAAGAAAGGGGTTAAGAACAAAGTTGCAGATGCTTTGAGCAGGAGAGTTCTCACAGTAAATCAGATTCAGTTAGAGAGTGTTGGCATTGACTCACTCAAGACCATGTATGAGTCTGATGAAGATTTTGGAGAAATATATCAGGTCTGTACTTCTTTTGGGGAGAAATACCATGCTGAGTTCTCTGAATTCCTGATCCAAGATGGATTGTTGTTTAAGGGTGGACAGTTGTGCATCCCAAGGTGTTCTATGAGGTTGAATATAATCAAGGAGGAACATTGTGGAGCAATGGCAGGTCATTTTGGTATAGATAAGACTCTTGATCTGGTCAGGAGGCATTACTTCTGGCCTAAGTTGCAGTCAGATGTCAGGAAATTTGTAGAAACCTGTGTAATTTGTCAGAAGGCTAAAGGCAGGTCAACTAATGCAGGGTTATATCAGCCCTTACCCATTCCTTCCAGACCATGGGAAAGTATCAGTATGGATTTTGTTTTAGGTTTACCAAGGACCAGGAGGGGATTTGACAGTGTCTTTGTTGTAGTGGACAGGTTCAGTAAGATGGCACATTTCTTGCCATGCAAAACCACTGCAGATGCCTCATATATTGCAGATTTATTCTTCAGGGAAGTTGTCAGAATTCATGGGTTGCCTTTGAGCATAGTTTCAGACAGAGATGTGAAGTTTGTAGGTCATTTCTGGAGAACCCTATGGAGGAAGCTGGGAACCAATTTATCTTTTTCCTCTGCATATCATCCTCAAACGGATGGACAAACTGAGGTTGTGAACCGTTCCTTAGGGAATCTACTTAGATGCTTGACAAAACAGCATGGAGAGAAGTGGGACAATATTCTGTCTCAAGCTGAGTTTTCATATAATGATACTGTCAACAGGAGCACAGGAAAATCGCCTTTTCAGGTAGTATATGGAATGCATCCCAGAGGTATTTTAGAGTTGCGAGAACTACCTACAGCAGATCCTGTTAGTGCAGATGGAGAAGCTTTTGCTGAAGCAATCAAAGAAGTTCATGATCAGGTTAAGACCCAACTCCAGCAAACCACCTTAAAGTATAAGGAGTATGCTGACAAGAAGAAGAAGGATGTTCAATTTGCTGTTGGAGATTTGGTTTGGGTTCACTTGAAGAAAGACAGGCTCCCTAAGGGGAAGTATACTAAGCTCATGCAAAAGAAAGTTGGACCATGTCAGATTTTGCAAAAACATGGACAAAATGCTTATAAGATCCAACTACCACCTGATCTTGGTTTATCTCCTATCTTCAATGTATGTGACTTAACTCCCTACCAGGCTAATCCAGATGCAGATCAGGATATTCTACTGGATACAGTTGCTGAAGACATTCCTCAACATGATCCTCCACAGATACAGCAGATTTTGGACACTAGAGTGGTCAAACAGACCAGGAACAAGAAGTACTTGGAGTACCTCGTCTCTTGGAAGGGACAGCCGACTTCTGAAGCCGTATGGATGACTGCAGAACAAATACAGAAACATGGTGCCAACCTTGATACTCTCATCTCAAGTGGACTTGAGATTTCTTCTTTTGGGGAGTATGGTGCAGGAGCACCCGCACATGATCAGGATATAGGTCCGCATGATGACATACATGATCAGGATGTAGGATAGTTATCATCATGCTGACGGGATAATCTATTTTTAGTATGTTTGACTTTATCATGTAATAAGGTCCACTGGACCGATGCTATGAAATAGTTCAACATAGGAGTATGTGTAGGCAGTTAGAGGCAGTTAGAGATCGGGATAAGGTTATCTGAGCTGTCCTCTCTCCCAGCCGCTTGGAAGCTCCCAGCCGCTGGGAAGTGATGTTAGTAGTACTCGAAGGATTTGTTATATATACCTTCGATCTGTAGGGTTTAGAGATATAGTTTTGATATTGATGTACTGGTGTTGAGTTGAGATTCAGGAGAGCAGTTCAGACATTGTGAAGCTGTATTCAGGACATTTGAATTTCAATTGAATAAGATCTCATCTTCGCATTATCTGGTTGTATCAGTTACATCTGTTTTGTTTTCCTTTTCCATTTTGCAAGTTAATGGGCACTTTCAACCCTTCCACCGGTTGATCCTGCAAATCGGTGGAATGGTCCTGTATCATAGCTTAGATTGCATTTGTGTTTTCTGTTTATGCATTGCATTGTCCAGGAGATCTGTTAGAAGCATGCTGTAAATCAGCCTAGCATCCTCATGTGCTAGGTCTAGAAGATAAGTTTGCTTAGATTTTGGGTTTGAAGGTGATCCGGCCCGGTCGTCACATGATCTTTGTGAAATTATGCGGTTGTGAGTGTTTTCATGCAGTGGAAGGATACACAGGAGTCTGCATGTGCGTTTCCAGTCGGAACGAGCCGCAACATCATCTGCGAATCCATCACCATCAGGATCGGGTCATGAAGTTGGTGAAATTTGCATGTTGCAGGTGCATCATGATGTTTTGAGTTGGATATATACTCAGTGTATATATCGCAGTCAGGATCATCTCTCGGGGAAGGTCATCATCCGCATATCGCTAACGGATGCGGGTGTGAAAGTTGAGTTTTTTGGCTAAGTGTTGAAGAGTTCATCAGGATGATGTGTGACGTCAACGTCATCAGGATATGACGTCATCGTCATCAGGATATTCAGAAATCCCACTATGCGAGTTTATCCTGTTGTCGCTAAGGGTTTAGACATCGGCATAGGCAGGAAGTTGTATTAGCATCATCAGGAGGTTTCGAAGACAACCGGATAAGTTGGGTCATGATGCTGTTGCTTGTATCGTCGGGCAGTGGAGCATCGAAGGCAAGTTGTTGAAGTGCAACGTCATCAGGATATTTGGAGAACTGGATATTAGGATATCCTGCTGACGAAGGTGATATTGAATATCATGATGATGCCGCTTGTGTTTGGCACCCGATGAACAGTGCAACCGGAGGAGGTTCGCGCCCGTTGTTTATCATGATGATGATAGGCGACAGTCGAAGGAGGTAAATAGTAGTCGACAGGAGGATATTTGCGATCATCTGAAATATGATGATGCTGTTGAAATGTGATGATGCTATTGGTATTGTTAGGAAATATGATGATGTTGTTCAGCCGATAGAGAATTTTATCATGCTGTTTGTATTGTTGGCAGCTCCTTCCTGTTAGGTTGCCTCTGTTGCGTTCCACTCTGCATCACTTAGACTTTCTCTTATCAAACCTTTCTCCATAAGTTCTGCCACTTGCTTTCTTATCTCTTCATTCTCCATAGGTGTTAATCTATATGCAGCCTTATTTGGAAGGCTAGCTCCCATAATCAAATCCATATGATGACTTATGCTTCTGATAGGAGGCAACTCATTAGGCAAATCATTAGTAACAATATCCATATTCTCATTGAACATATCTTGTATCTCAACAGGCAAATCATCCAACTTCGTAGAAGTCATAACACATTGCGGTTTAGGAACCAAAGCAAAACCAATTTCTTCATTCTTCAAATCTTTCAAGAATTATTTTCCACATACCAACATTACCTGATTATTGCTGCTGTTGTCTTCTTCTTTCTCCTTTATGGGAAGCAAGGTATGCTTCTCTCCATCCTTTATAATTGTATATGTATTCTCCTTCCCATTATGGACTGAATTTCTATCAAATTGCCATGGTCTTCCAAGCAAAACATGGCACACATCCATGGGCATTATATCACATAAAACACAATCCTTATAACTACCAATTTGAAAATCAATATAGGCCTGCTCACTCACCAAAATTTGATGGCCTTTTTGTAACCAAGTTACCTTATATGGAGTTGGGTGTTTGATCCTTTTAAGATTCAGCTTCTCTACCATTTCATTGGAAACAATATTGTCAGTACTTCCACTATCCATAATGAGTTTCCAACATTTACCATGAGACTTACACTTTGTTATGAACAATGCTCTCCTTTGAATTGTCTCTTGAATCTCCTTCTGTGGCTTCAATAATCTTCTCTTAAGCATCAAGGATTCTCCTGATTCTGCTCCATCCTTATGATGAATTGGAGATCCTGCACTTTCTTGATCAACCTGAACAACTTGATTGCTCCTTTCAAATTTTGAATGTCCTCCTTGTGATGATTCAGTATAGTCCCAACTCTTGTGTCCAATTTGATTGCACTTGTAACATTTTCTGGCAAATCCTCTTCCTCTACCTTGAGAACCACCTCTTCCATAAGATCTCCCTCCTCTATTTTGAAATCCACCTCTATCATTGTGGGTTGTCCAACTAGAACTTCCAGCTTCTTCATTTTGACGATGTTGTTGTCCTCTACTAGATTGTTGTCCCCTTCCTCTAAAACCTCTTCCTCTCTACTTTTCTTACTGATTCTGCTTCCTTTGCAGCTTCTCTTCTGCCTTCAAGGCAAGTTGGTAGGCCTCTTCTAGGCTTCTAAGAGACAAAAGACTCATCTAATCTTGTAGACTATATTTTAATCCATTCACATAATGGGCTATTTTCTCCACATCTTCCTCAGCATGCCCAGATCTGATGATGAGCCTGTAGAACTCCTCTATGTAATCTTTGACTGACATCTCTTTTTTCTTTAAATTTTGTAATCTCTTGAAGAGATTAGCCTGATAATCACTAGGCAAAATTTGAGCCTTCAACTTAGCCACCATTCTATCCCATGAGTTAATCTTTTCCTTATTTCTCTTTCTTCTTTTAGTCTAGACAAAGTCCCACCACATGGTAGCATGACCTTTCAATCTTGTGCAGGCAAATTTTACTATTTTCTCCTCTACTACATTCTCATATTCAAAATACTTATCCAGGTCATTTATCTAGTTGATTAATTCTTCTCCATTAAGACTTCTAGCATATGTTGGTACATCTATCTTGGGTTTAGAACCCAAATTCATCACCGACCTTATCAACCTCTCACCAAATTCATCTCTTGGGTCTCCTTGTCCTTCCACATTTTCTTCTCTCTGGGGTTCTTCTTCCTTGTCACTGACATCTTCGATGTCTAGATTTCCTCTGCTTTGTGCCCTCTCAAGAGCATCCATTCTCTCAATCAAAGTCTGCATCAAATTAGGGTCTACATGGTCCCTTCGGCCTCTTCCTCGGTCTCTACCCATGCCCATCCTTCTCAAAGGCATATTGACCACCTTCGATGACAAGTTTTAATCTGACCTGGCTCTAATACCAATCTGATGGCACAGGCTTTCTAGTCACCACACATCCAATTCAAAAATCAACCACAAGTTCACTACCAGATTGTGATAGGAGATAGACAATAAGAATGACAAGAAGATGATATAAAAAGAGATTTCTTATTATTGATGAAAGATCTGCATTATAAAATATGGACTCTCAGCCTTATGCAATCGGCCTCACAATATGAACAGATTTACAACAACTCCAAAACTTATGAAACTCAAACTCCTATTCTGCAATAGTCAGCCTACTACTCACCACCATCGGCCCTCTTCAAACTATATTCTCTTTTTCATGCCAACCTCCTTAGAAAACTATGACAGGAAAAATATAAAGAAACTTTACTGCAACGAACAACTACCAGAAGCCACAACCATCACCATTATCAAGATTACAGAAGCAATGATAATAATGGTCGCCACCAATAATAAAGATAAAAGCAGAAAGAAATGGTAGAATGCCATTCATTCCAAGAATGTAACTATCGCAAACAGGAATAGAACCCCATGACCCCACAAAGTCCATCAATGCTGCTAAAGAATATGCAGAGGAAACAAAATCGTCACCAACAAGAACATGAACTGCTAGCCAAAGAAGAATGGGGGTCATCAGAAAATAAATCGCCCACAACATTTAGGATTAGAAATAAATAATTTCATTATGCTCAATCACTCAGCATGGAAAATGATAATGCAGATTTGAGAATGCTATTTCTAAACTTAGTCGACACTAAGAAGGCAATTAAATTCATAAATAAGTTCCACGATTGCCTTTTACAACTGGGCCACTCCATGATGGCATGAAAGGAGGCTTTTTAATATTTAAATAGTTGTAAGGAATTACCCACCACGAACTCAGCAAAGATAATAAGAAATAAATGTTGAAGGCAAGGTCGACAAGAGGAAAAGAAGGTCAAGCCAAAAAGATCTCTTGTCACAAAAATGACAAGAACGACATGAACCACACACCAAAATTGCAGCAAGAACCTGCTTTATTCAAACACACCAAAATGTTAGATCAAAACCAAAATAAAGAGGAACAGGATGCCCCTGCATCATCAGGGTTCATCATTATGTTGGAAGGCACAGAGAGTTGTAGTGGTGTTTGTTGATGTGGTTTATGATGTTTGTCATTGATGTCAAAGGCCATTCATCAAAAGGTTTGATTTGTCATTGATGTCAGAATGTTGAGATGCAAATTAAGATGTCAGGATGCCTTCATGATAGAGTTGCATGATGTCAGTTTTGGTTTACATAGAGATCAAAGGAGTTGTGTCTTTGCTGATGAGGCAATAGGTTGATTGTATTTGCATGTGTTGATCATGTTGTTTATGATTTAGGATCCCTTCATATGGATGCTTTTCATTAGGATCATAACAAGGGGGTTTGAAGGTTGAATCATGCAAGGAGTGTTTGATGTCTGATGCTCAAAGAGTTACATTGATGATGGTTCATGACAAGGATATCAGAAGGATCATCATTAGTTATCATTGATGGTTTAGTTCTTGGTACTTTGGTTAATGATGAAATGCAAGTTGAGATGTCAAAAGTGATGACAAACAATGCTTCATGTTATGGTGCTTCATCTATGTCAGTCTTTCCCATCTCTATAATAGAGTATATAGAGTAATTGTGTGTGTTTTACACTTTAGGGTTTGTTTGACTATCATGTTCTAATTTTCCTAAAAACCCTAGCTATCTTTAAAACCATAAAGCATCTAGAGTTTCTTTGTTTGCTCATATTGACTATAGTTTATATTGTGTGATCAAGGTCTCCATTAAAATTTCTAAGTCAAAGGGATTAATTGAATTTAAGGTTTGATTAATTCCTATAGATCTAATTTGTAGACCTTAAAACCCTATGCTCTTACTAAACCCTAAGCTATATGTCTGTTGTGTAGTTACACAACATCCCCTATTTCGACTTGACAAAACAGGGACCCAACTTTTTGCTTGGCTTGGCTTGTGTTTTCCTGCTTTTTGGTGGTCTAATAAAAGTAAGTCATGCAAGTGATCTTGCATAAGGAAGCTGGGGTAAGTCATCATCATGAGGAAAATTTGTCAAAGTTAGTTTTTCATATCAATAACCTCATGGTTGGAAAGAGTACAAAATTTCATGCAGGTTTGCCTTTTGGATCACCCTGATATTCCTTATGGAACGAGAGTTATGACAAGTCAAAGTCCTGGTCAAACTTGATATTCCGGGGGGGGTCATGTTTACAAATATCAGTCATCTTGAGAAAGATCACCCCGATCTAATTTTATCACCCGATAATCAATAATCTGGAGATCCGAATGTCAATTTTAAGTGATAGAGGTATTTGCCCGTCCGTCAACTTCATATATTTTGCGGGGGTCATATTTTCAACATCACCTAATATTCTGAATATCACCCTATCTTTGAATATCACCCTATCACAAAATATCACCCTGCAACCAATATGCCGATGACGTCATCCATCCCGATAGATAAGAAAATCACCCTGATGATGATGTCATCATCCTTTTTACCTCGTGGGGATATATTTCCAACGTTGACCCTTTCTACATAACATGACGATGACGTCATAGTGCTACAACGATGAATCAAGTCATTATCCTGATGACGTCATCCTAATATTCTGTGAAAAGGTCATTTTAGTTTCGGGGGGTCATGTCCCAAACATCACCTGACATTTTAACATGACCCGATGTTTGAATATCACCTGATATTCTCAAACATCACCCGATGTTTTCGCATAAGTTTTCCCACCAAAGGCGGATGATCATTGTAGACACCTAAAATTGGCTTAGGTTGAATTAAGTAAATATTCTGATATTTATCTTAATTCTTATTTTCTTCTGTCAATTAAATAAATATTATAAGTTTATTTCATTGGTTCATTATCCTACAAGTAAATAAAATCATTTTATTTAATTAAAATCCTTGAATTCTTCTAATGTCTCAAATCCTAAATCCACCTCACAAAATCCACTTCATCAATCCACCTCATCTTTCCACCTCATCCCTTCCATCTCACCATGTTGCACATATAATTAAATATTCTTAATATTTAAATAGCTAATACCCACTATTCTCCAAAATTAAATTCTTAATGCGATTGTCCCCCACTATTCTCCACTATTAAATTCTTAATTCAATTGTTCCCCACTATACTCCACTATCGAATTCTTAATTCAATTGTTCACCACTATTCTCCACTCATTGAATTCTTAATTCAATTGTTCCCCATTATTCTCTACTATTGAATTCTTAATTCAATTGTCACAACTCACTATCCTCCACCATTTATTCTTAATTCAATTGTCATAACCCACTCTTCTCAAAAAAAAAAATTTAATTCATCCATTATGAATTAAAGATTCACAAAAAATGAGAGCCATTGATCTCATCTTTTGATCCTCACCCTCCATTGCCTTTTCAGAAAATCTATAAATGAGACCCTTCTCTAAGCAATTAGGAGGGACTTCTTCTGACATCCTTATCATGCCCAATTTCCTTTAGGAAATCTTCTTCTAGCATCCTTATAATGCCCAATTTCTTCTCTATTCTCCTCTTCATACCCTCCTAATGCCAAATTCATTCTAGCCTATCCATATTAGTTGAATGCAGTGAATCTATCCATCCCATATCCTTCATTGTCCTTGTGTTTGAAGTTCACCTTCAACACAACAAGTATCACAGCCATTCCGTTCTTGTCACCGTCAACAAGCAAGGAAGCAAGCTTACTGAAGGCCAATATTCATCTTCATCAAGGTCGAGAACAAATAGGTGAACTATGGAAGACACAAGTAGAAAGGTTGTAAGTATCTCTTTCTGATCATTCTCCTTTTCTCCTTCACATTTCATAGATGTTTGGGTTTATTATTCTTCAATGACGAATCCATTTTCCCATTTACATCTTGGCGCCCACCATGGTCTAATCCACATTGTTTGTGAGTGTTTGTCTTAGAAGTTTCATTGCAGGACTCAGGTGTTTCAAAGAATATTCAGGCATCGACTCTCACAAACAGCCTCCTATGCACAAATCAAGCTCACCGTTGAGTCCAAGAGGCCTCAGAGGTAAAAAATCACCTATAATTTTTCTAGTTTTGCTACTTGAAATTTTTTGAAATTTTTTTACTTTTCAAAAAAAAAAAAAATTATTAACAAAAAAAAAAAAAAAACTTGCAAGGGCCAAAGCCCTTGCACCAACCCACCACCTACGCTCCACCTCCCTTACCCCCCTACGCAGCACCCCCTACTTCCTCCCATTACCGCCACTCCCCCACAGCTCCCCCGCAGCCCCTGCACACCCTCCCCTCCCCCCGACACCTCCCTCCCTCCTCTCCCCGTGGCCTGTGGCCCCCCCATGCCCTCGCGCTACCTGCGCGCCACCCTACAGCACACAGCTCCCCCAAACCCCTGACTCCCCTCTCCCCCCTACCTGTAGGCCCTGCGTGCACCCTCCCCCGAGCCCCCCTGCGAGCCCCCTTCTCCCCACCACTTGATCCCTGCTCCACCAATCCCCAGCATCCAACCACCAGCACCCCTACCCTACTTCTCCCCCCGACCACTGCCACCCCCTGCACAATCCCCCGCCTAGCCTCCTCCACAGTCGCCCACACTACCTCCCCTGCTTAGCCTCCCCCACACCCCCCGCTTCCTGTATGCCTCCCAGCCTCCTCCACAGCCGCCCACGCCCCCTCCCACGCTGCCCGACTCCCCTTTCACAAAACCTAATCCTAACTGCCTATGGTGGAAGCTTAACGCCTACCTCCTCTCGCAATCACCTCATCCCCTATCCTTGCCTTAACAATCTTTGCCCTAACCATTGGTCACACAGGGAGCAAGGGGGCTAAGATCCAATGCCCCCCTTTCATTTTTTATTTTTTGTTTGCTCCTAGCCCTCTGTTATATTGGTGACCAAGGGCTTCACTACCATTTAACTGCCAAACAGACCCTTAACCGCCAGCAAACAAAAAGTTTCATGTGATCAGAATTTCCATAACAGTTAGTGGCTTATTCAAATAGTCAAGGTTACCTCTTGCTTCCTAGAAACGCTGAAGCAGGCTATTTTTTTCAAACTCACACAACTTTCACATATGATGTTGAAATCATGCGAATGAGGACTTGATGGAAAGCTAACAATACAAACTACGTAGTTGTGAGGATTTTATTAGGTGACTATACCTTTTTGTAGCCTTTTTTTTACAGTCAAAGTCAAAGATGCTTAAAAACTTCAAATGCTCATATCTATTGCAAATTTGATCATTTTTCAGCGAATGTTTTTTTCAAATTGCATAGAATTTTGTGTAGTATCTATTTATGAACTTATTTTTTCTGTATCAGTTCATTTTTCATTAGATTTTATTATATTTTCAATTTTCACATAACAATCTCCTATGCTAGTGTACTGGTTTCTTTTCAATTTTGGTGACTTGTAGGGACATCATTCAGGGCTGGAACAACATCAGGATCAACAAATATGGATATTTGGATAGCGAAAACAATCTGGGTGCACTCATTCTAATCTTTCATCTTCAATCTTGTTTTCATCACACACTTCAATTTTGGCTCTAAAACGAACATTGATTGATCACACATCATTGAAATTGAGCTTAAAATAAACCTGTGTCTGCCATTCACATCTTGATTTGGGCTTTTAAAAGAACCTGTGCTTGAAGTGCCTTCCACACATTTCAATTTCTTAAAGGTTAATTTACAAGTGCAAGTGTGAATCAAGAGTGTGTGTGTATGCTCTCTCCTCGCACCGCAAGGTGACCTTGGAGATCAAAAACACCTCACTTGATTTGCTGTTGTCTACCCTTTCCTAGGAGGCCTGCTAGGGGATTTCATCACCCCTAGGGATGACCTCATTCGAGGCTGAATCGAAAGACACCCTCATTGAAATCAGAATCTTGTCACTCTTAGCTAAGCCCCAAAGAACTTTCTACCTTTGGGAAGTGAAGGTGAATGGTGAGTTACCCCCTTCTCCCAGTTGTGTGACAAGATTTCACTTTCAATCCCTAGTCAACCTTGTGTAAACATTGCCCAAACCTAATCGGCCATACCCCATCAAACTAGACATTAGGGCATGTTGATGTGTCTTCCACATGTGCTTGTTTACTAATCAGCATATTCTTCAAGTTCAAAATTCAAAATTGCTTCTTGTGCCTTGTGTGAGTGACTCATGATTGTACATGTGTGATCATTGAACATTGCCAAACCAATCAAAAACTAGAATTGGCACACTTATCTTGACTTGTGACACATTTGCATCCTGTTACGGCACATTTACTGCTGTGTATCCAACCTAGTAAGTTTTTCTAGTCTTGTGTCAATGGCAAACAAATTAGAATACCTTTCTCAAAAACTCCAATATCTACGATTGCAAATCAACTTAGATCCCTTGCCCCAAGACTGTATAGCAATTTGTCAACAAATCTAAGTCTTAAAACAAGAATTAACAAGCTTGGAAGCTGAATGTGCCAATACTAGCTATGCCTCGCCCCAAACTCCTATGTCTTTTTCCCATACTCATGACAAGGCAACTACCACCTCAAGAGGGAAATCATATACCACTTTGGCTCCTAGTCCTCCTTCACTACCTTCTAAGACACATATCTCAAAGCATACTGGTTCTACACCAGCACCACCATCTAGTTCCTCAAATTTTAAATGGCACACCAAAAAAGAGTCAGATGAGTGGTGGGAAAAATGTCTTCCACATTTATACAACAAATGTAAAGCTAGGGAGAACTCCAAATCCACTCATCCATCCCTTCATCCATCTACCCATACACCTGTGAGGGATGTGCTCCAAGGGCTATTAGCAGAAAGTCAACCATGTCCCTAAAATCTAGTCCTTGACCTTACCAAAGATTCTTCCAATGCCATGTCAAGTCTTACAACCCCTTCATGTCATCCCCAACCACTTGAGCTTATCAAAGAGCCTTCTACCATGCACCAAAGGCAAGGCCTATCACACCTTCATGTTGTTGACCAAAAGCTTATCCACGAGTCTTCTACCTCCACTTCAATTCAAACAACCCAAGAGATATGTCAAGGCACACCTTAAAGCAAGTGGAAACACTAACCCCTAGTCTAAGTCAAGTTCAAATCACTTTCATGCAACCTATCCACAACCTATGTCTTCTCTATGATCAAGACATTATCGCTGATGAAGAACCTATACAAGAGAACATTAATCCCATCACGTTAAATCATGTCTATGATCAAGTTCCCATCTATGATGACGCGCCTATCTATGATCAAGCAGACCATGATGATCCTCTAAGCCCACTTTATGTGTCCCATGGTCCTGAGCCTATCACGCCATCTAGTCCTACCCAAAATCTAACAACTTCCACTTCCCTTGATGAGACACTTGCTTCCCAAGCAAGCGTAGAAGATCAAATGAGTAATACTCCTCTGCCATCTGTTATGGACCAAGCGGCAAATCTTGCACCATATATCCTTGGTCTTACTACCTTCATGCATGAATGTTCTTTCTGAGAACACCAACAACCATTATCCACTATCTCATCTTCTCCATCCAATAAGAAACTTGTGTCTAGTGTTCCACCTACACATAATCCTACTGTTCGCTGCATACTCCAACATATGAACTATCAAGGTAAAGGCTTAGGCCTTCATGAACAAGGTATTTTGGAGCCCATCCATGTCAATGTTCCTCCTTCATACGGCCTTGGATACATACCCCAAGGTGAACAATCTCAAGATGTTGGTACTTCCTCCATTCCTCCTAAGTCTACCACTTTCCATCGCAAACCCTATCATATCCCCAAAACATATGTCACCATTCCACCTCCATCATCCTACAATTGTCAAAAGCATGTGACTATACACCTTCAACCATCCAATCTACCTCCGCTACTTCCAACTCCTAATATCCCCCCATGCCATTTACCACCACTTCTTCCAACACCTTATCCATCCATCTATAAATCCTCTAAATATCCGAATCATGGCCGACAAACACACATATTGTCTAAACAAGGAGCTTTCACCAACCTCACTTCTACCATCCCACGGGGATTCAATAACAAATATGTGGATGCCTCTACCTATAAAGTCAAAAATCCTAAGAGTCCTCATGACCTAGGATATAAAAGCCAAGAATCAAAGAAGTATCCATATCAAAAGCTGCATACACCCATACACCTCAATGCCAAATTGAAAAAGGTGTGGGTCCCCAAGCAACAAATGATTAATCCAAAAGCTACAAAAAAAGTTGCATACACCCAAACCCATACCTCCATAGGTACTATCTAAAAGCAAAAGGGTTTGGGTACCTAAGAAAAAATCCCTCAAGATACATGAGGCATCCACCTCTCAAGAATCTCAACCATCCACTTTCTCCCATTCCATCCATAAGTCAAATTCTTCCATCCCACATGGCAAACAAAAATCAAAAAAATACTAAGTCTATGTGGGTCCATAAATTCCTAAATCATTCATCCACAAGCAAAAGTCTCTGTTGCCTCCTACACTACTTTCCCATCACCAGCTTCAATGTTTACCATGGTATGTGCAATCATTCATCATGATTCCCTTCTATTCAACAACATTTTCATATCCCTCCATCTCCCCTTCCTTCCACTACTATCCTACATATCTTCCTCATCATATGGTCCATGCTTTTGCATAGGCCTCCCCTCCATATTCTAGATCACAATCCACTATCTACCTACACCATATCACTTTCATGCAATCCCCTACCAACATCTGTGAGAACACTTAACATTGTTCATGTGACAACATCCATCTAGCAGGACTATCACCTTTCAAGGAACTATATACTTGAGTCTTTCCATATCCACCTTCTCCTATCTAAATATTCAAAAGAAAAAAAAATAAAGAAAAATCCCTTCATCCAATGGTGAAAACTAGGCAAATAGGTGCCTTGGATAAGTACCATGATGAAAACCTGGCAAACAGGCGCCATGTGTAAAGTTGATCTCCTACGTCACTCACACTTGGGGGCACCTTGTCTCATCAACATATCACTCTTCCATTACATTTCCTATCCTATCCTCTATCCATTGCATACCTATCCTGTCCCATCCATCCATCCAAACTTCTTTTCCTCTATTCTTTAGTCTTGATAAAGATTGGGGGCACAATGTTGACAAATTTTCTAGATGTCTCTTGTCATACCTTATCCCTCCATACCATGCAGATCATTCATTATCCTCTCATCCTCCTATCGTCATTAGCATTGTCATGAACAATCCTACATATTCTACCTATAATGGGGCATGTTATTCTTATGTGACATAGTCCTTAGAGATCACATCCTTGGTTCCTTCTACCTACCTATTCCATTCACCCATACATCTACCTATCTGTGGTGGTTCCTTGTCATCAGTATTGTTTGTTCCATATCTATTCTAGGTCATGTCTCCTTTTGTTCCATATCTGATCCATATCATGTCTTATCTGATCCATATCGGTTCCATATCATGTCTTATCTGATCCATATCTGATCCATATCATGTCTTATTTGATCCACATCTGATCCATGTCTGTTCCATACTGTGTCTCATCCGATCCATATCTTAGGTCCATTAGGGTTCTTGTCGAACTACGTCGCCTCTAAGTTATCACGTAGGCAAGGCCATTATCAATGCACCCCCGAGGCTCCACTTCCCTATCCATCTTATATCTTGTCATCTATCCTCTAGTCCATCCATGGTCCAAGCCCCGAACTATGCTACCTCTGCGTTGTCACATAGGCAAGGCCATTATCAATGTGCCCCTGAGGCTCCACCTTTCCTATTTGTCCCATGTCTTGTCATCTGTCCCTCTATCTGTCTATGTTTGCACCTTTCTCTAGACAAGAGAACGCAACAAAGCCCGCTTCCAAACAAAAATCTTGATGCAAAACATCAACCTATCCAAGGAAAAACAGAGCACCATACCAAAACACTCAAGCTAATTCTATATCAATTATGGCAAAAAGACACATCTAATGCATGAATGTTTTGTAAATAGGGTAACTTACAAAGTCTTGGATTTTTGTCATTTATGTCTTCCTATGCTACTCAAGGATGCCAAAAGCTAGAGATGCTATGATGGGGGCATAATCTTATTTTCTTTGTCTGCTGCTTGTGGATCAAACTTTAGTAATGTGATGACTTTTGTCTAATGACATGATCGGCAAAAGATCATCGAGGACTCTGAGGTCTAAACATGAAAAGGGGCAATCCTTGTCTATTGAAAACTACAAGAAATACTTAGGGCATCTAGATTCAACTTTGATTAGATGCTTGTATTAACTTGCTAAATCAAAATCCATTTAAGTAATACTTAGGTCCTCTCAGTTTAATTATACCTAGATGCTTGTATTTTCTTACAACATAATAAAGCCCAATGATGAAAGCGCTTCAAAACACTTGCTATATCAAGGTGACAAATGTCCATATCCATACCATATCCAATTGCAGTTCATTTCCATTTCCATATCCATATCGTATCCAATTGCAAGTCTATCCTTAATCCATGCCAATCAAGTCAAGTCAATTTTGTCAAATGATCCAATCACAATTAGTGGTCTTGATCCTTGTCCAGTCGTAAACCATATCAATCAGTCATAACTATCCTTCATGTTGCTCTAGGGATACATCACTCCCCGCCATGACAACACTGTCATATATCATTATCATATCAAATGTCTTAGACATGATGTTGTATTGTCAAATCCAGACCCGAAGTCTTATACGACATACTTCATTCTTGAAACCAGACATCATCAATCTATATCCTGGGTTTACCACTTGACAGGGGCAATACCTTGTTTGTGCTTGTATCATTTGTGCATACTTACTTCTTGCTTGTGTGTGTCCTCTTTTTATCTTGCATTCCATATCATTCATCCCTTTCTTCTGCATCCAACCATTTCATCTCCTATCAACCTATCTCATCGTGAGATTGTCCGTCTCACGTCTGCCGCCTTCTCCCCGTCCAATCTCCCGAGGGGGCATCCTATCATCATAACCTATACCAGGGGCAAACTAGGGCATGTATCATTATCAAACTATTTATTTTTTGAAACAACGTGATAAAACACATTCCTTCAAAGAGGGGCAAAATGTAGACACCTAAAATTGGCTCAGGTTGAATTAAGTAAATATTCTGATATTTATCTTAATTCTTATTTTCTTCTATCAATTAAATAAATATTATAAGTTTATTTCATTGGTTCATTATCCTACAATTAAATAAAATCATTTTTTAAAATTAAAATCCCTGAATTCTTCTAATGTCTCAAATCCTAAATCCACCTCACAAAATCCACTTCATCAATCCACCTCATCTTTCCACCTCATCCCTTCCACCTCACCATGGTGCATATATAATTAAATATTTTTAATATTTAATTAGCTAATACCCACTATTCTCCAAAATTGAATTCTTAATGCAATTGTCCCCCACTATTCTCCACTATTGAATTCTTAATTCAATTGCTCCCCACTATACTCCACTATTGAATTCTTAATTCAATTGTTCACCACTATTCTCCACTCATTGAATTCTTAATTCAATTGTTCCCCATTATTCTCCACTATTGAATTCTTAATTCAATTGTCATAACTCACTATCCTCCACCATTTATTCTTAATTCAATTGTCATAACCCACTCTTCTCAAAAAAAAAAAATTTAATTCATCCATTATGAATTAAAGATTCACAAAAAATGAGAGCCATTGATCTCATCTTTTGATCCTCACCCTCCATTGCCTCTTCAGAAAATCTATAAATGAGACCCTTCTCTAACAATTAGGAGGGACTTCTTCTGGCATCCTTATCATGCCCAATTTCCTTTAGGAAATCTTCTTCTGGCATCCTCATAATGCCCAATTTCTTCTCTATTCTTCTCTTCATACCCTCCTAATGCCAAATTTATTCTAGCCTATCCATATCAATTGAATGCAGTGAATCTATCCATCCCATATCCTTCATTGTCCTTGTGTTTGAAGTTCACCTTAAACACAACAAGTATCACAGCCATTTCGTTCTTGTCACCATCAACAAGCAAGGAAGCAAGCTCCCTGAGGGCCAATCTTCATCTTCATCAAGGTCGAGAATAGATAGGTGAACTATGGAAGATGCAAGCTGAAAGGTTGTAAGTATCTCTTTTTGATCATTCTCCTTTTCTCCTTCACATTTCATAGAAGTTTGGGTTTATTATTCTTCATTAACGAATCCATTTTCCCATTTACAATCATATTACACATAGGGCGTCATAGTCTAAATATCACCTGATATTCCAAATATCACCCGATCTTCCGAAGATCACCCCCCTCATCTCGCCGCGCAAAATTAAATGCCATAAATGTAGTAGGTGGACTCCCGCCGATTGCAAACACGATCTAAACACCTGGCGATGCTCGTAGATTTATGACAGAAGATCAATGGTTATGATCGAATTGGCCTTGTGTTGCCCTAATTTTTCCCTAATTATGAGGATAAAGTGAATTTCTAGTGTCATTTTACATTTACCTTGCATTAAAATGAGTTTTTACAGAGCACAGAGCTTTCAAATCCTCATACGACCTACCTGCGGACACGCATGGCTTGCAACAGAATAGGACATATGATTATCGCTAGTATCTAAATCTCTTTCATATAATCATTAGCATAATCAAGGAGATAAGCGTTATCAAGTAAGTAATTAAAACCCTCCTGCTGTCATTTTCTGTGTGTCCAGTGTAGACACCTAAAAATGTCTTCTACCATCAAACTAACTCTTGACATCCCTAAACATATCAATTTCCCTTCTAATCAATTAATTAAATCTTTATTTAATTAATTACCCCTTTCATTTTTCAAATTCACACCATTTTATCCCCATAATTAAATTAATTTCATTTAATTCAATAGTCCAAACCTTAGCTAATAGATTTAATAAATATGCAATATTTATTAATTCAATTTCCCCTTTTTCACTAAATCCAATTAATTAGTTAAAACCATAATTAACTAATTAATTCAGCCTATAATTGACCTATCCCTACCCTAAACAATTAAATAGCTATTATTTAATTGCCTACCTCATCCTAGCCCTAAGATTAATTAAATGAAACCTATGTTTAATTAATCCTAACCCCTTCATTTGGGTGGTCAAACCTTGTTTAACACCCTTTCCCACATCCTCCAAATAAAAAATTGAATTAAATCCACATAAGTCAATTTTTTATTTAAAAACATCCCACATCACATTTATTTCTCCTTACAACCCCATACTCATTTATTTCCTTTATTCCCCAAATAAATTTTTAATTCATTTACATTCCTCCATATGAATCTTTTATTCCAAAATAATCCTTCACCCTAATGCTCGTTAAATAACCCCTTTTCCCAAAATGAATAAAAGAATTACTTTTATTCCTAGCCCTCCATTCATTCAAGATTAAATCTAGGCCCTCCACATCACTTTTATCCTCCACCATTGATCTCTCTAATCAATCTCCACCCTTGGATCAAAATCTTCTCTAAAAATCTATAAATAGAACCTCTCCCAAGCCATTTTCATCAACCAAGTCTATGCAAAGTCATAATGCCAAAATCATTCTTGAGCTAGGATAGTGAGTTACACAATTTGAATAAGTATTTCACATTGGAATCCATGGTCTAGGGATCATCTTGGTCTTAGGCGCTTGTTTTGGGTGTAAAGGCTCCTTCCTCCCTTGATGGGATTAGATTTTGTATGTGAGGTATAATCTTGTGTTTATTACATTTGATTTAGTATTTCAACCTTGTTTGCACTTCTAATCTACATTGGCACATTTTCTGTATTAGTGTCATTTAGAGGAAATTTTAGCACCATTCTAAAAATGGCACAAGGGGTTGTCTGTTTGTTTGATCAATTTTAAAACACCAAATTGAAGTGTTGTCTAAAACTTAGCATGCAAAGGGGTTCATTTTAACTTCTCAAATCAAAGTTTTTGTTAACTAAAAATCAAACCACCCTACAAAAATCTTTGTTAGTATCTGCAATATGACCTGCAATAAACTTGTCAGTACCTACATAGACGGAAAAGTAAGTTTTTCTCAAAATAGCGCTAAACCAGATATACGAATGCGCCATTGTGGGCAGAACAACCTGACTTACAAGAAATGGCATTGATAAAAACTATGGCACTAATTAGATACTATTAAAGAGACACAATATAAAATAGCACTAATAAAAATTTTAGCGCTAATACATCAGATGGCAAGTGACAATGCGGAAGATAGTGAGGATAAAGGTATATAAAGGCACTACTGCACAACTCTTTGCACCAATCTATAAAATAGCGCTACTGCGCGCTATTCATTGCACCATTTCTCAAAATGGCACCCCTATTCCTTTTTGCGCTAATCCACCCAATGGCGCTAATCCATACAATAGCGCTGATCCCCCAAATAGCGCTAAAAGTAAAAATAGCACTGTTACTAAGGATGGCGCTATTCTAAATAATAGTGCCACTTTAACCCTCATCTGGTGCCAAAACACTAGAATTCTATTCTTCTATGTATGGCGCTAATCTAGAAGATAGCGCTAAAACTCCTACCTAATGGTGAAAAACAGCCCTAACCCTACCCGGGTGGATAGCGCCAATCTAGAGGATGGAGCCAATCTGCCTTGCCATTGGCGTTACGCGCTCCAATCCCAAACCCTAAAACCTTAAAAAATGCACAAAAAATGAAAAAATTACAAAGACAGGGTTATGGCCCTACTGGAGGTCCAGCGCCTGGTGCCCGACCAAACTCTTGGAACCGCTTGGAGATGTGTCGAAGTCGTGGGAACTGAGGGTTGCGGTCGGCCATCTCTCTTTTGTCCTTTCTTCTCTAAAGTCAAAGTGTGCAAATGTGGCACTCTAAGGGCCCACTTTGCCTAATATAGTGGGCCATGTCATTCTTATGCCCCCTCATTTTCCCTCCAGGGTGTAGATCTTAGCCTTTTTTCCTCTATTTTTCTTCTTGTCATCCTATTTTCCCATCCCCTATCCAACTTTCATTCCCGTCACATCCTTTTCGAGAACTCGCCCAGAAAAATTCTTATTTTCCTGCCGACCTCTCGAGGGGGCATCCCTTATCCATCTTTTTCCTTCTTGGTAGCTGGGGCATATCTTTCTTCGACCTAACGCCACTTCCCTCCTAGGTCTGAATGCCACGTCAAAGAGGGGCAAATGTAGACACCTAAAAATGTCTTCTACCATCAAACTGACTCCTAACATCCCTAAACATATCAATTTCTCTTCTAATCAATTAATTAAATCTTTATTTAATTAATTACCCCTTTCATTTTCTAAATTCACATCATTTTATCCCCAAAATTGAATTAATTTTATTTAATTCAATAGTCCAAACCTTAGCTAATAGATTTAATAAATATGCAATATTTATTAAATCAATTTCCTCTTTTTCACTAAATCTAATTAATTAGTTAAAACCATAATTAACTAATTAATTCAGCCTATAATTGACCTATCCCTACCCTAAATATTTAAATAGCTATTATTTAATTGCCTACCCTAGCCTACCTCATCCTAGCCCTAGGATTAATTAAATGAAACCTATGTTTAATTAATCCTAACCCCTTTATTTGGGTGGTCAAACCTTGTTTAACACCCTTTGCCACATTCTCCAAATAAAAAATTGAATTAAATCCACATAAGTCAATTTTTTATTTAAAAACATCCCACATCACATTTATTTCTCCTTACAACCCCATACTCATTTATTTCCTCTATTCCCCAAATAAATTTTTAATTCATTTACATTCCCCCATATGAATCTTTTATTCTAAAATAATCCTTCACCCCCATGCTCATTAAATAACCCCTTTTCCCAAAATGAATAAAAGAATCACTTTTATTCCTAGCCCTCCATTCATTCAAGATTAAATCTAGGCCCTCCACATCACTTTTATCCTCCACCATTGATCTCTCAAATCAATCTCCACCCTTGGATCAAAATCCTCTCCAAAAATCTATAAATAGAACCTCTCCCAAGCCATTTTCATCAACCAAGTCTATGCAAAGTCATAATGCCAAAATCACTCTTGACCTAGGATAGTGAGTTGCACAATTTGAATAAGCATTTCACATTGGAATCCATGGTCTAGGGATCATCTTGGTCTTAGGAGCTTGTTTTGGGTACAAAGGCTCCTTCCTCCCTTGATGGGATTAGATTTTGTATGTGAGGTATAATCTTGTGTTTATTGCATTTGATTTAGTATTTCAACCTTGTTTGCACTTCTAATCTACATCCAGGTAGTGTGCTTTTCCACTGGTTTGAAGTCATATGTTATGCATATTATGATAAAGTGATGATTAATGAATATAATGTGCATCATGTCGTAAAGATGTAATGTTGTATGCATATATGTGAAGTATTATATGGTAAGGCTGGTCCTGTTTATTGCACGAAGCCATGGCAGACAAGAGGTTGGCCAAGTCTGAAGCTAAATTTCTTAAACCTATGTTTGTTGAACTTGAGGGTGTATGGTTCAAATATGGCATCATTGCGGATACACACCAGGGAAACACAAATCTGGTCGCATGCTCGTCTAGAATGTATGATGACAAGAATAATACCCTGTTGGACGCAATTTTTGTGTCAGGAATGTGGACTTGTTGGTCATGATGTTAGTCATAAATAAGCATAGAATAAAAGTACACATTAACCTTTATTCATCTTGAAAGATACGATGAATTCAGAGAATTCATGATCCCAAGTCTCTGGTGATTAGGTTTTAATCTTCTGATGTTACTCAGAGGTTGATGTGTGTTGCTGTTTCCATTTTGGGGCCTTACATAGAGTTCATCATCATGACGCTATTTCTGCAAAGATTCTTCACAGAAAGATCATTTTACACAGTTATTTGATTCAATGATACTATTATACTCAAATATTTGCATGATATTTATCAGTAATGCATGCTTTAGCTTCAAATATGCTAAATATTTCCACTTATCTACGAGATGTCCACATATTTGTATTGTTTGCTTTAGATGTTTAGATATTTGCAATTATGATAGTGAAATGTTCTGAAATTTAACAGAATTGAAAGAAATGCTTCAAATTAAAGTTGAATCTTCAGCTATTGAACCACATGTATATCAGATACAGTCGTGAGGAGAAGAAAACCAGACCATATGTTCACCAGGACATTCCACAACTAGATACAGTAGGTGCTAACTTCAAAGGAATTGTATGAAAATAATGTATGTAAGTAGACATGCACTCTAAAGGACACATCAAATCACCACATAAATCTAGAATTCACACACTGATTACTCAAGATTTACTATGAATTGTAACCAAAATAGTCTTCTCATTCACTAAGTATGCAAATATATAAATGTATACAAAAAAGCTTTGAAATGAGCCCTAAATATTTCAGCAGACAAATTTCAATTAAGTTTTGAATCGTCAAAATGAAGCATTCCTGCACCTTTTATAGAGTAAAGTGAGGAATCCATTACAAAAAGATCAACGATCCTGATTCAATCTACGTGTATCCACGGTCAATATTTCCTTTGACTACGTCAACCTTTACAAAATGGCACAAGTTGCCAGCTGGAAACTATCTAAAAAAAACCTATTTTCACTAAGCATCCGATGCTAATATTCACTCTATGATGCATCATCATCTACTTTATCAAAATCATGCTCTTCATCACCAGGTGCATCACTTCCTGAACTTTCATTATCATGATGATGATGAACCTGCATATGAGGTTGCATGATGCTCCGGACCTGTTCATATAATTGCACAATTTTATCTATTTCCCCGCCATCCTGAGTCTTTACTTTGATCATGGCATGCTTGTGTGCCTCGTATTTGTGTCTGCCGCTGTCCAGCTTGTTCTTCCTGTCTTGCAGCGTCTCATTGTAATTCTCCATCTTGACTTTGATTCTCATTATTTTATCTATAAGTTCTTCTATCAAGTGAATAAGTGGATCATCTTCTATTGATTGGAAGTTGCCATGTAAAGCTTTGATGGCAAACTCTTCATCTTGATTTTCAACTTTCCCTTCCACTTTTCCTTTTAGTGTTTCCAATATTTTTGCCTCAATAGACATTAAATCATGCAACTTCATGCTGATATCTCTCAGTTTACTATTGTATCTTTTGAGTACTCCACATTCAAATTGAATGTCCTTATACCATATGTCAATCAACAAAGGTAGTATTATTGTTTAGTACCTATTTATTGATGAGTAGCTGAGGATTTATCCTCCTTATTTCTCCCAGGATATTTAATACTTTTTCCAGTTGATAAGACCTTTTTCCTATCTACATCTGCAATTTGTCTACCTTGGTCCTGGAGTCGCTGAGAGTATTCCACCTTTTTAAAAATGCCTTTACTACTTCCTCTGCATCACCTAATGTAGATGACATCCATCTCCTTAGTACAGATGCCTCATGTTTCATGAGGTCTAATTTATTCGCCTCTTCTTGAGAAATAGCAATCAATGGGACTGCATGTTCAGTTGAAGTATCTTCAGTATTGGTCAGCCTTCCTATGTAGGTGTTCAACTGAGTAATGTGCTCTTTGTGTTGCTTATTTTTCTCCTCTTTTTTTACCTTTTGAATTAAAGAATCAATAATATCCTTGCCCTCTTGACCCTCTTGGTCTTCATTGGCAAATCCTAAGTGCACTGTGCTGATCTGGAACTCATCTAAGGTAATTTTACCTTTTTCTTTCTCCACAGTAGGTACTGCAATCTGTGTGGTCCTCCTCCTAGTTGTTGGATCTCTTTTGATGGCCGAAGTCATTCTGGCCTTCCTCTTAGGTTTTATTATATTCTCAAAGAATAGGGTGGAGACATCAAATTCTTGAATTTCAAATTCTTCTTCTGCACTTACCTCTTTCTCCAACCATGGAGGTACCTGATCATGTTTCTCTGCATCATCATGATGTTCACCTATGTCTCTTGTTTCTGTCAGTAGATGTGATCGAGAAGGTGATTTCCTTAATTCTTCTTCATGATGCTCACTTTGACATTGATCCTGTGGCACATCCTCCTGTTGAGGAACTTCTTTCTCTGGAGGAGCATCTTCCTGAGGTGGAGGATCTTGTGATGTGTCTATATGCTGATCATGATGATCATGATACTTTTCTGTCATTACCTCGTCCTCCTTTGGTTTTTCTTCCTACTGAGGAACATTCTCAGTTGTGGATGATTGAGATGCCTCCTTAAGTGTTGGTGCTGGTTCTGTAATCACAATTTGTTCTGCACCTGTGCTACTTATTTCTTGAACCTTGGCAGTAGGATCTTCTACCACACCTTTCTCATCAGCTTTCCTTTCCTGAACCTCTACTACAACAGGTTCCGTTGATGCATCTTGTGCGCTCAGCTAGCTTATTTCTGAAGCATGGCCCTCTGGTTCTGCCATCTTCGCTTCTTCTGCAGGTTGCCCTTTGTCAGGTGATCCTGTTGGATGTTTAGGATTTACATCCTATTTCTTTGTTATGTCTATCACTGCAGGATTTGTCACCTCTGTAATCAGTGTATCTAGTCCCATTTCTTGGGCTATCTGCTCTGGGCTCTTTTCTTTCTCAGTTTCCACTTGCTTCATCTCCTCCAATATAGTTTGAACTGGTGGAGTCTTGTGAGGGGTCATGTGCATACCTGTAGCAAGGGTTTCCATCTTCTGTGAAGCCACTTCCTGCACAACCTCATCATCAAAAAAATTTATTGTCTCGTCTAGCAAGATGTGACCTTCTGCTTGTGTCTGGGAGGTTTCTTTCATCTGCTCTTTTGCGAGCTCGGTCTTAAACTTGACTATGGTAGGAAGTGGAACATTGTGCTAAAGTTCCCTATGCACTTCACTACCTACCCCTTGTAATAATGTAGGGGATTGTTTTATTTCACCCCTCATGGAGGTTCTTGGTTTCTTAGGTGGGGTAGACACCACCACTTATGGAGCTCTTCTTTTTCTTTTTATTATCAAAGGAGCCTCTTCTTCTTCAGGCTCTTCCTCCATGAGGATGTCCTCTTCATCATGTTACCTTGAGGATTGACCCTCTTCTAGGGTCTCAGTAATTTTAGCCTTTGTTGTCTTACTCTTCTTGGACTTTCCTTTCCTTGTCCTTGGGGGGATGCTGATCCTAATCCAGATCCTGATCCTGATGCTGCTGCCTCCTTAGCTACAAATACTACCCTTTTAATAATAACCCCTTTGGGTTCATTATCTACTTTCTTGCCCCTTGGGGGTCTTTTGCTCTGTTGTTGTGTTGGAGGGAGTCTATCTCCCTTAGACTTTCTCTTCTCATTCAGGAAGTCATCATACTCCCCATCGAGAATATCTTGCCCCTTCTTCTTGTTGTCCACCGTAATGGCAACATCCTTCTTCTTCAATGCCCCTATCTATTCATCAACCCAGGCTTGGGTTAGTTGTATGGTCCTGGCAATGAAGGTGTCCAAGGATATATCCTCTTGTATGGTGAGGTCAGGTGCAGAGATGGTATCATTATATATTTTCTTCTGTTCATACTCATCTGCAATTATCCTACCATCATCTTTCTTCAATTGTTGGGGGATGGGGATGCAATCAAATGTTCTGATTTGATTCAAAGTTAGCCTTTGATTTCTTCTTCTTCTTGCTTCTGCTTCATCTTCACAGTCAGTCCAAAAGTCTTCTAGGTGCCTCTGATGAATAGGCTTTCCTATTATTTTCTGCATCCTACCATAAGGATCATATGGTCTTATTAATGGAAAAGGTTGCAAGTTCATTTTATTCAAGGTGACCATCACCTTCTTTATGTTCTTTGAATCAGGGCACACGTACCAGCCAATGGTGACTGGAAACAAGATTGGTGGCAACTTCTTTGCATCTTTGTATATTTTTATTATTGTGGAGCTCTGCCTGATGAACTCCATCAGTATTACTGCATCAGTGGGATACCTTGGCAGCATGAGAGGATTTCCTTCAAAACCCTCAATCCTCATGTAGGAGAAGGTGGCAAACTGAATATACCAGTCTCCATGCCTGTAAATTATTTCTTGAGCCTCCATGCTCAATCTCTTTGTTCTGTCCTCCTCCATGGTCCTCACCAGATGCATAGAAAATGCATCATTGACTAGTTTGTAGTCTTGGAGGTAATTAGCTCTTTGCAGCTGGGGATGATGATCCCAAATATGCATAGCATTGACTGTTCCTATGACTTTCCCATCTGTAACCAGTGCATCAAATGTGCCTTTATAAGCACAGGAGTAGATGATGTATGAGGTCATATAGAAAGCACAATTTGAACCTCCTAGGTTCATCAGCTGCTCATGCAGAGCATCACTTATTAGCTAGCCCCACAGTGGCTTGATATCTGAATACAAACACATCATTATTACACCATACATCCAGTCTCTAAAACTACCAGCATCAGGCTGGCCTGTTACTCTATTCAATAGTGCAATCATGTATTGATATTCATCAACAAAATCATATTTGAATAGATGCACATGAAGTTTGGCTGCTGCAGGATATGTACTGTTTTTAGCCCTCCATTGATACATATTCTTCCTGGCTTGTTTCTTGTTGTTTTCATATTCTTTCTCTGACTTCTTCAGGTCCACACTTTTAACCTTGCTGCCCAATGGCAATCCAAATGTCTTGGAAAAACCCTTGATGGATAAGTCAGCATATATCCTCCCATGTTTCATCACCTGCCTGGTCTCTGGATTATAGTTCCTGGCACACTCGATAACCAGTTCCAGAGATTCCATGGAGTATGGAAAACTGGCGGCATTCCACATCTCGGACATGAAAACTGCATCTAGCATAGGACTCTTGTTATTCTCATCATTCAACCTGGCTGACCATGCTTCCAAATTAGTACTCCCCTGATGGGTATCTGTACTTGCGCCATATTTGAATAGGACACCCCTCTAGGAGGAAAACATAGGCCTATCAAATTTTGCTTGACACTTAACTAACCTCTTGTCAACCATGGGTGCCTGCAATTTAACAAAATCTTGTCTTACAATGGGTATACACATGCATGCATATTTAACTTTACTAATCACCATGCCTACTGTATATGTTCAACATTACTTAATCATATGGATGCATAAACTAGAACTTCAGATTAACCACCCATACCTGATTATTATAGAAACAACAGGACGAGGGTTTCATTTACTTACCTGGATATGCAAATTTCCTTTTTATACCAGTGGACTTCTGACAATGCTCTTAATTCAGCTGATGATCATGCACTTCCTTCTGTCTGTGAGCTCAATTCGTGCAACTATCGCCTGTATGAGGATATAGAAGCTAGTGCTCTGTAAAAACAATTTTATCACAAGGTAAATTCAAAATGATGATAAATTTGCCCTTTTAATGATGCACTTAGGATAAAATTAGGGCAACCCTGACAGATTGGATTTTACTCATTGATTATTCGTGCAAAAACGTAGGATCTTGCCAGGTGTTTCATCGAGTTTCGTGGTCGGCGGGAACCACCTACCATGTCTGCATGCATTAAATGGCAATGGTGGCAATGGGAGTAGGGGGATATCCTTATGACAAGATATCACAGAAGCAGGATGATATTTGCAAATATCAGGTAAAGTTTAATATCATCCTCCTTTCGTGGATTGGAATAACTATCGCGACAAGATCAGGTGACAACGTACCCTTTGGTTACGTTTAGTACATCAGGAGGATATCTTGATATATCAGGTGATGTTTCAAAGATGATGATGACTGGACAAACTTACATGTCTCTCTTTTGAAATATCAGGAGGACGTCATCCTGATGTTCACTAAATGTATCGGCAAGGCATCATGACGTCATCATCATGTTATGGGAACATGATCATGTTTATGAAATATCTTACCGAGAGGCAAATGTGATGATGATGTCATCATCATATTTGTTTCTTCATTTATTGGACTTGAATGACATCATCAGAATATTTTCTTAGGGGATATTTTACAGCAGGAGGATATTATGAAATATCAGGTTACTTTGAAAAAATATGATCCTTGCGAAATGCATAAGGCTATTGACGGGTAAAGGTTACTATCACCTAAAATTGACGTCTGGATATTCGGAACGCATGATTTTATCAAGTGATAGACTATATCAGGGTGACCTTTTATAATATGACCGATGTTACAATATATGACCCTCCCCCTGGGAATATCAGGTTTGACTCAAACTTTGACCACTCATAACTTTCACATCCTGACGAATATCAGGGTGATGTAAAAGACAAACCTGCATGGAATTTAATGCTCTTTCTAAATATGAGGTTTCTGGAATAAAATATGAAATGTGATGAAATAACCTCATGATGATCACTTACCCAGCCTTTCAATGCATGATGATCTACATGACTTACTTTTACCAGACCGCCAGAAAGCACAAAACACAAGCCAAAAAGTTGGGTCCCTATTTTGTCAAGTCAAAATAGGGCGTGTTGTGTAACCACACAACAACTTGCCACCAAAGAAAACAAACAAATTATAATGATTCAAGTGATGTGATCACATTCATCCATTAGTATTCTAATTCTTCCTGAACATAAGCATCATGATCTTCTGAATGATAAAATTTCATCATGGTAATAATGCTAACAAAGGATCATGTGTGTACAGATGATTAATTATCTTCATCTTGAAAGTAAGTTGAAAACATAAGTAACCGGTGTTAAACTACATAGTTGGAGATCATCCCTCATAGCCAACTTGGATAGAGCCTTGTTACCAGTAGGCGTCTATAGCCCCAACAAGGTTATCTATACAATCTCCCTAAGTAGAGCCCCACTGCCAGCAGGCATCTATAGCCCTGGTAGAGTTACTTAGATGGCCTAATTTTATTTCTTTTCTAAATTTTTCTGTTAAAATTTGTATCTGATATCATCATGTCAGCTCATTTGTACAAGGTATAGTCACTTGCAGCTTTAGGTTAGAGATTGTATTGGTAGCAAGGGAGTCTCTTTAGATTTTTCACTTAACACCTATACTTGTGTGTTCAACAAACCCAAGGCTGTTAGGTGTTTCATTGTGATTGATTCACTTTGATCAAGAAAAGGCACCCTGATGAAAATCTATCATAGACTTGATCATGAATACTTCTCAGGCTGAGTTACAACCTATGTCTAAATCTAATCTCATCACTTGAATCCTAACAATTTAGTTATTTTCTGTGGTAATGAGGTGCATCATCTTGACTAACCAAAACAAGGTCTCAACAAACAAAACAGAACAAACAAAAACAAAACAAACTGTACAGACAACTATACAAATGTACAATATGATACACATGACTATCATGAAGTCACTCAGGCCTAGAAATAATGTTTGAGGAATTGTCCATTGACTGGCAATGGGACATCCTCACTTGTTAGGTTCTTAAGCCTATAAGTACTGTCTCCTAGTATCTCAGAAATTTGAAAGGGACCTATCCATAATCTATCAAATTTGCCATGGTCACCTTTCCTCTCATGGGTTTTATCCCACACTAGGACTAAATCAGATATCTTGAAGGCTTTAACTCTGGCTCTCTCTGATGTTTTGCAAACTAGTCAATCGCTTGACTCCTTTTCTCTTCCAGGTGCATCAACTGAAGCAACCTGACTTATTGTCTATTATCAATGCCTAGGTATTCTTGGGCAAACTACAGAGTAGGAATTTTCAAGTTTACAGGAAGGATAGGATCCACCCAATATACCAATTGGAAAGGTGAGTTTCCTAATGCAGTTTTCATTCTAGCTCTATCTACCCATAAGGCATATTTTAGAAATGAGTTCCATTCCCTCGGGTTCTTCTCTATTAGTTTTCTTATGATATTCAGTAAATTCTTGTTGGTGGATTTTGCTAATCCATTCCCTTGGGGATAGTAGTTGGATGAAAACTTAAGCATGATCCCATGATCAAAAGCCCAACTTGACAATTTAGTTGAAGTGAAGGCAGAACCATTATCACTTACCAAAGCATAAGGAATTCCATACCTAGTGAAAATGTTGCTCTCCAAAAATTTAATGACATCATCTGCAGTACAAGTCTTGCTACTGATAGCCTTAGTCCATCAGGTACAATAGTCAGTAATTGTTAAGACATACCTATGGCCTGAGGAGGATGGAGGATTGATTGGTCCTATGAAGTCCATGCCCCATTGTGCAAATGGGCGCTCTTTCATCACTGGCTGCAAGGGTTGTGCAGCAACCTGACATACATGACAACATTTAACATGATCAGCTGTATCTTTAAAAACTATGGGCCAATAATATCCTGCTCTGAGGATTGCATGTGTCATGGCCAAGGCTGATCCATGTGTTGTTCCAAACTTGTCATGTAACTCTGATAGGACCTTATTTGCTTCTGGCTTTTCTAAGCATCTCAGGTATATTCCTTCATAATTCTTCTTGAATAGGGTTCCTCCCTTCATCATATACTTTTGTGACCTTATCTTCAAGGCTCTTCTCTATGAAGCTTGCAATCTCAGAGGACATCTTCCAGTAATCAGGATGTGCCTGATATTTGAATACCATTCTTTATTATTCTTATCATTGATAACATACTACTGACTTGTGATGTTTGGGTCAATTTCCGATATCATTTGGCTTAAAGCCTGTCCTCTTACCAGCTTCATTGGTGTAATTTTCATGGCATACTCTTGTAATACAGTAATCCACTTGGCTCTTTTCTCACCTGGCTCACTCTACATGAGCAGCATCTTCACTGCTGCATTAGGCACTACTACAATTACTTTGCTTCTTAGTATATAATGCCTAAATTTCTTTACTGCCCTGACTAATGCAAGTGCTTGTCTTTCAACATCCACATATCTTAGTTCAGTATCCTTGAAAGGACAGCTCATGAAGGCTATTGGTTTCTCTTCTTTTTCTTCATTCCTTTGAGTTAACACTGCTACAAAGGTATGTTCTGAAGCAAATGAATAGATGTAGAAATCCTTTGTGTAATCTGGACTGATGAGTACAAGAGCATCTGATATGGCTTTCTTTATGTCCTCAAAAGTAGCTTTAGCTTCTGTTGTCCACTCAATTTTGGCATCTTTTTTCAGCATAACATTTAGTGGTCTGACTATTTTTGCAAAACCAGTGATGAATTTTCTTACAAAGTTAATCTTACCAAAGTAAGACTTAAGCTCTTTCTTGCTTCCAGGAAGCTGTATTTTCATGATAGACTCCACCCTATTAGGATCAATGATGATTCCATCTTCAGTTATCAAATGGCCTAATAACTTTCCTGTTGTCACCCTAAATATGCATTTCTTGGGGTTCAGTGATATTCCATACTCTCCACATTTCTTTAGCACATTTCTGAGATCTGCTACATGATTTCCCCTTTCTTTGGAGAATACTATCAAGTCATCCATGTAGATGACTATACATTTTCCTATTAAGCCTCTGAAGGTTATGTCCATTGCTCGCTGGAATGTTGCTCCAGCATTTATAAGTCCGAATGGCATGCGTCTATATGCAAATATCCCCCACTTGGTGGTGAAGGCAGTTTTCAATCTATCAATTTTATCAACCATCACTTGGTTGTATCCTGAAAAGCCATCTAGGAAGGACATCATTTTGGCTCCATTTACAATCTACAGAACTTCATCTAATGAGGGTAAAGGATAATTATCCTTCTCCGATGCTCTATTCAGATTCCTAAAATCTACACATAGCCTAATGTCTCCATTATTCTTCCTAACTGGCACTAGATTTCCCACCCAAGTGGAGTGCCTCACAGGAAAGATTATCCTAGCATTTAACAACTTCTTGACTTCTTCAAATATTATTGGTTCAAGCAAAGCATTGACTGGCCTTTGCTTCTGTTTGAAAGGTTTAGCATCTGGCTTGAGAGGTATAGTATGAGTTATGATAGATGTGTCATATGTCTTCAGCTCATCATAAGTCCATGCAATTACATGGATGTAATCCTTAAGGGCCTGAGTTATTCCTTCTAACTCTTCTGGTGTGCAAACCTTACCTATCAAGACATTTTTCTTATCATCATCCTGTCCGATATTCACTTGTGAATATTGACCTCCATCAGCTTTGGGAAGATCCTTCTGCTTTAGCATATTATCCAAATCAAAGGCTCTTTCTAATTCAATCATGCCTTTGGGAATTCTATTGGTAGGCAACTCTAATATTTCATCCTCTTCCCAGACATGATCTTCCATACTATTCTCATCTATAATCTGAGTGTCAAATACATCCATGTTGGAGATGAAATCAAGAATGTGTTGGTCATCAACAAAGACCTGAAGATTGGTAACATTATCAGGTACTGATAGTACAAATACCAGTTCTATTGAAAATCTCTTCAGACCTGATATAGTTAGTGGCTCCAATGTATTAGCAGCCTGGGCAAGTGCATCTGCCCTGTGATTCTATTCTCTAGGAACATGGGTGATGTTAAATGCATCAAAGTCTTCAATCAAATCCCACACTCTGTGTCTATAATTTGACAATTTTTTATAGTTGCAAGAGTAGATTCCTCTTACTTGTCTGACAACTAATTTTGAGTTTCCAAAGACATGCAGAATTTTCACTTTCTTTTTGAGAGCAAATAGTATCCCATGGATCAGAGCTTCATACTCTATCACATTATTAGTGCAGGGGAACTATAGTCTGTATGCAACTAAGTAGGATTTTCCTGATGGATCAATAAGAATAATCCCTACTCCAGCTCCTTGCTTGGATTTGGATCCATCAAATCTAAGGATCCAAGACTTATCTTCAGCATGAGGTTTAGCTGAACCTTTATTTTTCTTTGCAGCTCTAGCAGCTACTCCACCTAATATCCATTTTAACTTAGAAATGTCAGCTTTCTCAGACTTCATCTTTCCTTCCCTCTGAGAGGCTGATTTTTCTTCTTGTTTGTCATCATCAGGAGGATGATCTTTTGGATCAGGCTCTGTATGTTTCTTCAAAATGTACAGACACAGCAAACAGGCGATCTCCGAATGAGGTGCCTCATGCAGCCTACACCAACCTTCAGTTAGTGCATCTTGTGGATGTTTCTTTTGTCTTATCATTTTCTTAATTTCTCTAGACAAGAACTCTTCAAATCTGGTCAGGTTACTACCTTTGTCTTCATTAGACAATTCATAGTCTGAATCCATCAGACAATCACTCCCTGGGGTGATCTTTTATTTTTTGCTAACATTCATCTAATTGTACACCAGAATTTCTTCCGTTCTCTGTCCATGACCTTCATCATGATCTATCACCTTTTCTGTGGTTCCTGCAGAAGACAAAAAAGAATCAGTATCATCATCATCACCAGATGTAGAACTTACCTCAGAATGTGATGATGATGCCTCACTGCATGTCTGCTCCAGCATCATCATGTTTAAGCATGTTTTGCAAGTCCTTTCTGAATGTGCTTCATTGTGTAATATGCACCATCCATCAATCAAAATATCATTAGCAGGTATATTTAACAATTGACAACGCTTTACCTATTTGGACAAATGCATCTCAAAATCTCTGAAGTGATCTATTTCATTTTCGTTCTCAAAATTATTATTGGTTTCTACAACTGGCACACCCTCCTGATGATCATGATGATGATGATGATGATGAAAGTCAAGCATTAGGATCTCTTCTACCCTGATAGTCTGTGGTCTAATGGAATAAACTCCAGGCTCAATGTCAACATACATGATCTCATTCGTTTTATTATACTTGGTTATCATGTGCTTCATTCTGGGTTCGGCATCTATTCTTATCTGGTTTGGTATACCTTTCCAAGGTAACCACATGTGACTGAAGTCAATGGACATATATCCATTCAAAGTCTTTGACCAATCTCTGCTAAGTAGCATCCCATATGTATCAGGTATGTCAACTACTTGGATATCAATGTAATATTGGATCCTGGGATCAGATGCTAGCTACATGTGTATATGAGTCAGTTCTCCTACTACACTCACTTCTATTTTATCTAGCTATGTTACCTTTTTTAGGGATTTAGCAGGATGCAGTCCTAAGGCATTGCATATGGACAAGGGCATCACATTTGTAGATGCACCTGAATCTACTAGACAGTTGTGTAAATTCTTTCCAAACATCCTTATGGTAAGGAGGAAAGGTGGTGACTCACTCTTATCTCTGTATAATGTCATATGTGATGTTTCTACAGCTTGGACAGTAGCTGGCACTTTAGGCTTGATATTACTATCTCTAGCAGCATGATCTTTATTACTAAGATGACCTAGAGAAGGAATGTCCTCTTTAAGAGCAAGATCATCTAGTGACTTCATGAATTCTTTTTTGATTGCAGGAGTTTTCAATAACTCTAACAAAGACAGGCTGATCTTTATCTTTTTCATCTCATCTGCCAAGTATGTAACAAGTTTATCAGACTCATGAGGCAAGCTAACAGCCTTTGATGCTGTATTTTGTGGTGACAGATATTGGGCATTTACCTTGGGGAACCCAAGATTATTTCTCGCTTTGGGATCAGGAGGTGTATTGAAATTATTTGGGGGTGAAGATGACGTCAGTGGACTAGTAGGTTTGTTGGAGCTACTTCTCAAGTTATAGTTATGTTTACCAGGATATTGCTGCTGGTATGCATGCACCTCCTCATGTTCAATAGAGGGCTCATTCTCATCTTCAAAAGGGAAGATATAATTTGACTCAAAAGCTAAAGCAAATTCTTCATATGCATGAGAATAATTTTGATGATCGGTATAGCTTTCTAGCACTAGGGCTGAACCATATCCACAAGGAACTATTTCATTACCTTCTACCTGAGGTGGATGTCCTGCTGTATTAGATACTTCTGTTTGAAAAATGCTGGCAGCAATTTGAAATTGTGGACAGTCTAACTCTGCATGAGCATTTGTGTTGTGAATCCTACACCAGTTGGTGAGGGCTGCCTCAGCAAGATTGACTCTAGTAGTCTATTTAGCTTCACCAAATGGCTGATTATCTAAGGGTGATGGTAATGAACCATTATTTGGCCTGGAATTCCATACTCTAGGTTGTCTTTGAGGATTATTTTTATTTCCACCACTATTATTGAAATTATTGTTGTTATTGTATCCTCTGTCTGGATAATTTGGTCTATCATTGGAGTAATTTCTATTCTGATTTGACTAGGAATAGAAACTTTGATTTCTCAAATGTGTCACTTTTGTGGTGAGTTTTCTCAGTTGAGCAGAAATTTCTTTAATTTCCTCCTCTCCTTGAGCTTTGGCTACTACATTCTCACTTTGAGGCTTGAAGAGAGAGGATCCATGGTTATTGTTAGATAGATCAGCACCCTGAGGTGTCTGAATTTGTGCAGGATATTGTGACATCTGGCCATTCCCATCAAGAGGTGGCATGATACTTAATGGAGACACCTGCAAAGGTGCAGGCATGACTGCTGGAGGTATCATTGCACCATTAGGATATTGTGCAGGATATGTTGGATACATGCCAGGCAATGTAGGGAATGCAATATTTGGAGTAGGAGCTGGGACTAGTTGCTGATTTACTTTGATAGCTTCTTGAAAGGCTCCCGTCAAGGTAGTGATCTTAGGATGTGTTCTCCTAATGAACATGGAAGTCAATGGATCCAGGGCTGAATAATAGATACTCCTAGCAGAAGCATCTGCTACTACATAAGGAGCAACTAACTTGGATAGCATTTTCTGGAACCTAGCATTAAAATTAGCAATAGGTTCATTCTCGAATCTTTTGATTGTAGCAAACATGTGGTAATTCATAGATGGATCAATATGGACCTTGAACCTATCAAGAAAGGCTTTCTCTAGGATAGCCCATGAACCAACAGAGGCTTGACCAAGACTAATAAACCAATTATAAGCTTCTTCCCCTAAGGAAAAAGGAAATAATCTGCACCCAACATCTTGATGTTCTATTCTGGCTCTACAGCAAGCTTCTTTAAATGTCCTGATATGATCATCAGCATCCTGATAAGGATGATATTTTGGACAAAGTTTGTCTGGATTCTTTGGCAACTCATGATATGCATTGAAGGTTAAAGGTGATTCTGTTGCAAAGAAAGACATTGTGACCGGAGGAGGTTGAGCCAGTGGTACATCTGGTTGAGGTTGGACCTAGGGTTGAGGTTGAACGGGAGGTGTCATAGATATCCCAGAAGGTACTTGCAAACCAACAGGAGTTACAGGAGGAGGTTCTGGTGAAACTCTTGATGCAGTAGACCCGGGAGTATGATGGATGTCTACAGTTCTAGGTCTGAAACCTCTAACAGGCAATTCCTCAAAGATTCCACTAGATCTAGACCTAGTATTTATCCTGTGAGCCAGGATTTCTCAATTTTGAGGCAAATTGGCTGGAACTAACTGGATGATCATAAATATTGGATGAATTTCACCAGTTGAGACAACATTTGCAGTCAGATGACTGATCAAACTGGATATTTATGAAATATTTGCAAAGATACTACAAATATGAGAGGATATTTGAGGTATAAGGACTCTTACCACAGGATATCAAGTTTCTAAGGCCAAAACTCTTCAAAGATTGAATGGATTTACTTATCATTGGCTAATATTTGTGAATTCACATATGATCTACTATAAAGCTTGCAATATTTATAACTAATTTTAGGAACTTTACACAGAATAAACATTTACAAGCCTGTTACAGTAAATATTTGAGTAATATTTGAAATTCACGAATGCACTAGGGTTACCTTACTCTCTGCATCATCAAAACCTAAAAATAATGATGAGCATGTTCTTTCAGATAAAGTTTCTCCTTATAACACCAATTTATGTTGCATTAGGAGCGAGGAGCCTGCATAAAATGTATGATGACTGACGCAATGGTGTCTTTTCTAGTATGCCCTCCTTCTAGTGCCAATTTATGTTGGTCATGATGTTAGTCATAAACAAGCATAGAATAAAAGTACACATTAACCTTTATTCATCTTGAAAGATACGATGAATTTAGAGAATTCATGATCCCAAGTCTCCGGTGATTAGGTCTTAATCTTCTGACGTTACTCAGAGGTTCATGTGTGTTGCTATTTCCATTCTGGGGCCTTACATAGAGTTCATCATCATGACACTATTTCTGCAAAGATTCTTCACAGAAAGATCATTTTACATAGTTATACTCAAATATTTGCATGATATTTATCAGTAATGCATGCTTTAGCTTCAAATATGCTAAATATTTCCACTTATCTACGAGATGTCCACATATTTGTATTGTTTGCTTTAGATGTTCAGTTATTTGCATTATGATAGTGAAATGTTTGAAATTTAAAAGAATTTAAAGAAATGCTTCAAATTAAAGTTGAATCTTCAGCTATTGAACCACATGTATATCAAATATAGTCATGAGGAGAAGAAAACCAAACCATATGTTCACCAGGACATTCCACAGCTAGATACAGTAGGTGCTAACTTCAAAGGAATTGTATGAAAACAATGTATGTGTTGATAACTGAGAGGGGGGGGGGTGAATCAGTTATCCTAATTATTTCCCTTATTGAACTTTCCTTTTAATTGAAGCAGCATAAAATCAAACACAAAACATTAACCATGAAATAAGAAACACATGACACAGTATTTTTGACGTGGAAACCCTGTTAAGGGAGAAAACCACGGGGTGATTAACCCAAGAATTATTCTCTGTTAGAAGAATAGGAAATTACAAAAATGGCACTTGCCAATTAGGGCTCACTGCCCGAGCACACTGCTCACAAGAGGCTCACTGCCTACAAGAAGACACACTGTCTTACAAAGTGATAAGAATCACAGTCTTGAACTGATTGGAAGCATCTGCATATGCTGGAGTTCAGTTCCGGTTAAGTTCAGTATACTGATCTGCTGCACTTCATCTTTCCTCTGTTCTTTAGTCTGCTATCCTTTCACATACCGGATCTTTCTTGCTACTTCTGCTCTACTCTGGACTTGTTCGCATATCCTTTCACACACTTTTTTTCACTCTTTACAACTAAATCCATCCTCTATATATATCCGCACAAGTAATTTCATCACCTTTCTAGTCGGCATCCGGAACAGTCTATTTTCTTACAAACTTAGTTCTGTCGGCTGAATCCTTGCTCACCAAGCAATGCAGATCAAGCATATACTTGTAGATATCATCAATTATGTCGGCCAAACATGATTCATGCCTCCGCAACCTTTATCATCATCTGTAACACATCCGGAAAGTAGTCTGATACTCTATCAGTCAGTTCTTCCTCTGTTTTCACTGTCTCTCACGAATCCGGTACTCAACTATTCATATCTTTTTCTTTGTCCATCTCCGGAGGCTAAATCCTTGGAATATACTACTCAAGATAGTCCTCTTGACTTCCCCAGATCCGCACTGTGCCAAGACACTTCCTCTGAGAGATCCGGACCAATCTGTCGGACCTTGCCACATGCTCTGTTCTTGTTCACCGGACCACAACAATCTTCAATCTGACTTCCGGTAAAGATATATCATGACTTGCGGATATGTGGGATGACCTTTGTTGCCATCAATGACAACAACCATGAATCCATATAGTGTCTCTTGCCAACAATCTCCCCCTTTGGCATTGATGGCAACACTTAGTGAAAAATGACTAAGTGTTTACACTATGCTCCCCCTTTGCTGATGCTCTTGTCTTTATATACAATTTCCAGAACTCCCCCTGAGTTGGATTCCTCATTTTTCACTGCTCCTCACTCCCCCTTTGACATCAATGGCAAAGGGTAGGGTCCGCACACCAAAATTTTCAAAAATTTTCTATATATAGCCGCATATTTACATACTCACATATACTGCAGAATGTCTGCAAAGGATGTCTGCAGTTGAACCATTTCAGTAGCCCAACTAAGCTTCATTCTGTCCAAGATTGAAATGTGACCACTCAACAAAAATGCAAAAGCTTCTGCCCGCCTGAGATCTGTCGGATCTTTTGTATGGGCGGTGGTCTGGGCATCACTGATGGCCTCATGCATAGTTTCCAACTTAGGGACTATAATCCTTCTAAGTTCTCCCATCCGGTTGGTAATGTTCTTCCTCTCCTTCTCAAGATTCTTTATTTCATTCAAGACTGCAATAGTCTGACATTCTTGATTTATTATAGAGGAAGAGAGAGGATCAAAACTTTGAGATAAGCTTTGAAGCTTGTCCTGTTCCTCTTTTATTTTCTTGTCAATTGCTGCTGTTGCCTTTGACCAAGATATACAAAATTTGTAGATGTCACCGCCATCCTTAAGAGCATTTTCTAAGCTCTTTATTCCAATGCTTACAATCTTCCTATCCTTAGAGATTAATTCTAATATTTCAGAAAATCTCTTATCCAAAAATTCCTTCCGGACCTTTTCTTCAGCTGATTTTTCTAGAGAATTAAAATGTGTATCAATACTGCTGACTAAGGTTTTTAGATTACCGGAAGTGGAGGCTGTCGGATCTATTTGGATTGATGGCATGATCTTTACAAGTACTCCGGAAGCAGCCTCTATCAACTCACAGTCTTCCATATGAGACTTCAGGAGCTTTTCATTTGCCTTGGCATTTGCAAATGAAGCTATCTTCATTGTTTGTACCGGAGAGAGAGAGTCAAAATCAAATGGACCTTTTAGAAGCTCCGGTTCATCAATCTCTAGAGTTTCTTTGCTCAAAAATTGTTGAACAGTTTGTGCAGTGTCTCTTGCCGGAGACAGATGTTTCTTTTCTTCTGCAGTCTTAGAACTGTCAACCTCTTTGTCTGTCACCACTGCTTCCTTCTCCTGCAATTGCTCTTCTTCTTTGGATCCGGAGACTGTAGGGGAAACCGGAGGAGAGATGCTTGCTTGTTCATGGGCCACTTCTTCTGGAGCAGAGGGTCCCAAGTCCTCACTTGTCTGTTCAGGGCTCACTTCTTCCGGAACAGAAGATTCCAAATCAGCAGCTGTTTCTGCACCTAAGTCCTCTACAACAGGAAGATTGAACCTTTTGAAGGCCTTCCGGAGGATCTCTTCTGTCTCTTGTGCCACTTTGTCAGTCTCACCAAGCATGAGCTGATTCATCCTGGCTTTACTTCTGAACTCATCTTTGCAGTCCTTGAAGATCATGTTCATTGTCTTGGGATCAATTTGAGGATATAGCTGAATAGCTATCTGCTCCCGGATCTCAAGATCTTTAGCATGAGCATTATTTTTCCTCACTTCCATTTCCTTTTCTAGGCTTTTAGGAATAAGAGATATTATTTCAATGAAAGCCTTATTATATATGTTAAGATATTTTACTGTGGCCTCCTGCAGAGTCTTTTGGTCTGCCTCACTGAAGTCATCATAGGATTCAGTCATTGGTTGAAGGTTTCCATCCACCGTGACCGACTTGATTATGCTCTCTAGTGACAGAGTGGGCTTTTCAACAGTTACCTCTGCCATTTCATCCTTGTCTTGGCCTGTGGAGGGCTTACCGGATCCTTTCTTCTTCTGTTTCTTTACTTCTCTTACTTCCTCATCTGATTCTGTTTCCTCTTCATCCTTTTGGCTTTCATAAGCCCTTGATGCTTTTGTCTTGGATCTTTTACCGGATGCCTGGACTTCCGGTTTTGAGCTTTTGGTTGTGGAAGGTGCAGATCTCTTTGATGATCTGGTCCGGGTGGGGGTTTCAACCGGAGCACTTTCTTTGCTTTTCTCTTCTTCCTCAGCCTTTCTCCTCTTTTCCCGGCTGGCATCAAGTGCCTCTTTTGAGATGCCTAGGCCTTGAGCAATGTGCTCTACTTCTTTTCTCACTTTTCTCTTAATCTCAGGTTCCCTGAGTTCTACATGTAATTTCACACTCAGCTCCTCAAAGGTTCCAAACCTTTCTGCCTTAGGATCTTTGGGCTGACTTAACATGTGTTGAACATGCAGCTCTACTATCTGTTCATCAACTTCATACCCCATGGGCATGATCCAGACAGTCCTTGGCTCCACTGCCTCCATTAGGCACTGATCAGTGTCAACCATAAAGCATACTGAGTCCTTGTATTTCTCAATGAGAGACTGGGGAATTCTCTCTCTTGCTTGCATCATGCTCTGAAAGTTTTTGAAGTATCCCCATAGAGCTGTGTTTCTCGCTTTTGCATCCCCTAGTCCATGCAAATAGTCTCTTATCTGGACTGCAACAGGTTTGTCATTCTGCCATACCCATCCGCTTGTTCCAGGTAGCTCATTCATGAAGTAAAAGAATAGACATACAATGAGAGTACCATACTTAAAGGAGTTCTTCTTGTCTTTCTTGATTTTCTGTACATTTTCCATTAATTGGCTTAGTAGTAGTTCACAAAGATCATAATCTGCATTCTTTCTTAGCATTTCATATGCTGTGTATATTGCAGTCCCGGACATAGAATTCTCCCTGCTGGAGTGATAGATCTTGTATCCTATTATCATTGATGCATATTTGATATCCGGATCCGAAATATCTTCAATGGTCATTGCCCTCTTATCATATTTTGATCCGGTGGCCTCAGTTACAACGTTGTTCTTGACAGATTTGAGGATAGGTACCCCCCCGGAAGAGTATAGACCAGTTACTGCTCTAATTGCTTCTTTTGTGATCTTACAGGGTCTATCTAGCCAAAGGAAGTTGTCATGCATCCTGCTCAGTACATACCGGACCCATTCATCTTCTTCAAAGCTAGGGAAATGAATGAATTGCTCAAATTGTTTCTTCTGGATACCCTTATACTCTGGTTTGAGCTCAAAAGCATTGTCTATCAGTTGCTTGTGATAGAGGTCTCTTAATTTGAATTCCCCAAATTCCTCAATGTTTGCGTGTATGTAAACCCTAATATCTTCAGTATGTAAGACTCCGTGGGGAACACTAGAGAAGGCTCCTAGTGGATCTACCTCCAATGATTTGTAGGGATGTTTCTTGAATGAGGGGCGAGGTCTATCAGAGATCTTAACTATGTTTGGAGTAGCCATTCTTCAAAGATTTGCAGTGAGGCAATGAAAAACGAAGAATACCTTATGCGCCTTCGGTTTGCACGGAGTGTTTGGATTGATTTCTTTATTCAATAGCTTTGGCAGGAGATCCTTGGTGTGCTTGATGAACCTTGTTGCAGAGCTCCACTATTCGCTTCTTCTCAAGTGTAGAATGAGCAGATAACTTTTGAGAAATCTTTATATTGCTCCGCAAACCCTAATATCTGTCTGCAATAAATGCTTCACCTGCATTATTCCGGTTTACCATGTCTGGACAGCTTGGAGTATCCCAGATCAGTCCTGATCACTGAATATCATCCAGATCTTTAAATCATGAATAAATCTAGGTAACATATTACAAGAACATCCCAAACACTCTGTCCAATCCGCAAGACAAGATCGTGCACTTCCGGATCTCTCCGGACCTTTTTGTAATCCTTTATCATACCGGAGCACCTCCCTAAACAGGTCTAACTTAATCGAACACAGCTTCTTCATAACTCCATGCGGACCTCTGAAAACTTGACTGAAGCATCTCAGGACTTATATCTACAAACCCTTTAATCCGCATCTTGTGCCACATCCGGCACAACTTGTTTGGCTGGGGGAACAGAATCTTCTTTGAGTCTCCCCCTGAGCCTGAGCTCACTTTTTAATTTCCGGAAGAAATATCAGCACCAGAATCTGGTGCGGATCCAACCTCTACATTCTCTGAGCTTTTCTTCACCCAAATCTTGCTCATCTGATTCCTAACTTCATCCGCATTCATCTTTTGTTTACCCTTGTCTTGATTCTGATTATACACCGGACCTCTTTTGTCCTGATTCTTGTTTCTGCAGACTTTAGCATTATGACCGGACCTATTGCAGATTTGGCAAATAACATTTCTTTGCATATTTAACTGATATCCCCTTGATCTGCATTGATTAGCCATATGACCTATTCTATTGCATGTAAAGCATCTACCTTTGAATGATTTGTTTACTTGCATAATTCTGCATTCATGGGATTTGTGTCCATACCTTTTGCAGTTGAAGCACTGTCCGGAGAAGGATGAATTAATCTGATTCATTCTCATTCTGCACTGATTAGCTTTGTGACCAAAGTGGTTGCAGCTGTGGCAGTATCCATTGAAGGATGGATATCTTTGAGCATTTGGCTGTCTTACCGGAGGTCTTCTAGGCCTGCTCCTTGGATTTTCTGATCCAAGATTCTTCTGACCGGATCCGGAGCTTTCTCCTTTCTCATATCCCAAGCCATACTTGTCATCTGTCCTCTTTTGACTTCCAAGAAGAACTTCAAGTTGAGCAGAACTTATCTTGAATTTCTCTTTATATTCATTTGCTGTTTGAAGGTCTCTTTTGAGAGAGGCAATTTGATCCTCAAGTTTTCCTTCATTATCTTTGGAATCTTCAAGATCAGATTCAAGGTGTCTGATAATCCTGTCCATCTAGTGGCATTCTTCTGATTTTTCTTTAAGAGATTGTCTTAGATTGTCTTCAGCCTTTCTTTTTTCTTCAATCTCTTGAGTAAACTTTATAGTTCCTGATTCCATTTCATGTCTTAACATAATGACTTCTTTTGATAACTTTTCACATAACTTGGTTTGCTCAGTCAATTCCTCACTTGTATTGCTTTCTTCACTTTGTCTTGCCAACTGTTGAAGCAGCTCCTTTCTCTTTTTCATAGAGAGACTTAATTTGTCTTTTAATTCTCTCATGAATTCATCAGCCTGTTTGAGTCTTTCCTTTAATTCACTGACTTCAGAATTTGACTGTTCAAGATCCTCAAGGGCAGTCTTGAGTTGCTCCCTTAAACCATATGCATCCATTTGAAATCCCAGATCTTCCTCAAGCTGTTAGGCTCTATTAGGAGGAACTTAGCTCTGATACCAATTGTTGATAACTGAGAGGGGGGGGGTGAATCAGTTATCCTAATTATTTCCCTTATTGAACTTTCCTTTTAATTGAAGCAGCATAAAATCAAACACAAAACATTAACCATGAAATAAGAAACACATGACACAGTATTTTTGACGTGGAAACCCTGTTAAGGGAGAAAACCACGGGGTGATTAACCCAAGAATTATTCTCTGTTAGAAGAATAGGAAATTACAAAAATGGCACTTGCCAATTAGGGCTCACTGCCCGAGCACACTGCTCACAAGAGGCTCACTGCCTACAAGAAGACACACTGTCTTACAAAGTGATAAGAATCATAGTCTTGAACTGATTGGAAGCATCTGCATATGCTGGAGTTCAGTTCCGGTTAAGTTCAGTATACTGATCTGCTGCACTTCATCTTTCCTCTGTTCTTTAGTCTGCTATCCTTTCACATACCGGATCTTTCTTGCTACTTCTGCTCTACTCTGGACTTGTTCGCATATCCTTTCACACACTTTTTTTCACTCTTTACAACTAAATCCATCCTCTATATATATCCGCACAAGTAATTTCATCACCTTTCTAGTCGGCATCCGGAACAGTCTATTTTCTTACAAACTTAGTTCTGTCGGCTGAATCCTTGCTCACCAAGCAATGCAGATCAAGCATATACTTGTAGATATCATCAATTATGTCGGCCAAACATGATTCATGCCTCCGCAACCTTTATCATCATCTGTAACACATCCGGAAAGTAGTCTGATACTCTATCAGTCAGTTCTTCCTCTGTTTTCACTGTCTCTCACGAATCCGGTACTCAACTATTCATATCTTTTTCTTTGTCCATCTCCGGAGGCTAAATCCTTGGAATATACTACTCAAGATAGTCCTCTTGACTTCCCCAGATCCGCACTGTGCCAAGACACTTCCTCTGAGAGATCCGGACCAATCTGTCGGACCTTGCCACATGCTCTGTTCTTGTTCACCGGACCACAACAATCTTCAATCTGACTTCCGGTAGAGATATATCATGACTTGCGGATATGTGGGATGACCTTTGTTGCCATCAATGACAACAACCATGAATCCATATAGTGTCTCTTGCCAACAGTATGTAAGTAGACATGCACTCCAAAGGACGCAGCAAATACCACATAAATCTAGAATTCACACACTGATTACTCAAGATTTACTATGAATTGTAACCAAAACAGTCTTCTCATTCACTAAGTATGCAAAGATATAAATGTATACAAAAAAGCTTTGAAATGAGCCCTGAATATTTCAGCAGACAAATTTCAATTAAGTTTTGAATCCTCAAAATGAAGCATTCCTACACCTTTTATAAAATAAGGTGAGGAATCCGTTACAAAACGATCAATGATCCTGATTCAATCTACGCGCATCCACGGTCAATATTTCCTTTGACTACGTCAACCTTTACAAAATGGCACAAGTTGCCAGCTGGCAACTATCTAAAAAAACCTATTTTCACTAAGTATCTGATGCTGATATTCACTCTATGATGCATCATCATCTACTTTATCAGAGTCATTCTCTTCATCTCTAGGTGCATCACTTCCTAAACTTTCATTATCATGATGATGATGAACCCGCATATGAGGTTGCATGATGCTCCGGACCTGTTCATATAATTGCACAATTTTATCTATTTCCCCACCATCCTGAGTCTTTGCTTTGATCATGGCATGCTTGTGTGCCTCGTATTTGTGTCTGCTGCTGTCCAGCTTGTTCTTCCTGTCTTGCAGCATCTCATTGTAATTCTCCATCTTGACTTTGATTCTCATTATTTTATCTATAACTTCTTCTGTCAAGTGAACAAGTGGATCATCTTCTATTGATTGGAAGTTTCCATGTAAAACTTTGATGGCAAACTCTTCATCTTGATTTTCAACTTTCCCTTCCACTTTTCCTTCTAGTGTTTCCAATATTTCTGCCTCAACAGACATTAAATCATGCAACTTCATGCTAATATCTCTCAGTTTATTATTGTATCTTCTGAGTACTCCACATTCAAATTGAATGTCCTTATACCATATGTCAATCAACAAGGCAGTATTATTGTTTAGTACCTATTTCTTGTTGCTGGAGGTCCAATAGGCGAGAGCTTATAGAGATAGGATTCAGGCCAAGAGGGACGGATACCAGAGAATGTACCAAGAGGCACATGAGCAGATGATAGAGATAAGAGGCAAGATTAGGGGGTTACAATCATGAAGCATCTCTAGGAGTCATTCATGATCTGTAGCCACATATGGTTAGGCTTCTATCACTCGCACACCATGAGGGCTTGAGGTTACTGGCGATCGAGGCTTAGCTATATGATGTATAAACTTTATGCACTATGACATCCCATTTTGTCTTGAGGGATGGTCGATTCAGATGTATACATAAAACTTATATATATAATGTTTTTTTTTTTCATCTATGTGTAATGACTTTTGATCTATCACTTGTGATTTCTATAAAAATGCAACTAGTGATGATGTTTAAATGCTATAATTAATGGTATTGTGATATACTAACAATTCTGAAAAGAACATGCAGGAATAAGCACAATGATTAACCATTTTACGCATAACTTTAATTTCCATGCTATATTTAGTTAATACCAAAGTGATCTAAGTAATTAATACTTAAACATGAGACAACAAGGATCAACTGAACAAAGATGTAATGCCAAATGAATTAAGACAAAAATAGTAATATCTTGTCAAAATTGAAGCTAATCTATGTACTAAATTAGCTTAGTTAACATTTAACATTAGATCTTTAAGCATAAAATCTTTTGAGGTGCACTGCATTAATAGGTTCCTTAAGTAGTGTACCTTGCTCATTGGCTAATTTATACACTCTGAATCTAAAGGCTTTAGTGATTATATATATGGTCTAAGCAAATTAGGGCTGAACTTACCTTTTTCACTAGGTGGGCATTTACATTGCATTGATTTTCATAAAGAACCAAGACTCCAACATTGAATGAATGTTGTATGACTTGCACATTAGCAGGTATATTTAACAATTGACAACGCTTTACCTGTTTGGACAAATGCATCTCAAAATCTTTGAAGTGATCTATTTCATTTTCGTTCTCAAAATTATTATTGGTTTCTACAACTGGCACACCCTCTTGATGATCATGATGATGATGATGATGATGAAAGTCAAGCATTAGGATCTCTTCTACCCTGATAGTCTATGGTCTAATGGAATAAACTCCAGGCTCAATGTCAACATACATGATCTCATTCGTTTTATTATACTCAGTTATCATGTGCTTCATTCTGGGTTCGGCATCTATTCTTATCTGGTTTGGTATACCTTTCCAAGGTAACCACATGTGACTGAAGTCAATGGACATATATCCATTCAAAGTCTTTGACCAGTCTCTGCTGAGTAGCATCCCATATGTATCAAGTATGTCAACTACCTAGATATCAATGTAATATTGGATCCTGGGATCAGATGCTAGCTGCATGTATATATGAGTCAGTTCTCCTACTACACTCACTTCTGTTTTATCTAGCTATGTCACCTTTTTTAGGGATTTAGTAGGATGCAGTCCTAAGGCATTGCATATGGACAAGTGCATCACATTTGTAGATGCACCTGAATCTACCAGACAGTTGTGTAAATTCTTTCCAAACATCCTTATGGTAAGGAGGAAAGGTGGTGACTCACTCTTATCTCTGTATAATGTCATATGTGATGTTTCTGCAGCTTGGATACTAGCTGGCACTTTAGGCTTGATATTACTATCTCTAGCAGCATGATCTTTATTACTAAGATGACCTAGAGAAGGAATGTCCTCTTTAAGAGCAAGACCATCTAGTGACTTCATGAATGCTATTTTGATTGCAAGAGTTTTCAATAACTCTAACAAAGACAGGCTGATCTTTATCTTTTTCATCTCATCTGCCAAGTATGTAACAAGTTTATCAGACTCATGAGGCAAGCTAATAGCCTTTGATGCTGTATTCTGTGGTGATAGATATTGGGCATTTACCATGGGGAATCCAGGATTATTGCTCGCTTTGGGATCAGGAGGTGTATTGAAATTATTTGGGGGTGAAGATGACGTCAGTGGACCAGTAGGTCTGTTGGAGCTACTTCTCAAGTTATAGTTATGTTTACTAGGATATTGCTGCTGGTATGCATGCACCTCCTCATGTTCAATAGAGGGCTCATTCTCATCTTGAAAAGGGAAGACATAATTTGACTCAAAACCTAAAGCAGACTCTTCATATGCATGAGAATAATTTTCATGATCGGTATAGCTTTCTAGCACTAGGGCTCAATCATATCCACAAGGAACTATTTCATTACCTTCTACCTCAGGTGGATGTCCTGCTGTATTAGACACTTCTATTTGAAAAATGCTGGCAGCAATTTGAAATTGTGGACAGTCTAACTCTGAATGAGCATTTGTGTTGTGAATCCTACACCAGTTGGTGAGGGTTGCCTCAGCAAGATTGACTCTAGTAGTCTATTTAACTTCACCAAATGGCTGATTATCTAAGGGTGATGGTAATGAACCATTATTTGGCCTGGAATTCCATACTCTAGGTTGTCTTTGAGGATTATTGTTATTTCCACCACTATTATTGAAATTATTGTTGTTATTGTATCCTCTGTCTGGATAATTTGGTCTATCATTGGAGTAATTTCTATTCTGATTTGACTGGGAATAGAAACTTTGATTTCTCAAATGTGTCACTTCTGTGGTGAGTTTTCTCAGTTGAGCAGAAATTTCTTTAATTTCCACCTTCTCTTCTTGAGCTTTGGCTACTACATTCTCACTTTGAGGCTTAAAGACAGAGGATCCATGGTTATTGTTAGATAGATCAGCACCCTGAGGTGTCTGAATTTGTGCAGGATATTGTGACATCTAGCCATTCCCATCAGAAGGTGGCATGATACTTAATGGAGACACTGGTGTAAGAGTACCCCTACAAGACAGGATATAGGTTAATTGTCCGCATGACAGGACATTAGTCTATTTTTAGCATGTTTGATTTCATAATGTAATAAGGTCCATTGGACCAATGCATATGTATTAGATCAGCCTAGGAGAGTGTGCAGGTAGTTAGAGTTCGTGATCAGGTAGAATGAGCTGTTCTCTCCCAGCCACTTGGAAGCTCCCAACCGCTGGGAATCGAGTTGGTAGTACTCGTAGGATATTGCTATAAATAACTCAGATCAGTTAGGGTTAGATATCATATCATATCAGAGAATATCATATCATATCAGAGGTAGTAGTTATGTTATGTTGTACTGGTGATTGAGTGAGATCCAGAGATCAGTCCAGACATTGTGAAACATTGTTGTAGAAAAAGGACATTTGTGTTTCATCTGAATAAGATCTCATCAAATTGCATTATCTGGTTTATCAGCTGTTTATGTTTTGATTTCCGTTCTGATTACAAGTTGATGGATTCTTTCAACCCTTCCACCGGTTGATTCTGTGAATCGGTGGAATGGTCATGTATGATAGTTTAGTTTGCATTTTAGTTTTCTGTTTATGCATTTCATTGTGTGGGAGATCGATTGGTAGCATGCTATGAATCAACCTAGCATCCTCATGTGCTAGGGTTTAGGAAGATAAAATGTTAAGTTTTGATCTGAAGGTGATCCGGCCCGATCATCATATTTTCTTTGTGAAATTGTGCGGTTCTGTGAGTTTGCATGCAGCTGACGGATATACAGGGGTCTGCATGTGCTTTTCCAGACGGAGTGAATCGCATCGACATCTGTGAGTATATCGCTATCCGGATCGGGTTATGAAGCTGATGAAGTTTGCATGTTTCAAGTGCATCAGGATGATATAGGTTGGATATATACTCAGTGTGTATATCATCGTCAGGATCATCTTTCGTGTGTACCCATCATCCGCATATCGCTATCGTATGCAGGAGTGAAAGTTCACTTTTTGGCTAAGGACCGGAAAGGTCATCATCAGGATATTGAAAAGATCACCCGATATTTCATTATCATGCTGCGGAGGATATAAGGATCTTATATCCGGATGACATCATCATCAGGTGCATTGACATCATCATCAGGTGCATGTGACATCATCGTCATCAGGATATTACGAATATCACCCTATGCAAGTTTATCCTGCTGTCGCTAAGTGTTTTGGCATCGGCGTAAGTCATCGGCATAAAGTTTGGGTAACATCATCAGGATGTTTCAATATGACCAGATAAGTCATATCCTGATGCTGTTGTTTGAGTAGTCGGATATCGGGGTGACGTAAGCATCAAAGGAAAGGTGCTTGAAGTTGTCGTCATCAGGATATATCGGAGGAACCGAATATTTTATATCCTGCTGATGAAGGTGAGGTTGAATATCATGATGATGAAGGTAGAGTTTGGCGGTAAGGTGAACAGTGAACATCAGGAGGATGTTTGCGCTTGGCGAATATGATGATGCTGCTGATAGGCGAAAGGCGAAAGGTGATAAGGAAGTGAACAGTAGTCAGCAGGAGGATATTTCATGCCTCTTCGAAATATGATGATGCTGTCTGTGTTAGCAAGAAATATGATGATGATGATAACCGATAGGTATTATAACATGCTGGTTGTGTTAATGACTCCTCCTTTCCATTTGTAAGCTCCCGTTGCGTTTACCTCTGCATCATAGTGGTATCAGAGCAAAGGAAGGATCTTCTGGAAAAGATAAGAATATAGCAGGATGTCAGGTGACGAAGGAACATCTAAAATTCTGACAAGGATGACCAACGTTGAGTTGGCAGTTTTGGTAAAGAAACAAATTGCAGAGAGCAAGGCCGTGAAGGCTCAAAATCAAGAATTGAAGGATGAGTTAGCGAAGTTGAGGAGCAGAGTAGGTTCTGGTAGAGAAGAAGATAGGGAAGAAGAAGAGATCCCTAGTTGGAGCGAGGAGGTCGTTCCTGCAGACCAGAGACCACTGTTGAACGCCCTCAAGGCCATGGAGAGGAGAACCATGGATGTGAAACTGGATTTGCCAGTGTTTACAGGAAAGATGGAACCTGATTCAGTGATGGAGTGGATAGACTCCTTGAACAATTTCTTTGAAACAGAGGAGATACTAGAACAACAGAGGGTGAAAATAGCCCAGTCAAAAATGAAAGAAGCTGCCTTGACATGGTGGAATTTCGTCCAAGATGATAGAGTACAGGAAGGAAAGCGTAGAGTCACTACATGGAAGAAGATGATGGCATTAGTAAAGGAAGCTTATGTCCCATTGGATTACAGTATCCAATTACACAAGAGGAAGCAAAACCTGAAGCAGAAGGAGCTAGATGTCAGCTCATATACAGAAGAATTCATGAAACTTTGTATGAAAACAAAGGTAAAGGAAAGTGAAGAAGAGAAGGTAGCTAGATACCTTAATGGATTGAGGTTTAACATTCAGGAAGATTTAAGTCTGCATAATCCAGATACAGTTCAGAAATGCTTTCAGTTGGCATTGAAAGTGGAAGAGAAGTTAAAGAGAAAACAAGAACAACACAATAGAGGAAGAGGAAGACAACAAAGAGGTGGAAGAGGTCCTTTTAGAGGTAGAGGACATGGACATGGATATCAAGGAGAATCCAGTCATGACAATAGTAAGGGAAACAATAGTCAGAACCAAGGGGAAAATTATAGTCAGCAAGGAAACTTCAAAGGTAGAAGACCTTTCAGAGGAAGATCCCAGGGCAGAGGATCCATCAGATGTTATAACTGTAACAAAGAAGGCCATATAGCCAGCAGATGTCCAGAAAAGGCCACAAGCTCAACAGGAGAAAGGAGAACAAATCTGATCCAAGAACCTGATAATCAAAGTATGACAGGCTCTAATGATTTTCAGAGTGTGAATGCTCTTGATAATTGTGGATACCCAGAAAGTGGAGAGTCCCTAATGATGAGAAGAACAGTGACTACCATGAAGGTACCTGATAAAGAATCCCCTCAAAGAAAGTCTCTTTTCAGGACTATTTGCAAAGCAGGAGGTAAGGCATGTAAAGTTTTAATTGATTCTGGTTCTACTGAAAATTTTGTGTCTGAAGAAATGGTGACAAAGCTTAAGCTTAGGAGATTGCCTCACCCATCCCCATATAAAGTCTCATGGCTTACCCAAGGTCAGCAGACAACTGTAGAAGAGCAGGCTTGGGTAGAATTTCAGATTGGAGCATATAAGGATAAGTTGTTGTTTGACATTACCAAGATGGATGCTTGCAATCTTTTATTTGGTAGACCATGGCAGTATGATTTGAAGGCACAACATGATGGTATTAGAAATACCTATACAATCACTAAAGATGGTAAGGATATAAAGTTACTACCATTGATAGAGAAGGAGGAGAAATCTAAAGGAAAAGAGGTGAAGGTAATGCTGATGGAAGGTAAATAGTTCATGAAAGAAGTAGCAGCAGAAGGTGCAGTTGCATATGCCCTAATCCCATGTATGAGGGTGAATAAAGAACAGCAGCAAGAAGTCAAGGAAGAGAAGAAGCAAAGGTTCATAGACCCAGCTATCCAAGAGCTATTGGATAAGTACAAAGGTATCATCTCAGAGGGAATGCCAAGATCCCTACCACCTGTCAGAGATATCAGTCACTGCATAGACTTAATTCCAGGGTCAACACTTCCAAACAAAGCAGCCTATAAGCTAACTCCAGAACAGAATGCAGAAGTAGCTAGACAAATTGAAGAATTATTGGATTCAGGACTGATTGGGAAAAGTTTAAGTCCATGTGCAGTACCAGCTGTACTAGCACCAAAGAAGGAAGGTACTTGGAGGCTTTGCACAGATTCTAGAGCTATTAACAAGATCACAATCAGGTATAGATTTCCAATCCCTAGGATAGAGGATTTACTTGACTATTTGGGAAGTGCTAAGTATTTTACAAAAATAGATCTAAAGAGTGGATATCATCATATTAGGATTAGGCCAGGAGACGAATGGAAAACAACATTCAAAACTAATGAAGGGTTATATGAGTGGAAGGTTATGCCTTTTGGTTTATCTAATGCACCTAGTACTTTTATGAGGTTGATGAATGAGGTTTTGAAAGAGTTCATTGGTAAGTTTGTCATAGTATATCTAGATGACATTTTGATTTTCAGCAACACAAAAGAAGAACATCTTAGACACATAGATTTGGTTCTTAAGAGGTTACATGAAGAGCAGCTGATGATAAATCTAGACAAGTGTTTGTTCATGCAAGAGGAGATCACATATTTGGGTTTTGTCATTTCACAAGGAAAGTTACAAATGGATAAGGAGAAGGTAAGTGCCATATTGTCTTGGCCAACCCCAAAGACTATGAATGATGTCAGAAGTTTCCATGGGTTAGCAACCTTCTACAGGAAGTTTATAAGAGGGTTTAGTCATATTTGTGCACCCATGCTTGATACCATTAAAGGAGGACAGAAGTGCAGATTTGTTTGGACTCAAAGAGCAGATGATTCTTTTGAAACATTGAAGAAGAAGGTGGCACAGCAGCCAGTCCTTGCACTTCCAGACTTTACCAAAATCTTTCAGGTGGAATGTGATGCCAGTCACATGGCCATTGGAGCAGTACTCAGCCAAGAAGGTAGACCTATTGCATTTTTCAGTGAGAAGCTCAATGATGCTAAAAAGAGGTATTCCTCATATGATTTGGAAATGTATGCTTTAGTCCAGTCACTCAAGAAATGGAGGCATTACTTGATGCCAAAGGAATTCATAGTATTCACAGATAACCAGGCTCTGAGTTTCATAAACAACCAGGAAAAGCTGAACCACAGACACATGAAATGGGTAGAAACCTTACAAGCTTTTACTTTTACGTTGAAACATAAGAAAGGTGTCAAGAATAAAGTTGCAGATGCTTTGAGCAGGAGAGTTCTAACAGTCAACCAGATTCAGTTAGAAAGTGTTGGCATTGATTCACTAAAGACCATGTATCAGACTGATGAAGATTTTGGGGAGGTATATCATGTATGTACTTCTTTTGGAGAGAAATATCATGCTGAATTCTCTGAATTTTTGATTCAGGATGGATTGTTGTTCAAAGGTGGACAGTTATGTATTCCAAGGTGTTCTATGAGGTTAAACATCATTAAGGAGAAACATTGTGGAGCCATGGCAGGTCATTTTGGTCTAGATAAGACTCTTGATCTTGTCTGAAGACATTACTTTTGGCCTAAGTTACAATCAGGTGTCAGAAAATTTGTAGAGACATGTGTGATATGTCAGAAAGCTAAAGGCAGGTTGACTAATGCAGGTTTATATCAGCCCTTACCCATTCCTTCCAGACCATGGGAAAGCATAAGTATGGATTTTGTCTTGGGTTTACCAAGGACAAGAAAAGGGTTTGACAGTGTTTTTGTTGTAGTGGATAGATTCAGCAAAATGGCACATTTCTTGCCATGCAAAACCACTGTTGATGCTTCATACATTGCAGATTTATTTTTCAGGGAGATTGTCAGAATCCATGGATTGCTATTGAGTATAGTGTCAGATAGGGATGTGAAGTTTATTGGTCACTTCTGGAGAACTCTTTGGAAGAAACTTGGAACAAATTTGTCTTTTTCCTCTGCATATCATCCTCAAACGGATGGACAGACTGAAGTAGTGAACTGTTCCTTAGGAAATTTGCTTAGATGTTTGACAAAACAACATGGAGAAAAGTGGGATAATATTCTATCTCAAGCTAAATTTTCATATAATGATACTGTCAATAGGAGCACAGGGAAATCACCTTTTCAAATAGTTTATGGTATGCATCCAAGAGGAATTTTGGAATTGAGAGATCTACCTACAGTAGACCCTATTAGTGCAGAAGGAGAAGCTTTTGCAGAAGCCATAAAAGAGGTTCATGATCAAGTCAAGACCCAACTGCAACAAACCACCTTGAAGTATAAGGAATATGCTGATAAAAAGAAGAAGGCTGTACAGTTTGATGTTGGAGATTTGGTATGGGTTCATTTGAAGAAGGACAGACTTCCTAAGGGAAAATATACTAAACTCATGCAGAGAAAAGTTGGACCATGTCAGATCTTGCACAAGTATGGACAGAATGCTTATGAGATACAACTCCCACCTGATCTTGGTTTGTCCCCTATATTCAATGTATGTGATTTAACTCCATATAAGTCTAATCCAGATGCAGATCAGGATCTCCTACAGGATCCAGTCAATGATGACATTCCCAAGCATGATCCTCCATAGTTGCAGAAGGTTTTGGACACCAGAGTGGTCAAACAGACCCGGAACAAACAGTACTTGGAGTATCTAGTCTCTTGGAAGGGACAACCTAATTCCGAAGCAGTATGGATGACTGAAGAGCAGATCCAGAAACATGGTGCAGATCTTCATACTCTCATCTCAAGTGGACTTGAGATTTCTTCTTCTGGGGAGTATGGTGCAGGAGCACCCCTACAAGATAGGATATAGGTTAATTGTCCGCATGACAGGACATTAGTCTATTTTTAGCATGTTTGATTTCATAATGTAATAAGGTCCATTGGACCAATGCATATGTATTAGATCAGCCTAGGAGAGTGTGCAGGTAGTTAGACTTCGTGATCAGGTAGAATGAGCTATTCTCTCCCAGCCGCTTGGAAGCTCCCAGCCGCTGGGAATCGAGTTGGTAGTACTCGTAGGATATTGCTATAAATAACTCAGATCAGTTAGGGTTAGATATCATATCATATCAGAGAATATCATATCATATCAGAGGTAGTAGTTATGTTATGTTGTACTAGTGATTGAGTGAGATCCAGAGATCAGTCCAGACATTGTGAAACATTGTTGTAGAAAAAGGACATTTGTGTTTCATCTGAATAAGATCTCATCAAATTGCATTATCTGGTTTATCAGCTTTTTATGTTTTGATTTCCGTTCTGATTACAAGTTGATGGATTCTTTCAACCCTTCCACCGGTTGATTCTGTGAATCAGTGGAATGGTCATGTATGATAGTTTAGTTTGCATTTTAGTTTTCTGTTTATGCATTTCATTGTGTGGGAGATCGATTGGTAGCATGCTATGAATCAACCTAGCATCCTCATGTGCTAGGGTTTAGGAAGATAAACTGTTAAGTTTTGATCTGAAGGTGATCCGGCCCGATCATCATATTTTCTTTGTGAAATTGTGCGGTTCTGTGAGTTTGCATGCAGCTGACGGATATACAGGGGTCTGCATGTGCTTTTCCAGACGGAGTGAATCGCATCGACATCTGTGAGTATATCGCTATCCGGATCGGGTTATGAAGCTGATGAAGTTTCCATGTTTCAAGTGCATCAGGATGATATAGGTTGGATATATACTCAGTGTGTATATCATCGTCAGGATCATCTTTCGTGTGTACCCATCATCTGCATATCGCTATCGTATGCAGGAGTGAAAGTTCACTTTTTGGCTAAGGACCGGAAAGGTCATCATCAGGATATTGAAAAGATCACCCGATATTTCATTATCATGCTGCGGAGGATATAAGGATCTTATATCCGGATGACATCATCATCAGGTGCATTGACATCATCATCAGGTGCATGTGACGTCATCATCATCAGGATATTACGAATATCACCCTATGCAAGTTTATCCTGCTGTCGCTAAGTGTTTTGGCATTGGCGTAAGTCATTGACATAAAGTTTGGGTAACATCATCAGGATGTTTCAATATGACCAGATAAGTCATATCCTGATGCTATTGTTTGAGTAGTCAGATATCGGGGTGACGTAAGCATCAAAGGAAAGGTGCTTGAAGTTGTCGTCATCAGGATATATCAGAGGAACCGGATATTTTATATCCTGCTGATGAAGGTGAGGTTGAATATCATGATGATGAAGGTAGAGTTTGGCGGTAAGGTGAACAGTGAACATCAGGAGGATGTTTGCGCTTGCCGAATATGATGATGCTGCTGACAGGCGAAAGGCGAAAGGTGATAAGGAAGTGAACAGTAGTCAGCAGGAGGATATTTCATGCCTCTTTGAAATATGATGATGCTGTCTGTGTTAGCAAGAAATATGATGATGATGATAAGCTGATAGGTATTATAACATGCTGGTTGTGTTAATGACTCCTCCTTCCCATTTGTAAGCTCCCGTTGCGTTTACCTCTGCATCAGACACCTACAAAGGTATAGGCATGACTACTGGAGGTATCATTGCACCATTAGGATATTGTGCAAGATATGTTGGATACATGCCAGGCAATGTAGGGAATGCAATATTTGGAGTAGGAGCTGGGACTAGCTGCTGATTTACTTTGATAGCTTCTTGAAAGGCTCCTGTCAAGGTAGTGATCTCACGATGTGTTCTCCTGATGAACATGGAAGTCAATGGATCCAGGGCTGAATAATAGATACTCCTAGCAGAAGCATCTGCTACTACATAAGGAGCAACTAACTTGGATAGCATTTTCTGGAACCTAGTATTAAAATTAGCAATAGGTTCATTCCTGAATCTTTTGATTGTAGCAAACATGTGATAATTCATAGATGGATTAATATGGACCTTGAACCTATCAAGAAAGGCTTTCTCTAGGATGGCCCATGATCCAACAAAGGCTTGACCAAGACTAATAAACCAATTATAAGCTTCTGCCCCTAAGGAAAAAGGAAATAATCTGCACACAACATCTTGATGTTCTATTCTAGCTCTATAGCAAGCTTCTTTGAATGTCCTGATATGATCATCAGCATCCTGATAAGGATGATATTTTGGACAAAGTTTGTCTAGATTCTTTGGCAACTCATGATATGCATTGAAGGTTAAAGGTGATTCTGTTGCAAAGAAAGACATTGTGACCAGAGGAGGTTGAGCCGATGGTACATCTGGCTGAGGTTGGACCTGGGGTTGAGGTTGAACGGGAGGTGTCACAGATATCCTAGAAGGTACTTGCAAACCAACAGGAGTTACAGGAGGAGGTTCTGGTGAAACTCCTGATGCACTAGACCCAGGAGTATGATGGATGTCTACAGTTCTAGGTCTAAAACCTCTAACAGGCAATTCCTCAAAGATTCCACTAGATCTAGACCTGGTATTTATCCTGTGAGCCAGGATTTCTCAATTTTGAGGCAAATTGGCTGGAACTAACCGGATGATCGTAAATATTGGATGAATTTTGCTAGTTGAGACAACATTTGCAGTTAGATGACTGATCGAACTGGATATTTACGAAATATTTGCAAAGATAATGCAAATATGAGAGGATATTTGAGGTATAAGGACTCTTACCACGGGATATCAAGTTTCTAAGGCCAAAACTCTTCAAAGATTGAATGGATTTACTTATCATTGGCTAATATTTGTGAATTCACGATGATCTACTATAAAGCTTGCAATATTTATAACTAATTTCAGGAACTTTACACAGAATAAACATTTACAAGCCTATTACAGTAAATATTTGAGTAATATTTGAAATTCATGAATGCATTGGGGTTACCTTACTCTCTGCATCATCAAAACCTAAAAATAATGATGATGAGCATGTTCTTTCAGATAAAGTTTCTCCTTATAACACCAATTTATGTTGCGTTAGGAGTGAGGAGCCTACATAAAATGTATGATGACTGACGCAATGGTGTCTTTTCCAGTATGCCCTCCTTCTAGTGCCAATTTATGTTGGTCATGATGTTAGTCATAAACAAGCATAGAATAAAAGTACACATTAACCTTTATTCATCTTGAAAGATATGATGAATTTAGAGAATTCATGATCCCAAGTCTCCGATGATTAGGTCTTAATCTTTTGACATTACTCAGAGGTTCATGTGTGTTGCTATTTCCATTCTGGGGCCTTACATAGAGTTCATCATCATGACACTATTTCTGCAAAGATTCTTCACAGAAAGATCATTTTACATAGTTATACTCAAATATTTGCATGATATTTATCAGTAATGCATGCTTTAGCTTCAAATATGCTAAATATTTCCACTTATCTACGAGATGTCCACATATTTGTATTGTTTGCTTTAGATGTTTAGTTATTTGCATTATGATAGTGAAATATTCTAAAATTTAAAAGAATTTAAAGAAATGCTTCAAATTAAAGTTGAATCTTCAGCTATTGAACCACATGTATATCAAATATAGTCATGAGGAGAAGAAAACCAAACCATATGTTCACCAGGACATTCCACAGCTAGATACATTAGGTGCTAACTTCAAAGGAATTGTATGAAAACAATGTATGTAAGTAGACATGCACTCCAAAGGACGTAGCAAATCACCACATAAATCTAGAATTCACACACTGATTACTCAAGATTTACTATGAATTGTAACCAAAACAGTCTTCTCATTCACTAAGTATGCAAAGATATAAATGTATACAAAAAGGCTTTGAAATGAGCCCTGAATATTTCAGCAGACAAATTTCAATTAAGTTTTGAATGCTCAAAATGAAGCATTCCTGCACCTTTTATAGAATAAGGTGAGGAATCCATTACAAAAGGATCAGCGATCCTGATTCAATCTATGCATATCCACGGTCAATATTTCCTTTGACTACGTCAACCTTTACAAAATGGCACAAGTTGCCAGCTGGCAACTATCTAAAAAAAACTTATTTTCACGAAGTATCTGATGCTAATATTCACTCTACGATGCATCATCATCTACTTTATCAGAGTCATTCTCTTCATCACTAGGTGCATCACTTCCTAAACTTTCATTATCATGATGATGATGAACCCGCATATGAGGTTGCATGATGCTCTGGACCTGTTCATATAATTGCATAATTTTATCTATTTCCCCGCCATCCTGAGTCTTTACTTTGATCATGGCATGCTTGTGTGCCTCGTATTTGTGTCTGTTGTTGTCCAGCTTGTTCTTCCTGTCTTGCAGCATCTCATTGTAATTCTCCATCTTGACTTTGATTCTCATTATTTTATCTATAACTTCTTCTGTCAAGTGAACAAGTGGATCATCTTCTATTGATTGGAAGTTGCCATGTAAAGCTTTGATGGCAAACTCTTCATCTTGATTTTCAACTTTCCCTTCCACTTTTCCTTCTAGTGTTTCCAATATTTTTGCCTCAACAGACATTAAATCATGCAACTTCATGCTGATATCTCTCAGTTTATTATTGTATCTTCTGAGTACTCCACATTCAAATTGAATGTCCTTATACCATATGTCAATCAACAAGGCAGTATTATTGATGAGCAGCTGAGGATTTATCCTCCTTATTTCTCCCAGGATATTTAATACTTTTTCTAGTTGATAAGACCTTTTTCCTGTCTGCATCTGTAATTTGTCTACCTTGGTCCTGGAGTCGCTGAGAGTATTCCACCTTTTTAAAGAAGCCTTTACTACTTCCTCTGCATCACCCAATGTAGATGACATCCATCTCCTTAGTATAGATGCCTCATGTTTCATGAGGTCTAATTTATTCACCTCTTCTTGAGAAATAGCAGTCAATGGGACTGCATGTTCAGTTGAAGTATCTTCAGTATTGGTCATCCTTCCTATGTAGGCGTGTAACTAAGCAATGTGCTCTTTGTGTTGCTTATTTTTCTCCTTCTCTCTTTTTACCTTTTGAATTAAAGAATCAATAATATCCTTGCCCTCTTGACCCTCTTGGTTTTCATTGGCAAATCCTAAGTCCACTATGCTAATCTAGAACTCATTTAAGGTAATTTTACCTTTTTCTTTCTCCATAGTAGGTACTGCAATCTGTGCGGTCCTCCTCCCAGTTGTTGGATCTCTTTTGATGGCTGAAGTCATTCTAGCCTTCCTCTTAGGTTTTAATATATTCTTAGAGAATAGGGTGGAGACATCAAATTCTTGAATTTCAAATTCTTCTTCTGCACTTACCTCTTTCTCCAACCACAAAGGTACCTGATCATGTTTCTCTCCATCATCATGATGTTCACCTGTGTCTCCTGTTTCTATCAGCAAATGTGATGGAGAAGGTGATTTCCTTAATTCTTCTTCATGATGTTCGCTTTGATGTTGATCCAGTGGCACATCCTCCTGTTGAGGAACTTCTTTCTCTGGAGGAGCATCTTCCTTAGGTGGAGGATCTTGTGATGTATCTATATGCTAATCATGATGATCATGATCCTTTTCTATCATTACCTCATCCTCCTTTGGCTTTTCTTCCTACTGAGGAACATTCTCAATTGTGGATAATTGAGAAGCCTCCTTAAGTGCTGGTGCTGGTTCTATAATCACAGTTTGTTCTGCACCTGTGCTACTTAATTCTTGAACCTTGGCAGCAGCATCTTCTACCACACCTTTCTCATCAGCTTTCCTTTCCTAAACCTCTATTATAGCAGGTTCCGCTGATGCATCTTGTGTGCTCAGCTAGCTTATTTTTGAAGCATGGCCCTCTAGTTCTGCCATCTTCGCTTCTTCTGCAGGTTGCCCTTTGTCAGGTGATCCTGTTGGATGTTCATGATTTACATCCTATTTCTCTGTTATGTCTATCACCGTAGGATTTGTCACCTCTGTAATCAGTGTATCTAGTTCCATTTCTTGGGCTATCTACTCTGGGCTCTTTTATTTCTTAGTTTCCACTTGCTTCATCTCCTCTAGTATAGTTTAAACTGGTGGAGTCTTGTGAGGGGTCATGTGCGTACCTGCAGCAAGGGTTTCCATCTTCTATGAAGCCACTTCCTACACAACCTCATCATCAGACAAATTTATTGTCTCATCTAGCAAGATGTGACCTTCTGCTTGTGTCTGGGAGGTTTCTTTCATCTGCTCTTCTGCAAGCTCGGTCTTAAACTTGACTATGGTAGGAAGTGGAACATTGTGCTGTAGTTCCCTATGTACTTCACTACCTGCCCCTTGTAACAATGTAGGGGATTGTTTTATTTCACCCCTCATGGATGTTCTTAGTTTCTTAGGTGGGGTAGACACCACCACCTGTGGAGCTCTTCTTTTTCTTTTTATTATCAAAGGAGCCTCTTCTTCTTCAGGCTCTTCCTCCATGAGGATATCCTCTTCATCATGTTTCCTTGAGGATTGACCCTCTTCTAGGTTCTCAGTAATTTCAGCCTCTACTGTCTTACTCTTCTTGGACTTTTCTTTCCTTGTCCTTGGAGGGGATGCTGATCCTGATGCTGCTGCCTCCTCAGCTAAAAATACTGCCCTTTTAATAATAACCCCTTTGGGTTCATTATCTACTTTCTTTCCCCTTGGGGGTCTTTTGTTCTGTTGTTATGGTGGAGGGAGTCTATCTCCCTTAGACTTTCTCTTCTCATTCAGGAAGTCATCATACTCCCCATTGAGAATATCCTGCCCCTTCTTCTTGTTGTCCACCATAATGGCAACACCCTTCTTCAATGCCCCTATCTATTCATCAACCCAAGCTTGGGTTAGTTGTATGGTCCTGGCAATGAAGGGGTCCAAGGATTTATCCTCATGTATGGTGAGGTCAGGTGCAGAGATGGTATCATTATATATTTTCTTCTGTTCATACTCATATGTAATTATCCTGCCATCATCTTTCTTCAATTGTTGGGGGATGAGGATGCAATCAAAGGTTCTGATTTGATTCAAAGTTAGCCTTTGATATCTTCTTCTTCTTGCTTCTATTTCATCTTCACAGTCAGCCCAGAAGTCTTCTAGGTGCCTCTGATGAATAGGCTTTCCTATTATTTTCTGCATCCTACCATAAGGATCATATGGTCTTATTAATGGAAAAGGTTGCAAGTTTATTTTATTCAAGGTGACCATCACCTTCTTTATGTTCTCTGAATCAGGGCACATGTACCAGCCAATGGTGACTGGAAACAAGATTGGTGGCAAATTCTTTGCATCTTTGTATGTTTTTATTATTGTGGAGCTCTACCTGATGAACTCCATCAATATCACTGCATCAGTGGGTGGGATACCTTGGCAGCATGAGAGGATTTCCTTCAAAACCCTCAATCTTCATGTAGGAGAAGGTGGCAAACTAAATATACCAGGCTCCATGCCTGTAAATTATTTTTTGAGCCTCCATGCTCAATCTCTTTGTTCTGTCCTCCTCCATGGTCCTCACCAGATGTATAGAAAATGCATCATTGACCAGTTTGTAGTCTTGGAGGTAATTGGCTCTTTGCACCTGAGGATGATGATCTCAAATATGCACAACATTGATTGTTCCTGTGAATTTTCCATCTATAACTAGTGCATCAAATGTGCCTTTATAAGCATAGTAGTAGATGATGTATGATGTCATATAGAAAGCACAATTTGAACCTCCTAGGTTCATCAGCTGCTTATGCAGAGCATCACTTATTAGCTGGCCCCACAGTGGCTTGATATCTGAATACAAACACATCATTATTACACCATACATCTAGTCTTTAAAGCTACTAGCATCAGGCTGGTCTGTTACTCTGTTCAGTAGTGCAATCATGTATTGATATTCATCAGCAAAATTATATTTGAATAGATGCACATGAAGTTTGGCTGTTGTAGGATATGTACTATTTTCAGCCCTCCTTTGATACATATTCTTCCTGGCTTGTTTCTTGTTGTTTTCATATTCTTTCTTTGACTTCTTTAGGTCCACACTTTCAACCTTGCTACCCAATGGCAATCCAAATGTCTTGGAAAGACCCTTAATGGATAAGTCAGCATATATCCTCCCATGTTTCATCACCTGCCTGGTCTCTGGATTATAGTTCCTGGCACACTCGATAACCAGTTTCAGAGATTCCATGGAGTATGGAAAATTGGCATCATTCCACATCCCAGACATGAAAACTGCATCTAGCACATGACTCTTGTTATTCTCATCGTTCAACCTGGCTAACCATGCTTCCAAATTAGTACTCCCCTGATGGGTATCTGTAATTGCACCATATTTGAATAGGACACCCCTCTGGGAGGAAAACATAGGCCTATCAAATTCTTCTTGACACTTAACTAACCTCTTGTCAGCCATGGGTGCCTGCAATTTAACAAAATCTTGTCTTACAATGGGTATACACATGCATGCATATTTAACTTTATGATGCAGAGCATAGGAGGACCAAAACTATCCTCAATAACATTAACAAATCAAAGAACTAATCCAATTGCTTTGGTCAAGCTGAAGAGAACATTAATACATATTTTTCCTCCAATTTTCATGAAGATCCAACTGTATGGGAGAAGGTTATGATTTTTTTCCCAAAACTGCAAACCCTAGGCAGTGTTCAGACCTGCCCTCACTAAAATTGCAATATCTCTCACACAACTTAATGAAATTATACCAAACTAATATAATTGTAAACTAGAAACACATATCTTTCCATCCATGTATTATATGCATCAATGTGAGGCTGTACTAGGCCGTACCATGCATATTTTCAGACTGTATTTTTAGAAAATTAAACTCTGCAGACCTACCCTCAATAAAAATACCATAACTTATTCAAATCTTAATGAAATTTGATGCAACAAAAAGAAATGGAAAGTAGACTCAATAATATTTCCATCCATACCACATTTTGGTCATATAAAATCTATACAAATCCATACCAATCTTTGAAACAGCAGTTTAACATTCAGAAATGCAGAAACAAGGGTATCTTTTATTGATATTACATCAAAATGTAACAACTCACATTCTCCAACCTTCTCCCCTCCACCTTCACAAATGGATACAACACCTTTTAAAGGAATTACAACATGACCTTTCAGTTTCTAACTTCCTTGGGATGAACTAAGAGCCAAATGACCCTTCAACTTCCAAGTTTGCATCTTTTTTTTAATTTTACATTGGCAACCTTTACATAGTATGCAATGTTTTGCATCATTTACACAAATTTAGACTTAGACCTCTCTTAGTGACTTTAATAAAAGGTAAATGACTTAAATTATCTCATTACATTGTTAAACCATTAAAATTTAATCAAACACAAAGATTTGTCTAGGGCAACATTAATTTGCCAAGGTGCTCCTGCACCATACAACCAACCAACAAAATTTTCAAGTCCCTTGGAAATGTATCTACAACAAAAGTCTTTTTCTGCATCTCCTCTAGCTTTATCTTCAATCTTCTCAGCTTCAACCTTCACATCAATAGAAAGGTGACCAACCAACCAACAAATCAAACTATTAACTTTAGAGCTTCTTTAGGCTCCTTCTACTCCCATCAGTGGAGTACTCTTCAGGCTGCAACATCAAGTGCTTCTTTAGTCAGGTCTCCATCTCTCTCACTGCTTCACAACAAACCAAATCACCAAACCATTCATCTCACCCAATAGCAGATCCTGGTGATGCATCCTACCACTCTCTCCTCAGTGGCTTCTCTCTGCACCCTTATCCAGCCTAATATCCATTGGAGAATGGTCATGACAGACCTCATCTTGTCTGCTCACAACACTACCTCAGAAAACATCCTTCTACAGCTAGATGAAATAAGCACCTACAACCAAACAACTTAGTAACAAAAATAATGGTCACCAACACATTCTTTCCTTCAGTTCTTCACCTACCTTCTCAGTGACAGGAACAAATACAACACCCAAATCTTTTGCCAGCTCTGATACCAATATGATGCAGAGCATAGGAGGACCAAAACTATCCTCAATAACATTAACAAATCAAAGAACTAATCCAATTTCTTTGGTCAGGCTGAAGAGAACATTAATACATATTTTTCCTCCAATTTTCATGAAGATCCAATGGTATGGGAGAAGGTTATGATTTTTTTCCCAAAACTACAAACCCTAGGCAGTGTTCAGACCTGCCCTCACTAAAATTGCAATATCTCTCACAAAACTTAATGAAATTATACCAAACAATTATAATTGTAAACTAGAAACACATATCTTTCCATCCATCTATTATATGCATCAATGTGAGGCTGTACCAGGCCGTACCATGCATATTTTCAGACTGCATTTTCAGAAAATTAAACTCTGCAGACCTACCCTCAATAAAAATACCATAACTTATTCAAATCTTAATAAAATTTGATGCAACAAAAAGAAATGGTAAGTAGACTCAATAATATTTCCATCCATACCACATTTTGGTCATATAAAATCTGTACAAATCTGTACCAATCTCTGAAACAGCAGTTTAACATTCAGAAATGCAGAAACAAGGGTATCTTTTATTGATATCACATCAAAATGTAACAACCCACATTCTCCAACCTTCTCCCCTCCACCTTCACAAATGGATACAAGGCCTTTTAAAGGCATTACAACATGACCTTTCAGTTTCTAACTTCCTTGGAATGAACTAAGAGCCAAATGACCCTTCAACTTCCAAGTTTGCATCTTTTTTTCAATTTTACATTGGCAACCTTTACATAGTATGCAATATTTTGCATCATTTACACAAATTTGGACTTAGACCTCTCTTAGTGACTTTAATAAAAGGTAAATGACTTAAATTATCTCATTACATTGTTAAACCATTAAAATTTAATCAAACGCAAAGATTTGTCTAGGGCAACATTAATTTGCCAAGGTGCTCCTGCACCACTTTACTAATCACCATGCCTACTATATATGTTCAACATTACTTAATCATATGGATGCATAAACCAGAACTTCAGATTAACCACCCATACCTGATTATTATAGAAACAATAGGACGAGGGTTTCATTTACTTACCTGGATATGCAAATTTCCTTTCTATACTAGTGGACTTCTGACAATGCTCTTAATTCAGCTGATGATCATGCACTTCCTTCTGTCTGTGAGCTCAATTCGTGCAACTATTGCCTGTATGAGGATATATAAGCTAGTGCTCTATAAAAACAATTTTATCGCAAGGTAGATTCAAAATGACGATGAATTTGCCCTTTAAATGATGCACTTAGGGTAAAATTAGGGCAATCCTTACAGATTGGATTTTACTCATTGATTATCCGCGCAAAAATGCAGTATCTTGCCAAGTGTTTCATCGAGTTTTGTGGTTAGCGGGAACCACCTACCATGTCTACGTGCATTAAATGGCAATGGCAGCAATGGGAGCCAGGGGATATCCTTATGACAAGATATCACAAAAGCAAGATGATATTCACAAATATTAGGTAAAGTTTAATATCATCCTCCTTTTGTGGATTGGAATAACTATCGTGACAAGATTAGGTGATGATGTACCCTTTGGTTACGTTTAGCACATCAGGAGGATATCTTGATATATCAGGTGATGTTTCGAAGATGATGATGACTAGACAAACTTACATGTCTCTCTTTTGAAATATCAGGATGACGTCATCCCTATGTTCACTCAGTGTATCGGCAAGGCATCATGACGTCATCATCATGTTATGGGAATAGGATCATGTTTATGAAATATCCTACCGAGAGGTAAATGTGATGATGATGTTATCATCATATTTGTTTCTTCATTTATTGGACTTGAATGACATCATTAGGATATTTGCTTAGGGGATATTTCACAGTAGGAGGATATTATGAAATATCGAGTTACTTTGAAAAATATGATCCTCGCGAAATGCATAAAGCTATTGATGGGTAAAGGTTACTATCACCTAAAATTAACGTCTGGATATTCAGACCGCATGATTTTATCAGGTGATATACTATATCAGGGTGACCTTTTATAATATGACAGATGTTATGATATATGACCCTCCCCCTGGGAATATCAGGTTTGACTCAAACTTTGACCACTCATAACTTTCACATCCTGACGAATATCAGGGTGATGTAAAAGACAAACCTGGATGGAATTTAATGCTCTTTCTAACTATAAGGTTTCTAGAATAAAATATGAAATGTGATGAACTAACCTCATGATGATCACTTACCCAGCCTTTCAATGCATGATGATCTGCATGACTTACTTTTACCAGACCGCCAGAAAGCACAAAACACAAGCTAAAAAGTTGGCTCCCTATTTTGTCAAGTCAAAATAGGGTGTGTTGTGTAACCACACAACAGGACTATAACTGGATTTCCTTATTCTATGGAGGCTCCAGAGTTGATTATAGAATGTGCTAGAAACTACAACCCACGGACAAGGAGAACAGAGAAACATGGCCAGGTTTATGCAAATCTGTCCATCAAGGGGATTGCAACCACTTTTAATCTGCCATTGGGAAGGAATGTTGTTAGCATGGATTTGAAGAAATTGCAAGTTGAATATGAAAATAACAAGAAAGCTGCTAGGAAGAGGATGTATCAATGGAGGGCAAAGAACAGTCCTTACACTGCCTCTACCAAATTACCTGTGCACCTATATAAGTTTGATTTTGACGATGAATACCAATATATGATAGCCCTACTCAGCAGAGTGACATGCCAGTATGATGATGGAAGTTTCAAAGATTGGATGTATGGGGTTATCCTAATGTGTCTTTATACAGAGAACAGGCCATTATGGGATAAAATGATAAGCGATGCCCAAAAAGAGCAACTCATGAACCTAGGAGGCCTGGAGTGTTCATTTTATATGACTTCATATGTGGTATACTCATGTGCTTATAAAGATACATTCAATGCACTTACAACAATAGGAAGGATTGGTGGCCAGTACAAATGATGCACACATATGGGATCATTATCCCCAACTACAAGGAAAAAAATATCTTCAAGATTACAAATTAATGAATGATGCATTTTCTATGCATCTAGTAAGGACAATGGAAGAAGATAGGACTAAAAGACTGAGCATGGAAGCTCAAGAAGTCATATACAGGCATGGTGCCTAGTTTATACAATATACCACCTTCTCTTACATCAGAATAGAGGGCTTTGTAGGACAGTCCCTCATGCTCCCAAGATATCCCACTGATGCAATTGTTTTGATGGAGTTCATGAGATAGATATCCACAATACTAGATGCTTACAAAGCAAATAAGAAGATTCCACCAGTATTGTTTCTAGTAACAATGGGTTGGTACATATGCCAAAATTCTGAAAACATCAAGAAGGCCATAGCTGGTCTGGACTTAATGAAATTACAGCCATTCCCATTGGCAAGATCATATGACCCACATGGGAGGATGCAAAAAATCATAGGGAAGCCCATCCATCAGAAGCACTTGGAGGATTTATGGACTGATTGTGAGGATGAGGTTGAGGCTAGAAGAAGAAAATATCAAAGGCTAACTCTCAACCAGATCAGAACATTTGATTGTATTCCAATGCCTATGCAATTAAAAAGGGATGATGGCCAAATAATAGCAGATGAATATGAAGAAAAGAAGATATACAATGACACAATCTCAGCACCTGATCTTACATAGCCTGAGGATATCTCATTAGACCAATTTATAGGTAGGATACTGAAGCTAACCCAGTCTTGGGTAGATGAACAAATAAATGCATTGAAGAAGAAAGGTGTAGCCCTTAAAGGTGATAATAAGAAGAATAGACAGGAGATTCCTGACAATGAATATGATGACTTTCTGATTGAAAAGAGAAAATCTAAAGGAGAAAGTGATGCAGAGGTAAACGCAACGGGAGCTTACAAATGGGAAGGAGGAGTCATTAACACAACCAGCATGTTAAAATCCTATTGGCTTATCATCATCATCATATTTCTTGTTAACACAGACAGCATCATCATATTTCGAATGAGCATGAAATATCCTCCTGCTAACTACTGTTCACTTCCTTATCGCCTTTCGCCTTTCGCCTGTCAGCAGCATCATGATATTTGGCAAGCACAAACATCCTCCTGATGTTCACTGTTCATCTTACCGCCAAACTCTATCTTCATCATCATGATGTTCAGCATCACCTTCATCAGCAGGATATAAAATATCCAGTTGCTCCCATATATCCTGATGACGACAACTTCAAGCACCTTTCCCTCGATGCCTACGTCACCCTGATATCTGACTATTCAAACAACAGCATCAGGATATGACTTATCCGGTCATATTGAAACATCCTGATGATGATACTCAACTTTATGCCAATGACTTACGCCGATGCCAAAACACTTAGCGACAGCAGGATAAACTTGCATAGGGTGATATTCGCAATATCCTGATGACGATGACGTCACATGCACCTGATGATGATGTCAATGCACCTGATGATGATGTCAATAGGATATAAGACACTTATATCCTCCGCAGCATGATAATGAAGTATCGGATGATCTTTTCAATATCCTGATGATGACCTCTCCGGTCCTTAGCCAAAAAAATGATTTTTCCTCCCGCATACGATAGCGATATGCAGATGATGGGTAAACACGAAAGATGATCCTGACGATGATATACACACTGAGTATATATCCAACTTATATCATCCTGATACACTTGAAACATACAATCTTCATCAGCTTCATAACCCGATCCGGATAGTGATATACTCGCAGATGACGATGCGATTCACTCCGGCTGGAAAAGCACATGCAGATCCCTGTATATCCGTCAGCTGCATGCAAACTCACAGAACCGCACAATTTCACAAAGAGAATATGACGATCGGGCTGGATCACCTTCAGATCAAAACTTAACAGTTTATCTTCCTAACCCTAGCACATGAGGATGCTAGGTTGATTCACAGCATGCTACCAACTGATCTCTCAAACAATGAAATGCATAAACAGAAAACTAAAATGCAAACTAAACTATCATACATGACCATTCCACCGATTCACAGAATCAACCGGTGGAAGGGTTGAAGAAATCCATCAACCTGTAATCAGAACAGAAATCAAAACATAAATAACTGATAAACCAGATAATGCAATTGATGAAATCTTATTCAGATGAAACACAAATGTCCTGAACAATATTTCACAATGTCTGGGCTGATCTCTGGATCTCACTCAATCACTAGTACAACATAACATAACTACTACCTCTGATTTGATATGATATCAAACCCTAACTGATCTGAGTTATTTATAGCAATATCCTATGAGTACTACCAACTCGATTCCCAGTGGCTAGGAGCTTCCAAGCGGCTGGGAGAGGACAGCTCATACTACCTAATCATGAACTCTAACTGCCTGCACACTCTCCTAGGTTGATCTAATACATATGCATTGGTCCAATGGACCTTATTACATTATGAAGTCAAACATGCTAAAAATAGACTAATGTCCTGTCATGCGGACTATATCCTATCTTGTAGGGGTGCTCCTGCACCATACTCCCCAGAAGAAGAAATCTCAAGTCCACTTGAGATGAGAGTATGAAGATCTGCACCATGTTTCTGGATCTGCTCTTCAGTCATCCATACTGCTTCAGAATTAGGTTTTCCCTTCCAAGAGACTAGATACTCCAAGTACTGTTTGTTCCGGGTCTGTTTGACCACTCTGGTGTCCAAAACCTTCTGCAACTGTGGAGGATCATGCTTGGGAATGTCATCATTGACTGTATCCTGTAGGAGTTCCTGATCTGCATCGGGATAAGACTTGTATGGAGTTAAATCACATACATTGAATATATGGGACAAACCAAGATCAGGTGGGAGTTGTATCTCATAAGCTTTTTGTCCATGCTTGTGCAAAATCTGACATGGTCCAACTTTTCTCTGCATAAGTTTAGTATATTTGCCCTTAGGAAGTCTGTCCTTCTTCAAATGAACCCATACCAAATCTCCAACATCAAACTGTACATCCTTCTTCTTTTTATCAGCATATTCCTTATACTTCAAGGTGGTTTGCTGCAGTTGGGTCTTGACTTGATCATGAACCTCTTTTATGGCTTCTGCAAAAGCTTCTCCTTCTACACTAACAGGGTCTACTATAGGTAGATCTCTCAATTCCAAAATTCCTCTTGGATGCATACCATAAACTATCTGAAAAGGTGATTTCCCTGTGCTCCTATTGACAGTATCATTATAGGAAAATTCAGCTTGAGAGAGAATATTATCCCACTTTTCTCCATGTTGTTTTGTCAAACATCTAAGCAAATTTCCTAAGGAACGGTTCACTACTTCAGTCTGTCCATCCGTTTGAGGATGATATGCAGAGGAAAAAGACAAATTTGTTCCAAGTTTCTTCCAAAGAGTTCTCCAAAAGTGACCAATAAACTTCACATCCCTATCTGACACTATACTCAATGGCAATCCATGGATTCTGACAATCTCCCTGAAAAATAAATCTGCAATGTATGAAGCATCAGCAGTGGTTTTGCATGGCAAGAAATGTGCCATTTTGCTGAATCTATCCACTACAACAAAAACACTGTCAAACCCTTTCCTTGTCCTTGGTAAACCCAAGACAAAATCCATACTTATGCTTTCCCATGGTCTGGAAGGAATGGGTAAGGGCTGATATAAACCTGCATTAGTTGACCTGCCTTTAGCTTTCTGACATATCACACATGTCTCTACAAATTTTCTAACATCTGATTGTAACTTAGGCCAAAAGTAATGTCTTCGGACAAGATCAAGAGTCTTATCTAGACCAAAATGACCTACCATAGCTCCACAATGTTTCTCCTTAATGATGTTTAACCTCATAGAACACCTTGGAATACATAACTGTCCACCTTTGAACAACAATCCATCCTGAATAAAAAATTCAGAGAATTCAGCATGATATTTCTCTCCAAAAGAAGTACATACATGATATATCTCGCCAAAATCTTCATCAGTCTCATACATGGTCTTTAGTGAATCAATGCCAACACTTTCTAACTGAATCTGGTTGACTGTTAGAACTCTCCTGCTCAAAGCATCTGCAACTTTATTCTTGACTCCTTTCTTATGCTTCAATGTAAAAGTAAAAGCTTGTAAGGTTTCTACCCATTTCATGTGTCTGTGGTTCAGCTTTTCCTGGCTGTTTATGAAACTCAGAGCCTGGTTATCTGTGAATACTATGAATTCCTTTGGCATCAAGTAATGCCTCCATTTCTTGAGTGACTGGACTAAAGCATACATTTCCAAATCATATGATGAATACCTCTTCTTAGCATCATTGAGCTTCTCACTGAAAAATGCAATAGGTCTACCTTCTTGGCTGAGTACTGCTCCAATGGCCATGTGACTGGCATCACATTCTACCTAAAAGATTTTGTTAAAGTCTGGAAGTGCAAGGACTGGCTGCTGTGCCACCTTCTTCTTCAATGTTTCAAAAGAATCATCTGCTTCTTGAGTCCAAACAAATCTACACTTCTGTCCTCCTTTGATGGTATCAAGCATGGGTGCACAAATATGACTAAACCCTCTTATAAACTTCCTGTAGAAGGTTGCTAACCCATGGAAACTTCTGACATCATTCATAGTCTTTGGGGTTGGCCAAGACAATATGGCACTTACCTTCTCCTTATCCATTTGTAACTTTCCTTGTGAAATGACAAAACCCAAATATGTGATCTCCTCTTGCATGAACAAACACTTGTCTAAATTTATCATCAGCTGCTCTTCATGTAACCTCTTAAGAACCAAATCTATGTGTCTGAGATGTTCTTCTTTTGTGTTGCTGAAAATCAGAATGTCATCTAGATATACTATGACAAACTTACCAATGAACTCTTTCAAAACCTCATTCATCAACCTCATAAAAGTACTAGGTGCATTAGATAAACCAAAAGGCATAACCTTCCACTCATATAACCCTTCATTAGTTTTGAATGCTGTTTTCCATTCATCTCCTGGCCTAATCCTGATCTGATGATATCCACTCTTTAAATCTATTTTTGTAAAATACTTAGCACCTCCCAAACAATCAAGTAAATCCTCTATCCTAGGGATTGGAAACCTATACCTGATTGTGACCTTGTTAATAGCTCTGGAATCTGTGCAAAGCCTCCAAGTTCCTTCCTTCTTTGGTGCTAGTACAGCTGGTACTGCACATGGACTTAAACTTTTCCCAATCAGACCTGAATCCAATAATTCTTCAATTTGTCTGGCTACTTCTGCATTCTGTTCTGGAGTTAGCTTATAGGCTGCTTTGTTTGGAAGTGTTGACCCTGGAATTAAGTCTATGCAGTGACTGATATCTCTGACAGGTGGTAGGGATCTTGGCATTCCCTCTGAGATGATACCTTTGTACTTATCCAATAGCTCTTGGATAGCTGGGTCTATGAACCTTTGCTTCTTCTCTTCCTTGACTTCTTGCTGCTGTTCTTTATTCACCCTCATACATGGGATTAGGGCATATGCAACTGCACCTTCTGCTGCTACTTCTTTCATGAACTGTTTACCTTCCATCAGCATTACCTTCACCTCTTTTCCTTTAGATTTCTCCTCTTTCTCTGTTAATGGTAGTAACTCTGTCACCTTACCATCTTTAGTGATTGTATAGGTATTTCTAACACCATCATGTTGTGCCTTCAAATCATACTGCCATGGTCTACCAAATAAAAGATTGCAAGCATCCATCTTGGTAATGTCAAACAACAACTTATCCTTATATGCTCCAATCTAAAATTCTACCCAAGCCTGCTCTTCTACAGTTGTCTGCTGACCTTTGGTAAGCCATGAGACTTTATATGGGGATGGGTGAGGCAATCTCCTAAGCTTAAGCTTTGTCACCATTTCTTCAGACACAAAATTTTCAGTAGAACCAGAATCAATCAAAACTTTACATGCCTTACCTCCTGCTTTGCAAATAGTCCTGAAAAGAGACTTTCTTTGAGGGGATTCTTTGTTAGGTACCTTCATGGTAGTCACTGTTCTTCTCATCATTAGGGACTCTCCACTTTCTGGGTATCCATAATTATCAGGAGCATTCACATTGTGAAAATCATTAGAGCCTGTCATACTTTGATTATCAGGTTCTTGGACCAGATTTGTTCTCCTTTCTCCTGTTGAGCTTGTGGCCTTTTCTGGACATCTGCTGGCTATATGGCCTTCTTTGTTATAGTTATAACATCTGATGGATCCTCTGCCCTGGGATCTTCCTCTGAAAGGTCTTCTACCTCTGAAGTTTCCTTGCTGACTATAATTTTCCCTCTGGTTCTGACTATTGTTTCCCTTACTATTGTCATGACTGGATTCTCCTTGATATCCATGTCCATGTCCTCTACCTCTAAAAGGACCTCTTCCACCTCTTTGTTGTCTTCCTCTTCCTCTACTGTGTTGTTCTTGTTTTCTCTTTAACTTCTCTTCCACTTTCAGTGCCAACTGAAAGCATTTCTGAACTGTATCTAGATTATGCAGACTTAAATCTTCCTGAATGTTGAACCTCAATCCATTAAGGTATCTAGCTACCTTCTCTTCTTCACTTTCCTTTACCTTTATTTTCATACAAAGTTTCATGAATTCTTCTGTATATGAGCTGACATCTAGCTCCTTCTGCTTCAGGTTTTGCTTCCTCTTGTGTAATTGGATATTGTAATCCAATGGGACATAAGCTTCCTTTACTAATGCCATCATTTTCTTCCATGTAGCGACTCTACGCTTTCCTTCCTGTACTCTATCATCTTGGACGAAATTCCACCATGTCAAGGCAGCTTCTTTCATTTTCGACTGGGCTATTTTCACTCTCTGTTGTTCTGGCATCTCCTCTATTTCAAAGAAATTGTTCAAGGAGTCTATCCACTCCATCACTGAATCAGGTTCCATCTTTCCTGTAAACACTGGCAAATCTAGTTTCACATCCATGGTTCTCCTCTCCATGGCTTTGAGGGCATTCAACAGTGGTCTCTGGTCTGCAGGAACGACCTCCTCGTTCCAACTAGGGATCTCTTCTTCTTCCCTATCTTCTTCTCTACCAGAACCTACTCTGCTCCTCAACTTCGCTATCTCATCCTTCAATTCCTAATTCTGAGCCTTCACGGCCTTGCTCTCTGCAATCTATTTCTTCACCAGAACTGCCAACTCAATGTTGGTCATCCTTGCCGGCATCTCAAATGTTCCTTCTTCATCTGACATCCTGCTATATCCTTATCTTTTCCAGAAGATCCTTCCTTTGCTCTGATACCACTATGATGCAGAGGTAAACGCAATGGGAGCTTACAAATGGGAAGGAGGAGTCATTAACACAACCAGCATGTTAAAATCCTATCAGCTTATCATCATCATCATATTTCGAACGAGCATGAAATATCCTCCTGCTAACTACTGTTCACTTCCTTATCACCTTTCGCCTTTCGCCTGTCAGCAGCATCATGATATTCGGCAAGCGCAAACATCCTCCTGATGTTCACTGTTCATCTTACCGCCAAACTCTATCTTCATCATCATGATGTTCAGCATCACCTTCATCAGCAGGATATAAAATATCCGGTTGCTCCCATATATCCTGATGACGACAACTTCAAGCACCTTTCCCTCGATGCCTACGTCACCCCGATATCCGACTATTCAAACAACAGCATCAGGATATGACTTATCTGGTCATATTGAAACATCCTGATGATGATACTCAACTTTATGCCGATGACTTACGCTGATGCCAAAACACTTAGCGACAGCAGGATAAACTTGCATAGGGTGATATTCGCAATATCCTGATGACGATGACGTCACATGCACCTGATGATGATGTCAATGCACCTGATGATGATGTCAACAGGATATAAGACACTTATATCCTCCGCAGCATGATAATGAAATATCGGATGATCTTTTCAATATCCTGATGATGACCTCTCCGGTCCTTAGCCAAAAAAATGATTTTTCCTCCCGCATACGATAGCGATATGCGGATGATGGGTACACACGAAAGATGATCCTGATGACGATATACACACTGAGTATATATCCAACTTATATCATCCTGATGCACTTGAAACATACAATCTTCATCAGCTTCATAACCCAATCTGGATAGTGATATACTCGCAGATGACGATGCGATTCACTCCGGCTGGAAAAGCACATGCAGATCCCTGTATATCCGTCAGCTGCATGCAAACTCACAGAACCGCACAATTTCACAAAGAGAATATGACGATCAGGCTGGATCACCTTCAGATCAAAACTTAACAGTTTATCTTCCTAACCCTAGCACATGAGGATGCTAGGTTGATTCACATCATGCTACCAACTGATCTCTCAAACAATGAAATGCATAAACAAAAAACTAAAATGCAAACTAAACTATCATACATGACCATTCCACCGATTCACAGAATCAACCGGTGGAAGGGTTGAAGAAATCCATCAACATGTAATCAGAACAGAAATCAAAACGTAAACAACTGATAAACCAGATAATGCAATTGATGAGATCTTATTCAGATGAAACACAAATGTCCTGAACAATATTTCACAATGTCTGGGCTGATCTCTGGATCTCACTCAATCACCAGTACAACATAACATAACTACTACCTCTGATTTGATATGATATCAAACCCTAACTGATCTAAGTTATTTATAGCAATATCCTATGAGTACTACCAACTCGATTCCCAGTGGCTGGGAGCTTCCAAGCGGCTGGGAGAGGACAGCTCATACTACCTGATCACGAACTCTAACTGCCTGCACACTCTCCTAGGCTGATCTAATACATATGCATTGGTCCAATGGACCTTATTACATTATGAAGTCAAACATGCTAAAAATAGACTAATGTCCTGTCATGCGGACTATATCCTATCTTGTAGGGGTGCTCCTGCACCAGAAAGAATGCCGCCTCAAGAACAAGGCAAGAGACCCCCTATAGGTAAGAAAATTGATAACGAACCTAAAGGGGTAATAGTTGAAAGAATAGTTATATCAGCAGAGGATGCATCCGCATTAGGGCAGGTAGCAGCCTCATCAGCACCGCCTCCCATGGATAAACAGAAGGCTAAAAAGATCAAAAGGCCAGCTATGGAAGCTACTGAAACATATGAGGAGGGTCAAGCATCAAAAAAGAAAAAGGAATAGGATGTTCCTCTTGATGAAGAACCTAAGTAGGAAGACCCTATGCCCCTCATTAGAAAACAAAAAGCACCTCAGGTGATGGATCAACACCTAAGAAACTAAGAACAACCATGAGAGGTGAAATAAAGCATGACCCCATAGTATTGAGGGGAGCTAGTGGTGAAGTATTTAGAAAAGAATTGCAACATAACGTGCCACTTCCCACCAATGTTCAGTTCAATACTGAACAAGCTAAAGAACAAATGAAAGAAGCCTCTAGGCCAATTCAAAGTGGTCTTGTCTCAATGGAAGAGACAGTTGACTTATTTGATGATGAGGTAGTAAAAGATGTAACCTCTCAACAAATGCAAACCCGTGCTGCTAACACCCGTATAACTCCACAAGGAACTCCATCATTACAAATGGCTGTGTTAGAAGAACTGAAGCAAGTGGAATAGGAAAAGGAAAGGAACCCAAAAAGGATTGCACAACAAATAGGGCTTGATGAATTGGTTGATCAGGTAACTAGCCCTGCAGCGATCGATCTAACATACAGAGAGGATGTAAGTCTTGAACATCAAGTAGGTGCACCTGTAAAGTGAAAAATATTGAGAAAGTGAAGATGGTAGAAATGGAAGGCCATACTTCAGATATGGGCCAGCAACAACAAGATATATCTAATGAGCCCAAACTAGTTGAAGTCCAAGAAAAGGGTGGGAATGACAAGGCCATATTAAGTGAAGAAGTACATCGGACTCAAGAAGCCTCTGTTGAAAAGGACACATCAGGTCAGGATGACCTAAAAACTCAAGAGGTAGATACTATAGGTACGGAGCATAATGTGATGCAAGATCAAGTAGAGGCACCTAAGACAAATACCATGACATCCACAGATGCAAATGTGCCTCATAATGAGGAAATTACCAAAGGGGATGAAACAAAAAAGGATGAAGTATAGGACCAATTATAGGATCATCATGTGGATGCATCGCAAGATCCTCCACCACAAGAAGAATTTCCTTAATAGGAGGAAGTACCCCAGGATCACCCTCATGAAGAGCATCATGAGGAAGAAATAAGGAAGTCACCATCTCCATTGAAAACAGATGCAGTTACTGGAGAACAGGGTGATCATGATGATGATGGATGACAAGGATCCGGAGACCAAGTTCCTCCATGGCTTGAGAAAGAAATAGGTATGGAATCAGGTTTTGAAATCCAAGAGTTTGATGTGTCAACACTATTTTTTAGAGACCATCATGAAGCCAAAGAGGAAGGCTAGGTTAACCTTGGCCATAAGAAGAGATCCTGATATGGGTAGAAGGACAGCTTAGGTAGCACTTCCCAAGGTTGAAAAGGAGAAAGGCAAGATCACCCTGGAAGAATTCCAGATCACTACTGTTGATTTAGGGTTTGCTAATGAAGACTAGGAAGGTCAAGAGGGAAAAGATATAATTGATTCTTTCACCCAAAGGGTAAAGAAGGAAAAAGAGAAGAATAAGAAGCATAAAGAGCACATTGCTCAACTACATACCTACTAAAAGGGTTAATTAACCCTGATGATACTTCAAATTCAGAAGCAGTCCCATTGACTGCAATTTCTCAGGAAGAGGTCAATAAGTTGGACCTTATGAAGCACGAATCAGTAATAATGAGAAGGTGGATGGCATCCGCTCTCAATGGAGTTGACGATGTAGTGAAGGCCTTTTTGTAGAGGTGGAATTCTCTAAGTATCTCCAGAAGGAAGGTTGATAAATTGCAAATGGAGGCCGAGAGAAGGTCATTCCAATTAGATAAAGTCTTGACTACTTTGGTTGCAATAAAGAGGATTAAACCTCAAGTTCTAATAAACAAATAGGTGCTGGATAACAATACCGCCATGCTGATAGATATTTGGTATAAAGATATCAAATTTGAATGTGATGTATTAAAGAGATGCAATAGCAAATTAAGAGACAGTAGCGTGAAGCTGCATGACATGATGTCATTTGAAGCAGAGATCCTGGAGGCCCTAGAGGGGAAAGTAGAAGGAAAAATTGAGAATCGAGATGAAGATTTTGCTATAAAGGCTCTGCATAATAACTTCCAGCTGATAGTTGATGACCCTCTTAACCACTTGATGGAAGAAGCCATGGACAAGATCATGAGGATCAAGGTCAGGGTGGAGAATTACAATGAAACATTAGGTAGCAGGAGGAGCAAACTAGAGCCTCTTCAAGATAAATATTAGGCCCACAAGCACGCCATTGCCAAGGAAAAAATTCAGGATGGTGGAGAAGTTGAACGAGTGGTGGGTGAATATGAAAATGTTAGGACAATCATACAGGCCCATATGCAAAGCAACGTTCATTAGAATGATGAAAATATGGGAAGTGATGATCCAGATGCTCCTGATGATGAGGATGAAGAACCTGAAGAATGAAGAGTAGATGAAGATGCAATACCAAATAAGGCATAGGCATCCAACATTTAGAGAAAATAAGTAATTTAGATGGTTGCCAACTAGCAACCTGTGCCATGTGAAATGTTAACTAAGTCAAAGATGAATATCCACAATAGATCTTAATAGATAAATCTTGATCATAGATCATGTGTAACCACTCCCTCGCCTTGTTCTATAAAAGGTGCATGGATGCTTTGTTTTGAACATTCCAAGCTTAATTGAAATTTGTTTGTTGAAGTATCAAGGCTTATTTCAAAGTTATTGTATATGTACATTTTTTTTTGCATACTTAATGAAAGAGAAGACACTTTTGATTACAAATCATCATAAATTCTAAGTAATCTGTGTCTGAAGTCTTGATATATGCTTTGATTTGCTGCGTCCCTTGGAGTGTTCATTAGTCTACATATATTGTCTTCATTCATCATCCTTTGAAGTTAGCATCAACTGTATCTAGCTGTGAAACATCCTGGTGAACACATGGTTTGATTTCTTCTTTTTCATGACTGTATCAAGTGTGTATGTGGTTCAATAGCTGAAGATTCATCATAATTTGAAGTATTTGTTTACATTTCTTTTAATTTTAGAACAATTCACCATCACAATTGCAAAAAAATAGATAATCAGAAGCAAATTACATGAAATATATAGACAACTCATAGATAATTAAAGATTTATAGCATATTTGAAGTTAAAGCATGTACAATTGATAAATATCATGCAAAGATTCGAGTACAGACACACTATTTGTGGAAATATCTTGTGCAAATAACCTTCTATGTAGCATCTTTATAGAGACTGAATCTTGATAATGAATTAACGTAAGGCCCCTGAATGGAAAACAACAACTCACATCAACCACTGAGTAACATCAATTGATTAAGAACTAATCCATAGAGACTTGGGATCATGAATTCTTTGAATTCATCGTATCTTTCAAGATGAGTAAAGGTTGATGTGTAACTTTTATTCTATGTTTGTTTATGACTAACATCATGATCAACATAAATTGGTGCTAGAAGGAGGGCGTTCATCATCAGTAAGTTAGATTTGATGATGCAGGAAGTAAGGTAACACTGAAACACCTCTGAATTTCAAGTATTGTGTAAAGATTTACTATATTAAGCTTGTACATGCTAATCCTGTGTAAAGTTTTCAAGATTAATCTAAATAGTGTAATCTTTGTGGTAGATCATCATGAATTTGCAAAGATCAGTCCTTATTTTAGGTAAATCTGTCAAAGCTTTGGGGTAATCAGCCTTAGAAACCTAATATCCAGTTGCAAGTGTCAACAGACCTCAATAACACCTCATATTTACATTGTTCATGTAAATATCTTGTCAATATCTAGTCAGTCTCACTTTCTAACCGTAAATATAGTCTTTGTTGGTAAGTTCCAACTGATCTTTACAAGTATACAGCCAAATTTCTTTAAAATTGAGACATCCTGGCTCACAGGCCAAATACTAGGTCTAGGTCTAGTGGAATATTTGAAGAATTACCTGTCAGGGGACTAAAACCTAGAACTGTTGATATCCATCATACTCCTGGTTCTAGTGCTTTAGGAGCATCACCAGAGCATCCTCCCATAACTCCTATTGGTTTACAATCACCTACAAGATCACCTATTACACCTCCGGTTCAGCCTCAGCCTTTTATACCTTAGGGTCAGCCTCCACCGGTGGCAATGTCTTTCTTTGCAGCGGAATCACCATTAACTTTCTTGGCATATCATGCTTTGCCAAAGAATCCTAACAAAATTTGTCCAAAGTATCATCCATATCAGGATGCGGATGACCATATCAGAACTTTCAAAGAAGCCTGTTGTAGGGCTAGAATAGAGCATCAGGACGTTGTATAAAGATTATTACCTTTTTCCTTAGGAGAAGAAGCCTATAATTGGTACATTAGCCTTGGTCAGGGTTCAGTCGGATCATGGGCTATCTTGGAGAAAGCCTTCACTGATAGGTTCAAAATACCAATAGATCCTTCAATGAACTATCACCTATTTGCCACAATTAAATGGTTTGAAGGAGAACCTATAGCCAATTTCAACGCTAGGTTCTAGAAAATGCTATCTAAGTTAGTTGCCCCATATGTTGTAGCAGATGCTGCTGCTAGGAGCATCTATTATTCAGCCCTGGATCCTTTAACTTCCATGTTCATCAGGAGAGCACATCCTGAAATCACAACTTTAATAGGAGCTTTTCAAGAAGCTATTAAAGTTAATCAGCAGTTAGTTCTCGCTCCTACACCAAACATAGCTTTTCCCACACTTCCTAGTTATCCAGGATATCCTACTCAGCAGCAGCCAAATGGAGCCATGATGCCTCCAGCTGTCATGCCAACCCCTTTGTAAATACCTCCATTGAGTATAATGCCACCTCCAAATGGAAATGGCCAAATGATGCAGTGCCCTAGACAAGTACAAACACCTCAGATTGTAGACCAATTTTCCAATAATCAAAAGAATGGATCCTCATTTTTCAAGACTTTAATAGAAAATGTAGTGGCTAAGGTTTAGGAAGAAAAAGAAGAGATCAAATAAATATCAGCTCAATTAAGGAAGCTTACAACTGAGATTACTCACTTGAGAAGTAAAAAATTCTACTCTCAGTCCAACCAGAATAGAGGCTATAACAATGACAGACCAAATTATCCTGATAGGGGGTACAACAACAATAATTATAACAATAATGGCAATAATAATAATCCTCAAAGATAGCCTAGAGTGTGGAACACTAGGCCAAACAATGGTTCCTTGCCATCACCCCTAGACAATCAGCCTCCTGGTGAACCAAAACAGACTACTAGAGTCAATCTTGCAGAAGCAGCTCTCACAAATTGGTGCAGAATTCATAACACCAATGCACATCCAGAGCTTGATTGTCCTCAATTTAGAATTGCTACTAGCATTTTTTAGACTGAAATGTCCAATACTTTAGGAAATCAACCTCAGGTAGAGGGAAATGAACTTGTTCCTTGCGGATATGATATAGCTTTTGTGTTAGAGAGTTACACTCATCATCCTTATCAGCGGACAGTGCTTGCTCACCAGGATTATAGTCTGGCATGTGAGGAATCAACCATGGCTTTTGAGTCAAATTATGTTTTCCCTTTTGAGGATGAAAATGAGCCTTCAACTGAACATGAGGAGGTGCATGTATACTAACAGCAATATCAGGGTAAGCATAACTATAACCTAAGAAGTAATTGCAATAGACCTATTGGTCCATTGACCTCTTCCTTGCCTCTAAATAATTTCAATACACCTCCAAATCCCAAAGCAAGTAATAACCCTGGTTTTCCCAAGGTAAATGCTCAGTATTTAACATCACCAAATAATGTGCCAAAAACTGCTAACCTACCTCGTGAATCTAACAAGTTAGTTACTTATCTGGCTGATGAAATGAAGAAAATCAAAATCAGCTTGTCTCTGTCAGAATTGCTCAAAACTCCTGCCATCAAGAAGGCATTTATGAAATCACTAGATGATCCTGCTCTGAAATAAGATAATCATTCCCCAGGTTAGTCTAGTGGTAAAGATCATGCTGCTAGAGACAATGATGTTAAACACAAGGTGCCAGCTACTGTTCAAGCTGCAGAGACCTCCCACATGACCTTATATAGAGATAAAAGTGAGTCACCTCCATTCCTCCTGACTATAAGGATGTTCAGCAAAAACCTACACAACTATTTAGTAGACTCAAGAGCATCTACTAATGTGATTGCCCTATCTATATGCAATGCTTTAGGCCTGCATCCTGCTAAATCTTTGAAGAAAGTCACACAACTGGACAAAATAGAAGTAAGTGTAGTAGGAGAGTTAACTCACATCCATATGCAGCTTGCATCAGATCCTAGAATCCAATATTATATTGACATTTAGGTAGTTGATATACCTGACACTTATGGGATGCTACTCAGCTGAGACTAGTCCAAAACCCTCAATGGATACATGTCCACAGATTTCAGTCACATGTGGTTACCCTGGAAGGGGATACCAAACTAGATAAGAATTGATGCTGAACCAAGAATGAAGCACATGATCACCGAATACAATAAAACTAATAAGATCATGTACGTAGATGTAGAACTTGGAGTTTATACCATAAGACCCCAGACCATCAGGATAGAAGAGATCCTGATGTATGATGTTCATCATCATCATGATGACCCTTAGGATGACAAAATAGTTATAGAATCTGATAGTAATCCTGAAAACGAAAATGAGGTAGACCATTACAAGAATTTCAAAAGGCATTTGTCCAAACAAGTAAAGCGATGTCAGTTATTAGAAATACCTATTAATAGTATTTTAATGGATGGTTGGTGCAGGTTACATAGTGAACCACACTCTGAGAAGACCTGTGAAGCATGCATAGATATGCTGGAGTTAAAACAAGCATGAAGTGATGCATCATCATCGTCATAATCATCAGAGGTAAGTTCATCAGAGAGTGATAATGATAGTGACATTGATTGCTGTTTGTTTCCTGCAGGAACAAGAGAATCCATATAGCAGGATGAAAAGCATGTTCAGATGACAGAAGAGATTCTAGTATGCAACCAGAGTCATGTTAAGAAAAAAAAGAAAATCACCCCAGGGAGTGATTGTTTAATTGAATCAGATTATGAATTATCTGATGAAGACAGAGGTAGCAATCTATCTAAATTTGAAGAATTTCTGAAAAAAGAGATCCAGAAGATGACACAGCAATAGAAACCTCCACAGGATGTCCTGATTGAACACTGGTGTAGGTTACATGAGGCACCTCACTTAGAGACTGCTTGTTCATTGTGTTTACATATTTTGAAGAGACATACTTTGCCTACTCCAGAAGATCATCTTCCTGATGATACAAAGAAAGAAGAGACATCAACTTCACAGAAGAAAGGAAAGATGAAGTCTGAGAAAGCTGAAATACCTAAGTTAAAATGGATATCAAGTGGAGCAGCTGCCAGAGCTGCAAAGAAAAAGGAAGGCTCAAGTAAGCCTTTGACTGAAGAAAGCCATGGATCCTTAGATTTGATGGATCCAATAAAACAAGGAGCTGGTGTAGGGACAGACCTTGTTGATCCATCAGGAAAGTCCTACTTGGAGCGTACAGACTATAGTTCCCCTGTACCAACAATGTAATAGAGTATGAAGCTCTAATTGATGGGATACTATTTTCCTTTAAGAAAAAAGTAAAAATTCTGCATGTCTATGGAGACTTAGAATTAGTGGTAAGACAGGTGAGAGGAATTTACTCTTGCAATTATAAAAAGTTGTCTAATTACAGACACAGGGTGTGGGACCTGATAGAATCTTTTGATGCATTCAATATTACCCATGTACCCATAGAACAGAACCATAGGGTAGATGTTTTTGCCCAAGTTGCTAGTACATTAGAGCCATTGTCTTTCTCAGGACTAAAACGATTCTCAGTAGAGCTGGTATCAGTACCTTCTGTGCCTGACAATGTGACCAACCTCCAAGTGTTTGATGATGATCAACATATCCTAGATTTCATCTCCAACAGGGATGTATTTGATGCTTAGATCATAGATGAGAACAATGTAGAGGATCATGTATGAGAAGAGGAAGAAATCTTAGAGTTGCCCAGCAATAAGATTCCAAAGGGAATGATTGAGCTAGAGAGAGCTTTTGATTTTGACAACATGTTGAAACAGAAAAATCTTTCAAAAGCTGATGGAGGACAATATTCCCAGGTTAATATTGGACAAAATGATGAAAAGAAAAATGTCCTAATAGGAAAAGTTTGCATAGAAGAAGAGTTAGAAGGAATCACCCAGGCTCTCAAAGATTACATACATGTCATAGCTTGGACTTATGATGAGCTAAAAACATATGACACATCAGTCATTACACACACCATCCCCCTCAAGCCAGATGCCAAGCCTTTCAGATAGAAGCAAAGGCATGTCAATGCTTTGCTAGAACCCATAATTTTTTAGGAGGTTAAGAAACTGTTAAATGCCAGGATTATATTTCCTGTGAGGTACTCCACTTGGGTAGCAAATCTAGTTCCAGTGAGAAAGAAAAATGGAGACATCAGACTATGTGTGGACTTCAGGAACCTGAATAGAGCATCTGAGAAGGATAATTATCCTTTGCCTTCTCTTGATGAAGTCCTACAAATTGTAAATGGTTCTAAAATGATATCATTCCAGGATGGTTTCTTAGGATACAATCAGGTAATGGTAGATAAGATAGACAGACTAAAAACTGCCTTCACCACAAAGTGGGGGATATTTGCCTACAGGTGAATGCCATTTGGGCTGATAAATGCTGGAGCTACATTCCAGTGAGCAATGGACATAGCCTTCAGAGGCTTAATAGGAAAATGTACAGTCATATGCATGGATGACTTAATAGTATTCTCTAAAGATAGACGAAACCATGTAGTAGATCTCAGAAATGTGCTTAAAAAATGTGAAGAATATGGGATATCTCTGAACCCCAAGAAATGCATATTTGGGGTGACAATAGGAAAATTACTAGGCCACCTGATAACTGAAGATGGGATTATCATTGAACCTGACAGGGTGGAGTCTATTATGAAAATACAGCTTCCTGGAAGCAAGAAAGAGCTTAAATCTTACTTCGGTAAGATTAATTTTGTTAGAAAGTTTCTCACTAGCTTTGCTGAAATAGTTAGACCTTTAAATGCCATGCTCAAGAAGGATGCAAAGATTGACTAAACACCAGAGGCTAGAGCAGCTTTTGAAGACATTAAAAAAGCTATATTAGATGCTCCAGTGCTGATCAGTCTAGACTACACCAGGGACTTCTATATTTATTCATTTGCTTCAGAGCATACCTTTGCAGCAGTGCTAACATAGAGAAATGAAGAAAAGGAAGAGAATCCCATAGCCTTCATGAGCTATCCTTTCAAATATGCTGAACTAAGATACATGGACATTGAAAGGTAGGCACTTGGTTTGGTCAGAGCAGTGAAGAAGTTCAAGCACTATATCCTGAGAAGTAAAGTTATTGTTGTGGTGCCCAATGCAGTAGTGAAGATGCTCTTAATGTAGAGTGAGCCAGCTGAAAAAGGGCTAAGTGGATCACAATCCTATAAGAATATGACATGGAAATTACACCCATGAAGCTAGTGAGAGGACAGGCTTTAAGCCAGATGATATCAGAGATCAACCCCAATATCATGAGTCAGCAGTATGTTATTAATGTAAAGGACAATGGAGAGTGGTACTCAGACATCAAGCACATCCTGATTACTAGCAGATGTCCTCCAAGACTATAGGCTTCACAAAGGAGAGCCCTCAAAAAAAGATCACAGAAGTATATGATGAAAGGGGGAGTCCTTTCCAAGAAAAATTATGAAGGAATATATTTAAGATGCCTAGAGAGGCTAGAAGCAGAAAGAGTGTTATCAGAGCTACATGATAAGTTTGGAACAGCACATGCATCACCCTTGGCCACAAATCATGCTATCCTTAGGGCAGGATACTACTGGCCCACCATTTTCAAGGATACTGCTGAGCATATTAAATGCTGTCATGTATGTCAGGTTGTTTCTAGCAGAGAAAGATATGTTGCTTAACCCTTGCAGCCAGTGATGGAGATGCACCCATTTGCACAGTGGGGCATGGACTTCATAGGACCAATCAATCCTCCATCATCTTCCAGCCACATGTATGTCTTAATGATTACTGACTACTGTAACAGGTGGACTGAAGCTGTCAGCACCAAAACCTACAATGCTGATGATGTCATCAGATTTTTGGAAAGTAATATTGTCACCAGGTATGGAATTCCCTATGCTCTGGTAAGTGATAACGGCTCTACTTTTGCTTCAATTAAATTGCCAGGCTGGGCTTTTGATTATGGGATTATATTGAAGTTCTCATCCAACTATTATCCCCAAGGGAACGGATTAGCAGAATCCACCAACAAAAATTTGCTGAATATCATAAAAAAGTTAATAGAAAAGAACACTAGGGAGTGGAATACACTTCTGAAATATGCCTTATGGGTAGATAGAACCAGGAACAAGGCTGCATTAGGAAACTCACCTTATCATTTAGTGTATGGGGTGGATCCCATCCTCCCTGTGAACTTAAAAATTCCTACACTGTAATTTGCCCAAGAATACCTAGGCATATACAATAAGCAAGAAGTTAGGTTGCTTCAGTTGATGCACCTGGAAGAGAAAAGAAGTCAGGCAATTGATCAATTTGTCAAACATCAGGTTGTTGTCAAATGCTGGTTTAACAAAAGAGCCAGGGTTAAAGCCTTCAGGATCTCAGATTTAGTCCTGATGTGGGACAAAGTACATAAGAGGAAAGGAGACCATGGTAAGTTTGACAAATTATGGATAGGTCCCTTCCAAATTTTTGAGATATTAGGAGACAGCACTTACAGGCTAAAAAACTTGATAGGTGAGGATATCCCATTACCAATTAATGGACAATTCCTCAAACATTATTTCCAAGCCTAAGTAGCTTCATGACAGTCATGTATACAATAGCGTATATTTGTATAGTTGTCTGTACACTTTTGGTTTTGGTTTTTGTTTTTGTTTTCTTGTTGAGTTTCTATTTTGGTTAGTCAAGATGATGCAGCTCATCACCCTATAAAATAACTAAACTGTTAGGATTCAAGTGATGAGATCAAATTTATATATAGGTTGTGATTCATTCTGAGAAGTACTTGTAATCAAGTTTGTGATATCCTTTCATCAGGGTGCCTTTTCTTGACCAAAGTGACTCTTTCACAATGACTCACCTAATAGCCTTGGGTTTGTTGAACACATAAGTATAGGTGTTAAGTGAAAAATCTAAAGGGACTCCCTTGCTACCAATACAATCTCCAACCTAAATTAGCAAGTGACCATACCTTGCACACTAAGCTTACATGAGGACATCAGATATATGAAGTATAAATAAAAAGAAAAAGAAAAGAAATAAAATTAGGCCATCTAAGTAACTCTACCGAGGCTATAGACGCCTGCTGGTAGTGGGGCTCTACTTAGGGGGATTGTATAGATAACCTTGCCAGGGCTATGGGCATCTACTAGCAGCAAGGCTCTATCCAGGTTGGCTATGAGGGATGATCTCCAACTATGTAGCTTAACACCAGTTACTCATGTTTTAAACTTGCTTTCAAGATGACAATAATTAATCATTGGCACACACCTGATCCTTTGTTAGCATTGTTGCCATGATGAAAATTTGTTATACAGAAAGATTATGATGCTTAGATTTAGAAAGAGTTAGAATGCTATATATGAATGTGATCACCTCACTTGAATCATTAGAATTTTGGTGTTTTCTTTGGTGGCAAGTTGTTGTGTAGTTACACAACATGCCCCATTTTGACTTGACAAAATAGGGACCCAACTTTTTGCTTGGCTTGGCTTGTGTTTTCCTACTTTTTGGCGGTCTGGTAAAAGTAAGTCATGCAGGTGATCCTGCATAAGGAAGCTGGGGTAAGTCATCATCATGAGGTAAATTTGTCAAAATTAGTTTTTCATATCAATAACCTCATGGTTGGAAAGAGTACAAAATTTCATGCAAGTTTGCCTTTTGGACCACCCTGATATTACTTAGGGAACGAGAGTTATGACAAGTCAAAGTCCTGGTCAAACCTGATATTCTGGGGGGGTCATATTTACAAATATCAGTCATCTTGAGAAAGACCACCCCGATCCAATTTTATCACCTGATAATCATTAATCTAGAGATCCGAATGTCAATTTTAAGTGATAGAGGTATTTACCCATCCTTCAGCTTCATATATTTTGCAGGGGTCATATTTTCAACATCACCTGATATTCTGAATATCACCCTATCTTCGAATATCACCCTGTCACAAAATATCACCCTGCAACCAATATGTCGATGACATCATCCATCTCAATAGATAAGAAAATCACCCTGATGATGATGTCATCATCCTTTTTACCTCGCGGAGATATATTTCCAACATTGACCCTTTCTACATAACATGACGATGACGTCATAGTGCTACAATGATGAATCAAGTCATTATCCTGATGACGTCATCCTGATATTCCGAGAAAAGGTCATTTTAGTTTTGGGGGGTCATGTCCCAAACATCACCTAACATTTTAACATGACCCAATGTTTGAATATCACCTAATATTCTCAAACATCACCCAATGTTTTCGCATAAGTTTTCTTGCCAAAGGCGGATGATCATATTACACATAGGGGGTCATATTCTAAATATCACCCAATATTCCAAATATCACCTGATCTTCTGAAGATCACCCCCCTCATCTCGCTGTGCAACATTAAATGCCATAAATGTAGTAGGTGGACTCTCGCCGATTGCGAACATGATCTAAACACCTAGAGATGCTCATAGATTTATGACAGAAGATCAATGGTTACGATTGAATTTGCCTTGTGTTGCCCTAATTTTTCCCTAATTATGAGGATAAAGTGAATTTCTAGCATCATTTTACATTTACCTTGCATTAAAACAAGTTTTTACAGAACGCAGAGCTTTCAAATCCTCATATGACCTACCTGCGGACACGCACAACTTGCAACAAAATAGGACACATGATTATCGCTGGTATCTGAATCTCTTTCATATAATCATCAGCATAATCAAGGAGATAAGTGTTATCAAGTAAGTAATTAAAACCCTCTTACTGTAGTTTTCTGCATGTCCAGGTAGTGTGCTTTTCCACTGGTTTGAAGTCATATGTTATGCATATTATGGTGAAGTGATGATTAATGAATATAATGTGCATCATGCTGTAAAGATGTAATGTTGTATGCATATATGTGAAGTATTGTATGGTAAGGCTGGTCCTGTTTATTGCAGGAAGTCATGGCAGACAAGAGGTTGGCCAAGTCTGAAGCTAAATTTCTTAAACCTATGTTTGTTGAACCTAAGGGTGTACAATTCAAATATGGCGTCATCGCGGATACACACCAGGGAAACACAGATCTGGTCGCATGGTTGTCTAGAATGCATGATGACAAGAATAATACCTTGTTGGACGTAGGTTTTGTGTCAGGAATGTGGACTGCAGCTGGACTTCCTTATTCAATGGAGGCTCTAGAGTTGATTATTGAATGTGCCAGAAACTACAACCCACAAACAAGGAGAATAGAGAAACATGGCAAGGTTTATGCAGATCTGTCCATCAAGGGGATTGCAACCACTTTTAATCTGCCATTGGGAGGGAAAGTTGTCAGCATGGATTTGAAGAAATTGCAAGTTGAATACGAAAATAAGAAGAAAGCTGCTAGGAAGAGGATGCATCAATGGAGAGCAAAGAATAGTCCTTACACTACCTTCACGAAATTACCTATGCACCTGTATAAGTTTGATTTTGAAGATGAATACCAATATATGATAGCCCTACTCAGTAGAGTGACAGGCCAGCCTGATGCTGGAAGTTTCAAAGATTGGATGTATGGGGTTATCCTGATGTGTCCTTATACAAAGAACATGCCATTATGGGCTAAAATGATAAGTGATGCCCTAAATGAGCAGCTCATGAACCTAGGAGGCCTAGAGTGTTCATTTTATATGACTTCATATGTGGTATACTCATGTGCTTATAAAGGTACATTCAATGCACTTACAACAATAGGAAGGATCGGTGGTAGTACAAATGATGCACACATATGGGATCATTATCCCCAACTACGAGGACAAAATTATCTTCAAGATTACAAATTAGTGAATGATGCATTTTCTATGCATCTAGTAAGGACAATGGAAGAAGATAGGACTAAAAGACTGAGCATGGAAGCTCAAGAAGTCATATATAGGCATGGTGCCAGGTTTATACAATATACCACCTTCTCTTACATCAGAATAGAGGGCTTTGCAGGATAGCCCCTCATGCTCCCAAGATATCCCACTAATGCAGTTGTTTTGATGGAGTTCATGAGACAGATATCCACAATACTGGATGCTTACAAAGCAAATAAGAAGATTCCACCAGTATTGTTTCCAATAACAATAGGTTGGTACATATGCCAAGATTCTGAAAACATCAAGAAGGCCATAGCTAGTCTGGACATGATGAAATTACAACAATTCCCATTGGCAAGATCATATAACCCATATGGGAGGATGCATAAAATCATGGGGAAGCCCATCCATCAAAAGCACTTAGAGGTTTTCTGGACCGATTGTGAGGATGAGGCTAAGGTTAGAAGAAGAAAATATCAAAGGCTAACTCTCAACCAGATCAGAACATTTGATTGTATTCCAGTGCCTGTGCAATTAAAAAGGGATGATGGCCAAATAATAGCAGATGAATATGAAGAAAAGAAGATATACAATGACACAATCTCAGTGCCTAATCTTACACAGCCTGAGGATATCTCATTAGACCAATTTATAGGTAGGATGCTGCAGCTAACCCAGTCTTGGGTAGATGAACAAATAAATGCATTGAAGAAGAAGGGTGTAGCCCTTACAGTTGATAATAAGAAGAAGAGACAGGAGATTCATGACAATGAATATGATGACTTTTTGATTGAAAAGAGGAAATCTAAAGGAGAAAGAATGTCACCTCAAGAACAAGGCAAGAGACCACCCAGAGGTAAGAAAACTGATAATGAACCTAAAGGGGTAATAGTTGAAAGAATAGTTATATCAACAGAGGATGCATCTGCATCAGGGCAGGCAACAGCCTCATCAACACTACCTCCCATGGATAAACAGAAGGCTAAAAAGATCTAAAGGCCAGCTGTGGAAGCTACTGAAACATATGAGGAGGGTCAAGCATCACAAAAGCAATAGGAATAGAATGTTCCTCTTGATGAAGAACCTGAGGAGGAAGACCATATGCCCCTCATTAGAAAAAGATAAGCACCTCAGCTGATGGCATCCACACCTAAGAAACCAAGAATAGTCATGAGAGGTGAAACAAAGCATGACCCCATAGTATTGAGAGGAGCTGGTGGTGAAGTATTCAGAAAAGAATTGTAACATAACGTGCTAGTTCCCACCATTGTTCAGTTCAAGACTAAACAAGCTGAAGAACAAATGAAAGAAGCCTCTAGGCCAATTCAAAGTGGTCTTGTCTCACTAGAAGTGACAGTTGACTTATCTGATAATGAGGTAGTAAAAGATGTAACCTCTCGACAAATGGAAACCCTTGCTGGTAACACCCACATAACTCCACAAGGAACTCTATCAGTACAGGTGGCTGTGTTAGAAGAACTAAAGCAAGTGGAATAGGAAAAGGAAAGGAGCCCAAAAAGGATTGCACAACAAATAGGGCTTGATGAATTGGTTGATCAGGTAACTAGCCCTGCAGTGATTGATCTAACATACAGAGAGGATGTAAGTCCTAAACATCAAGCAGGTGCACCTGATAAAGCAGAAAATATTGAGAAAGTCAAGCTGGTAGAAATGGAAGGCCATACTTCATATATGGGCCAACAACAACAAGATATATCTAATGAGCCCAAAATAGTTGAAGTCTAAGAAAAGGGTGGGAATTACAAGGCCATATTAAGTGAAGAAGTACCTCAGACTCGAGAAGCTTGTGGTGAAAAGGACACATCAGGTCAGGATGACCTAAAAACTCAAGAGGTAGATACTACAGGTGTGGAGCATAATGTGATGCAAGATCAGGTACAGGCACCTAAGACAAATACCATGACATCCACAGATGCAAATGTGCCTCATAATGAGGAAATTACCAATGGGGATGAAACAAAAAAGGATGAAGTATAGGACCAATTACAAGATCATCATGTGGATGCATTGCAATATCCTCCACCACAAGAAGAAGTTCCTTAATAGGAGGAAGTACCCCAGGATCACCCTCATGAAGAGCATCATGAGTAAGAAATAAGGAAGTCACCATATCCATCGAAAATAGATGCAATTACTAGAGAACAAGGTGATCATGATGATGATGATGGATGACAAGGATCCAGAGACCAAGTTCCTCCATGGCTTGAGAAAGAAATAGGTATGGAATCAGGTTTTGAAATCCAAGAGTTCAATGTGTCAACACTATTTTTAGATACCATCATGAAGCCGAAGAGGAAGGCCAGGTTAACCTTGGCCATAAGAAGAGAGCCTGATACAGGTAGAAGGACTGCTTAGGTTAGACTTCCCAAGGTTGAAAAGGAGAAAGGCAAGATCACCTTGGAAGAATTCCAGATCACTACTATTGATTTAGGGTTTGCCAATGAAGACCAGGAAGGTCAAGAGGGAAAAGATATAATTGATTCTTTAACCCAAAGGGTAAAGAAGGAAAAAGAGAAGAATAAGTAGCATAAAGAGCACATTGCTCAGCTACATACCTACATAAAAGGGTTAATTAACCCTGATGATACTTCAAATTCAGAAGCAACCCCATTGACTACAATTTCCCAGGAAGAGGTCAATAAGTTGGACCTTATGAAGCATGAATCAGTAATAATGAGAGGGTGGATGGCATCCACACTCAGTGGAGCTAAAGAAGTAGTGAAGGCCTCTTTGCAGAGGTGGAATTCTCTAAGTATCTCTAGAAGGAAGGTTGATAAATTGCAAATGGAGGCCAGGAGAAGGTCATTCCAATTAGAGAAAGTCTTGACTACTTTGGTTGAAATAAAGAGGATTAATCCTCAAGTTCTAATAAACAAACAGGTGCTAGATAACAATACCACCATGCTGATAGATATCTGGTATAAAGATATCAAATTTGAATGTGATGTATTAAAGAGATGCAATGGAAAATTAAGAGACATTAGCATGAAGCTGCATGACATGATATCATTTGAAGTAGAGAAACTGGAGGCCTTAGAGGGGAAAGTAGAAGGAAAGATTGAGAATCAAGATGTAGATTTTGCTATAAAGGCTCTGCATAATAACTTCTAGCTGATAGCTGATGACCCTCTTAACCACCTGATGGAAGAAGCCATGGACAAGATCATGAGGATCAAGGTCAGGGTGGAGAATTATAATGAAACATCAGGTAGTAGGAGGAGCAAATTGGAGGCTCTTCAAGATAAATATCAGGCCCACAAGTATGCCATTAAAAATGTTAGGACAATCATGCAGGCCCATATGCAAAGCAATGTTCATCAGGATGATGAAAATACGGGAAGTGATGATCCGGATGCTCATGATGATGAGGATGAAGAACCTAAAGAATGAAGAGTAGATGAAGATGCAATACCAAAGAAGGCATAGGCATCCAACATTTAGAGAAAATAAGTAATTTAGATGGTTGCCAGCTGGCAACCTATGTCACGTGAAATGTTAAATAAGTCAAAGATGAATATCCACCGTAGATCTTAATAGATAAATCTTGATCATAGATCATGTGTAACCACTCCCTCACCTTGTTCTATAAAAGGTGCAGGGATGCTTTGTTTTGAACATTCGAAGCTTAATTGAAATTTGTTTGCTAAAGTATCATGGCTTATTTCAAAGTTATTGTATATGTACATGTTTTTTTCGCATACTTAATGAAAGAGAAGACTATTTTGATTACAAATCATCATAAATTTTGAGTAATCTGTGTCTAAAGTCTTGATATATGCTTTGATTTGTTGCATCCCTTGGAGTGCTCATCAGTCTGCATATATTGTCTTTATTCATCATCCTTTGAAGTTAGCATCAACTGTATCTAGCTGTGGAACATCCTGGTGAACATATGGTTTGATTTCTTCTTTTTCATGACTGTATCAAGTGTGTATGTGGTTCAATAGCTGAAGATTCATTATAATTTGAAGTATTTGTTTACATTTCTTTTAATTTCAGAACAATTCACCGTCACAATTGCAAAAAAATAGATAATCAGAAGCAAATTACATGAAATATACAGACAACTCGGAGATAATTCAAAATTTATAGCATATTTGAAGTTAAAGCATGTACAATTGATAAATATCATGCAAAGATTTGAGTACAGACACACTATTTGTTGAAGTATCTTGTGCAAATAACCTTCTGTGTAGTATCTTTACAGAGACTGAATCTTGCTGATGAATTAATGTAAGGCCCCTAAATGGAAAAAAACAACTCACATCAACCACTGAGTAACATCAGTTGATTAAGAACTAATCCACAGAGACTTGGGACCATGAATTCTTTGAATTCATCATATCTTTCAAGATGAGTAAAGGTTGATGTGTAACTTTTATTCTATGTTTGTTTATGACTAACATCATGATCAATAATGTCCTACAGACCTAAGGTTTTATCTTGTGTAGACATGTCATGATAAAGATTACTTTTTATTATTATTTATTATTGACCTTCTGTAGAAGGTCATAAACACTTAAGTTATAAAGTTGAGGGTTTCTGCTTGTTTGGAAATTGACCCTCTTCCCTAGTGGAACCGACTCTCCTAGTCAACTCTTTACTTGTCGAGCAGCAAAATATAATAAAAGGTCATAGTTTAAAGATTGAAGGGTGTGAAATCTAAATCGAAGGTTATAATTCAAAGATGTTTGAACTGACAATGGTTACTAGCTTGAGTTTGAATTTGATAGTTTTCGATCCAAATAACTGCATTGCAGAGGTAAAATAGAGGCTAAAATAGCCTGAATTCAATATAGGTTTGGTCAGAAAAACATGCACAATGCATGTAGATTATTTTTATCCACTCTCTCTAAATATAGGCACCACTGTAACTGAATTGTAGTGTATGACATGGATTTACTAAGAATTTGATGTAAATGTTAGTGGGCAGGTATTTTCAGAGTGTTTTTATGAAGATACTATAAGGTATGCAGATTGTGCTTTTCCTTCTTTGGAGATATGTTTTATGGACTAATTAAATGATAGTGTGAGAGGGTGAACAAGAAGAAAGAATCATGTTTTGATAGGGATTTATGAATAGGTAGAATGAATACTTGGTAAGTGGTGAGTGTTTAATGAAAGGGATGATAGTTAGTAAGGTTATTATATGAATTGAATGTAGGATGTGCAGGGGTAATTCAAAATTATAGAGAGAGTTTCAGACAGAGAACAACAAAATTAAATGATGTGATAATTTACAAAGTCTATTATGTCTGAGCTTGTAGGAGTTTCTTACGTAGGCATGACTCTTTGCAAATAAAGTATGATACTGTGAAAATGAGTATGCAGATAGAGTAAGAGATGTTGTTGCAGAGTGTATGAGATCTGATGCAGGTGATATATGCATATTATGAGGGCAAACTATAGATGAATTTGTAGAGCATGAGTGAAAGAGAAATGCAAATGAATGGACTTCTTGATGGAAAGAGAATACAATGTTGATCTGAGCCTTGTAATGAAACAAAGAAACCCTTTGTAACTTTTTTGTTTTCTTCTAAATTTGTTATATGTACTCCTATTGCCAGTGAGGCATAGGATTTGTGATCAGTGAGATCCTATCTTTTCTAGTGAGGCATGTATATGTAACCAGTGAGGTTTTCTAGTGAGGCATTATCTGTAACCAGTGAGGTTTGCCAGTGAGGCACAAACCATAATCAGTGAGGTTTGTTAGTGAGGCACAAATTTTAACCAGTGAGGCATAATGGAGATCATGTTCATAGTGGTTTTTACCCTTTTGGGGTTTGCCACTCAAATCATCTGTGTTATGTGTTGATTCTATTTGACTTTTGTATTTTGTTAATGCTTGACACAATTGTCTTATGTTTCATGATCATGTTAAATTGTTTTATTGTGTGAAGATCTTGGTTGAAGAATTGGTTTTATCATATCACTAATTCACCCCCCATCTCAGTGATCCTTAGTATTCCAACAATTGGCATCAGAGATGCAGGTTCCTTGAAGAAGTCTAACTGACTTGGGTAGATCCTAGAGGTGGAATACTATGGGTAAGTGTAGAAGAAATAAGGGAAGAAGAGATGCCAAGAAAAAAACTATTCAACAAGTCCAAATCAAATCAAGTGATGAGTTGTTACAAAAAACACCCTTGCCAGTTGACACAAAATATGATATATCTTAAAGAGAAGATGATTTTGTTGTTGAGATTGATGATAAAGAAGGAGACCTCATTTGACTGAAGATGAACAGAAGTATGATGAGGATGATTGTGAAATTGATATTGAAGGTGAACTCTTGTGTGCCCTAGATGAGATCAAGAAACTTAGAGAGGAAAACTAGAGATTAGAAGTACATCTTCAAGAAGAAAAAGACTCCAAAGACAAAGTACTTGCAACCCTTGAAGAAGCAAAGAAATTGATCATAGATCTGAAAGTTCAAACTGAAGAGGCAAAGAAAATAGAAGAAGAGGTACGAATCCAATTGAAAGCAAAAGAGGAAAATGGAGAAAGGTTAGAATCTAAGATTGTTTCTTTGACAAAAAAATTGGAGAAAACAAGTGCTTAATTGAATAAAGACCTGAAGAATAGAAGAGTACAAAAAGTTTAGATAATATTCTCAATTCCCAAAGGCCAACATACAATAAGAGTAGTCTAGGATTTGAAGGACAAAGCTCAAAGAAATCTATATTGGAAGGCAAAAAAAGATTGAAATAATTGTTGTAACATCAAAGATGAATGGTAAAGATTCAAAAGAAGAACTCAAGAAAGCTATGAAGATTGAAGTTGAGATGAAAACCAAAGCTGATTTTGTCAAAATGCACAACTAAAGGAGAAATCTTAGAAGAACTGCTCCAACAAGGCAAACTTATATGCACAGGTACAATTACTCATTTTTTGGTTATTGTTATACTTGTAATCATTTTGGACACAAAGCAATTGATTGTAGAAGAAGGAGTCAATCTACTTCAATAAGGAATGTTGATCTAGTGTGTTACAATTGCAAGAATGTTGGCCACATAAAAAGAAATTGTAGAGTTCTTTGATGGTATGTTCATGAATGGAATATCAATAGAAGCACTCATATGGTGTCAAAAAGAAACTATCATTCATTTGATTGCAATATCATATGTTATAAGTGCAACTCCCCTAGGCATAGAATATATTCTTATAGAAATGGATTTATGGAACCACCTAGACATGCCAAGAAGATAAATACTTTGAGTAAGAGGAAGAAAGAACCTGTGAAAGTTTGGAGATTGAAACAAAGCCAAGAGAAGGTAGATTCTAAACCTGTGCATATTGCATGAAACACATCACCAGTTGCATGAGATGTAACATGAGGTTAGGGGGAGATATTCAATGCTCTATCTTTTACCCCCAAGGTGAAAATTAGGAGGTTGTAGTAGTCAGGGAACAAGTGGAGAAGGGATAGAGTGTATTCATTGTCTCTAGTACATTCAATGCATATCCTTCATTACACATGACTGTCTCAATGATGTAGTAGTGATGTCATTCACAATGAGTTGATGGGTTCAATTTGTTGTCAAAGTTAAGAAGCATTTCAAGGATAGTAACTTCAAGATAATAGTTCTCACAATTGGGTTAAGACTATGTAGAGGTAGACTTATGATATGATCTTGCACAAAAGGTTCTTCATTCATATTGTGAAAGTCATCATGAAGTAGGAAGCATGAATCTTGCAAAAGTAAAAATGATAGATACTTTGGAAATGATGTAAATATTCTCTCAAAATAGTTAGTCATCCTTTGAAGATTGCATGGCTATAAGTGAAGCATTACTGATGGTTTGAGTGTAGAAAGAGATCCACTAAAGTATGTATGGTGATAACATGGTTACATTAGTTTAAGAGGATAGTCATAGAAGTAGGAATAGATGACTATCATGAGACTTTCTTGACTATCAGTGATAAGTATTAGTTTCTGACTATTTATATCAATTTGCATGAGCTTCTACATTGTTTGACTGTGATTAAAAGGTTTGCTTATTAGTTTTCACCATGGTTTGTCTCTGATTAGATATCAGATAGTGATTTTGTGACTGTATCAATTCTGTGTGTTAGTGCTAAGAGGGTATTCATTATTATCAGCATAGCAATCCTCTTGATCTAAACTATAAGGGGTATCATGTTGAAGGAATAGAGTTTGTTTTCAAGAAGAAGTGACCTTGGTGTCAAAAGGACAGGAGGTTAGTGAGGTTTAGTGTTTGATGCTAAATAAACATATGTAAGGTCATTGGAGTAAGGTGATCAAAGTGTTTATATGATTCCTTCAAAGCACGTGTTTCATCAAAGATGTCAAAGCATGATAAAGGTTGGTGAAGGACAGGACAATTGACAATGTTGGCTCATATTGCTAGGTTGCTCATTTGTTGAAGGCTTGATATGGAACTAGTATTGATATGAATAGTAGCGATATGATTGAGTAACTTTAACAACAATACAAGACAACAATGCATGACAATGATATGATTGATCATTCTATTGTTTTGGCTTTCACAAATAGCAGTGATATACATAGAGGGCAGCGATCTGCATATTGGATAGTTTGATGAGCTGGTATCAAATAGAGATAACAAGACAATATGACAATACTATGCTTGACAATGAAAATGGTATGTATATGGCCAAGACAGCTCTCAAAGGGGCCTCATTCCATGCTTAGTCTGAAGTATTCCAAGAAGTCATGCAAGGAAATGCAAGACAATTAGCATACAACTTTTTGATATGATGACAGTGATATAATTGATATTATATCATATTTGTTATTCATAGTGACAATCTTTTTGTCCAAAAAGGTAGTGGTGTTGCTTCTCAATGGTTCCAAAAGAGCACTTTAGTCAGTCCTTTTTTGAATTTCTTGTTTTGTATGAATGCTTAGTTGGATTTAAAATGAGTGAGGTTGATTAACATAAGAAATACAATGAGAATAAGGAGGCATTAGTGCCTTATGCATTGTCTGTTGCACACACAAAAAAGTTTTGTTGAAAAAGCCTTAGGAATCTTCAAGAAGATGTAGTTAGCAAGTGTAAAATAATACTTTACAGTCATTGTTAGCACTACTTCAATTTGTGAGAACTTTGGAACAAGTCTGGTAGGACAGTCTAATAAAGGACAGTAGGATAGTTAAGGGGGAGTAAACTCAAGTTTCTAGTTGTGGCTGATGAAGGTGAGTGGAAAACAAGTGACATTGTAGAAAGCATGGTTGCTTCTTAGACCTTAGATGACAATACTGACTATATTTTCTGACTGTCTAAAGTTAAAGCCTCATGATAAGAAAATTAGGTACCGTCACTTCATGAAGAGTACAGAAGTCTTGTGACTAGTTCAATACTACCCATGATAGTATGAAAGTATTTTGCAAGTGAACAGGGTCATGACAGAGGTAGTAGCTAGTGGTAATGTTAGAGAATACAAAGTGAAACTTTGTAGACAATGATTTAATGTTAGGGTTATTCTTGACATCCAAGTAAAACTCTCCTCATTCCCTGACAAGTTCCTTCCATGAAGCTATATCTATCTTGATAGGGGGAGTGAGTGTGTTGGTTTTTCTTCTGAATCAGCATTAGGGTTTGCCACTTCTAATGCACAGGCTGATTCAGCCAACTAAATATAGGAGGTTGCGTGAGCTGCCTCCCCTTCACTTCTGGTTCTACCGCACCAAGGGGGTATCCCTATAACTCAAGATGTAACCTTGACTAGCTCAAAGATAGAAAGATCTAACTTGACAACAACAGGTAGAATACTCTCATGTATGGACCAAGATCTGTATGATAGATCACAAGGCTGGCAACATTCTTGGACATGATGTCTGGTTGGGTATGAGAGCATGCAGGGGGTTCCTAATCCTACTCCTACAACTAACAGGTGGAAGTATGAAATGGTTTAGTTTGAATTTTGGATGCAAAGCTGGACATGGTGTATAACCTCAACACAGAGCTAGATTGGTGCCTATCCAGGGCTTGGAGTCGGTAGACATACACCTGTGAGTGATCAGCATGAATAGCTAAAACTGGATTTCAGGGGGATACACATGATATCTGCCTTACAGATATCTCCCAATAAAGAGTGTTAAGTTATCTCTACTTATGGCATCCCTACTGCAGTATACCCTTCCCAATGTTCAACCTGAAAACAGTTTAATCTACCCCTTGAGCAGAAGTTAAAAGATCAGACATTCAACATAGGAATTCTATGCTCTAGAATCTAAACACTACCCAAATATCCAGATTCAGAAGAAGAATACATGCAATACTGGAGACAGAATTAACACAACACATGCTAAGATAGCATTACTCATATAAGATTAACCATGAAATCAGTGGATTCATGCCAAATCGTACAACATGAGATACATAAACTCACAGGTTAAGCTGTACAGAGCAACCAGATCAGCTTGTTTTGAATTATAGAGCCAAAAATCTTCAACTTTCAACAACCACAAATGAGTAACACTTCCTGCTTATAACAGCCAGGTAGTGTACCACAGCAATTAATTACATGGTTGACCAAAAATCCTGCCAGATACACAGTATCAGCAAAATGCTGCTCAACGCATTACCAGATTGGCGCCCAAACATGAATGCAGCAGGTAGGGGAGGAGACAGGAAGAAATCTCGAGCCCTGCGCCACTGTCCGCTGATGTACACCTTCAATCGGGTACCAGATCCGCCCATACCTCTGCAATCTTCGCCATTAATGGCACACCAACCCGCGGCCTCGGGAAAACGTCAATTCTGCATCGCAACCATTTCCCGCCGAGATTCATCATCATGATATTTGAAAATGCAGGATACAATTATCCCACATGCACCCTGCAGCAACCTCATTAACACTTTATATACTAGGTCATGAGCATATATGATGTCGGTGCTTTTGCTCCTGACGACACTAGTATAAGACTTCATCATCATCATCCTCCAGCAGCATGATATCCTGTTGCTTGAAATATCACCCTGACGTCAGCATCATATCGCAATATCACCTGCATGATAATCGCCTTCATCGGCACAACCTGATCCATCGGAGAAACATCCTCCTACTGAGCCTATACCAAAAGTCTGGCCGATGAACATCCTGATGATGTCATCATCATATCCTACTGACGTCATCTGCATATCTGCCTACTGCGCACCTCCTCATATCTGGATGAAGTCATCATCATATTTGCAAATATCGGGGGATCTCCACAAGATGATCAGTGTTAGAAATATGACCCCCCCGGACCTTGATGACGTCATCATCATATCGACATCAGGATGATATTCGGAAGATAACCGGATATTTGGAAATATCATCTTGATGCACAAATATCAGGTTGCACTGTAGCTCCACTATAAGATCGGGGCGATAGATGAATATGATGATGCTTGAAAAGATCACCCCCCACTTAGATAATGCGTGAAGCCGGCAGGCGGATATCTCCTTGATATTAGCATCATCTTGACGCTGGAACAAACATACATCCGGGTGATATTCAAAAATGAAAATATCACCCCCTCCTTCGGAAATATCATGATGCAGATAGGCAGAGAAATAGATATCACCCTGACATAAGAATGACGTCAGCATCATCAGGATGATAAAACAACGAACATGAAGTGATACAACATCATCAGGATGATATTGACTAAGATCATCCTGACGTTCAAAATATGATGACCCCAGTGAATATCGGGTCACACTTAGAACTCTTCAACAACATCATCAAGATGATCATAACCAAGATCACCCGATGATAAAAATATCACCCCGGCGAAATATCATGCAGGCAGAAAATATGATGACCCTCGCAAGCAACACGGCGATAACTAGAAATATGATCATGATGATGACGACCCTTAAGAAAAAATAGGCCGGGTTGAACAACTTAGAAAATGACCCTTCAGAAGATCAGGGTGACATCATCATCATGTTAGGGCAAGGTGATAATTGGAAGATCACCGGATACTTGAAAAATCACCCCCGCAAGCAAATCAGGGCACACTGTAGCTCATCAGCAGGATCAGGATGATATCCAAACATCACCCGATATTGAAACATGATGATCCTGATGAAAAACAAGTCGACAGAAAACATGATGATGCGGACCATCATCGAAGACAAGATGATGATGATGACCTCCTCCTTAGGAAAATATGATGATGCAGCTGAACAATGCTGAGGAGGTCCAACACTTAGAACATTTTTTGGATATTTAGGGAAAGTGCCTGCATGAAAATTGCTCAAAAACTGCCAGTCAATTCAGGCACTAACACTGGCTCTGTCTGGGGACGTGCAGGTGCAAGACTGCAGCGAGAACCCCATAACTCTGGGATGCAGACTAGTCCCTTATCCATTGGGCACAGAGTCAAATACTGCACTGACCTGCATCACCAAACACACTTGATGGCCTAAGGCCACCAAGAAAAGAAAAACATGTATCTCCCCTTGTCAAATATCTTGTTTTCATGTGCATGCACTGGGTCAAGCTTGGAGATACTGTCAGGATCCACCCACAAACAAACCTTGTCATCTGCACACTCAACCCTCTGATTTAGCTTGTCATTGTCAAACCTGTGCAGATAACCTTCAGCATCATGTGACATGTGGGTACAGAATGTATCAAGCAATGCATACTCATATGGCATATAGCACAGGTTATCATCTGTATCATCATCATGCATTGCAACATGATCTCCTAGCTGGACTGCAAATAGGAAACACTCAGAGTCCACCACACAACTAGGAAGATCAGGGCTCATTGTATTATATGCTGGCACATCAAAAGAAAAGCTTTCAAAATCACAATTGTGCACATCATGTACACAACAATTAGCAGCACCAGGCTGGAAAAGATCAGGCTCTGGCATCTCTTTCAAATCAGGCACATTTTCACAGTCACTTACCTGATGTATGTTGTTTCCTCTTTCATCAGGATGAGAAACAGAATCCAAGCCAAAAATAATGTCTAGATCCTCACCATACTCAGACAGATCCTCATCACCATATGTGTCATAAATGGGTGACCTAGGTGCATCAGTTTCATCATAATATGCCACTTGTTCATGGGCAGCAGAGCACACATCTTCATCACCAATGGATTCACTCTGTGGAGGAGTATCAGCCTGTGTGTCATAAGCAAAACAGCCATCAAATGAAAAACAATCATGCTCTGAACTAGCACTTATTTCAATTTCTGACTGCTCTTCATGATCTCCATGTGTTTGAAAGGTAGGCAATGGGTCACACATAGGACTGCTTCTCTGTTTGCTTATATCTTCTCTGTCTTGAGTACAATACTCACAATTGTCTCCACAGGTCCATTCCAAAAATTGCTCATTGTTGTCCACAACCTCGTTATTGTTTTCATGGTCAGCTACCTCATCATTGCAATGGGAAACCTCATTAGTCCTTTCACTGGCATCCTCAACTGGTGAACAATCCAGTTGAGCAGTATTGTTAGCATTATGTTCAAACACAGCAGTCTCAACCTCTATGCTTTTATTTTCATTTTTATCTGCACATGATGCCATAATCATTTGGTCATTTGCAGCTTCATAACCATTTCTCACACCAAAGCCTGGGGACAGGGGTTTCAGCAGGTACACATTTCTGATTTTTTTTTATCTTTTCTATGAACCTGTATGCCATCTGCATACTTGTCACCTTGAAATCCCTCAGTATTGCACTAAAGCCCTCCTCAAAAGCTTCAAAGAATATGCCAACACAGGCTGAAATATCAGGTCTGAAGACTTCTGGGATCTGTGAAAGGGCTATTGCAAACCTATGACTGAAATCAACACATGGCTCTTCATCTTGTTTTCTGATTCTCATCAATTCTGCAACAAGATCAGCCGGTTCTTTTGCAAATTCTTCCTTGAAACAGTCAGCAAGCTCATCCCAACAGGCAAAGGATTTCTTTGGAAAGCTCAAATACCAGTCTTTTACTTTTGCATCAAAGGACCTAACAAAAAACCTCATCCACATATCCTCATCTCTGAATGAATACTTTCCCATAAAACTGTGAAAATTTTGGATATGTGCATTCCCATCACATACATTGTGACCACTAAATCTAGGCATCTGACAATATATCCTAGCAGGCATAGTTTCGACTTTATAATCCACCCATGACAAATCCAGTTGGTCATACAAAGGATCAAAAGGGCTGACAGGAGGTTTAGCTTTCTGACTGGCAGACACAACAGGGTTACTGCTTTTTAACTGGGCCTGCTCAGCCTCTAAGAATATCAACCTATTTCTTATCTCTTCTATTCCTTTATTCAACATTTCACCACTGAGTATGGGACAATTCATACTTGGATTCATAAAAATCTTACTCTTAGACATCCTTTGTCTATCTAAGACCTAAGGCTTCCCCTGGCATCTAACCTATGCAGTAAAACAGCAAATAAAGGGGAAGGAACAAGGTACCTTTTCTCATACAGATGCAGAAATATGTACATTTTTCAACCAATAACATACATCTATCTTTCATGTGCATTTGGATCTTTTTTGCAGAGTCGCCACCTCTCCAGAGAGGAAAAAATTTTCAATAGCTGAATGCTACTTTTCCAGGTTCATTTCACCAGCAGAGCATCATTTTGTCGGTGACTCAGATGGGCCACAAGATATAACACTTTTTCATCAATTTTCTCCCCAGTAGAGTAAAACTTCACCAGAGACTGCAGGATATCACTTTACATCAACTTCCCCAGCGGAGTCGCCATTTTGTTGGGTTTTTCTTCTGAATCAGCATTAGGGTTTGCCACTTCTAATGCACAGGCTGATTCAGCCAACTAAATACAGGAGGTTGCGTGAGCTGCCTCCCCTTCACTTCTGGTTCTGCCGCACCAAGGGGGGTATCCCTATAACTCAAGATGTAACCTTGACTAGCTCAAAGATAGAAAGATCTAACTTGACAACAACAGGCAGAATACTCTCATGTATGGACCAAGATCTGTATGATAGATCACAAGGCTAGCAACATTCTTGGACATGATGTCTGGTTGGGTATGAGAGCATGCAGGGGGTTCCTAATCCTACTCCTACAACTAACAGGTGGAAGTATGAAATGGTTTAGTTTGAATTTTGGATGCAAAGCTGGACATGGTGTATAACCTCAACACAGAGCTAGATTGGTGCCTATCCAGGGCTTGGAGTCGGTAGACATACACCTGTGAGTGATCAGCATGAATAGCTAAAACTGGATTTCAGGGGGATACACATGATATCTGCCTTACAGATATCTCCCAATAAAGAGTGTTAAGTTATCTCTACTTATGGCATCCCTACTGCAGTATACCCTTCCCAATGTTCAACCTGAAAACAGTTTAATCTACCCCTTGAGCAGAAGTTAAAAGATCAGACATTCAACATAGGAATTCTATGCTCTAGAATCTAAACATTACCCAAATATCCAGATTCAGAAGAAGAATACATGCAATACTGGAGACAGAATTAACACAACACATGCTAAGATAGCATTACTCATATAAGATTAACCATGAAATCAGTGGATTCATGCCAAATCGTACAACAGGAGATACATAAACTCACAGGTTAAGCTATACAGAGCAACCAAATCAGCTTGTTTTGAATTACAGAGCCAAAAATCTTCAACTTTCAACAACCACAAATGAGTAACACTTCCTGCTTATAACAGCCAGGTAGTGTACCACAGCAATTAATTACATGGTTGACCAAAAATCCCGCCAGATACACAGTATCAGCAAAATGGTGCTCAACGCATTACCAGATTGGCGCCCAAACATGAATGCAGCAGGTAGGGGAGGAGACAGGAAGAAATCTCGAGCCCTGCGCCACTGTCCGCTGATGTACACCTTCAATCGGGTACCAGATCCGCCCATACCTCTGCAATCTTTGCCATTAATGGCGCACCAACCCGCGGCCTCAGGAAAACGTCAATTCTGCATCGCAACCATTTCCCGCCGAGATTCATCATCATGATATTTGAAAATGCAGGATACAATTATCCCACATGCACCCCGCAGCAACCTCATTAACACTTTATATACTAGGTCATGAGCATATATGATGTCGGTGCTTTTGCTCCTGACGACACTAGTATAAGACTTCATCATCATCATCCTCCAGCAGCATGATATCCTGTTGCTTGAAATATCACCCTGACGTCAGCATCATATCGCAATATCACCTGCATGATAATCGCCTTCATCGGCACAACCTGATCCATCAGAGAAACATCCTCCTACTGAGCCTATACCAAAAGTCTGGCCGATGAACATCCTGATGACGTCATCATCATATCCTACTGACGTCATCTGCATATCTGCCTACTGCGCACCTCCTCATATCTGGATGAAGTCATCATCATATTTACAAATATCGGGGGATCTCCACAAGATGATCAGTGTTAGAAATATGACCCCCCCGGACCTTGATGACGTCATCATCATATCGACATCAGGATGATATTCGGAAGATAACCGGATATTTGGAAATATCATCTTGATGCACAAATATCAGGTTGCACTGTAGCTCCACTATAAGATCGGGGCGATAGATGAATATGATGATGCTTGAAAAGATCACCCCCCACTTAGATAATGCGCGAAGCCGGCAGGCGGATATCTCCTTGATATTAGCATCATCTTGACGCTGGAACAAACATACATCCGGGTGATATTCAAAAATGAAAATATCACCCCCTCCTTCGGAAATATCATGATGCAGATAGGCAGAGAAATAGATATCACCCTGACATAAGAATGACGTCAGCATCATCAGGATGATAAAACAACGAACATGAAGTGATACAACATCATCAGGATGATATTGACTAAGATCATCCTGACGTTCAAAATATGATGACCCCAGTGAATATCGGGTCACACTTAGAACTCTTCAACAACATCATCAGGATGATCATAACCAAGATCACCCGATGATAAAAATATCACCCTGGCGAAATATCATGCAGGCAGAAAATATGATGACCCTCGCAAGCAACACGGCGATAACTGGAAATATGATCATGATGATGACGACCTTTAAGAAAAAATAGGCCGGGTTGAACAACTTAGAAAATGACCCCTTCAGAAGATCAGGGTGACATCATCATCATGTTAGGGCAAGGTGATAATTGGAAGATCACCGGATACTTGAAAAATCACCCCCGCAAGCAAATCAGGGCACACTGTAGCTCATCAGCAGGATCAGGATGATATCCAAACATCACCCGATATTGAAACATGATGATCCTGATGAAAAACAAGTCGACAGAAAACATGATGATGCGAACCATCATCGAAGACAAGATGATGATGATGACCTCCTCCTTAGGAAAATATGATGATGCAGCTGAACAATGCTGAGGAGGTCCAACACTTAGAACATTTTTTGGATACTTAGGGAAAGTGCCTGCATGAAAATTGCTCAAAAACTGCCAGTCAATTCAGGCACTAACAGAGTGCATGATCTCATAGAAATTGCAATTGATCTCAAAATAAAGTTTATTTGATGCAAATAGATGCTATTGCATGACTGACAATGCCAATATGGTATTGTTTATCACTATGTATCTTTAATAGTATGGATCAGACCTTGTTTGCAATGAGTAGTCTTTATTAGTCTTTGATATGTAGATATGCTTAGAGCAGGAGTGTATGAATAGTAGGAGTGTAGGAACAGGATCTTCTCTTCAAATAGTGATCAAGTGGTGTAATGACATAAGTTCAATTAAGAATATGACTTGATCATGACTGTGGTTTACTAGTTATATCAGACATTCAGTAAGTCTGATAAAAGAATAGTTGACAGATGAATGTGTAGTAAAAGTTTGATAAGATTGCAGAGGGCCTTAGTAAAATCACAAGGGGAGTGATTGATTTGCAATTAAATATTCCTTGGCTATAGATTCCTTTGTCACTTGATGTCAAAGGGGAGAGAGAGAAAAGATGGAGAGATTTTTCCATCAATGACAAAGGGGGAGTTTGTTGGACTGAGGTTTGTCATTGATGTCAAAAGGTTAGTACAGAGTGATGTGGGAGTTGGACTATGATCATGCTTGGTCATTATGTTGGAATGCATAGAGAGTTGTAGTGGTGTTTGTTGATGTGGTTTATGATGTTTTTCATTGATGTCAAAGGACATTCATCAGAAGGTTTGATTTCTCATAGAAGTCATAATGTTGAGATGCAAATTAAGATGTCAAGATGCCTTCATGATAGGGTTGCATGATGTTAGTGTTGGTTTACATGGAGATCAAAGGAGTTATGTCTTTCCTGATGAGGTAATAGGTTTATTACATTTGCATGTGTTGATCATGTTGTTTATGATTCATGATCCCTTCATAGGGATGCTTCTCATCAGGATCATAACAAGGGGGTTTCCAAGTTAAATCATGCAAGGAGTGTTTGATGTCTGATGCTCAGGGAGTTACATTGATGATGCTTCATGACAAGGATATCATAAGGATCATCATTAGTTATCATTGATGGTTTAGTTCTTGGTACTTTGGTGAATGATGAAATGCAAGTTGAGTTGTCAAAAGTGATGACAAACAATGCTTCATGTTATGGTGCTTCAGCTATGTCACAGTCTTTCCCATCTCTACAATAGAGTATATAGAGTAATGGTGTGTGTTTTACACTTTAGGGTTTGTTTGACTATCATGTTTTAAGTTTCCTAAAAACCCTAGCTATATTTAAAACCCTAAAGCCTCTAGAGTTTCCCTTTTTTCTTTTCATCCTCTTAATTCAGACTGCCTATAGTTTATATTGTGTGATAAGGGATTCCATTATTTTGTAAGTCAAAGGGCTTAATTTAATTTAGGGTTTGATTAATTCCTATAGATCTAATTTGTAGACCTTAAAACCCTATGCTCTTACTAAACCCTAAGCTATATGTCCTAAAGACCTAAGGTTTTATCTTATGCAGACCTGTCATGATAAAGGTTGCTTTTTTTTATAATTTATTGTTGATAGGTCTATAGAAGGTCATAAACACTTAAGTTATAAAGTTGAGGGTCCGTACTCATTTGGAAACCAACCCTCTTCCCTAGTGAAACTGACTATCCCAGTCAACTCCTTACTAGTCGAGTGGCAAAATATAATCAAAAGTCATAGTTTAAAGATCCGAAGGGCATGAAATCTAAATCCAAGGTTATAATTCAAAGATGTTTGAACTGACAATGGTTACTATCTTGAGTTTGAATTTGATGGTTTCCTCCAAATAACTGCATTGCAGAGGTAAAATAAAGGCTATAGTATAGCTTGAATTCAATACAAGTTTGGTCAGAAAAACATGCACAATGCATGTAGATTATTTGTATCCACTCTCTCTAAATATAGGCACCACTACAACCGAATTGTAGTGTATGACATTGATTTACTAAGAATTTGATGTAAATGTTAGTGGGAAAGTATTTTTAGAGTGTTTTTATGAAGATACTATAAGGTATGTAGAGTGTGCTTTTCCTTCTTTGGAGATATATTTTATGGACTGATTAAATGATAGTGTGAGAGGGTGAATGAGTAGAAATAATTATGTTTTGATAGGGATTTATGAATAGGTAGAATGAATGCTTGGTAAGTGGTGAGTGTTTGATGAAAGAGATGAGAGTTAGTAAGCTTATTATATGAATTGAATGTAGAAGGTGCAGGGGTAATTCAAAATTGTAGAGAAAGAGTTTCAGACAGAGAACAATAAAATCAAATGATGTGATAATGTACAAAGTGTATTTTGTCTGAGCTTGTAGGTTTCTTATGCAGGCATGACTCTTTGCAGATAAATTATGATACTATGAAAAGGAATATGTAGATAGAGTAAGAGATGTTGTTGCAGAGTGTATGAGATCTGATGCAGGTGATATATGCAGGTTATGAGGAAAAATTGCAGATGAATTTGTAGAGCATGAGTGAAAGAGAAATGTAGATGAATGGACTTCTTGATGGAAAGAGACTGAGATGTTGATCTAAGCCTTGTAATGAAATAGAGAAACCCTCTGTAACTTTTTTGTTTTCTTTTGAATTTGTTGTATGTACTCCTATTACCAGTGAGGCATAGGATTTGTGATCAGTGAGATCCTATCTTTTCCAGTGAGGCATGTATATGTAACCAATGAGGTTTTCTAGTGAGGCATTGTCTGTAACCAGTGAGGTTTGCCAGTGAGGCACAGACTGTAACTAGTGAGGTTTTCCTGTGAGGCATAGATTGTAACCAGTGAGGTTTACTAGTGATGCATAATGGAGATCATGTTCATAGTGGTTTTTACCCTTTTGGGGTTTTCCACTCAAATCACCTATGTTATGTGTTGATTCTATCTAACTCTTGCGCTTTGTTAATGCTTGATACAGTTGTCTTATGTTTCATGATCATGTTAGATTATTTTATTGTGTGAAGATCTTGGTTGAAGAATTAGTTTTATCAGATCACTGATTCACCCCCCTCTCAATGATCCTTAGTATTCCAACAATGTTTTCCCCCTTGTGTGATCTCCACCCACTCTCAGGGTTTTATGTTAAAATTTTATTTCCATATATATATATATATATATCTATATATATATATATATATAATGAAAATGTTATATCAATGTCTTCATTGTGTTTTGCATGTCTTCAATACTATCTTCTTCATGTCTTGCATGCTTCCTACTGACTTCATTGTGTTTTGAATATCTGTAATGTGTTTTCTATTGCTTCCCTGAGGATGGGGGCTAGAAATAGTTCCTCAATCTTTGTGTATGCCCTAGCTTCATGTTCTTGGCATGTTTGATGTGTTTTTGACCATACTTTAATGCATATAAGGGTCATAAGATCATACATACATTAAAGTGGGGGCTAACTATTATGTCGTAAAATGTCCTCCTAGGAATTTTACCTCATAGTTTAGCTCCTAGGTTCCCACATTTTACTTATGCATGACTTAAATTCATCCGAAGAAAAATACTCCTAAACCCATGTCCAATGGGACTTAGGAGCCCAATCTAAATGCTAATCTTTGATAAAAATAGGCCTCTAGACTTGGGCACCTATACCCCAGTCCAACCCTATTTTATTGGGATCCAAAATTCATATGTCAGCTTATGACCATTAAAAAGGTTTCTTTGTCGGCCTTGTCGATTTGAATTATGAATGTTTAGTAGGAATGCATATATAAACATGTTTAGGACTTCATTTTATTCCTAGATGGATAATGCAAACTTGTGATCTTATGCTAAGGATATTCAAGGCTTTCATTGTGTTGCAGAGTAGTATTGTGTTGTGTTTGTACTTGTTTGTTGTAGATTTGCCTTCATCAATCCATCTCCTCATGGCATCAAAGATTTTCATCTCACCGTGAGAGCTTCACCTCTGAGGTGATATCTATTATGTGTTTCAATCAATTTATCATATCATTTTCTTTTTCCTCTATCCACCAAGGACACACACTCTCTCTAATAATGGTGTTGGAAGGCTTGAATACCATTTTAGGTTTTGACCAAGGCAAGCTCCTAAACACCACAACCCCCAAACCCTCTCTTATGATTGCAGGTTACAAGTGTCAGATCTTGTGGAGAGGAGTTGTAGGAGATCAAAGCAGAGTAGGAAGATTATAGATCTGAAGAAAATGATAGAAAATATCCCTATTTGGATAAGGGTGCCTTCTCTTTTGTTCTCCAGTTTCACAGTGTCAAGAATCTTTGAGCAGGTTATAGTCTAAAGAAAATTTTACTCCGAAGCCCTCAGAAAAAGTACTACATTGGACAAGGGCACCCGCTCTTTTGTCCCCAAAGTTTCTGGCTTCTAGAACTTGACATTTGGTATGTATCTAATCTACATTTAGTGCCTTCCTGTGCAAGCATTTGTCAAGTTTCATTCGTTTATTTATGATTTTGCATAACTAGGGTTTTAGGCCTAGTCAGATTAGGGTTTTAACAAAATATCAATCTATTATTTCTATACAATCATCTGATAGTGACATCAGACTTATAGCTAAGTCCTCTATCATAGTTTTGACTTAGCTCGATCTATCTCCTTGATTGTATGTGTGAAAGAAGGGTTTGATTGAATCTAATTAGCCATACACTATACATCTTTCCTTCAATCCCATTTTCATACATAAAAGGATCTACATCATCAGAAGAAGAAAAATGAGAGAATGTATACAAGTAAGATGCATGATCAACAATCCCAATAGCAATGATATCTCTACTCTCTAACTCTCTTATGATCATTGAATTAAGAGTGAACTCAACTATCTTCACTGCACCACAATGAGTAATCTAGTAGATGGAAAGGAGATTGGTTGACAAAGAAGGTACACACAACACATTATTGAAAGTACCTTCACCAATATCAATGGCTTCTTTACCAGTTGCATGCATGCATGTATTGTTACCCATCAAAATAGGTCAAAAAGTACATGACTCAAATGAATAGAACATCCTATGTGAAGATTCCATAAGATGAGAAGCTCTAAAATCTCTCTGACTTGTTAAAAAATGAAGGAAAAACTCCTCAAAAGGAAACATGATTACAATATGTTAATGATCTCAAATAGTGTAATATCAATGAAGATTGCATTCAGAAATTAAAATCACAACATAGGAACAAACATCATAAAAGAATAACACTAGAAATAACGTGGAGAAAACCCTTTCAGGTAAAAAATTCCACCAAGAAAAGAGGCTTAATTTGTATTATCTTTAAAATCTGAATAACATAATACATGCACTTCCTTCTTCTCTCCAAGCTTCACTCTGGTAGAACCTGTGTAGAAAAATCTATCATGCTACAACACTTATATGGAAATTAACTTATAGAAGTGTTTTCCCTCTAAACTAGGCATCCACTTTCTCTCTCCTAAAAATCTCCTACATGCAAACATTAAATGACTTCTTACAAGCTCATGACACTTGTCCAAAGTTAGCCATGCAAAGTTAGGCATCCAAGGCCAAAAATGGTCTCTTACAACATCTTATGACATGTCATAACTGTCATAGATTCTCCCAAAAAACATCTTCCCAATATGGGCACCTAGAGCTAAACATAGAATCTTACAACTACTAATTACTTGTCATAAGTTCTCATAGTGTCATAGAATCTTATGACAACTTGTAGCTATCATAGATTCTCTTACATGCACTCACCAACTTTATGACGTGTGTCATGCATGCTAAAAATACCTCATTCCTCAAAGGTGGCACCTATCCTTATTTACTCATCATTTTTACAATTACCAATTGCAAATGTTACTCCATAATTACCTCCGATAAAACTAGAATTTCCACTACCGGTGAAACTACCTCATTCCCTTATGGGTAATTACAAATTACAAATAATAAAGTGGAATCAATACAATATTGGGATTTACAAGGTTAATGGCACCTTATCCAAAAATTTTCCCACTTGACATTATACATTGTAAATCAACCCATAGGAAATCAAATGAAAATAATTAGGCACTAGAAACAAGGCCCGTGGCCTCTCTGTACCACACAAATTTCTCTATGGTCATATGCTTGGTCAATGAATCTGCAACATTCTCTTGAGTGTCTTTCTTCTTTATGTCAATCTATCCACTTGCAACCAATTCTCGAACAAAGTGATACTAAACATCAACATGCTTAGTCCAAGCATGATACATAGGATTCTTGGCCAAATAGATAGCACTATGTCTATCACAACTAATCTAAATGACCCTGCAATCAAAACAAATACCTGTACACAGTCTCCTCAACCAAATTGCATACTTAGAGACATGGGTAGCAGCCATTTACCCTGCTTTGGTGGTGGACAAAGAAACCATGGGCTGCCTTTTTTTCATCCAATTCACTACTCCTCCAAACAAAGTAAATACATAACCACTAGTGGACCTTTGACTAGCCAAGTCACCTGCCCAATCTACATCAAAAAATATCTATATGTCCAAAGTTTTATCAACACTATTAGTACCGAAATAAACCAAACAATAATCAAGAGTACCTGCAAGATATTTAAACACCCTCTTCACATAATTCCAATGTTGTCTACTAGGGTTAGACATAAATTTGCTCAAAACTCCCACTTGGCCAATATCTGGCCTAGTGCAAACCATTACATACATCAAACTCCCTACAATACTATCATATGGAACATTAGACATATCCTCAAAATCATCTTCATTCTTTGGACACATATCTAATGAAAGCTTAGTACCAATGGGTAAAGTAACTATAACTGGGTTATAGTCCTGCATACTAAATCTTTCCAAAATGGTATTCACATACTTACTCTAACACAACCAAAGATTTATATTACCTTTGTGTCTCCTAATCTCTATATCAAGAATATACCTGGCTGCTCCAAGATCCTTCATATTGAATGCACCTAAAAGTTGGGCTTTCATTGCATTGATCATACCCTTAGTATTGCTAAAAAAAAACATGTCATCAACATACAATGCAATGATTAGTATAGAATAATCAATACAACGAGTTTAAACACAATGATCCTCCTCACTTCTAACAAAACCCAATTTCAACATAAATGAGTTAAACTTTTGATAGCACATTTTGTGGGACCATTTCAAAGCATAAAGAGACCTCTTTAACCTACAAACCCAATGTTGTTTTCCTTTTACCTCAAAACCTATAGGTTGTTGCATATAAATTTCTTCTTCAAGATCTCTATGCAAGAACACAATCTTAACATCCATTTGTTCAATTTCACAATCAAAAGCTAAGGCAATGGATAAAAGAGATCTAATAGAAGTTAACTTAACAACAAGAGAGAAAATTTCACTGAAATCAACTCTCTCTCTAAGAGTAGCCCTTGGCTACAAGTCTGGCCTTGCACTTCTCTAATGAACCATCTGCTCCAAATTTCTTCTTGAAGACCCACTTGCAACCTATGGCCTTTCTTCCTTTGGGAAAATGAAAAAGATCCCATGTGTTACAAGTGTCTAAAGTCATCATCTCCTCCTACATGGCTAACTACCAAGATTCACTATCATCTACATGAATAGCTTCCCTATAGGATCTAGGTTCATCTTTGGTACTCAATAAAGAAAATACACAATAGAAATCTAGTGGGCTATACCTATCAACCAAGTTTCATTGACTTGTGGATCTCCTTAAGGGTGGAGTAAGAGACTCAACTTGTTCTTCTGCATGATCATCTACACCAACTTCTTTTGTTACAATGGATTCTTTCTCATAGGAAATACTTGAATCTTCTTCTTCTTCTTCACCCTCCAATCCATCATTGTGTTCTTCCTGAGGTGCATCTTCATAATCTAAGTCAAAATGCACTCTCTTTGACCTTTCTTTCTCTTTTGGTTGCTCAAGTTTAGAAATAGCTCTAAGTTCCCTAAAAATAACATCTCTAGAGAAAAAAAAAATTCTGTTTAGAGGATCTCAAAGCTTATAACCTTTAACATCCTCACCATATCTAATGAAGATGCATTTCTACTCTTTTGGATCCAACTTAAATCTCTTTTCCATAGGCACATGAATAAAATCATCACAACCAAAAACCCTTAAATGTGGAGCAGAAGGTTTCTTACCTATCCACACTTCATAAGGTGTCGAATCAAGAGCCTTACAAGGAGTTATGTTAATCATGTAACAAGTGGTACACACAGCCTCTTCCCAAAAGCATTTATCCAAATGTTAATCACTCAACATACTGCTGGCTCTTTCCATGATTGTTTGGTTCATCCTTTCTGCAACACCATTCTACTATGGTGTATATGGAGTTGTCTTTTGTCTGATTATATTTGCATGCTTACAAAACTCATCAAATTCCTTAGAGAAATATTCCCCTCCATTGTCATATCTTAATATTGTTATCTTCAATCCCAATTGGTTTTCAACTGACACTAAAATCCTTAAACTTAGCGAAAAGATTAGATTTGTGTTTCGTAAAATAAATCCAAATAAATCTGGATACATCATCAATGAAGGTGGCAAAATAACAAGATTTTCTGATAGCATCATTATCCATAGGTCCAAACACATCTAAATGAATGATCTCTAACTGCACTTTTGCTCTATTACTTCCTAAAGGAAATGATGTTTTGTTTTGTTTTCCAAACACACAATGCTCATAGAAATCAAAGTGCTCATCAAAATAAGAGAAACCATCAAAAAAAATTTTATTCTTAATTGTTTTTAAAACATTTTTACTTGTGTGGCCCAATCTATGGTGCCACAACATACAAGTGTTTTTAGAAGCCTCAGAAACATAAGAAGAATTACAAACTATAGTGGCATCTAGCCTAAACAAGGTTCCTAATATTTTCCCCTTTGCTACCACCAAATTTGCTCTCACCAATATGTAACCATGCTTATCAAATGTTACATGGATTACCAAATCATTGAACTTTGAAATTGAAATCAAATTTCTAACTAATCCAGAAACATGCAAAACACCAAGGAGGGTTTTAATCCTCCCATCACTGAAACACAACAATACCTTTCCTTTCCCAACTATCAAATATGTGGAGTTGTCCCCAAGGTACACTTTACCTCCATCATACTCTTCATATGTTGAAAACCATTCTTTATGTGGGGTCATATGATACAAGCATCATAAGTCAACCAACTAATGATCATTAGAAACAACATGCATAAAGTAAAACATCTTCACCTACATTTGAGGACTTATTAGAAGTGGTCTCCCACTAGTTCTTTGGTTTTCCGCACTCCATTTTCACATGTCCCCTCTTTCTGTAGTTCCAACACTTAACTATGTTCTTCTTTCCAAGAGTCTTAGATCGGCCCTTAGATTTTTCCTTATCCCCTTTCTGATCTTCTTTCGGTCCTCTTTCCTTGGACATTCCCCTCACATTGAGAGGCTCAGTGTTAACCTCAAAAGTCTTCTTCCTCATCTCCTGTTTCAACAAAGTTACAACAAGATGATCCAACTTCATATCTTCAAGGTTAGCAGTAATAGCAAGGATAACTTTCTCCCAAGATTCAGGTAAAGAACAAAGTAAAGTATACATTTATCTTCCTCTGCAACTGTAGCATCTATGGAATCAAGTTGACTCAAAAGTAAATTAAAATTGTTCAAATGCTCTACAATAGAATCACCCTCTTTCATTTTAACAAAAAATAATTTCTGCTTTAAATAAAGCTTGTTTACCATACTCTTGGCTTGATAAATCTCACCCAATCTCTTCTAAAGTTTGTATGTAGTCTCTTCCTTCGAGACATTCAATAAGATGGAATCTACAAGACATAGTCGGATAGTTCCCCATGCCTTCTTATCCAACATTTCCCATTTGTCTAGACTCACATCATCAATCTTCTTCTCTTTGTTAATAGCCAACCACTGGTTTCTTTCTTCTAGAAAATACTCTATTTTTAGCTTCCACAACTCATACCTCATACCGTTGAACTTCTCAATGTCCAAACGAGAGGTTGAAAAAATAGTGGACGTAGCCATATTATCTACAAGACCTGCAAACACAAACAACCAAATCTCCCACGATAGCTAAAGAACCTTCACACTACCACCCAAGAGTTAAAGATGGATAGGATCTGATACCAAATGTTATAAAATGAAGGCAACAACTTCTCAAAAGGAAACTTGATTACAATATGTTAATGATCTCAAACAGTGTAATACCAATGAAGATTTCATTTATAAATTAAAATTACAACACAAGAAAAAACACCATAGATGAATAACACCAAATATAATGTGGAGAAAACCCTTTCAGGTAAAAAATCCACCAAGAAAAGAGGCTCAAGTTGTATTATCTTTAAAATCTAAATAACATAATACATGCACTTCCTTCTTCTCTCCAACCTCCACTCTAGCAGAACCTATGTACAAAAATCTATCATGCTACAACACTTACATGGCAATTAAGTTATAGAAGTGTTTTCCCTCCAAACTAGGCATCCACTTTCTCTCTCCTAAGAATCTCCAACATGCAAACATTAAATGACTTCTTACAAGCTCATGACACTTGTCCAAAGTTAACCATGCAAAGGTGGGCATACAACTATTAATTACTTGTCATAAGTTGTCCTAGTTTCATAGAGTCTTATGACAACTTGCAGCTGTCATAGATTCTCTTACATGCGCTCACCAACTTTGTGACCATACATGCTAAAAATAGTTGATTCCTCCAAGGTGGTACCTATGCTTATGTACTCATGATTTTTACAAATGTCAACTGTAAATGTTACTCCATAATTACCTCCACAAAATAGAATTGCCACTACCAGTGAAACTACCTCATTCCCTTATGGGTAATTACAAATTACAAATAACAAAATGGAATCAATACAACATTGGGATTTATAAGGTTAATGGCACCTTATCCTAACATGACTAAAGACTTGTAGAAGCAAAGAGTGCCTATCCTTTTCCCTTGTTTATCCCATTAGCAATACCTATTGTCCCTGTCTGTGTAGATGATGATGGTGTCGAAGAAGAGGATGTACTAGGTGACATGGATGGTGGCAATTTGATGTTATGATTTTGAATAATGGGAGTCAACTCATCAATTTTATTCTCATAACACATATGTTCATCATCTCCTAGTTACTTACAATATGAACACTTTGGTCTCTCCTTCTTAGATGATTCCTCTTTCGGAGAGGATGAGGACTTAGGTGAATTGGTTGACTCCTTTACTTGCTCATTGTTCTCAAAATCCTTATTTTTCTATTTATTTCCTTTGCTAGGTGTGTTGGCAAGAGACATTGCTAGGCATGATAGGTGTTGTCATTGATGGCAAGTAAGATCATCCCAATCATCTTCTTAACAAAATTTGTTCACACCAGAAGTCAAAATCAAAATTTGTGTAAGTTCAGGCAGTCAGGAATAGAGCAGGTGACAAGGTCTGGTATCCTAGTCCAGATATATCTAGTGCAAAGGCATGGTTTTCCATGGATTTGAGGTAGTTGTAAGCATTGTCAAGACACTCTAAATCCATATTTTTGTCCTATGGAGATGGAATCAAAAGATATTAGCTTCTGAGCATTGGGTTTCAGTTTGACAGAACAAACAGAAGAAGAATAGGCTGACCTTGTGAATGATCTTAATTCCATATGTATAGAAGTTTTTTATGTTACAAATATGTGTCTAAGTGGTGTTGTCATTGATGTCAACATATTCTTGTTGTCATTGGTGTCAATTGTGCCTTATTTTGTTGCCTATTCAAGAGACTGGAATGTTGAGGATATTGAGAAAATTAATGAAGACTCAAGGTTTGCGGACCTTATGGCTGTATAGAGGATCATCAGAGGCTACTCCAATCAAGAATTGATAAGTCCACATGAAGATTTGAAGAAGTTATGGTCATCTGATTAGAACCAGATCTTGCATTATTTAGAAGAGACAGAGTGATAGTAAGTTGGTCCGGATTGCTTCACAGTGAAATATTATGATTTGCAGATCTAAAGGCATGTTTGGGAAGTCAGTGTGTATCATCAACTCCAGTGGTTTGTTGTTTGGAGGTCCACAAGCCATCCTTCTAGTTTGACAGTCATGACAGACAGTGTTCTTGAGGTTCCGGAGAAAGATACAAATGATTCTGGTAATTTGGTTTAGAGTGGATGTTATTAATGAGTTCAATGTGCTTGTGGAAGTCTCTGGATCATGTGGCTACTATGTTGGAGGTCCGTGTTGGAGTTTGAGCTTCTTACTGAAGATTTCCTCTTTGAAGTTGTTGTTCTTCCCAGCCTTGGTCGACCGGATGTTCCTAGCATGTTGCGGATGATCTAAAGACCATTTTATAAAGCATGGTGTATTAGTAGAGGAAGATTCAAGTCTTAGCTATGATTGGCCGACAGTGTAAAGGTCCGCGTTAAGTTTGGCTGACCTTGTTGATCATTCCAAGATTGATGAAGTGTATAAATACTTGTTGAAGAGTTGTTAAACATCATCCTTGAGTAAAATAGATTAAATTTGAATAAAGGATCAGAAGAAAAGCAGAGAAGAAAAGAAGTGAGAGCAGTATGGAGTGTGAAGTTAGTAAAGAAGAATTTGGGGTAAAGTAAAAGTTTTTGAGCATTGATTGAAACTGAACCAGGAATGAAGTAGATGTTATTTCTCAGTTGACTCTTTCTGGTCAAAATAAATTTTGTAAGTAGTGAGCCTTTCTTTTTGAGCAGTGTGCTCTGGGTAGTGCGCTTGAAGGCATGTGCCTTCTACTTTTCTAATGTACTTTTAACAGGGTACAAATCTTTGTGGGTTAACCCCCACCATGGTTTTTCCCTTAATTGAGTTTCCACATCAAAATCTTGGTGTCAAGTGTATTGATTATGTTTATGCTCTTATGTTGTTAATCTATGCTTTAATGTTTACATCATTAATCTAGTAGTAAGATAATAAAGAAGGTTAAAAGAAGAAAAAGTTTATACTGTGTGACAACCGATTCACCCCCCTCTCAGTTGTCGGGTCTAATTCTAATAATTAATATCAGAGCCATAGCCTCTTATAAAATCCTGACCACTTGAGGAGATCCAGGATGTCAACCTATAAGAAGGATAGTCTGAGATTTGATGGAACAAATTATTCTATTTGGAAGAATCGCATGGAGTGCCATTTGTAATGCATGGGTGATGTCTATTGGGAAATAACCAATGTTGAATATAAACCTCTAGAGAAAGGTCCTTCAATTCCAGATCAAGTCAAAGATGCTAAAAATAACCTTCAAGCTACAGAAGCCTTGTTGAGTGCCCTGACTGATTCAGAAATGACAAATGTCTTTGGTCTAAAAATTACTTATGAAATCTAGAAAAAGTTGGAGTATCTATATGAAGGTGATAAATATGTAAAATGTGCCAAGTTACAAAGTCTAAAAGGAAAATTTGAAACTCTAAGGATGAGCAAAGATGAAAACATCACAATCTACATGCAAAAGATAAATGAATTTGTGTGTGGTATCAGGTGTGTTGGTGGAACTTTGGAAGAATCAGAGATTGTATCAAAAGTGCTCAGATCTTTACTTGATTCATACAAACATAAGGTTACTGCTATAGAGGAGATCAGGACTATCTCACAATTTACAAGAGATCATCTGGTTGGTAAAATTTCAGCATTTGAATTAAGTGAGTTTGGTGGTTCTCTTCCCAAGTCTAAACCTACATTTAAGGCCAGTGTATATGGAAAAAAAAGATATGATCCGGGTGAAAGCTCTTCTGCAAGATCAAATAGATTTGTGAAGACAAGGAAGGATCTTGAAGATGTTGAAACTAAAACTACAGATCTTGAAGCTCTTCTTGCCAAAAGATTGCCAAGAGGATCCAGTAGGTATAAAGGAAAATTGCCACTCAAATGTTTTACTTGTAATAAGATTGGTCATTTTTCCTCAAGATGTCCAGAGAGGTTTTCAAAACCAAACCCTAACAGATACAAAAATTAGAACAAATGTTACTATGTCCAAGAAACTAGAGAAGAAGGAGTCATAGATGATGAATCTGATCATGGAGGTTCCTCTAAAAATGATTGGGTGTTCATTGCCATCAAAGAAGAAGATCCAATGTCTACTGAATATGCTAGCTATGCAAATACGGAAAGTACCTAGGTTGCTCAGGTTATTAAGAAAGATGAATGGGTGATTGATAGTCGATGTTCTCATCATATGACTAGAGACAAGAGTAAGTTTGTGAATTTTGAAAATTATGAAGGTGGGCTTGTGAAATTTGGAGGTAACTCAGCTGGTAGAATCCATGGTAGAGGATCCATCTCTTTTGATGGTAAGAATAGCACCAATGATGCTCTATATGTGGAAGGACTGAAACATAATCTTCTCAGTGTTGGATAGTTGGTTGATAAAGGTTATGATCTTTGATTCAAGGATGGAAAGTGCAGAATCTTGGAGAGTTCTGAAACTGAAATTGCATTCGGTACTCAAACTAGAGGTAACATTTTTCATTTAAGTAGCTCTAGAAAAAGTTGTTTGATTGCTTAGATAGATCAAAGTTGGTTATGGCATAGGAGGATGTGTGATGTGAATTTTGATAACATTGTCAAAATAAGTACCACTCAAGCTATAAGAGATCTTCCAAAACTTGTGAAACCTAATAGCTTGTGTAGAGAATGTCAATTGGGGAAACAGAGAAAAATTGCATTCAAAAGTAAGGAATATAAGAGATCTTCCAAAACTTGTGAAACCTAATAGCTTGTGTAGAGAATGTCAATTGGGGGAACAAAGCAAAATTGCATTCAAAAGTAAGGAACAAGTTTCAAATGGATGATTGGAACTAGTACATACTAATGTTTGTGGTCTTGGTAGAATTAGGAGTGTGCAAGGAGATAGATATTTCATGTTGGTGATTGATGACTACTCCAGGATTATGTGGGTAACCTTCCTAAGAGAAAAATCAGAAGCTTTTGACAAATTTAAGGTGTTCAAAGTGATGGTGGAAAATGAAATTGGTAAAAAATTGAAATGTCTAAGATCCGATAGAGGTAGAGAATTTACTTCCCATGAGTTTGATGCTTTCTGTGAAAATCATGGCATAAAAAGACAGTTATCTGCTCCTAGGACTCCCCAACAAAATGGAGTTGTGGAAAGAAAGAACTGGACCATTCTAGAACCTTCCAGGACTATGATGATGGAAATAAATGTTCCTCAAGTTTATTGGAGAGAAGCTATAAGTACTATTGTCTACACTCTTAACTAGGTGCAGATCAAAGGCAATTCTGGTAAGACTCCTTATGAACTATGGTTTGGTCATCCTCCTACTATGAGATATTTCATAGTTTTTTGTAGTAAATGCTATATCAAAAGAGACGAGGATTTAGACAAGTTTGATACAAGAAGTGATGAGGGAATATTTTTGGGATACTCTACTCAAAGTAAGCCTTACCAGTACTTTAACAAGAGGTTGAAAAAGATTGTTGAAAGTGCTAATGTTAGAGTTGATGAAAGCAAGGAAGGACATTCCAAGTTCTGTAGATATGATTCAGATGATCAAAATGAAAGTCAAAGTCAAGGAAGGTTAGTTCAAACTTTGACTCAAATTTAGATTGATTCAAAAACTCCAGAAACTCAAGGAATTAGTACAGATGTTGAGGAACAAGCTCAAGAAATAGAAGCCCAAGAAATTCAAAAAACCCCTAGGTATGTAAGAATGAATCATCTTGAAGATCAAATCATAGGGGATAGAAATAAAGGTGTTCAAACTAGGAGAAGAGTTGATGAAGATCAAGAAGAGATTTGTTTGAATTCAAGGATTGAACCTAAATCAGTTAGTGAAGCATGCACTGATGGAAACTAGGTAAAAGCAATGGAAGAAGAATTAATGCAAATTGAAAAGAACCACACTTGGGATCTTGTTCCTAGACCTGAGGGCAAAAATGTAATTGGAACCAAATGGGTCTTCCAGAATAAACTAAATGAAGATGGCGAAGTTGTAAGAAACAAAGCAAGGTTGGTATACAAAGGCTATTCTCAAGTAGAAGGAATTGATTTTGAAGAAACTTTTGCTCCGATGGCAAGAATAGAGGTGTCAGATTGTTTCTTGCATTTGCTGCTTTCAAAGATTTTAAAGTTTATTAGATGGATGTCAAATCAGCATTCTTGAATGGAGATTTGCAAAAAGAAGTCTACATTGAGCAATTGGAAGGATTTTAGTTGTCTGATCAGGGAAACAAAGTTTGTAGACTGAGAAAAGCCTTGTATGGACTCAAGCAAGCTCCAAGAGCCTAGTATGCAAGATTGGATAAATATTTGCTTAAGATAGGTTTTAGCAAAGGTACTACTGATAGTAATCTTTACTTCAAGATTAATCATGAGGACATCCTGATTGTTGAGGTCTTTGTTGATGATATCATTTTTGGTGGAAATGAATGTATGTGCAAAGCATTTGCTAACAAAACGAAAATTGAATTTGAGATGTCAATGTTTGGAGAAATGAATTTCTTCCTAGGTTTGTAAATTGTTCAGTCAGATAAAGATATCTTTATATCTTAGTGCAAGTATGTGAAAGAATTGCTGAAGAAGTTTGGAATGGAAGATTCAAAGCTAGTAGGTACACCTATGGTAACCGGATGAAAGTTAAGTAAAGATGATGATTCACCCAAGGCAAATTAGAAAAGGTATAGATCAATGATTGGAGGATTGCACTGTCTAACCTAGACCAGACCTGACATCATGAATGTCATTGGACTTATTGCTAGATTTCAAGCTGATCCAAAAGAATCCCACGTTGTGGCAGTCAAAAGAATTTTCAAATATCTCAAGGGGACAATTGATTATGGATTGTGCTATCCAAAAGACAATGATTTTACTCTTCATGCATATATAGATGCTGATTGGGTAGGAGATGTGGATGACAGAAAAAGTACTAGTGGTGGTGCTTTTTTCTTGGGAAGAAGATTGGTCTTTTGGATGAGAAAAAAGCAAGAGGTAATATATCTATCTACTGCAGAAGCAAAATATATAGCAGCAGTAAATAATTATACTTAGGTTCTATGGATGAAGCAAATGTTGGACATCAGAGTTGTGTTTGAGGAGCCAATCACAATATTTTGTGATAATTCTAGTGCAATAAGCATATCAAAGAATCTAGTGTTGCATTCAAAGACAAAGCATATATCTATCAAGTTTCATTTCTTGAGAGAGAAGGTAAATGAGAATGAAGTCAAGTTGGAGATTGTGTCATGCGAAGATCAGATTGTAGATATATTCACTAAGCCTCTTCCCAAGGATACCTTTGAATATCTTAGAGAGAAGTTAGGGGTTATTACCCCTCTAAATCAAAACTAAGATGCACTAAGGTGCATCAGTCTAGTGGAATTCTCAGTCATATCTTGAGATCCAGATTGATGTTGAGAAAATACTACTCTAAGGAGTAGTCAGTATGCAAATGTTGGAGATCAGTCTGAAATAAAAAGGGGGAGTAAAGGTTGATAATATGTGCCCTTTGCCATTGATGTCAAAGGGGGGAAGAAGACATGTGAAAAACTAATTACTGATGATAGGGGGAGCAATGAAGGAAGTAGTTGTAGAAGTTAGGGGGAGAAGTTTTTGTCATGATGGTTGAATCAGTTTTTCACAACATATGTTGCCATCAATGACAAAGGGGGAGATTGTTGTAAATATGTGTCTAAGTAGCGTTGTCATTGATTTCAACATATTCTTGTTGTCATTGGTGTCAACTGTGCCTTATTTTGTTGCCTGTTTAGGAGATTGGAATGTTGAGGATATTGAGAAAATTAATTAAGACTCAAGGTTCATGGACCTTATGGCTATATAGAGGATTGTTAGAGGCTACTCCAATCAAGAATTGAGAAGTCCACATGAAGATTTGAAGAAGTTATGGTCATCTGATTAGAACTGAATCTTATAGTATTTAGAAGAGACAGAGTGACAGTAAATTGGTCCGGATTGCTTCACAGTGAAATATTATGATCTGTGAATCTAAAGGCATGTTTGGAAGTCAGTGTGTATCATCAACTCCAGTGGTTCATGGTTTGGAGGTCTACAAGCCATCCTTCTAGTTTGATGATCATGACAGACAGTGTTCTTGAGGTTTCGGAGGAAGATACAAATGATTCTGGTAATTTTGTTTAGAGTGGATGTTATTAGTGAGTTCAATGTGCTTGTGGAAGTCTTTGGATCATGTGGCTACTATGTTGGAGGTTTGCATTGGAGTTTGAGCTTGTTATTAAAGATTTCCTCTTTGAAGTTGTTGTTCTTCCCAGCCTTGGCTGACTAGATGTTCCTAGCATGTTGCAAATGATCTAAAGATCATTTTATGAAGCATGGTGTGTTAGTAGAGGAAGATTCAAGTCTCAGCTATGATTGGCTGACAGTGTAAAGATCTGCGTTAATTTTGGCTGACCTTGTCGATCATTCCAAGATTGATGAAGTGTATAAATACTTGTTGAAGAGTTGTTAAACATCATCCTTGAGCAAAATAGATTAAATCCGAATAAAGGATCAAAAGCATAGTAGAGAAGAAAAGGAGTGAGAGTAGTATAGAGTGTGAAGTTAGTAAAGAAGAATTTAGGGCAAAGAAGAAGTTTTTAAGCATTGATTGAAACTGAACTAGGCATGAAGTAGATGTTATTTCTTAGTTAATTCTTTCTATTCTAAATAAATTTTGTAGGCAATGAGCCTCTCTTTTTGAGTAGTGAGCTCTAGGTAGTGCTCCCAAAGGCATGTGCCTTCTACTTTTCTAAAGTACTTTTAATAGGGTACAAATCTTTGTGGGTTAACCCCCACCATGGTTTTTCCCTTAACCAAGTTTCCATGTCAAAATCTTGGTGTTGAGTGTGTTGATTATGTTTTGGCTCTTATGTTGTTGATCTATGCTTTAATGTTTACATCATTAATCTAGTAGTAAGATAATAAAGAAGGTTAAAAGTAGAAAAAGTTTATATTATGTGACAACTGATTCACCCCCCCTCTCAGTTGTCTAGTCTAATTCCAATAGTTTATTGGGCAATTGGTGATTATAAGTAATGATAGCCAATATGATTGATGATTTACAAGTGCAAGTTTTGATCCACATCTCATATTATGTATGGCTCTAGCTGACAGAGCAGAGTACTCTACAAAATTCTAAATGTTCTTGAAGATGACTAGTAAAATGATTGTAGATCATGTTGTAGATATATATATCAAATGGAATTGGATGATTTTGGTGTGTGTGTGTGTATTGTGCGACTATGGAACAATTGTGAAAAGAAGCAGAGATCAAAGTTTAGATGCTAGCAGAGTAGTAAGAGGAGGAGAGTAAGGATGAAGTGTATCAAGTCAATTTTCTATGCTTAATTAGAACTGAACTCCAGCATTGATAGATGCCAAATATTAGTTCAAATTTATTGAAACTCTTCTTTCTTTTGAGAAGTGAACCTTCTTTTGAGCAGTGAGCTCTGGGAAGTGAGCCTAAATGCATGTGCATTCCCCATTGTAATCATTTTAACAAAGTATAATCTTTGTGGGTTAACCCCCACCATTGTTTTTCCCTTAACTAGGTTTCCATGTTAAAAATCTTGGTGTCAAGTGTATTATTTATGTTTCTGCTCATGTGTTATTGATTAATGCTAAAATGTTTACATCATTGATTTGATTATAAGTTGTAAAGGAAGATTAAGAGAAAGAAATTGTTAAATTGTGTGACAACTAATTCACCCCCCCTCTCAGTTGTCCAGACCTAATTCAACAATTGGTATCAGAGTGAGGTTCCTTAAAAGAAGCTTAACAACTTGAATAAAGATCTTGGAAGGAGTTTTCAATGGGTTCACTCAAAGATTAATTTCAGCTGGCTCTAAAAGATCTTGATTAGTCCAAAGTAGAAATATCTAATCTGAAAGATGAAATCAAGGATGCTGATGATACCATTGATATATTAAAAGATAAATTAAAGAAGTCTATGGGAAGGAATGAGGAGCTACTTCTATAGTTATCTAGTTTAACTGAAGAAAATGGCATGAATGAAGCCTTGGAAGAAAAGACAAAGGAATGTGAGAAGCTATCAAAAGAAGTTGTTGTTCTAAAAGTTGAGATGGAAGCTGGGGCTATGAGGTTTACCAAAGAAATTGAGCAAAGGAAGAAGACTGAAGAAGATATGAATCAAACTCTAAAAGAAAGAACTAATGAATGCTATAGATTAGACAGTATAGCTAGTCATCAAAAGTCTGATCTACAAGAAAGAAAAGATAATGAAAGAGATCTTGAAAGACAAATTGTCATTCTCAAACATGATCTAGAAGTTGCAAATGAATACAAGGAGAAGTTCAATATAAGTTTAGCTAAACTTGAAGAAATACTTAAGGGTCAGAAAAAGGCTAATGACAAGCATGGTCTTGGATATGAGAAAGGTGAAATCTCTGGATCTAAACAAAAAAACTTTCAACCAAGGAATGGGAGAAACAGACCTAGAAGACCTCCGGTAAGATAGCCTAATACTTAAAGGTATCCATCTTTCAATGGAAATTGTTTAAAGTGCAATAAATTTTGTCATAAAGCCACTCAATGCAGAAGTAGAGTAAATCAAAATAATCCATTCTTCTCTGGACAATGCTTCAATTGTAAGAGGTATGGTCATAAATCCAATGAATGCAGAAGTATGATAATGAATAACTCATCAAATAAAGGAAATAGGAATTCCTTCAATGGCAAATGCTTTGCATGCAATAGATTTGGACATATGGCCAATTAGTGCAGATCAAGAGGAAATCAATCAAATGTGCAAATAAATGTTGTGTGCTTCCATTGTAACCAATTCGGTCATTTTGCAAGATTTTGTAGAAGTAGGACTAATGAAAGAAGAGGTCTGGTAAATAGAAAACTGGATGAGCAGAGACAAGACAAAGGCAAAAGAAAAATTGAAGAGAATGAGATCCAAAATGAAACAAGTGAGACATGGGTCAAGAAAGTAATTGTGAACCATAGTGATGGGTTCGCACCAGAATCTGGTGTAGATAATTCCTTAGGGAATTAAATTAGGAGCTTTGGCTCAGAGCGAGCTACAATAAAAATCAAAATCCCCTAGCTAGTAAGTAAGTGCCTGAATCTAGCACAATGAGAAAAGAGATCTTGGATTGTTTCAAATCATTTCAAAGGATTTCTTGAAGAAAAAAGGTGGATATGGAAAATTGTAGAATAATTCATGAGAAACTGTTCAACAAATAGAGTAACTGGATGTATTAGGGTAGAGCATTTATTACAAAGACAAATTAAGCATTGTGGAGCATAAAAGGGTCATTCATTCCCTAGACAGATCACTTTGCATCAGAAGGAAGCAAGAAGTGAAGGCATGAATGAGCTCTAAGCTGAGAATTCTCAAGAATTGAAGTGCGAAGAGGATCCTCAAGAAAAACCCTAACCTGTGGAACAAGATCAGTGCTTGATGGAAGCTATAGAATCAAGGATAGTTTAGATAATGCCTATGGGTTATGAGGTGGATGAAAAAGTTTTGGATATATGTATACTCAGTATCTTCTGAGCACACCTAAAGATACCTCTGTGGAAAGGTTTGGAACTTACAAGGAACTAAGTCTAAAATAACATGTGGAACTTAGACAGTCGGAGACCAAGAGGAAAGTGTAGAGGCAAGTTGAAAAGTATGCTGAGAGCATTGGCCTAACCAAGGAAACAGTGAAATAGAATAGAGAAAGAATTAAGAAGGTTGAAAAAGAAAAATAGGACAAGTAACAAGAAGATGTTCCAGTGGAACCAACCTTCACTTCAAGGACTACTAGAATCTCTATTGTTGCTTCTATTCCTCCTAAAACTGCAAAACTAGAAGTTAGACCATCCGGTGAAGCAAGTAAGAGAAAGAAAACAAAAACCATAAGAACAAGTGTGGGCACAAAACATGATGAGGAGGCAGAGATAGATGAAGAAGTCAAAGAAATAAAATCCAAGAAAGCCAGAACTTCAAAGACTCATGAAGACCAGCCTTCTAGAAGCATTAAGACTGGTAAAAAGCAAGTAACTAGTAAGGTCGCTATGACTATTGATGAAATTGTAAAAAAAATCACTATTCATGGAAACTTAAAGCCTATCAAAGTTTGCTATGATAATTTTGATCAAGAAAATAAGAAATTTTTGGAAGATGCCATTATCATATATTTAAACAAATTCAATAGAGCCCTATTGAAAATTTTACAAGAACTTCCTAAAGGTTTAAGGAAAGTACTGGAAATGAGGAAAGAAACAACCAATGCTAAAGATCTAGAACTCAAAGAGTAGGTCCTTTCTACTTTGTGTCATGTAATGACTAGAAGAGAAGCAGATAAAATCCTCAGAGAAGTTAAAGAAAAAATTAGAAGCAAGGTTTGGATGAACAAACTAATGCTTGGTAAAACTGAGGAAATTGCAAAAGAAATAGAGTAAATTTTGAGAAAGGCCTTAGACAAGGATAAATATTATATTATTTTAGAGAAACAAGTTGAAGAAGATAATTCTCCAGTTCTAGAATTGGAATCTCCAAAAGAAGAGATTAACAAGGGAATTGATGACCAAGGTGTTAATTCAAATCCTCTAGAGTTAATCTATGAAGAGACTAATGTTGGATTTGATTCATCAAATCTGAATTTTGGAGAAGTTCAGGAAAAGAACATCATCAAGTAGCAATTTGATTTTGGTGAAGCTTCTATTCTTGAAGAGGAACAAGACAGTTAGGAGGACATTGAAATGATAGATAAAATAACTAATGCAGAAGAAACTCTTCCACCTGATCTTTCCAGAAAAGAAGAGGATATTGCTACTATATAGACCCCTTTGGATTAGGTAGTGAGTGGTGAAGATAGAGAAAAGATTTCACCTACAAGTGATACAAGAAATGATAAAGTAGAGGAAGAGAAGGAAGAAAACCAAGAAGACAAAGCAAAAGAAGATGGTGCAAATGTTGAAGCACCTAAAATAGATGCTAAAAATTTTGATGAACAAATGGATGATTTAGAAAATGTTGCAAGAGACACTACAAATGTAGTGAAAAGTCTTCTTGAAAAAGTGATGATTGAGCTTGATGACCCTGAACTACTCCAAAGTCTAACCAATCCAGATGCTCTCTCTCCCATTCAATTGATGAAAATAGCATCATTCACCCAAGTAAAGGCTAGAGAAAAGTTGTTAAAGTCCCACATGGAGGATAATGAGCTACTGGGGCTTGCAACTAGGATTTTGGAGAAGTTAATGCCTTCCTACCAGAAGAGTCCATCTGATTCCCCCTCTGGACATCTAAAAAATATTGTAAGTTCTATAAATACTATTTTGAATCCTTTGAAAAATCTACAGAGGCAAAGGTCCGGAAACAGTTTCTGGATAAGAAATTTAGTGAAGTATAGAATCTAATAGGAAATGATAGGATGATACTTGGCATTAGCATAAGGAGTATTCAGAATGCTTTAAATGATGGAAGAGATATGTAAAAATTATGTCTATCATGGCCCAAAATTAGTGAGGATATTGAGAAGAAGATAAAGGAGCAAGACCAGAAATTGTCAAGTCTTTCTCAAATTTTTTATCCTCTAATAGTTTCGTCTATAAGTCAAGAATGTCAAGTAATTAGCTTGACAGATGAGATAAAGAGGCTTAGTAAAGAAAAAAGTAACATTATGAAGAGAATGTGTGAGCTCTAGGAATTGATTGCCCCCAAGTTAGAAACCATGTTTAATGCCTTATCAGAAGCTCAGACTGCACTTCAGACAAGTAGTCCTTCAGATCTGACAAAGGCAGAAGCATATACATTTTTGTTGAAAGGACACATCTCAATTTTGGATGGATTAAATGAAACTTGGGCCTCTGAACTTGTGCAATTGAAAAATAGTTTTTCATATATTCTCAAGTTCATGTGAATAGAACTTACTGATTAGTTGTACATATGTGGTCCTATGTACAAATTTTTGGAGAATTTTGCCTTGCAAACCCCACCCTTTTCCATTGATGTCAAAGGGGGAGTGAAGATTAGTGAAAAATGAAGAATCCAGCTAAGAGGGAGCACCGAAAAGTAGTGTGAACAACAGTATGAAGCAAGCAAAGGGGGAGCTACTTTTGACACTTAGTCATTTTTCACTAAGTGTTGCCATCAATGCCAAAGAGGGAGATTGTTGGTAAGAGACATTGCTAGGCATGATAGGTGTTGTCATTGATGGCAACTAAGATCATCCCAATCATCCACTTAACACAATTTGTTCGCACCAAAAGTTAGAATTAGAATTTGTCTAAGTTCGGGCAGTCAGGAACAGAGCAGGTGATAGGGTTTGGTATCCTAGTCCGGATCTATCTGGTGGAAAGGCATAGTTTGCTATGGATCTAAGGTAGTTGTAAGCATTATCAAGACACTCTAAATCCAAATTTTTGTCCTCTAGAGATGGACTCAAAAGATATTAGCTTCTGAGCATCAGGTTTCAGTTTGACAGAACAAACAAAAGAAGAACAGGCTGACCTTGTGAATGATCTTAATTCTGGATGTATAGAAGTTATTTATTGGGAAATTGGTGATGATAAGTAATGATAACCAACACAATTGATGATTTACAAGTGCAAGTTTTGATCCGCATCTCATATTATGTATGGATCTAGCTGACAAAGCAGAGTACTCTACAAAGTTCTAAATGTTCTTGAAGCTGACTGGTAAAATGATTGTAGATCATGTTGTGGATATATATATCCAATGAAATTGGATGATTTTGGTGTGTGTGTGTGTTGCAACTATGTAGTAATTGTGAAAAGAAGTAGAGATCAAAGTTTAGATGCTAGCAGAGCAGTAAGAGGAGGAGAGTAAGGATGAAGTGTATCAAGTTAGTTTTCTATGCTTAACTGGAACTGAACTCCAGCATTGATAGATGCCAAATATCAGTTCAAATTTATTGAAACTCTTCTTTCTTATACGTAGTGAGCCTTCTTTTGAGTAGTGAGCTCTGGGTAGTGAGCCTGAATGCATGTACATTCCCCATTGTAATACTTTTAACAGAGTATAATCTCTGTGGGTTAATCCCCACCATGGTTTTTCCCTTAACCAGGTTTCCACATCAAAAATCTTGGTGTCAATTGTATTATTTATATTTCTGCTCATGTGTTATTGATTAATGTTGAAATGTTTACATCATTGATTTGATTATAAGTTGTAAAGGAAGATTAAGAGAAAGAAATTATTAAATTGTGTGACAACTGATCCACCCCCCCTCTTAGTTGTCTGAACCTAATTCAACAAGGTAAGCCTTTTGATCCTTTGTACCTTGATTAGAAAGAAGAGCTTGAGGTCTAGGAGACTTCAATGTGCCCATGTGTACTAACTTAGCTTGATCCCTTGTGAGTGATATGGATAACTCATCAAGTGAAGGCATTGTGAAAACTTTCCTGAGTGCATCCATAGTAGCATAAAAGGTAGAAACAAAAACTGAATAGTCAGGACCAAGCTTGGTAAGGATTGAAATAATCAATTGAGTGTCCTCTTTCTCAATTCCACATTGTTTGAGCTGCAATCTAAGTGGCTTTAGCTTTGTGAAGAAGTCTTAGATTCTTGCAAAGTCAGTTGGATTCAAACCAATTAATTCATTCTCCAATTTGAAACCTCTCATAGTATCTTTCTTACCAAATAGATTCTCTAAGGTAGTACACACTTCATTAAATATTTTACAAGATTCAATATGAAAAATAGGCTTAAGAGAGATAGACAAGCATAGTGTTCCATAGGCTTGATCACATTTATTGTACCACTTTCTCTTTTTGCAGTTGTTGTTGGTTCAATTTCTATGCCCATTATTACTCTATGAATTTTCAAACTTCTTAAATGAATCTCCATTTTAATTTTCCACTCATGATAGTTATATGGTGTGAGTAGAGTAAGTTTGGTTTGATCCATGATACAAGAGTACAAAAAAGAACTCAAGTACAACCCCCTTTTAATCAATGAGATCACCCCCCAAAATAGAATGACTGTGACACTTTATACTTCATGTGATTTACAATTGCCACAAGCCAAAACAACAAAGTGGTCTTTTATTTTGGTACAATGTAAAAGCCAAGAATGTGCTATAAATGAAAGTAAAATTTTGGAGCCAAACCAAATCAAAATGATTGCAGATCTGGAAAGTATTTAAAAAATTATGCACTTTCAAAAAAAAATCTCCAAAAAATGTTACCGCATGAGCCTGAACGAAGCCTTTAAAGTTTTGAAAATGGGAACTGGTAAGGTACAGGTGAGAGAAACTACAATTTTTGAGAAAACTAGGCACCAAAATCAAAAACGGATTCCACCACTATGAAGAGTATGAAATTCTAGCCCAAATAAAAAAAATTTCTCAAAAAAAGGAGCAAGAATGAGCCAGATATGAGCCTTTGAAGATCAACTATCAAACTAAAAACTCCATTGGAGGGGGTGAAAAAGTATTTTTTTTACTGCACCAAATTTGGTGGAATCTCTACCTAAATTGGAGGGCTTCCAAATTTAGCTATCGCTAGAGAAATTTAGCCACAACCAAGTTTGGAATTCTGCCAACTAAATTGGAGGAATCACAAAAACCTCACCAACTGTGGCAACATTACCAAATTACATGCCAAATGTGGTGACCTACCAAACTAGCTGCCAAAAATGGCAAATCTACAAAGTTGGTTCTGATTTGTTTTTGTTTTAGATTTTTTTTAAATGTTAAAATTTTGATAAAGGTCGAAGGCCTTAATTAATGGTCTGCAGGGGTTACCCTTGCCACGCAACCCTATACATAAGGTCGTGGTGATGCCAAGGTTTCACACCCTTAAGGTGGGGTATGCACCATTAAAGGCACCCAAAATATATGCAAAACACTTTTAAGCACTTGTACCAGCAGGAGGTATAAGTGACATCACTCGTACCTCTAAAATTTAGCCCACAGAAATTAAAACTTGCAGACTTTATAATGATTTTTTCTCTGAAAAATTAAAATAGAACATAGATTCATACTGATGACACCTGCATGTGTAGGCATTGCGCCTGCCCTAGAGAATATTCTACCTACAAAATATTCTATAGAATATGCTCTGCAAGATTTTGTATGATGATATTTTGCAAAAAAAAATTGCCTTTTGCTGCAACTTTGTCCAATTTCGATGAATTGATAGTTGATCTTGGAGTTTTTTGGCCTTTCAAATGCAATAGTAGGGTCAAATCTAGCCCAAGATGCTTCAAAAAATTAGGTATCTACTAGATCTTACAAGCACCTCCCAACTTCAAACCCTCATAGATTTGGCCTCCAATGTCTGATTTGGACAAAACAAAAGGTGATCTTAACTATCTCAAACCTCCTAAACACAATGGTGTGCTCAGATTTGTAGTAGCATGCTCCAAAATGAACCTGCAATACAAGGCCACAAAGAGGAAAACCCTCCAAATCTAGTTTTTCTATCAAGTCTTTCTGATTCTCTAGGTCATCATTAGATGCAAGAGAAGAGCATACTCAACTATCAAGATCCACCATGATTTGCACTCAAGATCTCTCAAAAATTGACTAACATAAAGTGATTCTTCCTAGAGCTCTAATACAATGTTAGAGTTGGCTATGATTGGAGCCACCCAGGATCTAGGACTTTATGAAAGCACAAGAGAAATCAAATGAGAGAGTAATTCTATTCTATCAATGAATGCAAAAGATTGTTAAAAGATTGTTATTACAATGTGTATGGTATGCTTTGCTTATAAAGACAAGGATAAAATGTAGGATGTTGTAGTCATGTGACAAGTGTCTTGATCCTATGACATGTGACAACTATATCATAAGATGCCAACTATTAACAACTATCAACAACTAGACACAACTAAAATCATCTAGTAGACTCACTAAGTGAACTTAACATGTGAATTATGTGTGATGTGTGAACATTATTTAACTAATAAATAGTTAAATAATATGGATTATTCACAAAAGGATAAACCGGATAGGTAATAACCCTGTTCACATCAACAACAACAAGGTGATGCTTAAAGAGCTCAAGGATCATCTTTCTAGCACATTTGATATGAAGGACTTGGGGATGCAAAATATATTCTTTGCATCGAGATTAATAGGGATTAGGTACACAAAGAGATCTGGCTAAGTCAGAGTAAGTATGTTGATACTATTTTGCAAATATTTAATATGTAGGACTATAAGATAGTAAGTATTTCATTTCTGGTTGGTACTAAGCTTAGTTTAGACATGTGTTCTAATTATGATGATGATTTTTAAGAAATGTCTAAGGTTCCTTATGCTAGTGTTGTTGGTAGTTTGATGTATGCAATAGTTTACACTAGACTGGATATTGTCCAAGTAGTGGAAGTTTTGAGTAGGTTTATGTCTAAACTTGGTAGAGAGCATTGGACTTTTTTTAGAAGGGTGTTTAGATATTTGTGAGGAACTTTTGATTACTATTTATTTTATCATGGTACTAATGATGTGGTGAAGTCATTGGACATATAGGGTTTTGTTGATGTAGAATGGACAGGTGACTTGGATAGTCGAAGGTCCACTAGTGGCTATGTTTTCTCCCTGTTTGGAGGTGCAGTGAGTTGGATGAGTAAAATAAAACCTACTATTTCTTTATCCACCATAGAAGCAAAGTATATGGCTGCTACACATACCTCTAAAGAGGTTGTATGGTTACATAGACTTGGTAGAGGTATTGGTTTTGATTGTAGAATTGTGAGAATTAGATGTGACAATTAGAGTGCCATATGTTTGGCCAAAAATCCTATGTATCATGCTTGTACTAAGCATGTTGATATTCAGTAGTGCTTTGTGTGAGAAATGGTTGAGAATCGTAAGTTATTGCTCAAGAAAGTTGATACTTTGGATAATGTAGTAGATTCTTTCACGAAACCAACACCACAGATAAGTTCTCTTGGTGCAAGAAGGTTATGGGCCTTGATCACTATACTTGATTATTATTTTATGTTTTCTTATATATGTAATTGCAATGTATAATGTCAAGTGGGAGAATGTTAGGATAAGGTGACATTAACCTTGCAATCTTAATTAATTTTCATGTGTCTCCATGATCCTTGGAATGTGTACTTGGATGCCTAGGGTCATCAGAGATAAAAATATTTAATATTAATTTACCTATGACAAATTGTAATTGCATTCATAGAGGTGAATCTAATCATTGGTGGTGGTTACAAATCATATTGTAAGAAGATTCCTTCTAGGCATCCAATATGGAGGCGAGGACAACTAGGCATTGAATTTTCGTGCATGTTGTTGCATGTATCTTGCATATTATCCTAAGTGGGGCACCTTGGTTTGCATATTGTGCATGTTAGCCATCGGAGCCATCAGTGAATTATTGAACACTCATTATTGACCAATTTTCATTGGCTAAGGATTAGGTGTCCATGTGAAGATCATGTGAAGATTTATTGTTATTTACTAAGTTTACATGTTGTCCACTAAGGGGTCGTATGTTTTTGCATGTGCTTTTGCCACTTGTTTTGAGATACCATTGTGGTATTCTCACATTCAGCTCTTCTATAAATTGGTGCCTTGGGTTAGTGGTATGTATGATTATTTTATAGGTTGGAGGAGTAACAAAGTGTTGCCAAAATTCTAAGAGAAATATTGTGTTGATGTAAACTTCTTTAAAGGATTAATACAATCATTGGATCTCTTTAGGTGTGGCTTTTTTTCTTGAAAGGGTTTCTCTACATAAATAGTATGTTACTTAATGTGGTTTATTCCGTCATACTATTATTATTGAATGTGTTAATCACATAAACATCATTATGGGTAATTCTAGAAATCTATTTTCATATTTGTATACTTTTTTTGAAAGTTAATATTGTAGTAGTTTCACCTTGATTTCCAACACAAATAGGTATTGCAACCTTGAAAAGGATAAAAACACTAGGAAATTGATTAGATTAGAACCAAATGGTCCCACTAAGCATACGAAAATGTGTACATAAGAAAATGAGCCATAAAGAATAAGCTAATACATTATTAACCTATTCTACTCATAATCTAGTTCAACCTCATGATAGAGCTAAAGGAATGCAAACATGAAAGGAAGCTAACTAAGTAGCTACCATAAAATCTTTGATCTTTGGATGTGCTCTTGATGTTTGATATGTTGATTACTCCTCAAAATGACACCATTGCTACAAATATGTGCCTAATGTGTTGTCATTGATGTCAACATATCTTTCTATCAGAAATAGTGAAGACAGTGCAGAGGAGTGATCAGTATTTCTAGTAAGGTGAAGATCAGAGTATGCAGATAAAAGGGTTTGTATAGGATTGTTTGTTGTTGCTCCAGTTGAGATTTGAGAGGTCTGCATGAAGATTTGGTGAAGTTATGTCCTTTTGTGTACAACAAGTTTCTGCAGTTGTTTAGTGATGACAGAGTCACAAGAAGTTGGTCCAGATTGGTCCGGTATGAGCATATTGTTATTTGTGGATCTAGAGGAATATCTGGGATGTTGGTGTGTTCCCTCAACTCAAGTAGTTTGTGGTTTGGAGGTCCGAAAGCAATCTTTCTAGTGTGATAGTCATGGCAGTGTGTGTTCTTGAGGTTTAGTGTGAAGATGCAAGTGATTATGGTGATGCGAAGTGGTGTGGTTGTTCCTGTTGACTTCATTGTGCTTTTTGTGGTCTTTGGATAATGTGGCTATTATGTTGGTAGTATGCATTGACAAAGGAGCTCATGATTGAATTTTTCCTCTTGGTTGTTACTGTTAGGGTAAAATGTGGATTAATCAAATGAACAATACTAAACCCAAACATCAACAAAATAATGAAAACAAGAAAGATTGAATGAAATGAGGCAATGAACAATATAGTGCAAACCTTCCCTGTTCCAAAGCTTCTGTTGTTCACCTATTACAACCATCCTTTGCTGATGAAGTAGGCCCTCAGTGAGTGCACTCTTTTAGCTGTGTTGTAGGATGTTAGTAGTAAATGGCTATGTTGATAGATAATGTTGTGAAGTAGAGCTTCAAAGCAAATGGTGATCTCAAGTAGATTGTATTGGGGGTGCCAAAGGCGTGCGGGTAGAATTCTGTAGAGTAACAATACAAATAACTTGGATGAATAGAATGGAAGGATGAAGCTTCTTTTATAGACTTAGAAGAATGAGAATCAACGGTTGAGAGGAAGTGTGATGATCAACGGCTAAGGATGGTTGAGGAATGTGCAACCAGTAGAAATATGACAAGTGTCTCATCTCCATCATGAAAGAGGGGATTTGACAACATTGATTGGAGAGTTAACTCTTTTAACTGATCAGTTAACAAACTTGATTAGTCAGTTGGAAGAATGAATTATGGAATTGACTGAATTGATTGAGGGATTAACTCAATTGACTGGTTAGTTAACACTTTTGATTTGAGAAGAAATAGGACATGTGGGTGAGGGGGAAAATAGGTAATTAAATATTTAATATATTTAATTACATGTGCAACCCGATGAGGTGGACAAGGTGAGGTGGATTTTTGTAATTAGAACTTAGGATAGAGGAATTTGGATAAATTAAATAATTTAGGATTATTTAATTGTGTAGGAATTTAGAAGAATTTAGGGATTTTAATTAAATAAATTGAATTTATTTAATTATGGAATAGTGAATCGATTAAATAAATTTAGAATATTTATTTAATTGGTAGAAGAATGGAATAAATATTTACAATATTTATTTAGTTGAATTGTGTCATTTTTAGGCATATACATTTTGCCCCTCTTTGATGCAATGTTGTTTACAGCGTTGTTTCAAAGAAATCGATAGTCTGACAGTGATACATGCCCCAGTTTGCCCTTGGTACAAGTTTAATGACGATAGGATGCCCCCTCGGGAGATTGGATGGGAAAAGGGCGAAAGAATTTGAGACGGACAATCTCACGAAGATGAAGGGGTTAGGTTAGGTTAGAAGAAAAAGGACACGTTTCTGGGAAACAGGGAGAAAACTGGAGGAAAAATGAACGCGGGAAGTAGTCACAATCATCACCTAGCTAGATTTAGGGTTTGGAGGCTATAAATAGGAGTTGGGTCCACAAGATTATTCATTTATACACTTGTTTGATCTGGATTGGAGATAGAGAGCTAGAGAAAACTTGGAGTAGTATGGCCGCCAAAGCAGCTGATATTCCACGTGAGGAGCATCGATTCGAGTGAGTCCGTCAATTTGGGCGGGCAGCAAAGGCAGGACCCCCGGTATGTGCTTCGAAAATTTTTCCCTAGAGTTGCATTAGGGTGTCATAAATGTAAGTAGAAAATAGGTCAAACAGATGCGCCGAAGTGCAGAATGGCACATATGCAGCGCAAAACGATGCATTTGTAATTTCACAGCACATATGTTCAATTTAGTTGTGCATCTGTGAAAGTTGCGCATGTGTCGATTTTGGCGGCGCATATGTTGAACTTGCGCATATGTGCAATGTAATGGCGCATATGTTATTTGGCAGCACTTTTGCTGATTTTAGTAGCGCATACACTAGAAACAGCGCATTTGTAAAGAAATGGTGCTTTTACCACTTGTAGTGGCACATTTGCTTTAGGTAGCTGATTACTTAGCCAAAGTGATTTGATTAGCATCCTATTTGACGTGGAAATCGATGAGCTATCTCTAAGATTGCAGGAATCTAGTCAAGAGATGTAGTGTGCTATTTTGATCAATTTGAAAAGCTAAGTTTAGTTGATATAGTTTAGTAGATATGTTGAGTATGGTATAGAAGTTTTAGATTGACACCTTGCTTTGCATGTTTGTAGGAGGAGATACGAGAGACACTGCAGTCTAGGGAGACATTCCCCTTGCCCCTATTGTAGAGATACATGTTGATAGAGATCGACAGAGATGCCCTTGGTGCCATGGGTTTGGACTACGTTTGCTTCATGCCTGAGGTGCGGGCAAACCGTGGATTGCTGACAGGTGTCGTGGAGAGATTCCACAGTGAGGATGGGACCTTCCACTTTCTGACTAGCGAGATGACTGTGACATTAGAGGACGTGTACAGGATATTGCACTTGCTTGTTCAGGGTGAGTTGGTAGAGTATGACACGCAGTGGGATGCGGGACTTGCTAAGTGCAGGCGAGTGTTTGATGACCCTGAGATGGCTAGACAAGTCATCCGGTGGCATGATATATATGACTGTTATGACTACTTCCCTAGGATCGTGGCTGGATTGATCGGAGGCGTTGTATGCCCTGATAGGAGATCGCATGGGTTCCCCATTGGATGGGGCAGGATCATGGAGCAGATGTTGACTGAGGGCACCTGATATGCATGGGGAGTTTGTGTACTGGCTCACCTGTACCATGACATGCACCAATTGGTGTATCACCGCAGCACGAGTCTATCGACTGGGGTACTACTGCTACAGTTTTGGATTTGGGAGCACATAACGGTGACGAGGCCGATATGTGTGTTCGTGAGGCAGGGAGGGGAGCCATATAGTTATGTCTATGCAAGAGTGATTTCCTAGCGTAGGCTAGGGAAGCTAGAGTACTGGAGGCACACCCTAGATAGCGTAGATGTGGTCATCTGGTGACCATATTTGGATTGCGAGCCCTGGGATGATGAGGGAGACAAGCTGCCATACTACTTTCAGACATGGTGGTTGATAGGCCATACATGACACATATTAGAGAAATAGATGGTGGACCAAGTATTGAGACAGTTTGGGAGGAGGTAGGGTATGCCACAGGGATAGGTGCTATTTGCGTAGACACATGCAGAGAGGGTCTGATGGGGACTGATGGCTTCGTATGAGGAGGCCCTAGTAGAGTTCCGGTAGACTCCTTATGTGGCATGGGACATGAGGATAGAGATTGTTGATGCAGGGATTACACAGGATTACGAGGATTGGCTGACGGCACATCCCTTCTTGAGGTACTCAAGACCTAGCATGCTAGTGCCTCGTATTGACGAGGCAGATTCAGAGGAGGAGGGATAGGTTGGCCAGGGGCGAAGGGGAGGTAGAGGAGGATGGGGTCGAGGAGGACGGGGGGGAGGAGATGGAGAGAGGCTGAGATAGCGGAGGAGGGTAGCTCAGGCTGAGTAGGCAGTGCCAGGACAAGTTGCACAGCAGCAAATACTACAGTAGGCACAGATGCCACCACCCCAGCAGGTACCATAGTAGCAGGTGCCCTAGCCACAAGGGCCAGGATAGGTAGAGGCATCACAGGGGCTAGTGTAGGTAGAGGTGCATGAGAGGGCCATAGCCAGCCTGAGGGGACAGGTGAGAGAGCTGCGGGCATAGCTTAGGAGGGTCGACGGCCAGCGAGAGACTGATGCTGTAGTGATCGCAGGGCTGACTCGTGAGAGGGACATGGTAGATGCATAGGTATGTGTTATCCATGTGGAGCGAGACACTGCAGTGGTAGCTATGGGGACAAATGTAGCTAGCTCCTTTTTGGTTGGGCAGGTGCAGCAGGCACAGGCATAGGTAGGCCAGTTGCAGACATAGTTGGCATAAGTGCAGGCAGAGCTTGCTAGAGCACAGTCACAGGCATAGTACTACTGGGGCTTATACCATGGGGCAGTGCTAGTGAATCAGAGGGCTTCGAGTTTTAGGAATCAGTCTGGGGCTACTCAGAGAGTAGGTCCATCATAGTCAGGGGCTGGCAGTGGTGGCCCACGGCAGCAAGGGTAGACTTGTACCAGATTTTATACTTTTTGGGACATGTATCACCATCCTTTTGGATGCACATTGTATATGACATTTTGATTCAGAGAGAGATGATGATATTGTACATTTGGACCTCTTTTATGATTGTATATATGATGATGCAGCCTTATGATCTATTGCCTATGTTGATGAACGATGATGATTCATTTCTTTTGTATGATGCGATGCATGTGTAGCCTTAGATGTTCTTATCTTATGTTATATGAGACGCTTTTGATATGATGCTATGTGATGTCTATACGATGTACTATGTTTTGAATGTATGCAAATGCACCATGATTCCTATGTGATTATGCAGCTTTTGTATGTGATGCACTTAGCTATGTTTTTGATTTCTTTATTGTTTGATGCGATATAATGATGATATATATGGATGACCTAATGCATTGTGTTATGTATGCAACTGATTTAATCATGTTCATGACTAGCTCTAAATGTGATATGATATGCACCTATATGCTTTGTTTTTGTGATGTCCAAATGTACTCTATTGACACAAGAATGATAGGATGATAGATAGAAGAATGGTTTGGATGTGGAAAGACTTAGAAGTTTCATTTGATATTGTTACTCTGCATAGTACAAGTACTAATGATTGTATGGGATATGGATGCATGGATGTGTATATGGATATAGGATGGATGGTTTGCTTTTTAGAGTGCTTTATTTCATCATTGGGAAATTTATTTTTGGTACATTTTCTGAAATGTTGTAAGTGAATACAAGCATCTAGGTATAATTGAACCAAGATGACCTGAGTACCACTTACATGGATTTTTAATTTGGCAAGTAAATACAAGCATCTAGTCAAAATTGAATCTAGATGACCTGAGTACTTCTTGCGCTTCAACAAATAAGGATTGCCCCCGTTCATGTTATACCTTTGATGTCCTCAATGATCTTTTGCCGATCATGTCCTTAGACAAGGCATTACATTACTAAAGTAGAATCCATAGATAGAAAACAAAGAAAATGATCATGCCCCCATCATAGCATCTCTAGCTTTTGGCATCCTTGAGTAGCATAGAAAGACATGATAACAAAAATCAAGACTCTGTAACATAACCATGATTTCAATCCCCAAAACATTCTTGCATTTAGATGTGTTTTCCTTGCTGTAATTTAGATAGAATCAGTTAGAAGACCTTGGGTATTTGCTTTGCGTTAGATAGGTTAAGATGTTCATAGTCAATATTTCTACTTGAAGCGTGGGTTCTACTTGCATTTGCCTGTTTGGTGAGAAGATTGCACAATCCTTATTGGGGAAACGGACCCTAAGGGATTGACCTAGTGCCTCGGGGGTGCATTGCTAAATGGCCTTGCCTACGTGATGACGCAGAGGCAACGTAGTTTAGGGTAAACCCAAATGGACCTAAGACCTAGGTGAGAGAAAGTGGAGACAAACTCAGATTGATAGAGGGACTAGATATGGGACAGATGGGACAAACGGAAGCCTCGGGGGCACATTAGAATAATGGCCTTGCCTACGTGACAATGCAAAGGCAATGTAGTTCACAGACCTGGAAAATGGACACTGATGAGGGACACTATGCCAGGCTCACACTGAGGAGATGGTATGGAACAAAACCTTGGTTGACAAGGCCACAAGGAGAGTAAGTTATCAAGCCATGCTAGGTAACTGCCAGGTGTTTATTGTGGGACAGATATGGGTCAAATGGGAAATGAGCGAATGAAGAAAGGACTCAAGGTGACTGGATTCCCAAAGATGGAGAAGGTGATTTATCACAAGTAACACCTATTTACCAATTTTTCATCACTTGTTTTTATTTGCACGAGAAGCTAGGAAGTAAACATGATGCCTGTTTGCCAGGTTTTCATCATGATACCTATCCAAGGCACCTGTTTGCCAGGTTTTCACCAAAGGATGACTTTTTTTTGCATGCTTTCTATTTTTTCTGATTTTTTTGTATTTTCTCTTTTCAATTTTTTTTTAATTTTTTAATTTTTTTGATTTTTTTTAATTTTTGCGCTCTCTTGCATTGGGGTTCTTGTAGGTATAGAACCGGCGAAGGTGCATGCTGTTGATTGGATCATTGAACAACTCACCCTTTGATGTTGCCAACTGATATGCCCCTGATCCGTAAGCAGCTACAATAACATAGGGCCCAAGCTAGTTAGGTTCAAACTTGCCATTCTTTTCTCTGTCTTGTTGATTGCGAGGATTCTCTTTGAGAATGACGTCCCCAACTTTAAAGCATCTTGGGCAAACCTTGTGGTTATAGCTTCTTGACATCATTTGTTGATATGCTTTGAGATGATCAAAGGCTTTATGGCACCTTTCTTCTAGCAACTCTAGTTCTTGTAACCTGGAGACTCTGTATTCTTCATCTGATATGAGACCTTTCAACGACACCCTGAGAGATGGTAGTTTGACCTCAATGGGGAGGATGGCTTCTGAACCATAGATGAGGGCATAGGGTGTAGCACCTATGGGAGTGCGTATACTAGTTCTATAGGCCCACAGAGCGGGAGAAGCGATGTTGTATTTTGAAACACTCACAGAGTTCCTGGACATCCTAATTTTTGAATGGTCTTCCATTATCCATGATAATGGATGAAGGAATGCCATATCTACAGATAATGTAATTTAGGATGAAAGAGGAAATTTGCTTTCCTGTGACGGTGGTGAGGGGAATGGCTTTAATCCACTTTGTGAAATACTTAGTGGCAGTTATGATGAATTTGTGGCCGTTAGAAGAGGGTGGATGAATCTTTCCCACAAGGTCAAGTCCCCACTGGCAAAAGGGCCAGGGTGTCGTTAAAGGTCTCAACTCTTGAGCAGGTGCATGGATCAGGTTCCCATGTATTTGGCACTGTTTACACTTTTTAATGAACTGATAGGAGTCCATTTCCATGTTTGGCTAGTAATAACCCAAACGCATGAGTTTTTTGGTTAAGGAAGGACTGCTTGAGTGTGTTCCACAGATCCCTTTATGTACGTCTCGCAAGGCAGTTATGGATTCTTCTTGTTCTAAACAACGGAGCAAAGTACCATCGAGACCACGTCGGTATAGGGTATCGGCTATGATAGTGTAGCGGGAGGTTTGTCGTATGAAAGTTCACTTTTGGTTGGAAGAGAGGTCAAGTGGGAGAATGTTGTCCTTGAGGTAAGTGTAAGTCTTACCATACCAAGGTGAATCAGATCCGACTAGAAGGCAGATGGAATGGGTCTCAAGAAGATCATAAGCTGGTTGCCGGATAGTTTCCACTAAGAACTCATACTGTGACTCATTTTCAGGTATTTCTAGAAGAGAGGCTATGGTAACCATTGCATCTGCTGCCTTATTCTCAATCCTAGGTATTTGCTTGAAGGAGATGGTCCCAAAGTTCTCTTTGAAGTCGTTGACCATCCATTTGTATGGGATGAGCTTTTCATCTTTGGTTTGATACTCATCATTGACCTGATTGATTATAAGCTGAGAATCACCGTAGACATGTAGTTCTTGGATTTTCCACTCAGTCGCCATCTTGAGACCAATTACCAAGGCTTCATATTCCACTATGTTGTTGGTGCATGGAAATAACAAACAGTAAGACTTTGGAATTGTGTCACCCTGAGGAATTATAAATAGGTTACCTACCCTTGATCCATGGTGTGTGGAAGACCTGTCAAAGTAGAATTTCTAGAAAGATGTTGACACATTGAATAAGGATTCATCTAGAAATTCAAACTGCATGGGCTTGCTATCTTGTAATGGTGCATCTGCTAGTTGGTCAGCTATGATTTGTCCCTTGATGGCTTTTCTATCCACATATTCGATGTCATACTCACTAAGAAGCATTACCCACTTTGCTAGGCGACCGGTGAGAGTTGCTTTGTTGAGGAGATACTTCAACAGGTCAATTTTTGCAATGAGTTTTACTGGATGTGCAAGCATGTAATGTCAGAGTTTTTGTGAAGCAAAAACTACCGCGAAACATGATCTTTCTAATTATGAGTATTGCAACTCATAGCCCAGTAAGGTTCGACTGATGTAGTATACAGCTCTTTCTTTGTTCTCGTAATCTTACTGTGCTAGAAGAGCTCCAAGAGTAGTAGGTGTAGCAGATATGTAGAGAATTAGAGGTTTTCCTTGGATTAGAGGGATGAGAATGGGTGGATTCATAAGGTACTCCTTTAGCTTATTGAATGCCTCTTCACACCGCTCATCCCATATAAATGGAATGTTCTTATGTAGGAGATGGCTAAAAGGTTGGCACTTGTCTGCCAGCTGCGATATGAATCTATGAATGGCTTGCAGCTTGCCCTGTAGGGATCTCAACTGAGTTAGAGTCTTGGGTGGTGGCATGTCCATTATAGCTTTGACCTTGGCAGGGTCTACCTCTATTCCGTTTGCCGACATGATGAAGCCTAGCAGCTTGCCTGACGTTACCCCAAACACACATTTCTTTGGGTTTAGTTTGACTTGGAATTGGTCCAATCTTCGAAAGACTTTTTCTAGCACATCCAGGTGTGAGTCTCTTGTGAGAGATTTTGCTAGGATATCATCAACATAGTCCTCCATAGTTACATGCATCATGTCATGAAATATAGTAGTCATAGCTCTTTGATATGTAGCACCTGCATTTTTCAGCCCAAATGGCATGACATTCTAGCAAAAGATACCCCATGGGCAAGTAAAAGCTATCTTGTGTTGGTCCTCTAGTGCTATTTTGATTTGATTATACCCTAAGAATTCGTCCATTAGTGATAGCATTGTATGTCCTGCAGTTAGGTCGACTATGATATCGATGTTTGGCAATGGAAAATCATCCTTATGGCATGCTTTGTTTAAGTCTCAAAAATCATTGCATAGTCGAACTCGGCCATCTAGTTTAGACATTGGCACAATGTTGGATATCCATTCTAGGTAATCTATAGCCCTGATGAACCCTACATCTAGCAATTTCTTGAGTTCTTCTTTGACCAAAAGTGCTATGTGAGGATGCAATTTTCTTAGCTTCTGCTTTACTAGTTTTACTCCTAGATCTAATGGCAGATGATGTAGAATTAAGTTTGGGTATAAACCTAGCATGTCTGCATATGACCAAGCAAAGTTGCCTCTCTTCTTCTTAAAGAACAGTACAAACTTGGTTTTCTCTGGTGGTGTAAGAGATTTGGCAAAGTGGATAATCTTGGGCTGTTCTTCTGTTCCAATATTCACGGGCTTTGTTAGTTCCACAACAATCTGTGACCTTTCCTGGTACATATCACTAGGGAGAGTGTTAGGCATTCCATTGTCAGGTGCCACAGTTGGGTTTTCACCTTCGGATATGTCCTTTCTTTTTACTATTTTGCGATCTGACACTGCCGCAAGGCAGTTTTCACTGTCAGATCTACTTTTGATCTTGATATTTTTGTGACTAGAAGGCTTGGCACCCTCCTCGAAGTAAGCCACGGTATTCAGTTCAATAGAAAAACCAGCTTTATGATCTCTCTTAGGTAAGTGGTCCCTAAGTTCCATATAATCAATGTAAGCATCATCGTTTTGGAGCATGTCGAGTTGGGGAGTTCCCTGCAGATCCCAGTCAATAAGCTCAGGGTGCAAGAGGGGAAGGGAGTTAGATGATAGACCTGATTCATTGATGGTGTGAATGGAAATGTTAGGAGCATTGGCGGGGGTAGTGTTCAAGGTGGTACTTTCCTCCAAGTTGTTTATTACAATGGAATTTAAACTTTCCTCGAAAGCCATAATCTCAGGGATTGGCAAATCAGACTCCAGTGGTCTGTTCCGTTGCGTTTGTCCCTCATGGTAGGGGCTAAGAGTTTGGATGGTGTTGACCTCTTTGTCATCGTAGGAGTGCTCTGTTAGCTCATCCCACTCATACTCATTTGAATCTGTGTCGCTGTCCACTTGGAGTATTTGGATTGTTTCTACAAGGTAAGCATTTTCCTTAGCTTTGCCCTTGCCTTTGTATCCTAGGCCACTTGTGTTTCTAGCCGATGAGGATGAAGAAGGTTGAATAGGTTCAATGATTCCTTCTTTTCTGAGGCCGATGGGGCCTTGTCCTTCATACCCCATCTTGTACAGAATAGTCTCACCTCACCCATAGAGTTCTATTGGGAGTCTAGGTGGATCTTGGGGTGTGTTTTCTTCTTCAGCATAAAGCCATTGTAGGAGATCTCTCTCCTCTGTTTCATCAAATAAGGTCCCCCATTTTACAAAGGGAGTTGCGGGAGCTAGAGGAGGAGCAGATGGCTTTGGAAAATGTTTGAGTTGGCCAAAAGATCTAGGGGATAAGGGCAATTTGGCAAGATTGAGACTGTGCTCAATTGCATACTCTCCCACTCCAGTTTCTTTTATGGTAACTTTCTGTGCTTTGGGTCTTGAGGAGGAAGCTTTAGTGGTATGGTCCTATTGCAGGGTAGGGGAAATGTATGCTCTATTGTTGGGTATGACACACTCGGGTTTTGCACAGAAAGAATTGTAGTGTTGGTAGGGGTCAGGGTTGCCTTGAATGGTGACTTGGTTGCCATTGTGCGGGAACTTAATGCATTGATGATATGTTGAAGGGACAGCCTTCATGGCATGAATCCATGGTCTCCCAAGTAGGATATTATAAGCGAGCTCCTGATCAAGGACTTGACACACCACATCTTTTATTATTGGTCCCACTTGAATGGGTAAGACAACTGTTCCCCTTGTGGTTCTTTCTTCCTTGTCATATGCTTTGATGGTAATTTTCCTCCTTGGATCAACTGCCTGTTCGGAGAACCCCATTGCAACGACTAGCTTTAATGTGCAAATATTTAAACCAGCACCTCCATCAATGAGAACTCTCTTAATGCGGTGCTTGTGTATGAATGCGACAATGTACAGGGGGATGTTATGAGGTTGGGATACAGAGAGGTCATCTTGCTTAGTAAACGATATGGAGTTGGAAGATGTTAGATTGCCTACCATGGTCTGGAACTTCTCTTGGGCCAAGTTAGTGGGGATAGTGGTTTCCACTAAGGATTTCTCAAGAATCTCCTTGTGAGAAGGAGATAGACGCAATAGCTCCAATATAGAAATGTGAGCCAGAGTTTTTTGTAACTAGTCGATGACATTGTACTGACGGAAGTTGGATGGGGACTATGATGACCTTGGAGGGGCAGTATTGAGCATGACTTTACCACTGCGGGTAATTATACTACAACCAGTTCTATTAGGTCCTGGTTGTTGGTTGGGTGAGATGACATTGACCTGTGGGATTTGCTTAGAAATGCAGTTTATGGTGTAGTCAAATGGCACACTTGCATAGTTGGCATTACTAGTCTCGCTGTTCTGATTTGGCTAGTTGCAATTATTATCGTTGTTGTCGTTGTTGTTATAGCTGTTGTTGTTGTGGTGGTGGTGGCCGTTGTTGTTGTTGTTGTTGTTAGACGACCTATTTTGATTTAGAAGTGGATCCCTATGGGCCACATGAGATTCATTGGAGGTATGATGTTGTGTCCCTCCCTGGTTCTGATCTAGTATATCTTGTATGACATTTTTGAGGTGGATGCAGTTGTTAGTTGTATGCCCCCTTCCTCGATGATATTCACAATAGTCTGTGTCCTTCTAGTAGGGAGGTTTGACTATAGGCTCGTAATCACTTGTTGGCGGTAGAGAAATTTCATTGTTAGCCAACAACTTCCTTAGTGCAGACTCTTGAGACTCACCTAATGGTGTGAATTTTCTCCTTGGATTTGAGCTGAACCAAGATCTGGGCTCCCGAGAGGGTGGTTTGTTGAGTGTACCATTGTTTGTTTCTCCCTTGAGAGTGAATATGGGTTGTTGCTTGGGAGCTACCGCCTTGGCATCCACTACCCCATCATTGACCAGATTCTTGTTCTTGGTCCAAAACTTTGATTTATCCATTGTGTAATTGGAAGTAGGTGTGTCCTTGTATAGCTTGATAGCTCCTTTAGTGATTATAGCCTTTTCAATGAATAAGCCCATTTCAATGACTTTTGAGAATGATGTAGGGCATTGTATCTATATTTGATAGCTAAGATTAGTGTTCAGGTTATGGACAAACATCTACAATAGCTGCTTCTCAGGTATATCATAAGAACACTTACTAGCTAGTTGTCTCCATCGTTGTAAGAAGGTGGCAAATGACTCACCACTCTTTTGTTTGGTGTTGCATAGATCTAGCATAGATACCTCGTGTTCGATGTTGTAAGAGAAGTGTGTTATGAATTCATTGACAAGTTCATCAAAAGTTCTGATTCCTGGTGGGAGATGCGAGAACCACTCCATAGCTTGACCACCTAAAGATCTTGGGAATAGTCTCATCAAGTAGGTCTCATCGTGAGCTACTTCTAAACATGCTACATTGAATTCCCTGATATGATCTCTAGGGTCCCCCTTCCCTTTGTATTTGTCAAACTTGGGCACCTCAAACCTGTAGGGGAATGGTCTCATGTCCATACTTTTGTCAAAGGGGTATGGTGCTATATCTTCCAAGGAGTAGTTCTTGGTACTTGTACCGGTCTTAAGGTCAAATATTTGTTGTGTGAGGCTCTCAAGTTGCTTCCTCATTTCTTCCATGGGAGCATTTCAATCCATAGGTTTCTTTCCGCTATCATTTGCATGCGGGACTATGTCATTTGTACCCCTCTCATGATCATTGTCTACATTTTCCATGATTGTACTTATATCAAAGTCTGCGGAGAGTTTAATTCCAAGACTAGCAAGATGGTAGAAGTATTTATGGGGGTCTTCAACAAGCACCTTCTCTATTAGGCATTGGAATTTTCTATCTTGGATGTGCGCTTCATATTCTTCATGAGAAATTTCTTCGTCACTATCATGTGGTGTGACGATGCAATTGGATGAGCCGGCCATTTCTATTTGTTTTTTGTATTGGGATCGAGTAAGAACCATGCAAGGTGACATGGGATGGAGTGGACTAGGATTAGAAATTTTGGCAAGGTACCGACTGAGACTATTGTGAATAGGATACCTAAAACAAGGTTTGGACAAAGGATTCTCTTGCTCAATGACTTCAAGTAAGACAGTTGACACAAGACGTTAGCCACTAGTAAGGGTAGCCGATACCAGTCTTACTATGTAGGGCCTAGTCATTCAACAAGACTACTAGCAAAGGTACTGTGACCTACTAGGCTACATGAATTCACTATGGATACGAAAAAAAGGACCTATGTCAAACTGATATGGAATAAACTGACTTTGCTTTGACAAGAGGTGAATGGATGATTGATAGAAGAGAGACACTTTGGGTGAAATGGATGAAGACTGACTGTAAGGCTGAATTTGATCTCAGAAGGTGAAGCTAGGCTGAAATGGGTGCTCCAAATAGGTAAAAATATTTCCTCAAAAATAGTGCAAATGCTCACTATCGTGGATGCGCAAAAATAAATGCGTAGTAGAAATGAATATATGTGCAGGAAGTCGCAGTATATGCATAGCAATGGTGAAGTATAAATGCGTAGTAACAGTGTGTAAAAGCGCAGCAAGTCTACATGTATGTGTAGCAAGTCTACATGTATGTGTAGCAAGTCGACACAAATGCGCAGCAGAAATGGGTATATGCACAGGTCTGTTTTTGGGCAAAAATTTTGGATTTTTCAGTTATTTTTTGGCATTTTTGGCTGGAAAAAGGCCTTCTTGATCTGATTTTATGAATTAACAGCAAGAAAACACAGCAAACACAAAGAATATTTTATAGTTTTTCATTATTTTTGTGGTTTTTCTGACTCTATTTTGGACTAAATTGAACAAAAGCAAGCACAAATATCCTAGGCTAGAAATGGATTACAAGGGATTTTGGCCACTAGAACAAGAGGTACTTTAATGCGGGCAACCATTCAAGTGGTTACACATCCGGCGACACTACTCTCCATTGTGGAGTCTCCCAGTCTCAAAGGGTTGCACCTTAGAGGGTTTTTGGGGAGGTTGGTTGTTGGTGTAACATAGCAGCACTTGTTGCAGGAAGTTTTCACCTCAAGCAAAATTTATTTTAAGTGGCTTGGTAGGGCTTGGCTTTAGCCTATTACCACTCAGGGTCGTTCCCACTTGGACAAGTGTGCATCCAAGGGTAGGCCCCTCTTAAAGGTTAAACAAATGGAATAACAAGTCTGGTACTCTGATCACCTAGTAAAGGGGAGAGCATAAGCCTATTGTCATTCATGAAGCATAGAAGACACTAATTAATCCAACCTATTTAAAAGTAGAAAAACTAAATGGGCTAATCTACTTGGGCAAGCACAGAACTTTGAAGTGATTTTAGCAAGATAGCATTGGTTCAGTTTTAACCCTAGAAATCAATGGTGAGTTCAGTTTTAATCCTCATAGCACGAAATAGTTAACTTTGAAGTTTTGGTCCAACGAGATAGCAGTAGTTCAATTTTAACCCAGAAATCAGTGATGAGTTCAGTTTTAATCATCGTAGCATGAAATAGTTAACTTTGAAGTTTTGGTCCAACGAGATAACAGTAGTTCAATTTTAATCTAGAAATTAATGGTGAGTTCAGTTTTAATCCCAGATAGCAATAACTTGGAAAGTGTTGCAATGCAAGAAACAAATGATCCAATTACTACTTTCTTAATTAGAGCTAGGTGAGGATTTGAATGAATATCAGTTTTACTATCCCTTAGAAAATGAAGTGTGAACTATTAGAATGCAGCTATATGGAACTAAACCTGAGCCTATCCTACAAAACAGCTCTAGAGAACACCTGCGAAAAGGTTAGCGTTAGCAAACTTTCCTAGAAAAGTACTAAAACCATAGCTTATTATAGATGCACAGCTTCAGTGACAAAATACGCAGAGATAGTCAACAAAAGCGCAGCAAGAACAAATGCACCGCAACAGTGTGTAAAAGCGCAGTAAGAATACACAGAAGCGCAGAAGGGACAAATGTGCAATAACAGTACTCAAATGCACCGTAAAAATGAACAGATGCACGGGAATTATGAATGCACAGGAACAGTGGACACATGCGTAGCAAGAATCAACATATGCGCAATAATAACAAAAGCACCGTAACAGTGTGCAAAAGCGCAGCAAGAAAGCACAGATACGCAGAAATAATAGAAGCGCCGCAGAAATGGGTATATGCACTATAGAAATGTTCAAATGCGCCGAAGTAGCCTGTGTGTGACTGTGTGTGACCTGTACAGAACCTGCCTTCAAAAAAGCTCAGATTTTGATGAGAGAAAGGGGCAAGGGCCCCACGGTGGGTGCCAAAAATGTTAGGGTAAAATGTGGATTAATCAAATGAACAATACTAAACCCAAACATCAACAGAATAATGAAAACAAGAAAGATTGAATGAAATGAGGCAATGAACAATACAGTGCAAACCTTCCCTATTCCAAAGCTTCTATTGTTTGCCTATTACAACCGTCCTTTGCTGATGAAGTAGGCCCTCAGTGAGTGCACTCTTTTAGCTGTGTTGTAGGATGTCGGTAGTAAATGGCTATGTTGATAGATAATGCTATGAAGTAGAGCTTCAAATCAAATGGTGATCTCAAGTAGATTGTATTGGGGGTGCCAAAGGCGCGCGGGTAGAATTCTGCAGAGTAAAAATACAAATAACCCAGATGAATATAATGGAAGGATGAATCTTCTTTTAAAGACTCAGAAGAATGAGAATCAATGGTTGAGAGGAAGTGTGATGATCAACGACTAAGGATGGTTGAGGAATGTGCAACCAGTAGAAATATGACAAGTGTCTCATCTCCAGCATGAAAGAGGGGATTTGACAACATTGATTGGAGAGTTAACTCTTTTAACTAATCAGTTAACAAACTTGATTAGTCAGTTGGAAGAATGAATTATGGAATTGACTGAATTGATTGAGGGATTAACTCAATTGACTGGTTAGTTAACACTTTTGATTTGAGAAGAAATAGGACATGTGGGTGAGGGGAAAAATAGGTAATTAAATATTTAATATATTTAATTACATGTGCAACCCGATGAGGTGGACAAGGTGAGGTGGAAAGTGAGGTGTAAGTGTGAGGTGGATTTTTGGAATTAGAACTTAGGATAGAGGAATTTGGATAAATTAAATAATTTAGGATTATTTAATTGTGTAGGACTTTAGAAGAATTTAGGGATTTTAATTAAATAAATTGAATTTATTTAATTATGGAATAGTGAATCGATTAAATAAATTTAGAATATTTATTTAATTGGTAGAAGAATGGAATAAATATTTAGAATATTGATTTAGTTGAATTGTGTCATTTTTAGGCATATATAGTTACTGTTCTTCCCAGTCTTGGCCAATCAGATGATTCAAGAGTGTTGAGGATGATCTACGAGAAATTTGATGGAGCATGGCATGTTGATCAAGGAAGATTTGAGTCCCATTTATGTTTGGTCGACAGCTTAGTGATTCACATTAAATCAAATGCTTGTAGTGCCAACCTTGATGTTTATTCCAAGGTTGATGAAGCATATAAAGGCATGTAGTTGAGTTGTTGAAAATCATCCTTGTGCAAATTAATAAAATCCCAAGAAAGGATTAGAAGCAGAGCAGAGAAGAGGAGTAGAGGAGCAAGAATAGTAAAGGATGAAGTGATACTGAAGAAGTATTTGGGAGTAGAGAAGAAGTTTTATGAGCACTCAATGAGACTAAACTAGACATGAAGAAGATGCTATTTCTCAGTTAATTCTTTCTATACTAAAATAAATTCTATAGGTAGTGAGCCTCTGTTTGAGCAGTGAGCTTTGGGAAGTGAGCCCAAAGGTAAGTGCCTTCTCCTTTTTAACTACTTTTAATAGGGTATGAATCTTGTGGGTTAACCCCCACTGTGGGTTTTCCCTTAACTAGGTTTCCACGTCAAAAATCTTGTTGTCAAGTGTGTTAATTGTGTTTCTGCTCATGTGTTATTGTTCCATGCTTTAATGTTTTCATCATTAATCTATTTATAAGTTTTGAAAGAAGATTAAAAGGAAGATAAAGTTAATATTGTGGGACAATTGATTCACCCCCCCTCTCAGTTGTCTGTCCTAATTCCAACAATTGGTATTAGAGCAAGGTTCCTTGAAAGAAGACTAACAGCTTGAAGAAAGATCTTGGAAGGATTTTTCAATGGGTTCACTCAAAGATCAACTTTGGTTAGCTCTAGAAGATCTTGATCAGTCTAAAGAAGAAGTAACTAAGCTAAAAGATGAGCTTAAAGATGCTGATGATACCATTGAAATGTTAAAAGATAAATTAAAGAAATCTATGGAAAAGAGAAAGGAGCTACTTTTGCAATTATCCAGTTTAACTGAAGAAAATGACATGAATGAAGCCTTGGAATAAAAGACAAAGGAATGTGAGAAGCTGTCAAAAGAAGTTACCATTTTGAAAGTTGAGATGGAATATGGGGCAATGAGGCTAACCAAAGAAATTGAGCAAAGGAAGAAAATTAAAGAAGACTTGAATCAAACTCTAAAAGAAAGAACTGAAGAATGTTGTAGATTGGATAGAATAGATGGCCATTTAGAATCTGACCTATATAAACGCAAAGACAATGAAAGAGAACTTGAAAGGCAAATTGTAATTCTCAGAAATGACCTAGAAGTTACAAATGAATACAAGGAGAAGTTCAAGATAAGCTCAGCTAAACTTGAAGCACTACTTGAAGGTCAGAAAAAGGCCAATGATAAGCATGGTCTTGGATATGAGAAAGGTGAAAGTTCTGGATCTAGACAAAGAAATCTTCAACCAAGGAATGGGAGAAATAGACCTAGAAGACATTCGGTAAGACAACCTAATTCTCTAATATATCCATCATTCAATGGAAATTGTTTCAATTGGAATAAATTTGGTCATAGGCCTATTTAGTACAGAAACATAGTAAATCAAAATGATCCATCCTTCTCTAGTCAATGCTTCAAGTGCAAGAGGTATGGTCACAAATTCAATGAATGCAAAAGTATGATAATGAATACCCTAACAATAAAGGAAATGGCAATTCTTTCAATGGATACTATTTTTCTTGTAATGGATTTGGACACATAACTAATCAGTGCAGGTCAAGAGGAAATCAATTATATAAGCAAAGAAATGTTGTGTGCTTTAATTGTAATAAATCTGGTCATATTGTAAGATTTTGCAGAAGTAGGATTAATGAAAGAAGAGGTCCGATAAACAGAAAACTAGATGAGCAGAGACAAGACAAAGGCAAAGGAAAAATTGATGTGAATGAGATCCAAAATTAAATGAGCAAGACATGGGTCAAGAAAATAATTGTGAACAATAATAATGGGTCCACACTAGAATCCGGTGCTGATAATTCCTCCAGGAATTGAATTAGGAGCTCTGGCTCCGGGGTAGCTGCATTGAAAATCTAATCTCCCTTGCCAGTAAATGGATGCCTAGATCCGACATGTGAAAGAATATAGAATGGCCTATTGCATTTCATCTGAAAGAAGTTCTGAAAGAAAAGAAGTTGGTGTGGCAATTTGTGAAGCAATCTATGAGAAACTATTTTAAAAAACTAAGTATCCAGAAGAGTTAGGGAAAATACATTTTTCACATCAAAAGTAGGTGTGCTAGGGGGAATTTGGAAGAATCAAAGATTGTTTCCAAAGTGCTTAGATCCTTACCTGCTACATACAAGCATAAGATTAATGTATTGAGGAATTCAAGACTATGACAGATATTTCAAGGGATCTGTTGGTTGGTGAATGAGTTTGGTGTTTCTCTTCCTAAGTTAAAAATTTGCAGTTAAGGCCAGTGGTTCTGAAAAGGGTAAGCAAAGATTTGTTTCAAGTGAATGCTCTCCAGGAAGACTAAGCAGATATGATAAGGCAAGAAATGAACTTAAAGAAGATGAATCAAAGCTTAAAGAACTTGAAGCTATGTTTTCCAAAGGTTACCAAAAGGATCTGGTAAGTATGAAGGAAAGTTGCCTTTCAAATGTTTTGCTTGCAATAAGATTGGCCTTTTTGCATCAAGATGTCTGGAGATGGTCTCAAAGCCAAACAGACCTAGAGTTTAGAAGAAATCCTTTTGTGTCCAAGAAGCTACTGATGGAAGAGTCACAGATGATGAACCTATTATGAGAAGTACCTCTAGAAATAAATAAGTGATTCATTACTATCAAAGAGGAAGAACCAGTGCCTACCAAATCTGCTAGTTGTATTAGCTGCTCAGATTGAAGAAAAAGATGAATGGATGATTGACTATGGATGTTCTCTTCATATGTCTAGTGATAAAAGGCTTGAAGCATAATCTTCTCAATGTTGGTTAGTTGGTTGACAAAGGATTAGAGGTAAAATATTTTATTTAAGTGGCACTGACAAAAAATTGCTTGATTGCTCAGATTGATCAGAGTTGGTTATGACATAGGAGATTGTGTCATTTGATAACATTGTCAAGATAAGTACTACTCAGGCTTTGATTGATCTTCCAAAACTTGTAGTAGCTTGTGTAAGGAATATCAGTTGGGAAAACAGGTCTGAACTACATTCAAAAGTAAAGAATAATTATCAAGTGGTTTTTTGGAACCTATGCACACTAATTTGTGTGGTCTTGCTACAGTTAGGAGTTTGCAAAGAGAGTAATACTTGATGCTGCTGATTGAGTTTTACCAGATGGTGTGGGTCACTTTCTTGTGAAAGGAGTTAGAGGCTCTTGACATTTTCAAGGCTAAGGTGGAGAATGAGACTAGTGTGATGTTAAAGTATCTGAGATCTGACAATAGTGGAGAGTTTACCCCCAATGAGTTTAATGCATTTTGTGAAAAGCATGGAATAAGAAGACAATTATCTACTCCTAGAATGAATCAAATCTTTCAAGAAGGCTAATAGAACCATGATGATGGAGGCAAATGTTCCATATTCCTAATAGGCTAATACAACCACTAGTCTGGCTAATAGATCTAAGATGCTGATTGGGCAGGAGGTGTCAATGACAAGAAGAGTACTAGTGGTTGTGCATTTCTCTTGGGAAAGAGTTTGGTTTCTTGGTTGAGAAAAAAATAGAGGCAATATTTCTGTCTACTGCTGAAGCAAAGTATATAGCAACAACAAGTATTTGTACTCCAAGTTTTGTGGAATTCATAGTTATATCTTATGATCTAGATTAGTGTTAAGGGGATGCTACTCAGATGGAGTAGTCAGTATCTGATTTCTAAAATTTAGTTTGGGGAGATATGATTGCAAATATGTGCCCTTTTCCATTGATGTCAAAGGGGGAGAGAAGTCATGTGAAAAACTTGGAAGTAAGTAGTTGCTAGTGAAAGGGGGAGCAGTGAAGAAAGTGGTTGTAGGTGTGACAAGAGAATGGGGAAGTTCTTGTCTAGATGGTTGAATCAATTTTTCACATCATATGTTTCCATCAAGGACAAAGGGGCAGATTGTTGCAAATATGTGCCTGATGTATTGTCATTGATTTCAACATATCTTTATGTTAGAAATAGTGAAGACAGTGCAGAGGAATGATCAATATTTCTAGTAAGGTGAAGATTAGAGTATGAGATTAAAGGGTTTGTATAGGATTGTCTATTGTTGCTCCAGTTGAGATTTGAGAGGTCCACATGAAGATTTGGTGAAGTTATGGCCTTCTAAGTAGAATAGGTTTCTACAGTTGTTTAGTGATGACAGAGTGGCAAGAAGTTGGTCCGGATTGGTCTAGTATGAGCATATTGTGATTTGCAGATCTAGAGGAATGTCTGGGATTTTGGTGTGTTCCCTCAACTCAAGTGGTTCATGGTTTGGAGGTCTGAAAAGCAATCTTTCTAGTGTGACAGTCATGGCAGTGTGTGTTCTTGAGGTTCAGTGTGAAGATGCAAGTGATTCTAGTTATGCAAAGTGGTGTGGTTGTTCCTGTTGACTTCATTGTGCTTGTTGTGGTCTTTGGATCATGTGGTTGTTGTGTTGGTAGTCTACATTGACAAAGGAGCTCATGATTGAAGTTTTCCTCTTGGTTGTTGTTGTTCTTCCCAATCTTGGCTGACTAAATGATTCAAGAGTGTTGCGGATGATCTAAGAGCAATTTGATGGAGCATGGCATGTTGATCAAGGAAGATTTGAGTCCTAGTTATGTTTGGCAGCTTAGTGATTCACATTAAGTCAAATGCTTGTAGTGCTAACCTTGATGTTTATTCCAAGTTTGATGAAGGATATAAAGGCATGTAGTTGAGTTGTTGAAAATCATCCTTGTGCGAATTAATAAAATCCCAAGAAAGGATCAGAGGCAGAGCAGAGAAGAGGAGGAGCAAAGGAGTAAGAATAGTAAAAGATGAAGTGATAGTGAAGAAGTATTTGGGAGTAGAGCAAATATTTTATGAGCACTCAATGAGACTGAACCAAGCATGAAGAAGATGCTATTTCTCAGTTAATTCTTTCTATACTAAAATAAATTTTGTAGGCAGTGAGCCTCTCTTTGAGTAGTGAGCTCTGGGCAGTGAGCCCAAAGGCAAGTGCCTTCTCCTTTTGAAGTACTTTTAATAGGGTATAAATCTTGTGGGTTAACCTCCACCATGGTTTTTCCCTTAACTGGGTTTCCACATCAAAAATCTTGGTGTCAAGTGTGTTAATTGTGTTTCTGCTCATGTGTTATTGTTCCATGCTTTAATGTTTTCATCATTAATCTGTTTATAAGTTTTGAAAGAAGATTAAAAGGAAGATAAAGTTAATATTGTGGGACAACTGATTCACCCCCCCTCTCAATTGTCTATCCTAATTCCAACAAGCACAACCTTGCATAACATGGAGAATTGAAAATGGATTGCAAGAGGTTGAATTTATAGTTTTTTGGGATGAGGATTTGATGGATAGGATTGATTTGGAAGATCAATGGATGAAGATTGTTGAAAGGATTGGATTGATGAGAAGCCATAAAGTGGCATGATTAGATTGGAGGATAACTATGTTCCTTAGATCAAGAATAGATGAAGGGTGGAGGATAGTTTTGCATTAAGTGAATGGAGAGGATAAAAGGAGGAGAAAATGATCTTTTGTACAAAGGACATGCCCATCCCTTTGTAAGAGACCCATGTGGTCCTATACAAAAGCCCATGTCTTGTACATGTTGGAATATGTGATGGATTTGAATGCGTTATTGAAAGATTTGGAATTTGCAAGCATGTGATTAAGTTTCTTAAGTGGATTAGTCAACTTAATCAAAAGTGAACAAAAAAGGGAATTAAATAAATAGAAATATTTATTTAATTCATGGGATGGGGAATGGTTATTAGATAAATAAGTATTTATCTAATGTTGGACTATGGAAAAGGATTGATTAATTGAATAAATGACTAAATTTATTCAATTAATGCTAGGAGATGGTACCAATGAATAGTGCATGACTAGTGATTTAATAATAAAATATTATTTAATCACTGTTGGATGGGGAATTAAATAATTAAATATCTAAATAGGTGTTTATTTAGTTACTCATGGAAGAAAGTGGTGTAGACGTTGTCTTGGTTACAACTAGAAATAGTGAGATGAGTGGATAATTTTAGGTGTCTACATTTTTCCCCTCTTTGAGATGGTGTTACGAAGTAGCACCATTTCAAAGAATGACAAAATATAGTGCTAGTTTAGGGGAATAAGAAGGTGATAGGGTTAGGGATGACGATGACCTAACCACTCAAAACAAGAGTGATGAGGAGGGATGATGGTAGGGATGATTCCCCCTCGAGAGGGTAGGTAAGTTTAGAGAAGACGAGTGTGCTCTCGAAAGGATGAGGATAACTAGATTAGAATGATGAGAGTGGAATTTAGATAGTGATTATTCAAAATATAGATCTCACACAACATAAGAGATGGTTGTGGGCCAATATGCCCTAATATGCAATATATGTAGAAATAGAATAAACTCTTGAGGTAGATTAGCACCATACAACACTCCTTATGGAAGAACCCACTCCACCCTATATCTCCAATACAATATCATACTCTACACATGTCCTTACAATGATAATCACCTCCTTTATATATGGAGGGGTAATTCTAATGAAGGCCTCCTCAACACCTATTATAATTAATTATACAAGTTATCCATAAGACCTAATGTAACTAACTTAAGAGATGCATGCCACATGTCAACATCTCCATCCAACTAAATACATTATTATATCATATCCCGAGGTATATAATAGATAGAAAGGGAGGGGATGTAGGGGATTGGAGGAAAGGGGTCATGGGGTATAAATTATTAGATGGAAATGATGGAAGGATTGGGAGAGAATAGATGAGGGGGATGCAAATGGATAATGTGATAGTTATGCATTATGCTACATTGGATGGGAGCAATATTATTTGATATGGCATGAGACATTATGTACCAAGGTATAAGGAACTAGGGTGAGAATGTGTCCCATGTGTAAAAGGGTTCCCTAGGACATCATAAGGCATTTGATGACCTTAGTAAGTATTGTGATGAGACAACCAATAAGGTCACAAGCAACCCTATGCCATATAGCACCATGATATAGAAGACCTATTGTGTAGTCTCACAAAATGTCCCATTTTACTCATAACAAAATGAGGAACCCCCAACTTCTTTATTTTATTTTTATTGTTGTTTCCCTTTCATTTTGGTTTGGTGGCAAAGGAAAAATGTGAATTTGCTAAAAATAATAATTATAGATCCCAATATATCCCAAGTAAGGTTTTAAATTGATAAAGCATCAAAATTTATCTCAGGTGACCTTTGAAATTTCTAGAAAATTCATTAAAATAAGTGAGTTATTCCAACTAGACATCCTAACAAGATATCTTAACTAGACATATCAACTAGACATGACATTTAAAACTTAACAATCCACATCCACATCCAGATGAAGATCCCTACAAACGTTCATGATACATATATCCTATTGGAAGCAATCTTTAGTGTTCAAAATAACTAGAGTAAATTATCCCTAACCTAAGCTAAGTATAAAATGAAGTTTAAACCTTTAGGAACTTAATGATCAAGCTAATCCAATCTTTCATCTGAATCTAATCTTCCAACTAAACATGATATTTGTAAATTTAAAGATCCGGTTTAGTTGAGGATCCACATCCAAAGAATTTCTATCCAAACATTTCCCATGAGAGTTTATACACTAACCTCAACCTAAGCTTGCAAAATATAAATCTAGTTCATATCCGTTTTCCACATTCAATTGGATTTTCACATTCGATAGTATTCAAATGAGTCATCATGACATCATATATCCAACCCAATATTTTCCAACTTGATATTCCCAACCCGATATAGGCATCTTAGTCAAACCTAACATTCAGGGGAAACCTAATATAGTCAAACCTGACATTTCCTAACTGGACATTCCAACTGAACCAGATATTATGATTTTGAATGTTCCACATCCAGTTAGATTCCCACATCTAGTTAGATGCAACTCATTGTTAACTAATGGTATCTGAATTATCTATTTGGATTTAAAAAGAAAAAAGAAAAAAGCATGTCGAGACTGGTATATTCTCTAGCTCACCATTAATGCTCACCTACTACAAGCTAAATTTAATGTAGCTTATACTTAGTGAATTTTACTTGTCTAAAAGTGAATTTTACCTTCATAATCCATTGCCAAAGCGATCGATAAACAAAAGAGCAAGTTGTAGAGCAATTTAAAGAGCGAATTACAAAGCTTACGAATTGTGAAGGTGAAGTTACAATCTGAAGGTGAATCTAGTAACAACATCAACATCTCCAATTGGATATCAAAATAGAATATTGTACTTGTATAAAGGTGAAATACGTAGTATTCAGATATGTAAGAAATTCATTAACCCTAATCCTACATTATAGTAAGTTTTAAATGGATTTAATTCAAATTCACTAAATAGTAAACTAAAGTCATATTCTTACCATAGTAAAGTTGTATTTCACACTATAAGAGGATTATTGTACTTCATAAAGTGAATTCAAAATTAGATTTAATTAGGGGAAAGATTAATTGTAAACCCTAGGTAATTACAGCTAGGGTAATTCATGTTTTTTTGTGGATGGCTACAGGAACAATGGCCAAGTTGTTGAAGGATATGAAGGAGGAATTCAAAGGCATGGGCCGCACATCAAAGATCTGGCTAAAGTTTGGAAATATCACAGATACCATCTGAGGGAATTTTGACCTAGTAGTATATGAGCAGAGATTCATAGCCCCAGACATGAGCCCATTGGCCTGTAACATAATGAGGAGTAGACTCATCAAATCTGTTAGATTCCCAATGGTGATGGAGGCTCAAGAACTAGTCCTCTAGTGCATTCAAAAGTACAATCTAAGAAAGTGTCGAGTGATTAGTGAGGGTCAAGTGTATGCAGAGCTATCTCTCGATGGCATCACTCGTACTTTCAACCTCCTAGTGCAAGCCCAAATGCACAAATTTGAGAAAGATAGAATGACTATTGAGTACAAAGAGAATGAGGAGGCATCTCAAAAAGTCATCATTGCCTCATGGTTATAAAATCATAAGAAACCCAAGGTAGTGTTAAAAATGGCACAAACCCTTAACAAAAGTGAATTCATTGAAGAAGTTAGATATATGGTTACAATATTGATCAAGATTGTCGAGATGCCAAGATCTAGAAATTTGAGCCATGGATGTTTTCATACATTCGAATGGTAAAAGAAGATATAGGCATGGTCCACTGGGCTCATGCTATAAGTGATGCTATTCACTTTCAAATACTTAGATATAAGAAGACCAAGGTCTACCATATGAAATATTATCTATTATATTAATGTATAGTTAGGGCACAGTTCAATGGACTGGAAAGGCTCGGTTCACTAGGAAACAAACTAGGGTAGAACCCTATGTATAAGTATTATCCTCAGCTAGAAAGGCAACAATCAATGATAAATTATAGGAGGGTAAATGATGCTTTTCATATGTGGTTCATCTAGATAATTGAAGTGGACAAGGCCAAAAGGATATTAGCATATGCACAAAGCATAATTGATTCACATGGTAGCTGGTTCATCTAGTTCCCTACATTCACCTACATTTAGATGGAGAGATTCATTGGACTTCCATACATGCTTCTAAGGTATCGAACTAACAAGCTCATCCTATTGGAATTTTCTAGGCAGATAATTAAGTCATATGAATCATTTCAAGATAAATTTTGGCATAGGAACATCAAATTCCCTATTGAAGTTGGTTGTTACAGATGCAATGGTACAACAAGCTCCTATTGATGCAAAATAGGTAAAGCTTGAAGCATATATCAAAGTAAAGAAGAAGATGGTGGAGAAGGAAAAATCCTAGACAACCACTACTGCGGCCCCACAATTCCCATTGGCTGAAGTGGTGGAGTTATTAGATGATGAAGTAACAAATGGGATGGATATATAGACCATCATGCATACAACTCCTACTCCTAGAGAATTCTCATCAACTACTGAGCATGATCTAATGTTTGATGAAATTCTTTCTATAAGTTGGGAATCAATTCTTTCTATAAGTCAAGAGGCTCCCATTATTCATATTGAATAGGAAGATGAGATAATAAAAGATAACATTCTTTTGGAGCATCTCGTGGTATTATAGGGCATGGTGGGCCTAGCTCATTTCTATTGCTGACGAGGGAGATCACCATTACCCTCAAGGATGTGTGGAGGATTCTGTGTATCCCAATCTACGAGGCACGAGTTGTTTGTGATACTGACATAGGAAATGCTACCCTTTCCCAATTATTGATGACACAGGATCTAGGCATCAAGGATGGGGAGATATGAGACAAGTAGATGAGGAGGATATTTGACAAGATTCATCTTGTAGTAGTAGGTATAATCAGTGGGGTACTGGTGCCAGATTGACGATCTTGTGATTTCTTAGCTGGATGGGACCGAGTACTAGAGGGGATGTTCTCTCATGACATCAGATATGCATGGGGGTCATGTGTATTAGGGCAACTATACCATGACATGCATCAAGTCATGTATAGATTCAGATCAAGTTTAGCTTCTGGAGTCACACTATTGCATGTGTGGGCCTGGGAGCATATTACAAGGACGAGGCTAATCTCACCATGACAATGATGGGAGGGACAACCCTTTATCCATTTGTATGATGGGTTAGTTACACATAGGCAGCTCAGGGAGATGACCTATTGGCGGAGGGAATTTGATGAGATAGATGTTGTGATATGGTAGCCATGGAGAGACTATGAGCAATGGTGGGAAAACATAGAGTAGTTATTATATTACAGGCAGGATAAGTACCTCATTGGCCTTACTGTGTATATTATAGAAAGATTTTTGCCAGAGAGTACTTTGCCAGTTTAGGTTGCCACAACATGTTCCCATAGGAGATACTATTTTCCTTGCACATGGAGGGATGTACCAGAGTGGGGATCTAAGGTGGTTCTGGTGATAGCATTACCAAAGTTTGATGCACTTTCCCTAGTGCAGTGAGACCTAGTGGGAGGAGGAACTGACCCCGAGACTACTCCCAACTATGATTCATATTAGTTGGTCCATAGGCTGACTAGACTAAATATCCCCAATGTGGTGGGTGGTTGAAATAGGTAGGTTGGAGAGGTGGAAGGTAGAGGGATACAGGTTAGACCTAGTAGGGGTAGGAGATAGAGGCAGAGGGTGGATATGGTGATTGAGGAGGTTAGTCAGTAAACTATAGGATAATAGGCCATTCCTTGGAGCCCTAGGCATGGATAGGCAAACATTGACTAGTAGGATGTGGCTACAAGGGAGGTAGGGCTGTAGGATGATCCTACAATAGGCTTAGAGCTAGAACAGGTACAATATCTCTTAGAGGTAGAGACTCATAAGATGACTAGGGCAAAGCTACTCACAATGAGGCTATACCAAGAGAGGGATGCCATGAGGACCAAGCTGAGATAGGCATGGGTAGTAGGGTAGGTATAGGGGCAAACACCAGTGTATAGACAGAGGTACCTGACACTATAGAGATAGTCCAGATACTACCGAGAGAGATGGGGCTATCACGATGAACTCTAGGATGAGTCAGCCCTACAATAGGTGACACAAGAGAGGGATACAACTCACGGTTTGATTGGGGTGGATCATCCCACCATGGCCTTGGTCATAGAGCAATCTTGACTACAACATGAGTTGATTTTGGTTATTATAGAGGTTGTATATTAAAGAGGGTTGTATCATAGCATTGTACCACCAGAGCAGAGGTAGCCCAATTATAGAGAGCATAATAGATCAGGGGCCTCCTCTTCGAGGAGATTAGGTGGGTCAATAATGGTACTGCCACTGCCACGGCTATCAGGAACACAACAGCCAGCATCACCATTAGGTGTACAGGCTGAGTCATCCAAGGGGAGATCTACATAGACACTTTTGTGATGATGTATATGCATATGTATACAGTTGTAAATTTTACGGCTCTTGTGGCCCCATTGTACAAACATGTATCTGACACTTATTTATTCTTGGTATATATGAGAGATGACATGATTTGGTGACCTACATGATGTGTTATGGATTATGTTCATGATTTTTATAATGCTTATGTTATGATTTTTTTGATGTATATGATGCTTATATGATGGATAGATTACATGTACTATGATAATAGATTTAAGTGATGACATGGATGATTGACATGTATAGGATCATGGATTTATGTGATGATATGCTTATAGATGATGTATGATGTATGACATGTACTTAGCTAGATGGTTTTCTTTTATGCTATGGATGATGGATATCTATATGATGTATATGATGCTTATATGTGACGCCTACATGATTTTTATGATGATATTGTATGGATGTACTATGGATATATGATGCATATAATGTAATGTCTAACATTCATGTTTTTTCAAGACTTTTATGTGGATGAAAGACAAGAAGATGATGGCGGTGATGTTAGTATGGATAGAAGAAATGATTGTCTAGAATAGAGAAATGGTGATTGATCAATCTTCATGAAATCTATAGAATTTATTAGGATATATGGGTTAGTGAATGGAGAGAATTTTCTTCTATTATGCTTTATAAAATGTAAAGATAAATCCTTATTTCGATATAGCATATGGATACTATGCACCAGGTTATATTAGATGAATGTGATGATGTATCCAATGTATACGACGTTGACTCTGCAAACAAACAATTTGAACTTATTCATACTAGACATAATAGAACCGTGTTGGATGTGTGAATGGAAAGTTGTCTTAGTGAAGAATGATTCTAGTACATATAATCCTCTTTCAAGACCTTAGATGTAAAGGATATTGATATGCAAGATGCTAATTCTAACATAGACAAGATAAATATTAGCCTTGGTAGGATAATAAGAACATCCCACAAATACAACATACAAAAGCAATGACCATGCCCCAATCCAAACTTTATTGCAACATACCAAGATATAGAAAGATCAAGGTAGTCTTGATTAGGTATTAGAAAGGAACAAAAGATAACTAGAAAGAAATTGACGAACTAATAAAACGAATACATAGCCATCATATCTCTTGGCAAAGAGGGTGCTCATAGTAGATTGGGCCTTATTGTAGGAAAGATATATCGGTTAAAGGTGTTAGATTAGGATAAGTGGATTTAACAGATTAGGCAAGCAGTATCCAAACATGTGCATTGCTTCAAGAGTAGTCTTTTGCTTCTATTTGAAAAGTACTTGAGCTTTCAAAAGGATGAATAGTTCAGTTTTTGTTTGAGTTAGTCAAGTCGGGGTGATAGGTGAATATGATGGTTTGTGATAGATGGATGAAGTTAAAGTTTGAATTTATCATGGGTTATGGTGGATAAATTTAATGTTTACTAAAAATGAGTGAATGTGATAATTCCTCTCTAGACAAAAACAAGGATCCATTCCTATACCTAGTTAAAAAAATGTGCCCTCAGTCAGGTACATGATTTATATGGAGAATGACAGATGGGTAGACTTATTATGAATGATGACACTAATGGATAACAAATGACACTAAAAATTTCCAAGCCATGATAGATGGATATGTGGAAATGTAAAGGTCAATAACTTTATAATGGTGGATGGAAGGGGTTTTATTATGAGATGGAATGGAGTGGTATGGATGAAAACTTAGTAGATGGTGAATGTTGGCATTTATACATAGCACCTGTTTGCCAGGTTTTCACTATGGTACTTATCCAAGGTGCATGTTTACCAGGTTTTCACTAGAGGATAGATTATTTTATTTTTGTATTTTTTGTATTTTTTGTATTTTTTTGGAGTTTTCTATTTTTTTTTTTATATATTTTTGGATATTTTGGATTTTTTTGGATTTTTTTGCTAGGGATACTCTGAGGATCAAGCATAGAACTTCTTAAGATGAACACTATTAATGGGTTCATCTAAACGAATGCCTTCAAGTGTTGACAATGTATAAGCTTCTGATCCATAAACTATTGTAACAATGAAGGGTCCCAACCAATTATGTTCAAACGTTCCCTTTTTGTCTTGATCCTGTTGGTTTCTTTGATTTTCTTTTAGAACAAGATCACCTACTTGAAATCATATTTTCATGATCTTCTTATTATATATGTGTTGAAGGAAGTTTTAGTAGACCTGAATATGATTAAGTGTTGTAAGATGCCTCTCATCTAACAATTCTAGCTCATGTGATCTAGCAATTTGATACTCTTCTACATCAATGAGATACTGCATAGAAACTCTAAGAGAAGGGAGCTCAAGCTCAATAGGTAAAATGGCCTCAATGCCATAGACTAATGCATATGGAGTAGCACCAGTTGGGGATCAGATGCTAGCGTGGTATGCCCATAAGACGAGATTGAGCTGTAAATGCCAATCACGACCAACTTCATTGACTATTTTCTTAAGGATTTTGAAAATAGTTTTATTGGAAGCCTCGGCTTGCCCATTACTTTGTGTATAGTAAGGGGTGGAGAAGCGATGTTGAATATGGAACTGATTACATAGGCACAGATATCTCGGTTCTTAAAAGTGGAATACCATATTGACAAATGATATAATGCAAGATAAACTTAGCTATCTATTTACTAGTAATGTAGGTCATAGGGATGGCTTCTACCCACTTTGTAAAATACTCAGTGATGGTGATTATGAACTTATGTCCATTAGAGGATGATGGATGGATTTTACCTATGAGGTTGAGTCCCCACTATGAAAACAACCATGGAGTAGTAACAGGTTGCAACTGGTGTGGTAGTGCATGAATCAGGTCTCTATGCTACTGACATTGAAGGAATTTCTTAATAAAATGATGGGCAATCTATTCCAGAGTAGGCCAATAGTATCCTATATGCAGAAAATTCTTAGCAAGGTTTGGATTAGTGGAATGTGATCCATAGACACCTTCATGAACTTCTTGTAAAGCAACATGGGCCTCTTCCGAGTTGAGACATCTAAGTAGGATATCATCAAGACTCCTTCAGTTTAAGCTGTCACCAAGGATAGTAAATTGGGAAGCTTGGCAGATAAAGTTTTTCTTCTAGGTGTTGGTTAGGTTGGATGGAAGAGTGTTATCATGGAGGTAATCATAGATGCCTTGGTACCAAGGAAAATTGAGACCAACAAGTCATAGATTAATTCAGTAGGCGGAACATCAAAAACTGGTATCAAGAGTTGTTCAACCAAGAATTCATAGCATTGAGTATTAGTCGACATATCTAGGAGAGATCCTATTGTTTCCATAGCATCAACAACTTTGTTGTTTAATCTAGGAATGTTTTCAAAGGAGATCTTGGAAAAGTATTGCTTGAAGTCATTGACCATTATTTTATAGGGAAGCAATTTGTCATCTTTAGTCTAATTTCATCTGTAACCTATCGAATGACCAACTAGGAATCTCCATAGACCTATAACTACTTAATGTTCCATTGTACTACCATGTGAAGTCCTATAATTAAAGCTTCATATTCAGAAATGTTATTAGTACACATAAAAGCTAACCGATATGACCTAGGAATACAATCGACCTGTGGTGTGATACAAAGGACTCCGGCTCCTAAACCATGTTGGGTTTATGAACCATCATAGTAAATCTTCCATAAAATCGATGGATAGACATTGAATATCCCTTTGTCTAGAAAATATGAAATCATAGGATGTGTATTTGTGATGGGAGCCTCTACTAGTTGAGTGGCGATGACTTGTCCTTTGATTGCTTTGTGATCAACCTACTCAATATCAAATTAATTGAGAATCATGACCCATTTTTCTAATCTTTTGGTAAAAGTTACCTTAGATAGGAGGTATTTCAATGGATCTACCTTTGAAAGAAGCTTAGTTTGTTGATTTAGCATGTATTTTCATAATTTTTGGGAATAAAACACAACATCTAGACATGCCTGCTTTATAGGAGAATAATTAGGGTCATAACCTACTAAGGTGCGACTGATGTAATAGATTGCCTATTAATGTTCCTTTATTTGCACACTTATTCATATCCCTTCATGACTACCAGCAGACCATTACCTAGTTTGAGGCACCTGCTTGAAATGCTCTTGCTGCATCATTAGGGCCATCCACATCATATGACAATAATTATAAAAATTATATATTTTTAAAAACATTACATCAACCATTGTTAGTAACACTGCTACCATAACACCTTCATCAGCTGCTATGGCTCTTCTTCTTATCAATAAATAAACTAACACTTCACACCACTATTTGAGTCTCTTCATTATATCTTGTAGTAACTCACTAATAACTTGGTTCAATTACCTCCCATTAGACCTTTGGACATAAAAAAGCCCCTGCCACCATCTTATGATGCTAATGACTTTTGTTAGTTCAACAAAGTCCTTGGCCATGACAGTAAGAGATGTATGGTTTTAAATAATATCATTTAGGACCTCATGGATTTGAATGTCATCCAAAGGAAATAAATCCATTTCTAAGCCCAAGCCAAATCTTTGAACTTAGACAAATCCATTCTCAAAACATTCTTCTAATTTCATAGACCTCAATTCTTCTCTACCCATACTGGATGATGATGGTGATCATTATACTTCTCCATTTCTTTCCATGGTAGGGATGGTAGATACTCACCCTCAAGTATCTCAAAGATTGACTATTTACAAACCCATCATGTCCGCTTCTTCAACTGACATGCTTATGGGTATATATGATGGCCCTCTTTAGATTTTTTCTCAAGTCAACATAAATCCATTCATGGTGTTTTGATTGACCCTATTAACATGGTTAAATTTGTTACTAAGGAGTTCCTTCATGTCCACTAGCTTCATAGAGATTTATATGATCTTTTGGACATCTCTATCCATGCACATGATGACCTTTCAGTGCTTAACTTTTGTTTGATCACTCTTTTATTGTAGGTTGGACCTAAGACTTTGAATATTCCTTTCTCCATCATCTCTACCTCAAACCTCTTTAATCTTTCATTGGGCTAGCCATGTCTCACCATGACGTGAGTTGTCCCCTCTACCATCCATAAATACTTGAAGTTCCCTCACAATGGAGTTGTGCACACTATCACCCATACTAGATTCCAACCACTCTACTTGTAGGGTAACTTCTCTCTTAATTATTTCTATCCAACCCCTACTAGAGATTTTTGATCCCATATAGACTTTTTGTTTAAAATCTACCAAAAATACAAAGTAAGTCAGATAGATCCCAGTGCTCCTTCTTCTTTTGAGCCTACTATAGCTCTAGTCTCCCAGCCTTAAATAGTTGCTCATGTTCCTCCTCTTATCTCTTTGATAGGTGAATGAAAGAAACATGTGCTATAGACCATTATTCTCCTTCCATGAAGTCTTTAGCATGCACATGATGTAACCAACTTGTGAGGTTAGGAAATCATTATCAACATGATGCTACTAAAGCAATTTCTACCCAACTCACTATTGATTTTGGGTTCCCTCCCCCTATCTATCTACCTTTTGATCTTAAGCCTCCTTCTATCCCTTGTTCTCCTTGTGAGCCTAAGCCTCTTCTAGACCCATCCTTCCTTCTCCTCCCTAGGACCTAGTCAAAACGAGAGCATAATGAGTACAAGTAGTCATGGCTTCTTCACCTAAACCACCCTTGATCTCACTCATCCCAAACTATTCCCCTTTCTCTAAGTCACATACATGCCAAATGTTAGCATTATCTCTAGAACCACCCTAGCATATCTTGTGCCTTTCATGTGTACCCATAATCAAATCATCCCCAAGTTATACCTTTCTACCATTGACATAGACATCCCTAGACCACCACCCAGATGCAAGCTAGACTACTACACTACCCCACCATTCCATATACTAATGAATAAGCCTTCTTCACCACCTCTAATTACTTATCCATCACTTCCCCTTTGTTTGGAGGCTCCTCCTCCACCTATGTTTGTTTCTCTCATGGATCACACTTTTGTTGTTAGTAGTGAAGAGAAAAAACTAGTTCCACATTCAGATACAGATTTATCAACCTTGTTTATGGAGTAATGCATGTTTGAGACCATGTCTGATATTCCTTCTTTATCATTGATCTTTATAAGATCATTGGCCCCCTCTCCTCCTATAGATTCCCATGAGGATTTTTCTCCCACAAATGCTCTTCCACATCTCAATGGTCGAATTTCTACTAGTATTTCCCCTACTATGGTTCCAAGTTATATACTTGTCTTCCTTCCACCATGGACTAGATTGGGAATTTGAAGATGACTTGTTGGACTCTGACCCATAGGAGTAGTATATATTCATTTGTATATATGTGATTTACTTGTTTATCTTGTTATCCCTATCTTGTTATGTATTTTTTAGTTCCTCTTAGAGGGCCCATGCTACCCTTGTAGGTACATTTATGTAGGAGGAATGAAGTGTTATCACATTCTTCTCTTTGTATCTATCTTCTTCCATTTGTTTTATGCTTTTATTTCTTGATAGTTTGGGGATGATATGAAGGATTGGGACATTTAGGTCTCTTCCACGTTGACCCAAAAAAATTATTTATTTTCATCTTGCATGTTGTTCCTCCTTTATTCTTGTTTTTATACATGCTTGGGGGATTATGAGGATTCCATCCTTTTCCCTTGATGATTAATTAATATATATACATATGGACCCCAAGCATGTAGATCCCTTTGTGTCTTTCTGCAATGTTCCTTGATTCCATGTGACACATCTTTACTTTTCTTATTATCATTCCATGCTTACATAGTCTCATATGTATGATTCCTACAACATCATCTTTTGTATCTCCTTGGGGGCATGTCTTTCTCATGGGAAACTTTAAGAACATATTTTTGGATATATGTTCCCTAAATATATTTCACCTTCTCCCATTTTCTACCATAAAATCAATTGCATACTTATGGTTTATACAATAACTTTAAGGGGGCATACTTTGCACACTCAAATTTGCACCATGCACATTGTTAGCACTTTCCTTGAATTGTTTCTAGTGGCACATTGCTAGGTTGGTTGCTCCATTTTAGATACTTTTCATACTTTTGTTACTCACCTAGCAACACAGTTTGTTAGTAGTTATGATTCAAGGTTGTAACATATGGTCCCTAGCAGCACAACACTAACTATACCTAGCATCCTTTTTAGTGACGAACATTGAAAATCTCTCTCTCTCTCTCTCTCTCTCTCTCTCTCTCTCTCTCTCTCTCTCTCTCTCTCTCTCTCTCTCTCTCTCTCTCTCTCTCTCTCTCTCTCTCTCTCTCTCTCTCTCTCTCTCTCTCTCTCTCTCTCTCTCTCTCTCTCTCTCTCTCTCTCTCTCTCTCTCTCTCTCTCTCTCTCTCTCTCTCTCTCTCTCTCTCTCTCTCTCTCCTTGTTTGATCTTTGTGTGTGATTGTTATTATTTTCTCTTATATATCATGTCTTGTTTGCATTAGATTATATGATTTACTAACATCCTTGTTTTGCAGATTATATTTGATCTAATTTATCTCTTGTCTTGTAGGTTTATATATTGTTTTGACATTACTTCTTGAGCATGATTTTATTGTATGTCATATTTTTTTTCTAGGTTCTCAACCTAGGGGCATGGTTCCTTGAATTGAAAATTTTTTTGTATCCTTTATAGTATCATTTTTGGTATCCTTTTCATGATATCTACTTTTAGAATTTTATTTATATACTTTAGTGTAGCATATCACTTAGTTTCATAATCCCACTAAAGTGGGGGAAAAATGTAATGTAGAAAATTGCATACTCTTGCAATTTCACACTATGTTTGGACTCACTTTGGTGTCCATCTCCCCAAGCATGGTTTTAGGCTTGTTTAATCCTTGACTTACTTTTTCTATCCACTGGTCCAATGTTAGGATTGTATTTAAGTTTTCAATATCCTATTTGTGTAATTTTTCTAAAAGAGATAGACAACAAAGTGAGTCCAAAACATAGTGTGAAATTACAAGAGTATGCAATTTTCTACATTACATTTTCTCCCACTTTAGTGGGATTATGACACTAAGTGATATGCTACACTAAAGTATATAAACAAAATGCTCAGAGTAGATATCATGAAAAGGATAAAAAAGAATTTTCAAGTCAAGGAACGATGCCACTAGGTTGAGAACCTAGAAATCAAATATGTCAGACAATAAAATCATGCACAAGAAGTAATGTCGAAACAACATATAAACCTACAAGACAAGTGAGAAATTAGATCAAATATAATCTACAAAACAAGGATGTTAGTAAATCATATAATCTAATGCATACAAGACATGATATATAGGAAAAAACACAAACATGGACATCCATGTGATGCACTAGCATCCACAAAATTCTTGTCATATGATGATCATTTTTTAAGTGATTTTCTACAATATGAAAAAGGTCTAGGATCTGCGTGGATAGTAATTTCAACACCATTATGTGGAAATTTGGCACATTGGTGGTAAGTAGAATGTACAACTTGCATAACATGGATACAAGGATGACCAAGTAAGATGTTATATGGAATCTCAAGATGAAGAACATGACATGTAGTGTGTAAAAGGATGGGGTCAAACTTGTATAGGAAGACATATGGTGCCTTCACATTCTCTCTCAATATTATTATAGCCTTTGATAGTATAAGGGCATCATTTGAAGTCATCTTGTGAATATCCTAATTGTTTTTATTAGCTTCAAGGTGCATATGTTCAAGCCAACTCCATTATCCAAAAGGACGTGTTTGACTTTGGTTTTGGAAATCAATACCTCTATATAAAGGGAATTCTTATGAAATGGATCAATAGGTGGCATGTCTTGTTGGGTAAAGGTGAGATGATAGGTTGAACCTATACACTTCAGGAGTTTCAGACACCTAACATATGACTAGAAGATGGAAACAACAAAAACCTTCGCACACAAATTTTGTCTAACCCAAAAACTTAGGACCAGGGTGCCCAATGCCCTAGTCCTCTATAGATCTAGCCTCTGCTTCTAGATATGATCTCTGATAGCTCTTCTCTACTCCTTTCAGGTTTTATTTTTTTGGTTTTCTACTCTGTCAAATATGTAACTCCTATTTTGACATATTTCATCGTTAAAACCCTAGATCTAGCTTACTAGCCTCAACCTTTTCAATTACAAGAAAAGAGTAGAGTCCCCACCAACCCAAGAAGGCTCTTCCTAAGGGACAATAGCCTTGTACAGAGCCATTGGTAGCTCATGTCCTAATGTTTGATGTGAAAAGGGCTTGACCTAGTTAGTTCATAATTGGTTAGGCCTCTCTTTTCCACCTAACACCTAATTGTCCCAAGAATGTTCTTACCACAATCTCGCTAGTTGGGGGAGTGGTATTCAATACTATTTTAATCTTTGCGGCGTCTACATCTATCCCTCTTAGTGAAACTATAAATCCTATTAGTTTTCCTATTGTTACTCTGAAGACACAATTTTTAGGATGTAATCTTACTTTGTACTCTCATAATCTGGTGAAAATCTTTCAAAGATCTCTCAGATGCATCAATCTTTGTTTAGATTTAGCGAGTATGTCATCAATATATATGTTTCTACCATTTTGTGAATAAGATCATGGAAATATTAGTCATGACTCTTTGATAAGTTGCTCCTGCATTTTTCAACCCAAAAGGCATGACTACGTAATAAAAGGTCCCCCAAGGTGTGGTAAAATTTGTCTTATTTTGGTTCACTTCTACAATTTTGATTTGATTATATTCTAAAAACACATCCATGAGGGAAATAATTTTGTATTTGGCAGTTAAATCAAAAATTTGATTGATGGATGCTAATGGGAAATCATCCTTAGGGCATGCTTGGTTGATATCCCTAAAATCAAGACATTTGAATTTTTCCATTCTTATTTAACACTGGGACAATGTTGGACAACCAATTTGAATAATCTACGGGTTTCATAAATCCCATGTTTAGCAACTTCTTTAATTATTCTTTCACCATTTCCTCCACTTGGGGCTTTATGGGCCTCATTTTTTTCTTTATGGGTTTTGTGTTTGGTTTCATTACTAGATTATGCACTATGACTTTTGGGTCTAGTCTAGGAATATCTATATATGTCCAAGAAAATACATCAAAAAATTCAATAGAAATTTAGTGTATTTTTCTAGGTCTTCATCATTTAAAATTCCCTAAATTCAAGACATTTGAATTTTTCCATTCTTCTTTAACACTGGGACAATGTTGGACAACCAATTGGAAAAATCTACGAGTTTGATAAATCCCAAGTTCAGCAACTTCTTTAATTATTCTTTCACCATTTCCTCCACTTGGGGCTTTATGGGCCTCAATTTTTTTCTTTATGGGTTTTGTGCCTGGTTTCATTAATAGATTATGCACTATGACTTTAGGGTCTAGTATAGGAATATCTGTATATGTCCAAGAAAAGACATAAAAAAATTCAATGAGAAATTTAGTGTATTCTTCCAGCTCTTCATCATTTAAAATTTTACCCCCAGTTTCAACATTCGTGGGTTTTTAGGGGTTCCAATGTTGAGATCAATCATATCGCCAATCAATGAAGGGTATCCCTCCTTAAATTTCTAAGGAGATGGTGGCAATTCTAAATTTCTATCTACTTGAAGGATTTCTAAGCTATCCCCAAAGTAATCATTGAGATGGGGAAGGAGCACTTATCCCTTCTTATGGTAGACTGTCAGGAGGCCATCATATGTATATAGGTACTCCAAGATGACTTCATCATTCTTGGCATAGTCTTTAGTTGGTATCTCTGTTCTATCCATTGCATAATTCAGGATGCTAGGTAACTCTTCAATTTCTAATAATGGCCCACTTCGTATTGATGTAATGAATTCAGAGTTTTACAGTTGGACATGAGGTGTGAACATAGCTTCTGATGTGGCCATTGAGTCCACCACTTGATTATCTTCTCTTGGTATGGCTTTTATGGTAAAGAAATAAAAAATTTGCTAATTTTTGGATGGTGTCTTTGGAAGGGTGAAGCCATTCTGATTTGGTCTCATAGTTTTCCGTGACTTGATTAATTATCAATTGAGAGTCCCCAAAAGTGGAGACACTCTTAAGACCCATTCTCATGGCTAACATGACTCCCAATGAGAAAGCATCATACTTGGCAATGTTATTCATGTATAAAAAGTTTAGCCTAAACATGAAGGGAAGAACTTTTCCTGTGGGGGAAGTAAGTACTACTCCTATGCCCACTTTGGTCTTGTAAATAGCCCCATTGAAATGAAGGGTCCATAGATCTTGCACACTTTGTGATCTTGATGTTCCTCCAAATTCATATTTTTATTTTCACTTCTCCTCCTTCTCTTTGCCTTGTTCAATGATTTCTATTGTCCATATAAAGAATATTTTGGCATCATGATCGCTAAAGTAAGGGATGGATACTACGTTGAATGGTGGATGCAATATTTTGGTGTGAGGATCGAAAGGGATTTCTTTGATTAATGGCAAATTTTTTCATGAAATTTCTTGGATGTTTGCTACATCTTGGGAGAGTTTTTCTTCTTTAACAACCTTTGTGCCCATGTCAATTTTCTTACCCTTTCCCTCTTGTTCTTCTCTATAAACAATAAAGGGATCAGGGTTTCCTTGGATGACATAAATTTTTCCCATATGATGGAAATGGAATTCTAAGAATAGCATGGAGGAAATGGATTTCATTTCATGGACCCAACATCTTCCAAGAATCATTTTGTAACTATTTTCTTTATCGATCACATAGAATTTCGTTAAAGAGTCTTGGGTCCTAGAATGAGTGGCAAGCTCAATTTCCCTATGGTTTGAATTTCTTGACTGTCATAAACCCTGAGGATGGTGACATTTTTCTCGATGTTTTCTTTTTGTATCTCATCCTTCAAAGGATAGAAATAGGTATGATGTTTATTGGTGATCGTTCATCTATGACTACTAGCTTAATTCTAATTTCATTGATTTGTATTTGTAAGTAGAGAGGTGAATCTTTGCTCTGATTTTCTCCATTTTGTGAGTCTTTCGACATCAAAGGTGAAAGTAGCATGCTTCTCTTATGTTGAACATCCTACTTCCAATACATCTAAGAATGTCTTACAATGTGAGGGAGAGGTTAAATAAGAAAACTTACTACTCACAAGAAAGTACTTTTGGTTTGATCCCTTTGTGTTAGTGTAGGTTTTTATTTCCTAGTTGGGTTATTTATTTTCCCTTTAGTCCTAGGTTTTTCTTACACTTTTATTAATCTTCCTTAGGTTAATAAAGCATGTCTTATTAGGTGAGTGGATTATGAGTTGTTACCTTCCTACATGTGAGCATCCATTATCTATCTTGAAAAGATACTTTGTTGTCTTTAGTCCAATAGATGGTTGCTCCTCATTGGTCGGTGTTGCCACCTTCTCCCTCTCCTTGGTCCATATAAGCATGCTACCTAGCTTGTATTTTGTATCTCTTTCTTTTGCATCCTCTTAATGCTATTTTCTTCTAGTATTTGCATTACTCTCTTGGAGACTAACTCTGTGATGTTATTTTGATCTTGTATCATTTGCATTCATAGTTTAGATATCTATTCATTTGGACTAGTTTCCTAGGTTAATAATCTTTTCACATTCTAACATGGTATCAGAGCTTTTCATTTAGTTTCTATATTTGAGAGACTTGGGGGGGCTAATAAATCTTATTGCAGGGTTTCCAAAAAACCCAGTATGCTCTTCTCTTACATCTTCAGATGATCTGAAGAATCAGAAAAGCTTGAAGGAAACATTTTAATCTCTAGGGTTTGCATATGTGTTTTGTGAGATCTAGGTGATTGCAACATTTCTAGTTATACTGACAGCATTTATGGTTGTTCCAACATGTCTAGGAGACTCAAGAAAGTCAATTTTGGCTTTCATTTCACCCAAAACTAAGATTATTTGACACAGTTGCAGAACTAGGGTTTCAGGCTTAGATCTAGAAAACAATTTTGAATCAGAGAATTTTTAGGTCAAAGGACCTTGCCATTGCATTTGGGAGGCCTCGCAGATGAATTTTCATATATAATTTGTCTAGTTTCAGTGTCAAGAGTTAAAAAGGCAAAAAATTTTGTTAGAGGCCAGTGTGGCCCCCCAGCACACATTTCTGTGCAGAGATTTGTAATTTCCGGCATTTTTTTATTGTAAAAGTAAAATTAAAAATTAAAAATTAAAAGCACTTTAAGCATTATGAAAAGCACTAAATGCAAAGCACTTCACATCTCCCATAGAGGTTGAGTGACCTAATCTAAAGGGCCTTGACCTCCCTTGGCAGGCTTGTGGTCCTCTAATAGAGGTCGCTCCTCTCCTTTTGTGCATCGGGTGAGGCCACGAGCCCTCGCCTCCCCCCTTTGGCCATTGGACATTATGTTAGCTGCTGTTGCACCAAAAGATCGACCTATTAATGCCCGATACAACCACTTGACTTAACAAACATGGGAGGCGGTTAAGCCCTTGTTGCAAACCACCGTAGCACAGCGTTGAACAAGGAGACCAAGGGTCACACCTTGCAACAATCCCCCCCAGTGCAAGCATGGTGTTTAAACCTATGACCTCAGCTCTGATACCAATTTTTAGCTACCATTGCACCAAAAGATCAACCTATTAATGCCTGATACAACCACTTGACTTAACAAGCACGGGAGGCGATTAAGCCCTTGTCACAAACCACCGTAGCGCAGTGCTGAACAAGGAGACCAAGGGTCACACCTTGCAACACATTAATCTTCATATGACCTTTTTAGGCCTTAAATTTTTTTTTTCATATCTCTCTACTGTAAAAAATTGTTTGGCCCCTATATGTTTTGGCCTGTGTAAAACCATTTTTTGGCTTGCATGCCTCCAATTGGCACATGTGCCTTTTTTTCTCTATCATTTTTAGAGGACCACTATATTTGGCAAAAAATATCTATAGGCTCTAAAATTGGTAAACCACTAAACTTAGTAGCATTTTTGGCGGAGGGTTGTTTTTGCCCAAAAGACCCCTTCATGGTTGGAGTTTTAGTTTTGAATGCTAAACTTTGGAGACTTCATTTTGGCTCATTTTGGCTCCTTTTCCTGAACTTCTTTTTTTGACTTTGGCTATTTTTCGATGATCTTCATAGTGGTATAAATGATTCTTGATTCTGATGTCTAGTTTTCCCAAAAAATTCAAAATTATGAAACGTGACACTCCATAGTTTCTAGTTTTTGGAACTTTGGAGGATCATAAATTTCACATATGACCTCGTATCGAGGTGATTCTTCTTTTGAAAGTGCATGATTTTTTTATTAGATCACAGTGGTGTTGTTAGCTTTTCTTGTTAGAGTTCTAGTATTGTACTTTCAACATACACCTAATTTGTGAGGGTTTTGAAGGCACATTAAAATCAAAACCACTTAGTATTTCTTACTAGTGGTAGTTGTAAATGCACTAAATATAAAGTGCCAAATAATTTTTACTTGGGGGGTTCTTTGATTGAGTGAAAAGAGGGGGTTGTCTTGGTTGTGTTCTCTTCTTTTCGGCATTTCTTCATCATGGATCAAACAATTGTGCCCATCCTAACTCCAAACAACTACTTTGACTGGAAATCACACATGCCAATCTACTTAAAGAAAGATGGATTACATAGGATAACAATGGGACTTGAAACTAAACCTGTTAAAGATAAAGATAAGCCTAAGTGGTTTAATGAATGTGATGAGGCATATGGAACTTTTGGTCTGTTTGTTTCTCCTAATTTGCTCTTTCACATTGAGTATTTGAATTCACCAAATAAAATATGGAAAAAGCTTGAAACACTATTTGGCAACACAAGATTTAATGAGGGATCATATGTTAGAAAATGAACTAATTAGTTTAAGCCCAGACAATTTCAACACAATTCAGGATTTTTCCACAAAATTGAAATCACTAAGGCTGCAGTTAAAACAATGTGGAATTGAAAAGAAAGATGAACAACTAATTCTTAGTATTCTCTCTAAGCTAAGTTTAGAATATTTTGTGTTTGTTTCTACCTTCTATGCTACTAAGGGTGCACTTGGTACTCAATTCACCATGCCATCTTTAGATGATTTTGCTATCTCTCTCACATGAGAACAAGATAAGCTAATCCAAATGGACACTCTTAAGTCTTCTAAGTCACATGCCCTGGCTACTAACCAAGGAATAAAGGAATAGAAAGGACAAAGTAGTAACAACAAGAGTAAGGATAAGAAACAAAAGAATAGCAAGGAGAAGACGGATCAGATACCAGTTGCTTCAAAAGTAGCTAATGAGACCCAATCTTCTAAGGACAATAAGCCTAAGAAAGAGATGGTCCAATGTGCCTATTGTAAAAGACCTGGTCATAATGAACATAAATGTCTAAAGAAACAAATTAATCACTTGACACATATTCTTGAAAAGAATAATATCAGTGTTCTTGAGTCTATCAAATAGAGTTCTAATGAGGGGTCTAACAAGGCAATAGAAAACAACAAGGTGAAAGGAAAGGGCAAGGCCCTTGTAGTAGTTTCTTCTTCACCATCCACTTGGGTTCTTGATTTAGGTGATTCACACCACATGGATTCATCTAAGGAAGAACTTACATCTTTGGAGCCGTGTTCTATGCCTTCAATTTTGATGGGTGATGACACTCTTGTTGAGGTGTGTGGGAGAGGGTCTGTTGATGTGGGGGATGGCACATTCCATGATGTTTTTTGTGTGTCCTCATTATCAACTAATCTCCTAGCAATATATCAGATTGCTCACACAGGTTCAGGTAAGAGGGTTGAGTTCAGTCCTAATTGAATGGAGATTCATGAGTTACACAGTGGTTCTACAGATGCAGTTGGAAGAGAAGATCATTAGTCACAACTCTATATGTTTTCTCACTTTGTTCCTAATCCTCTTTTGACTATTTTGCTCACTCATTCTGATGATGTGAGTAGATTATGGCATGAACGGTTTGGCCATCTTAACTACTGCTACTTGTAGCAGATCAACCAATAGAGCATAGTCACAGGGTTGCCTTCAATTTAGTTTTTAGGTGGTGTTTCCCAAGGTTACATTCTTGGTAAGCATCCTAAGGAAAATTTTGACAAAGGAAAGGCATGGAGAGATTCACAGATACTGGTGTTAGTTCACAATGATTTGGCTGGTCCATTTGAGCATCCTTCTTTTAGTAAGGTTGGATATATCCTAATCATTGATGACTTTTCTCACTATACTTGGGTGTACTTTCTCAAATAGAAGTCAGAGGTATTTGATCATTTTCAAGACTTCAAAACTTTTGTAGAGAAGCAATCTGGGAAAGCCATCAAATTTTTGCACACTGACAATGGTGGTGAGTATGTCAACCATCATTTTGAGTGGTTTTGGACTTTAGAGGGGACTAATTTGTAGCATTTAGTTCCATACAATCCTCAATAGAATGATGTTGCAAAATGGAAGAATAGGTCCTTGAAGGAAATGGTGAACTACATGATTCACTCCAGATCTCTTGCACCACACTATTGGGTAGAGGCCATTAACTGTGCTTGTTATATCTAGAACCATGTCTCTCACTGAGCCTTGAAAGGAGTCACTCCTTTTGAAGCATGGTGCCATCAGAAACCATTAGTTAAGCACTTTTGAGTTTTTGGTTCTCCTGTATGAGCCCACATTCCTGTAAAGAAATGCAAGGCCTTGGATCCACAAAGTAGACCTTGCATATTTGTAGGCTATCTTGATCGTGTCAAAGGTTATCATTTGTTCCACCCTATGACACATGAGTTGTTCATTGAGAGGAGTGTTTAGTTTGAGGAGGGCTCTTCGAGCTCACTTTATATCACTTCTCCACATCCTTTGACATTAGAGTCACTTGGGATACATGACAGATCTTCTGATGAGTTAGATTCACTTGAGAAGTCTTCTACCTCCACTTCTGATACCAAGAGTGATTTAGAGGATTCAACCCCTTCCTCTCTGTTATGTTCAAAATTTTCCTCCTAAATGTAATGGTATAATTTCTCATGGTTTAGCTCCTCTCCTTTGGTGTCCTCTTAGCCTATTCCTTTTTGACCTTCCTAAACCCTGATTGACCTATATCTAACTAAAGAAATGTCAAATTCTAAGATAACCAATGACTAAACCTGGAAATAAAGTTTAGATTTGGGACTTCCTGGACCCCCTTAATCTAGACCTGATCAAAAAATCATGACTTGGGCTTGGGCGCTCGGACCCTAGCCTTGCCCTATTTTTTACGGTTTTGAATTTTGGTAGGGTGTCAACTCCCACCATGCACCTCAAGATTCTATTTTCAAAATTTTGTTTTCACATGATGTCAGCATGCTATTTTAAATATTTGAAATTTTAAGTTTAGATATTTAAAGACATTTGAAAATCATTTTATTACGCACAATCTATATGCAGGCTTTCTATGGTGAAGCTCTGCCAAAATTGCCATTGAAGAACAACACTTTGTTGAAGCTCTTGGATTTATTTGAAGTTGCTACCATGGAGATTAGGAATCAAGATCTTAAGACTATCTTGATCTTCCTAGGGTTTGTACAACCTTTTGTATGATCAAGAGAAGGGTTGAAGCCTCCAACATCGAGCTTGGAAATCCTTCGTGGATATGGTTGCCTCACCTTCTTGTTCTACAAGTCTTTATTGTTCTCATCTCCTTGAGGTGATGTTATTGTTGTTTCATTGAGTGAAGCAAGTTGTTTCTCTTTCCTTGATGCTTGAGTTATCTAGGGTTTTACATTTTCTACATACATATTTGTTAGATGAGCACACACATCTGCAAATCTTTATCATTGGCTATTCTTGAGGTAGGAATACCAAAAATGGGGTTTGACTGAGGCAAGCTCCTATATAGCAACAACCATCTTTCTCCTCCTTTTACATGTGTAGGTTACATTTGGCGAGATCTAGCAGAAAGGAGTGACAACAAGACAGATATTGTCGGCATAATCATCATGGGATTTTGAATTTTGCAATTGCATAACTTTTGGGGAAGAGGAACTTGCACCCAAGGCCTCTTGAGAATTTTATTTGGGATCTAGGGATCTCTAGAGATTATCTCACACCTAGTACAGAAGATTCCAACAGCCAAAAACCTTTGGGGTGTTAGTATCTGCACTTTGATGCATGCCCTGCCCCCTGATATGTGTCTTCTAGGCTTGTTAAAACTCTTGTAATACCATGAAGCCTAGTGCCTTGATCATATTGGCCTTGGTTGTTTCCCATTCTAATCTATTATTGACTGCTCACAGTCAATCCCCTATCACTTAAGTTAACACTTAAGTACCTTTCACCATCAGGTTACCAACCCCTATGCCTAGTATTACCTTTTGTGTCCCATAGCCTAAAATATGCCCAATACCCACCCACTTTAAAAGATGATCTATATTCATGTTGAGTGTTAGCAATACTCTATTTTCATGCCCCCCTCATTCATTTAGCCTAGCATGGCCCCTCTTTTATGAACTATTTTCATGCACGTGTTGAATTAGGGCCTTAAGTTGTGGCCACTTCTATGGAATTTGCCTTTTCGTTGAAATTCTCTCTTCCGCTGGGCTTGGTTTTGGGCTTCAACAGTACTGTGAAGTTTGAGGTGGTATTTATGTCGTGGCCATGTGGCATCCACACTATCACTTCATGGGGAAAGAGCACCTCTATTGGGATTGTTCTAAGGCTCTCGTGGGCTCGTGAAATCTAGGTTGTCCTCCAACTTGCCTGGGCCTACATAGATGATGTACATCAACATGCAAAGGGTTTTCAATTGCTAACATGGATTTTCACTAAGGTTTGTACCTTCATGGAAGGTGTTTTGTGGCCCTGACGGGGCTGTGAAGGATGTGTTGCTAGCCCTGCATGCCTAGTGGAACATTTCGCTGGAACCTTGGTTTCTCTATAGTCCCAGGGAAGCTAGCTCAAGGAAGTGAGGTGTTGCCATGGTAGATGAAGTCACTGCTTTTTCATGATAGCTGATTTTCACTTAAAGGGTTTGAAATCTCTGTGAAGACTATTGATGGGTGTTAATCCATAGCTAGGATTTAAAACTAATGAACATCTTCTTCTAGGCATGTCAATTCACCCTCATAACTATTGATGCAATTTACAAGATAAATCTTATAGCTGGAATTGAAGGGGTCACTAGAGTGGAGTAGCGTGGTAAACAATGGGATATATTTAGTTTCTCTAAGAATGAAATGCCAAGGGTTAAGCATGTGCTATGTCTTGTCGTGCTATTGATCAAAGTGTTGGTTGGTTTGTTCAAGCTCTATCATGTCAATGATATTTGATAGGTGCAATCAGGAGGACAATCTTTTGTATCAAGAGGATCTTAGCACTTCACTTCTCACTACCATTGTACATGATGTTTCTTCTTGCATGGATTTGTCAGGATTACTCTTTAACACTGAAATTGGGCAGAGTATGTGATTAATGTTCTAAATTGGGATAATGTTTGAATTGAGAAACCTACTTTGTCTATCTCATTATGGAAATGGGGGCTATAATTGAGTTTCACGCATGTGAAAGCTTGGAGTCATGAACTAAGTGTCATTTCCTCCCCTTTTCTAGAAAAGCTGGCAGATTTGCATGAGATTTCCATTTAAGGGCCTGCATCGCTAAAGGTAGTATCAGGATAAACTTCCAGGATTGGTTGATAGAATGTGATCACTCGAGTGTTGGTGATTTCAATAAATCCAACTATAAATTGATGCTTCTGATGTTGTTTTAGGCATTATTCTCTTTGGAGCAAACAATATGGGTCACTATCTTTTTAGTATGCTATAGTTTTCCCGTTATTCCATAGGATTTTCTTCTCTATTCTCATGGCTAATGACTTGTCCATACAGAGTTAAGAGTTTAGAGTAGCTTTTCTAAGGCATTGGTGGGGCTAATAAAATTGGGGAAGTTTAGCAGCATTCACTGAGCCATTGTATCTCCTCCTTCCCCCTTGCTTTCATTCGGATGGGGGCTTTACATTCTACTCTATAGACTCCAGTGACTTCCTATTCTTATGAGTCTCCAGACTTGACATGGAGGTAGAGAGGCATCATTGTTCTCACTCCCTTTCCCTTAGTATTGTGGGTCCTGTCCAAGCTTGGGTCACAGTGGGTGGGGTGATGTCCCCCTGAATGAAGCTAGTGGGCATCTTGGAGGTTACTATTGTTGCTATTGTTCCCTGCTTAGATGGAGGTCTAATTTAGCCAGAGCTAACTATTAGAGGCATCCTCTAGTTCTCGATTGGGTGAGTTGGTTGGTAACTTGGCGAAGAGAGGAGGGGATTTACCTACTTGTGCCTATGAGTGGTCATAATAGGAGGGACCCAGGCTGTTGGTGCTTCTTTTCTTTATTGATCCTTGCGGGCACTCTCTTGTCTGCTTGCATGGCCAGTGAAGTTTGACGAAGGGTTCTCGCATGGGAAATAAATGTCCTTATGTGAGGAGGGGTTGATCCATTGGAATACCTTGCAATCCACTTTTTCCTTCAAAAACATGGCTCACCTACACGTTAGTAGCGGGAAAGCGTACACAACAAAATCAATTGTTCTAGTCCACTTCAAGTGATGATTATCTATAGGAACATGCCCTATTGGTTGGAGGTGGATGTTTTGGCCTCATATGATCAAAGTTTGTCAAATCAAAATATGACACCTGTTAATAGCCTGAAGCTTCTTGCTTTCATGTTGTTATAAATGGAAATTCAAGGCCATTAAAAGGAGGTCAGGTCACAATTTTAAAATAGAATTGTGCCTTGTTCTTTGATCCATTGTAAACAAAAGAGAATTGTCTCATAATTTGTGTTCAAATCTATAGAGTAGTATTATTATCAAACTCATACAAAGATATATTGGTTATGGAATCCTTTTCTATATTGTGTTTGATGGAGTTAGCATGATTTCTAAATATCAAGGATATTTTAGTGCATCTTTGTGTTTAGGGTAAAATTGGGATTGTTTAGTTTTTAAGTGTTTAGATGTTTGAATTCTCCTTTCACCCTATACATTCAAGGATCTAGGGTTGAGTGGCAATTCACTATCATACCCTAGATTGCTATGATATGTAGGGAAGCTCATATTAGGGTGCTTAATTATCAAGTTTCCTTCTCTTATGCTCAATTAACCATTAAAACCCTAATTTCACAAATACGACTCTAAACAGAAGAATTACAGAAAAAGCTCTTGCAGACAGAAACAAAATATCAAATCATAAATTACCTATTTTTAGGGTTTTAAGGTAGAAAAGTCAAGGATAAAAGAGTGGGCACCCAAGTCCAATGCCCTGGTTTTTGTTCAGATCTAGAAACTTAGTCTGCAACTCTTCCCTATTGTCCTGATGATTTTCCCGTCACGAAAATTGGAGGACTAATGAGTGGGCGCCCAAGTCCAGGTGGCTATTTTCCCTTCTATTCTACAATTCTAAACTTCAAGATGCCTTCCTGCAACTTAACTTTTCCCAGCTCCACAACCTGTAACCTGCAACCATGAAAACTTTGGGAGGGGGTTGTGGTGTTTAGAGGCTTGCCTTAGTCAAGCCCCAGAGGACACTTAAGTCTCTGAACACTGTTGTCAGATAGAGTGCATACCCTTGTGAGGAAGAGGCAAAAACCAAAGGAAATGATGATGAAAACACAATATAATGTCACCTTATAGTGAAGATATCATGGGAGGAAGATGCTCTTCATTCCATGATGAAATGGATGGTCAAATCTACAAACACAAACACATAAACCACACAAATCTACTCTTGCAACATAATGAAACTCTTAAATCACCTTGAAAACACTTGAACATCACAATTTCCCTCTAGTTTCTAAATGAATACCTAAACATGGTTTTATATGCAACTACAAACACTCCTGCCAAGATATTTGTAATTCAAAATTACCTTGTTGGTAAAGGACCCAAATAACAGTCATAAATTGATACCCTAAAATTGGGGCTACCTCAAAATAGGGCAGGACTAGGGTGTAGGCGCCCAAGTCCTCCCCCCTATTTTGGGTAGGGTATAGCTCAAAGGGTCCTGATAGGTCCCATTTGTCATGTTACCTAGGGCTCATTCCATTGAGATACCAAATTATGAAGTAAGATATCCTAAATGCATGCAAAAGACCCGGGAGCTAAACCTTATGAGGGAAAAGCCCCCAAGGGGACATTTTCTGATGTTACATTTAGCCCCCACTTTAATGTATGTATAAACACAAGGCCAATACATGCATTAAAGTAAGGTCACAAACACAACAAAAACATCAAGCACGGAGAAGACACACCAATCACATAGAGAAGAATAACATGCACGTAAAACATGGAGAAGATAGTTACAGTCATGTAGAACATAGAGAAGACAGTCAATGCATAGAAGACACATTAATGCATGGAAGATAAAAATGATATCTTTTCTTTCTTTTTCTCATATATATGAAATGTAAATGCAAGTATTGGAAAGTAAACAAACCTCCCATAATACATGATGCACTCATCATATAAGTCTTTGTATATGGGGTAACACACACACAAGACACACAAAACCTCCCAAAATGTAGGAAGCACAACCCTAAGGTGCTAGTCTTTATTCTACATATGGGGGAGCAAACATGCCACACAAAACAAGCACACTAGAATACACACACTTGAAGACACAGAGAAAACACGGTAGAAAAGTGATGGTGTGTTCCCTATTTCTAGGCTCATCACCATCTTAGGCATATTGCAGGCACACACCAACGATTGCACTTTGCCACAACAATCACCAAAAACACGCTTAAGGGTTGAGTTAGTCACAGAACCCCTCCCCACCTCCGTAGAGGACTTTTGAAAATGACAGGATGATGTAATCTGCTCTAAGAAACATACCATCCCTGCCTCCGCAGAGGGCTTAAGAAAAAGGATATGCTCGATATCCCACCTCCATAGAGGGCTTACATGATTGATTGATTGATTGCAAACAAACTTAGGATGCATGATGCACTCATCGTGCAGGTCTTTGCACATAAGGACAAACACATTGCTAACATCTATAACAGATAGCTTACCTTAGATATGCCCCCACCTTAAGGTGGTTGATATCAGTTATCGATATCAAGCACGTTAAGGTAGGAAGAAAACACATAAGGGAACACCAACTTTTGCAAATGCCATGCCCCCCAGAGGTGATATGTACTTTACAATCACCAAATGTTCCCACAAACACTATTAGTTTCAAGATAGACAACTGAGAGGGGGGGTGAATCAGTTGTCTCAAAACTTTGCTTTTATTAACCACTTAAATCCTTCTTGTAATTTAGCAGCATAATAATAAATCAATCATAGAAACATAAAGCAACAATTCAAGAGTAGAAACACATTAACACATATGACACCAAGATTTTAACATGGAAACCCTAGTTAAGGGAAAAACCATAGGGTGAATAACCCAAGATTGTATTCTCTGTTAAAAGAATAAGAAGAACAAAATGGCACATGCTAATTAGGGCTCATTGCCTGAGTACACTACTCACAAGAGGCCCACTACCTATAGGAGACACACTATCTATGTAATGATAAATATTACATACTTGAATTGAAGAATAGCATCTTCACCATGCTTGAGTCAGTTCCATTTAAGCCCAACACTTTTGCTTTGCCTTTCACTTTTCTCTTCTCTACCACACTCTCATCTTCACCAAGATACTTTTCAAATGACTTCACAACACTTATTTATACACGACATTGACTTTGGGATAATCATCAAAGTAGGCATACTTTAAAGAGAAAATACACAAATACAACTTGACTTATTACAAAAGACTTCATACTTAAATCTTCTTTGAGGAACACGCCATGCTTCGCAGTACATCATCAAGATCATTCGCAAGATGTGTAAATCATCCAGTTGGCCAAGTTTAGGAAAAACATCATCATCTAGAAGTAATTCTTCAATTACAAGCTCAATCTTCAATGTAGACCACTAACACAAATTGGACACAATCTAGGGACCCCCACAAGCTTGCCTAAAATACCAAGAATATCCACACCACTTTTGATTACTGAAATCATTCTCTTCATCTGGAACCTCAAGAACACAGTCTATCATTACTGTCATATTGGAAGAGATGCTTGTGGACCTCTAGACCATGAACCAATTGAGTTGTCAATTCACATTGACTTCCTAAACACTCCACCAAATCTGCAGAACAAGATATTGCATTTCTGGATCTCACTGGACCTATTTTTGTCACTTTGTCACCTCTGAACTTCTACCAGAATTGGTTTTACTCATGTTGCCATAACTTCTTCAAATATTCATGTGGACCTCTCAAATCTTTACTAGATCATCTTTAGACACATATCTACAAACCCTTTGATGCACATCCTCTAATCTTTATCTTAGCTAGGATCTTTACTTCATAGAGATTCACCGTCTTCACTATTCCTGATAGGACTAATTTTCTCAATGTCCTCAACACACAACTCATCCAATCCTTGACATCAATGCAACAGGAGTATGTTGACATCAATGACAACACCGGGTAGGCCCATACTTGCAACAATCTCCCCCTTTGTCATTGATGGCAACATATGATGTGAAAAACTATTTTGACCATCAAGACAAGTACTACTCCTCACTGACTGACCTAACTCCCCCTATCAACAACAACCATTCACGTGTCTTCTCTTCCTTTACTACTCCCCCTTTGATCAGCAACCACTCTTTGTTTTTCACATGTCTTCTCTCCCCCTTTGACATCAATGGCAAAGGGCACATACTTGCATCACTTAGAATCATACAGACCGCTCCCCCTAAGTAGCAGTTTCCCATCATCAATCTAGACCACAAGATATTACTATTAAATACACTAGACTGATGCACATCAGTGCACCTTAATTTAGAACCGAAGGGATAATAACCCCTAACTTCTCCCTAAGATACTCAAAAGAGTCCTTAGGTAAAGGTTTAGTAAAAATGTCTGCAATCTGATCCTTGGAGGGTACAAACTCCAATCTGACTTCATTCTTGTTCACCTGCTCTCTCAAAAAGTGAAACTTGATGGATATATGTTCTATCTTTGAGTGCAACACTAGATTTTTTGATATATTTATTGCACTTGAATTATCACAGAAGATTGTTATAGGTTCCTCATACTCCACTTTGATGTCTCTTAGCATTTTCTTCATCCACAATACTTGAGTGCAACTACCTGCTGCTGCAATATATTTTTCTTCTGCAGTGGACAGAGATATTACCTCTTGTTTCTTTCTCAGCCAAGAAACTAATCTTTTCCCTAAAAAGAATGCTCCACCACTGGTACTCTTCCGTTCATCCACATCTCCTGCCCAATCCACATTTGTATATGCATGAAGAGAGAAATCATGATCTCTAAGATACCATAAACCATACTCAACTATTCCTTTTAGATATCTAAGAATCCTCTTGATTTCTATGACATGAGATTCTCTAGGATCAGCTTGGAATCTAGCAACAAGACCAACATCATTCATAATGTTAGGTCTAGTTTGAGTAAGATACAGTAGTCCTCTAATCATTAACCTATACTTTTTTTGATCAACCTTAGGAGAGTCATCATCTTTGCTCAATTTACATCCAGTTGCCATGGGAGTATTCATTGGTTTTGAGTCTTCCATCCCAAATTTCTTCAACAGTTCTTTCACATATTTGGTCTGTGAAATGAAGATTCATTTCTTTGTTTGAATGATTTGCAGACCCAAGAAGAAATTCATTTCCCCAAACATGGACATCTCAAATTCATTTTTTATTTGATTTGCAAAAGTTTTACACATACTATCTCTTCCTCCAAAAATGATATCATCAACAAATACTTCAACAATCAAGATATTTTCATGATCAATTTTCATACAAGTTACTGTCAGCACTACCTTTGTTGAAACCGATCTTCAAAAGATGCTTATCCAATCTTTCATACTAAGCTCTTGGGGCTTGTTTGAGTCCATACAGTAGTTTCTTCAACTTGCAGACCATATCACCATGATCAGACAATTGAAATCTATCTAGTTGCTCAATATATACTTCTTCTTCCAAGCCACCATTCAGGAAGGCAGACTTGACATCCATCTGATATACTTTAGAGTCCTTGAAGGAAGCAAAGGCAAGAAATAATCTGACTGCTTCAATTCTTGCCACTGGAGTAAAAATTTCTTCAAAATCAACTTCTTCTTCTTGATAATAACCCTTGAAGACCAATATGGCTTTGTTTCTAACTACTTCACCATCTTCATTCAGTTTATTTTGGAAGACCCATTTGGTTCCAATCACATTTTTGTTTCTAGGTCTGGGAACAAGATCCCAAGTGTGATTTTTCTCAATTTGCATCAGCTCTTCCTTCATTGCTTTAGTCCAGCTTTCATCGTTGTATGCTTCACTCACTATTTTTGGTTCAATCTTTGAAATAAAACAATACTTTTATGAGTCTTGAGCAATATTTCTTCTTGTTTGAATACCTTTTCTTTTATCACCTATGATATGATCTTCAAAGTGATTTAGTCTACATACTTGGGAGTTTTGGGAATTTCTTGCACTTCTATTTCTTGAATAGGTTCATTCAAACTTATCTCTTCTTCCTGATTCTCTAGATCAGTCTGGATCTGAATTTCAGAAGGGTTTTGGACTTCTTAGACCAAAACATCATTCTAATCATCTTCTTTATATTCATAAAACCTTGAGGTTTTTTCAATACCTTCATCAACCTTCACATTTGTACTTTCTATAATCTTTCTCAATCTCTTGTTATAACACCGGTATGCTTTGCTTTGAGTAGAATAACCCAATAATATTCCTTCATCACTTCTAGCATCAAATTTACCAAGGTCTTCATCTCTTTTAATGTAACATTTGCTACCAAAGACTCTGAAATACTTCACAGTGGGAGTGATGCCAAACTAGAGTTCATAAGGGGTTTTACCACTATTGCTTCTGATTTCTACTCGATTAAGTATAGACAGTAGTGCTTACAACTTCTCTCTAGTAGCTCTGAGGAACATTTGCTTCCATCATCATGGTTCTAGATGCTTCCTAGATGGTCTGGTTCTTTCTCTCCACTACTCCATTCTGCTGTGGAGTCCTTGGAGTAGATAACTATCTTTTTATCCCATGTTTCTCACAGAATTCTATGAACTCTCTGGATGTGAATTCTCCACCTCTATCAGACCTGAGACATTTTATGTTTAATCCGGTTTCATTCCCTACCATAGCCTTGAATATTTTTAATTTCTCAAGAGCCTTAGATTTTTCTTTCAGAAAAGTCACCCACATCATCTAAGAGTCGTCATCAATTAATAACATGAAGTATCTATCACCTTGCAAACTCCTGATTCTTGCTGGTCCACATAGACTAGTATGTACTAAGTCCAACAATCCAGTAGAAGATTGTTCCTTACTTTTGAATGTGACTCTTCTCTGCTTTCCCAACTGACATTCTTTGCACAAACTATTAGTAGGTTTCACCAATCTTGGAAGATCTCTTATAGCCTGAGTGTTGCTTATCTTGATGATATTATCAAAATTTACATGACACATTCTCCTAAGCTACAACCAACTCTGATCAATTTGAACAAATAAACAACTTTTCCCAGTACCAACCAAGTGGAAGATGTTACCTTTTGTTTGAGTACCGGATGCAATCTCTATTCTAGAACTTTCAAAGATCTTGCATTTTCTATTTTTGAATCAGAGATCATAGCCTTTGTCCACCAACTGTCCAACAATGAGAAGATTGTACTTTAGACCTTCAACATACAGTACATTACTAGTTTTGTTCTTTCCATCAAAAGAAATAGTTCCTCTACCTTTGATTCTTCCAGCAAAATTATCACCAAATTTTACAACTCCTTCATATCTTTCCAAATCTATGAACTTATTTTTGTCACTTGTCATATGGTGGGAGCATCCACTGTCAGTGACCCAATCATCCTTTTCTTCAACTTGGGCAGCCAGAGCTCTTTCTTTTATGATTGACAGATTCAGAGGGCACTGGATCTTCTTCCTTGATGGAAATAACACCTAATCACTTCCAGATTTGTTTCCTGTCTCTGATTCATCATCTGTTACTCCTTCATCATCATCATCTTCTTGAACATAGTAACATTTCTTTTAGAATCTTGATCTGTTTGGATTTGCCCTTGAAAATCTTTCCAGACATCTTGAGGAAAAATGACCAATCTTGTTGCAGTTGAAACATTTGAAGGGCATTTTTCCTTCATACTTACCATATCCTCTTAGCAGTCTTTTTGCAATAAGAGCTTCAAGTTGAGCAACTTCTGCTTCATCTTCTTCCAGATCTTTTCTTGCTTTTTCATACCATGAAAGTTTCTTTGAGAAGTTCTCTCCTAGATCAAACTTTTGTTTGCCTTTTACAGAGGCACTAGCTTTGAATGTAGATTTAGTCTTAGGGGTGCATCTCCAAACTTGGCCAATTCAAATGCAGCAAATTTTCCAACCAATTGATCTCTTGTGATATTTGAAAAAGATCTGAATTCTTTAATAGCAGTAACCTTGTATTTGTAAGTAGGAGTTAGGGATCTGAGAACTTTGGCAACAATCTCATCTTCATCCTAGATTCCACCGGTACACCTAATGCCACAAACAAGCTCATTTACTTTTGGCATAAATGTATTAATATTCTCATCTTCATTCATCTTCAGGTTTTTGAATTTTCCTTTCAGACTCTGTAGCTTGGCACATTTAACATATTTGTCTCCTTCACGCAAAAGTTGCATTTTTTTCCAAATCTCATATGTAGTTTTTAAATCTATAACATTTGTTAGCTCTGAATTAGATAAGGCACTTAATAAATCTTCTCTAGCCCGAAGATTGTCTTTAGAATTTTTGATTTCATCTACAGCTATCAGACCATTCTTTGGAGGAACATACTTCTTTGAAGCCATGATCCAATATTGCATTCCCATACATTGCAAGTGGCATTCCATGCGGCTTTTCTAAAGAGTGTAATTGGTTCCATCAAACCTCAGACTATCCTTCTCATAGGAAGACATCCAGGATTTCCTCAAGCGGTTAAGCTTCTTTTAGAGGAACTTAGCTCTGATACCAATTGTTAGTTTCAAGATAGACAACTAAGAGGAGGGGTGAATCAGTTGTCTCAAAACTTTCTTTTTATTAACCACTTAAATCCTTCTTGTAATTCAGCAGCATAATAATAAATCAATCATAGAAACATAAAGCAAAAATTCAAGAGCAAAAACACATTAACACATATGACACCAAGATTTTAACATGGAAAACCTGGTCAAGGGAAAAACCACAGGGTGACTAACCCAAGATTGTATTCTCTATTAAAATAATAAGAAGAACAAAATGGCACATGCCAAATAGGGCTCACTGCCTAAGCACATTGCTCACAAGAGGTCCACTACCTACAGGAGACACATTGTCTACATAATGATAAATATTACATACTTGAACTAAAGAATAGCACCTTCACCATGCTTGAGTCAGTTCCATTTAAGCCCAACTCTTCTGCTCTACCTTTCACTTTTCTCTTCTCTACCACGCTCTCATCTTCACCAAGATACTTTCGAAATGACTTCACAACACTTATTTATACAAGACATTGACTTTGGGATAATCATCAAAGTGGGCATACTTTAAAGAGAAAATACACAAATACAACTTGACTTATTACAAAAGACTTCATATGAATCACCACACTGTCAGCCACATAGATCTGGGACTTAAATATGCTTTGAGGAACACACCATGCTTCATAGAACATTTTCAAGATCATCCGCAAGATGTGTAAATCATCTAGTCGGCCAAGTTTAGGAAGAATATCATCATCCAGAAGTAATTCTTTAATTACAATCTCAATCTTTAATGCAGACCACTAACACAAATTGGACACAATCTAGAGACCCCCACAAGCTTGCCTGAAACACCAAAAATATCCACACCACTTCTGATTATTGAAATCATTCTTTTCTTCATCTGGAACCTCAAGAACATAGTCTGTCATCACTATCATATTGGAATAGATACTTGCGGACCTCCAGAACATGAACCAATTAAGTTGTCAATTCACATTGACTTCCTAAACACTCCACCAAATCCGCAGAACAAGATATTGCATTTCAGGATCTCACCGAACCTATTTGTGTCACTCTGTCACCTCTAAACTTCTACCAGAACTAGTTTTACTCATGTGGCCATTACTTCTTCAAATCTTCATGCGGACCTCTCAAATCTTTACTGGATTACCTTTAGACACATATCTACAAACCCTTTGATGCGCATCCTCTGATCTTCATCTTAGCTGGGATCTTTACTTCATAGAGCTTCACTATCTTCACTATTCCTAATAGGACTAATTTTCTTAATGTCCTCAACACACAACTCATCCAATCCTTGACATCAATGCAATAGGAGTATGTTGACATCAATGACAATACCGGTTAGGCCCATACTTGTAAAAAACACATCCCTTCAAGAAATATGTTAGTGTCTACAAGATTATGATAAACAACAACATCAATCCATATGATTAACCACATAAAGAGACAAGGTTATACAATGAATTCAGAGTTCGAGGATAACTGTGGGGCTATATCATGAAGCTCTCCGAATCAAGTACCACTAAGGCTAGATTCAAAGACAAACAAAGGTGCACAAAGCAACAATATTGTTAAGGTTTGTAAATGCCATAGAAACATCAAATTCACTATGCGGAAAGTACTAGTGCTTCCACTAGCCAAGCATTGGATAAAATATACAACCCCATCTTCATATTAGGAACTAAGTCCATTTTTTTATTGCTCTGAGAAGGGAAACTAGGTCCACATTAGTAAAAATGTTTGTCATCATCCACCCGCTAGATAGAAACACTAGAGGAAGGGAAACAATAAATAAGAGAGGAGAAACAAGTGTCTTAGGGACAGTCACGTAGGAGGGTGCCCCTAGTGTCACCAACCATGATGCTATGTCCATAAGACACAACACACAATGATGAAATCAGAGAGAGAGGCAATTTAGAAGAATGATGATAAAAATAGAAGAAGGTCACAATAGAGGTGGTCTCCTAGTATCCCAGACCTTACGGGAGAATCCAAGGTCATCCCGGGAGGCCTAAACAACACATAACACATCATGGGGGAAGCACATACGAGAGAGATAAAGGGTTAGAGATACTTACCTATACGATTTTTGTGCTAAGTCTTGTCATCAAGAAAATCATTGTCATCTTCCCAAACATAAGGTATGATTGCCAAGTCATTGTCATTATTCTTTTGTTCATTCTTAAATGCTTCTTGGTTTGTCTCAATGTTAGGTGGAATGTGTTCTTGTTGAAGTTCATTAGTACACATATGCTCTATCCTCTTAGGTGGTGAGAGAAGCAAATTATTTTGATTGATCTCAACATCCATCCTTGAAGGATTTAATAAAGACTTCTCCTCATCCACTAGTGCTACATCCTTAGTGATGTCCAAATGACTTGAATATTCAAACAAAGGAGGGACATTAAATGTCCTCTCTTCCTTAGTGAAATCCAAGGTGTGTGAACAATCAACTAAAGGGAGAAGGTTGGTGTGATGATCCATAGAGGTTTAATGCACTAGGATAGGATTTTGATTATTGTTAAATAAATGTTCATTGTCTACCCATGGAATGTTCTTTGTTAATGGGATCTCTTCATTCACTAATGCTTCCTCTTGGCTAGGGAGAGCATTTTAATGGCAAAGTGGTGATGGCTCTTCATTTGCTAATGCTTCATCTTGGCCAAAGTGAGCATTAGAATGAGGATTTGATGGTATGATGTTAAGAGATATGTCAATGAAATCATCCTCTTCCATCAAAGTGTCCTCATGGGGAGGAACAACCTTAAGAGAGGGATCATAATGTAAACCAAAGTTATCATCACATGTTTTAGCAATAGGTTCCATAGGGGAATGTTCCAAAAAGTCATCCAAGGCTTCATCCAACATCTTGAGGTCATCACTAGTATATATATTATTGATCATGAATTTAGTGAGATCATCCAATATCCAAGGGTATATTCCCATGAATTTTGTGAAGCTATCAAAATCAGATATATAACAAAATATTTCATATGTAGAGCACATAGAGATATCAACATCATGAATGTGTGCACTATTTGTTCCAAAACTTGATGATGTTTATCAGTGAATTTAGAGAAATGATCAATGTCTACAATGTATACAAACAACTCTTCTAAAGAAGTATCCATGATATATTTCTTCAAATCAATGCAAAATCATATTTTGAAAGCTTTTCAAAATTGATGCAAAAGACAACTGCCAAGTTATATCCAAAAATGACCTAAATGCCCAATTTTTATACTTTTTCCAATGCAAATTAATGAAACAAAGGATGTTGTAAGGACTTTGATCAAGAGAAGAAAGTTATATGTCTGATATCAGTCCAAAATAGTAATATGATCCTTCTCAACACACTCTTGATGCAAATCCAAGATAATGCTAAGTGAAAATATAGTGAAAATATGTCAACATAGGCACTTTTTTCACCAAAACTCAATGCAAAAGAGTATAACAAAGGGTGTTGTGAGGAAAATTATGATGAAAATAAAATAATATTAGTAATAATAGCCACTTTGTGCCAAAATACCCAACACAACACACTTTTAGTGCCACTTAAGGTAAAACCCTAGTGAAAATATAGCAAAATATGCAAATTTTCACAGTTTTTCAACTCCAAGACCTAGAAAAAGAGGTGTTGTAATGAATTTTAGGAGGTTTAGAAAATAAAATCAATTATATCAGTCATCTCAATCCATGAAATTTGTCACAACACGCTTAGAGTGCAAACTAGGCCAAACCCTAGGGCAAAAATAGTTAAAAATGTGTAGTTTTTCACCAAATTTTCAATACAAGAGCCCATTAAAAGGGTGTTGTGAAGATTTTTAGGAGGGGAAGAAAATAATTACCTTAATAACATCAAATAAATGAAAAAATAGTTTTCACAACATGCCTATGGTGCAAGTTTATAGAGTCGATAAGGCCAATTTTAGTGAAAATCATTGTTTTTTAAGCCCTAGGTTTGATATCTTGGCACAAAATGCAATGTGAATGTTTTGAAGTCTGATTTATGATGAAAATTAATTAATCTCAAATCTGGAAATCATTTCCAAGCTTTAATGTGCAAAATGTCAATGAAAATGCATGAAAATTGCTAGTTTTTTTTTAATTTTCTATGCAAAAATGCAAATATTTTGAATCTAAATGCAAATTTATAGTAAAATGCAAGGGTATAGACAAATGAAAATTTGAATGAGATTTTAAAATTAGTAGAAAAATCTGAAAGAAGATTTTGCCTACTAACCCTAGATTTTGGAATTACTAGGTTATATGAAAATTGTCAAGATTTCTACAAAAGCCTAGCAAATTAATGATGAAAATGCAATGCAAATTTCTCAATTTTTGTATTTTTCTATAGTTTATATCAGATCTAAAGTAAAAATCATGAATTAGGAAATTTTAGAAAGAATTGAATTTAGTAAGCCAAACAATGCAATTTTTAAAAAAAATTAAATTTTTCAATTTTTTTTTAATTTTTTCTCAATGCAATAAAATGAAAGACTATATGAATGAATGAAATCAATCCAAATCTGAAGACACACACTCATAAAGTTGCAATTTAAGTCCAAGAACATGGGTTCACCAAAATGTTTAGGGGAAAATTAGGATTGTTTAGTTTTTAAGTGTTTAGATGTTTGAATCCTCCTTTCACCCTATACATTCAAGGATCTAGGGTCAAGTGGAAATTCACTATCATACCCTAGATCACTGTAAGATGTAGGGAAGCTCATATTAGGGTGTTTAATTATCAAGTTTCCTTCTCTTATGCTTAATTAACCATTAAAACCCTAATTTCACAAATATGATTGTAAATGGGAGAATAATAGAAAAAGCTCTTGCAGATGGAAACAAAATATCAAATCACAGAGTACCTATTTTTAGGGTTTTAAGGTGGAAAAGTCAGGGACAAAAGAGTGGGTACCCAAGTCCAATGCCCTGCTTTTTGTTCAGATCTAGAAACTCAGTCTACAACTCTTCCCTGCTATCCTAGAGATTTTCCCATCATAGAAATTGGAGGACTAATGAGCGGGCATCCAAGTCCAGGTGGTTGTTTTCCCTTCTATTCTACAATTCTAACACTTCAAGATGCCTTCCTACAACTTCACTTTTCCCAACTCTACAACTTGTAACCTGCATCCATGAAAACTTTGGGAGGGGGTTGTGGTGTTTAGAGGCTTGCCTCAGTCAAGCCCTGGAGGACACTTAAGTCTTCAAACACTATTATCAGATAGAGAGTGCATGCCCTTGTGAGACAGAGGAAAAAACCAAAGGAAACGATGATGAAAACACAATATAATGTCACCTTGTAGTGAAGATATCATGGGAGGAAGATGCTCTTCATTCCATGATGAAATGGATGCTCAAATCTGCAAACACAAACACATAAACCACACAAATTTGCTCTTGCAACACAATGAAAGCCTTGAATCACCTTGAAAACACTTGAACATCACAATTACCCTCTAGTTTCTAAATGAATGCCTAAACATGCTTTTATATGAAACTACAAACACTCCCACCAAGATTTTTGTAATTCAAACTTACCGTGTCAGCAAGGGACCCAAATAACGGTCATAATCTGACACCCCAAAATTGGGGCTGCCCCAAAATAGGGCATGACTAGGGTGTAGGTGCCCAAGTCCTCCCCCCTTATTTTGGGTAGGGTACAACTCAAGGGTTCCTCCTAGGTCCCATTTGTCATGTTACCCAAGGATCATTCCATCAGGATGCCAAATTATGAAGTAAGATGTCCTAAATGCATGTAAAAGACCCGGGAGCTAAACCTTATGAGGGAAAAGCCCACAAGGGGACATTTTCTGACATTACACTGCAATTTATTGCACTATGTATATTTCTCTTGCTTTCTCTCAAGGGGAGAAATAAATGCTTGGAATACATTCAATTAACTATTGTCTGCATTGTAGTTTAAAAGGATATTTCTATATTCCATATCTAAGAGGCATTGATATAAGGTATTAATGCCATTGGCCTTTTAATCATGAGGTAATGTCATTTGAATGATACATAGGTTCTATACAATTTGACTCTATAGCCCTTTCGATTAACCCACGGGTCTCTCACTAGGTTAATTTGTTGATTTATATTCACCCCAAAATAATCACAATCATTTCGTTTCTATTATTCCTTCAAGAGTAGTCTAGATAAATACTTGTTCTCAATTAGGGTATGAACCATGTTGTCATAGGACTAAGACAGTCTAGATGGAGTCAGTCATTTCCTTGATAAAATGCTATTGAGAACCTTCTATTTTGATGCAACATTCAATAGTAGTCTAGATATTGTTACCAATTTTTCACCTACAGCTCAAATTTGCAGAGCTGATATATTTTTCTATCTTAAGATAAAAGATTTTTAACATTTTCAGCTATAATGTTTTTAAATAGTTTAAGGTGCTTGGAAGATTCAGTTTTACCATTGTTATAACATAGGAAAGAGATTCATTTCATCATTCATTTAATGCTTTGTTGAGTATTCATCAGTGATAGAAGTTATTTCATTTCACATTACAATGATTATTCATTTTGAAAAATAAGATATACACAAATTGAATAATCATTGCATTAAATGAAAGCAAAGAAGATGAAATGTCCCACACAAGTCGTGGGAATAGCTGAAACAAATACATCAAAAAGAATATACTATGCATCTACAAAAGACTAAAGCAATGAAGCAAATAAGATAGGCATATCTATCATTGCCTGTTGAAGTGGTGGGTTGATCCTTGTTGTAGTTGATCCCTCTTGCTCCCGACCTTTCAAAAGAACTTGCAAGATCAGAAAAAGTTTTGTTAGAGCTCCAGATATGGTTATCCTATGTACCTCATCAATGCAAAAACATAATATATTCCTTGTGATGCACAGAATCAGTTGATCAAGTCATTCACATGCAATAGAGCCTGAAGAAATGAAACATCATTGAACTTCACTATTTTTTAAGCTAACATGTTTGTTTCCTGTGCAAGTATAGAAGAAGTTATGTTGCTATTTTGAAGACAATTTCAGCATGTGGTGCAAAGTGAGCTCCCACAAGGGTTGAGCCCAACATGCTGCCCCTGATTCTTAAGAGGTGATGGAAAAGGAGTACATATTATTGTTGCTCAAATCAAGACATATTTAGCTAAGAAGTACCACATTGATCTGAGTACATAAGCTATAAGCTCATTGCCCATCTATAACTGTCAATTCAAATAAGATGAAATGAAAACTATCAAAGAGCAGTAAACTCATTCAAGGCAGCTCAACAATCATTACATAAGAAGAAGAATATAATTGTAAGCAATGACAGGACAATAGTCTTGTGTTGGTCAAGACATATGACATCTAATGCCAACATAAAGGATGCATTGTAAACATATTTATCATGTCATCTTTTCATAATGCTTGCATACAAGAGGCAGAAGAAAGTGACTATGTCATCATAAGTAGATGTGAAAAGAGCTATCATATGCATGATAATCAATCAAGGTTTCAGTTCTTCATCAAAGAAATCATTGGAAAACAATAGAACAACAAGTATTTCATTTTTGTTAATGAAGTGTGTCATTATCATTCAATGCAAAAAATCAGCCATGACCATGACTGTCTTATCAGTCATAAAGCATATTATCAGCCATAAGAACAACTTAAGTCATGATGTATGAATAGTAAACTCCATTTTCATGATGGATGATAATGCTAGAACAGTTATATCTTTAATGAGGATAGTCATAACATTGACAAGTGCAGTCCAACTTGGAGGGAGAGATCAACTATTTATAATGAGAAATGGACAGGCATCAGCAAGCCTTGCACAAGGAAACCACAAATGCATTAAATGGAAAAAATCACAAATGCATATATAATCATATGAGCATAGGACTTCATGAAAGAATGTATATCAGTTCTCAAAGGTAGAAAGAGACAAGGAAAGTCTCATTGTTCATGTTCATCTACGGGAGAGAAAGATAAAGTCTCATGTTTCATGTTTTGAAAGGTCAAAAGAGTTTGCATCAAATAAGACAACATATGGAGCCCTTGATCTCAATGAAGGACAAAATATATCAGGTTGATATTAAAGATTTGCATCAAACTATAATAGTTCCAGCTCAAACTGAGCTTCTTTTACAAGATAGAGATGACAAAAAATCATGTAGTATTGTATGCATTAAAGTTTTCAAGCCATAGTCATAAAATGCATTTTTTCTTTACAACATTAAAACCTTTACCAATTTGCATAGTGATAAGCTCATATACAAAAGAATAAAGGGTTTTGAGCTCATACAAACAACATACACTCAGAAAATAATGAAATGAGTACATATACATAGCCATGACAACCAATCAAGAGAAATCCCTAGAAATGAGTAAATATGTAGCCTATAGCTGTGGCTTATGAAGAATACAGAGGTGCTGAAATAATTTTAACAAAAACATAAAAGAAAATGTTTTCATTTCATAATTTCCTGAGCTCGTGTCAAGCTTCATATAAATAGAAATCAAAGAAAATGGTGCAAAGATCAAAGCAGGAGCTTTCACCCTATTTCTGAGTGGAAATATTGTGTAAACTTGCTGAGTTACTTAGAGGAAGAGCCCCAATGTTTAGATTAGAGCTTTCAATGCCAGCCAAAAGTACATGCACGTCGACAGAAAATGAAGCAAGGTAGAGTACATCAGAAAATGGTCTTAGCTACGACCCAAGAAGGCATACTGATGGCTCAAAAATAGTAAAATGATGCATTTTATACTAGAAAATGTCATACCTCTTAGTTTCCTATGGAGAATCTTCAGAAAACATGCTCACAGATAGAGGAAATCAAGGATTTTTCTCCAAACCTTAGCCTTTCATGACGGCCATAGGCAAAGCTATTTTTATCCAAAATGAAAAATGCAAATGAGCCCACAAATCTAGGGCATCGAATTGTTTTGTGTTAGGGTTGCTTTGAAGCCCTAAGTTTGATGGTGAGTTTTATCACATCAAATTCATTTCCAAATGCCTTGAGCAATACCCATCATGGTATATTGCCCACCTTGCATATGTTTAGTTCCATGACTTAGGATATTTCATGCCTTGGGTCCCTTTTGCATACATTGCTTAGGCTTTATGCCTAGAAAGCTCATTTAGTCCCTTTTGAAGTTAAGTCATAGTCTCATATGCCTTAGGTATATTTTGCAAATCAAATGGAGGGTAGCCTTAGAAGCTTTTATTTTTCATTTTTATCAAACCTTCCCATATGCCTTATAATTTTAACTGACCTTTATAGAAAATCAAAGGTCCATAGATTGTATTATACTTGGTGAAATGTCAAATCTAAAGCCTTGTATTTTGCAAAAAAAATCAAATCAAGATCAAATTGAGACAAGATAAGACATAAAACTACAAATCATTGTAAAACAATATTTAAAGCATATTCTATAAATTGCTTATAAATATTTGTTATAAAAAGAAGTTAAAGAAAAGTAAAGCAAATGCAATCTTTCTTTTTGAGTTTGCTTTATTTTTGGCAAATATGGATGAAATGGAGCCTTTATTGAGCAAATAAAGCCTATTTTTTAGGTGTTTTCGGTGGGACCACCTTGGAGGAGTTTTTGGTAGCTTTTATAATCCGTTTGGAGGCAATTTAGAGGCTCTTTTGGTGGCTTCTTCTGGGAGTTCAAAAATGGATTTGCATGACTATTTTTAGGAGCTTTTCCTAGCTTTTCACTGGCAGATCATTTACAGGCATATATTGGAGGAAAACTTAGTTTTTTCAAAGTCAGTTGATATCATTGTTTCTTCTCTCTTGATCATAACAGAGAGTTTGTAGACACATTTTGACTCAGAGTTTCAGATTTTCTTGTACTCCTTTCAATTCAATATAGCAGAGAATTCCTACTTCATCTCTATTGCCTCATAATTACAGTTCTAATTTGATGTTTCATTGTGATCATAATATTATGTCCTTTGTTATGTCTCATTGTTGTAAAACTGTGTATAGATATTTTGTATGATTTTGGTTGTGTGTTGTGTTTAGATTGAACCTTCATGCAAATCACTTTTGAATTGTATGTCCTAGGTGAGGTTGTGAAAGTTTAATGCTTAAGGAACTATTTGTGGGTGAAAGTATTGAGATAGATTAGAGTTTAGGAGCATTATCTATTAAAGTTTAAAATCCCATTTCAGATTATCCTCTCACCCTTTTCCTTAGCAAATCAATTAGATTAGAAATATCATTAGGAGAACCAGCTCACTCTAGAGGTTCACTCCAAATTTTAGGCAACCCAGAGGCTTAGGAGTGTTCCCATGTGTCAACAGGTAGCTAAGTTGGTGGCTTAGCATAGCGTGCATACTTTGTTGATAACAGTTTTTGGCACACCCGATGGGACAGATTGGACTATTTCAGTCCAATAGTATGTTCATATATCACTGATATTTGGTGTGTATGTTAGTGATCTCTACCTTTGGAGGCAATAAAACAACACATCTGGTCACTCCGAATCAAGATCTACTAGTTTTAATAGATCAAGTGCTGGTATGTTTCAAAAATCAAGCTTTTATTCTTATTTCCAGCTCTTCATATGAGTAGAAATGTCAAATTTTCATAGTCAATATGTATACTCTCCCCCATACTGTGAAAATATTGTCAACCAACCTTTTTACCAACCATATCCAAATAGACACAATGCTATTTTTAGTCCAAATAATCCTATTATAGCAAGCCACTAGCTTACTCAAGATGCTTACCACCCACCCACCTGTTGTGTAGTTACACAACACGCCCCATTTTGACTTGGCAAAACAGGGACCCAACTTTTGTTCTGGTTTGTGTTGTCTGCTTTCTGGCGGTTTGGTAAAAATAGGTCAGGTGCATCATCATCATGAAGGTCAGGATGAGGTTCATCATCATCATGAGGTTAGTTTGTCAAAGTTCATATTTTGTTTCTATGACCTTATGGTTAGAAAGAGCTTGGAATTCCATGCAGGTTTGCCTTTTACATCACTTGAAAATTCGTCCATATGAGGGAGTTATGAGCAGTCAAAGTTTTGGTCAAACCTGATAATTGTTGTATGATGAGCATCATCATCATGATATTTGAAAAGCCCCCCGATAATATCCTGAGGTCGAAACATCCGGACGTCAATTTTAAGTCGTAGTAGGTTGTCCCGTCAAGCAACCCTGGAAACATCGCGAGCATCATGATATTTAAACATCACCCAATATTATAATATCATGCTGATATTATAATATCACCTTGCTTAAGAAATCTGCCATCTGCATAATTTGCACGCGCACATCAAAGTCCTGGTGATCATCATCATCATGATCTTTCAAGGCAGGGTCGCATTTTGTAATATCCTCCTGATCTCCTTTTGCGTGATCATGATGATCACCTTATCTTTCAAAACGGAGGGTGATATTTCATTCCTAAGTCATGTTGTCAAGATCATCATGATCTTGTTCGTCTACCCGACATTTCGCAATATCCTCCTGCCGAGAAGTATAACCTTTTGCAAATATCCTGATGACGTCATCCCGACCTGATAAACGAAGAAGCAAATATCAGGATGACGTCACCATCACATTTCTCCTTCGGCAGGATATTTTTCAAGGCATGATCCTGTTCGCGAATATGACGATGACGTCATGTTATAAGATTAACAAAGGCCCCGGATATCCTGATGACGTCATATGGACCTTCAGCAGGATCATATTTTAAATCACCTAGTGCGGATATGATGATGATGATCATCATCATCCTAATCTTTTGAGCGGGTTACATTGGCCGCAAAGGGGTCATTTTACATGCACCACCTGATCATCTTCCTTGGGAGGTGACTCGATATTCCATTTATCCCCTGATTTTAACGAAACATGACGGTGACGTCATCCTTTGCATTTTAATGAAGCCCAAATATGACGATGACGTCACCATCATATCCCTTTCCTCAGCTGCAGGATCATATTCCAAATCCTGTTTGTCTTCATCATGATGATGACGACGACGTCTTTCTTTCCCCAGTATGCAGAAGTGAAACATCCTGATGTGCTTTTCATCAGAGCATTCGGAAAGGAGGAGCATCATATTTCGTGGTATCCTGCAGCTGGATAGAAGACATAGGGTTGGGCATCATCATGATTTTGACGTAGGTATAACTGTTGCCATCGGCCAAGTCTAAATTTGTCACCCTGATCATATGTAGTCGCACCGATGCAAATATGATGATGATGCAAAGCCAGGTATGAAGTAATTTGTTAAGGGCGGTTATTTCCTTGTATATGTTGACATACCTGATCATATTTGAACCCGATACACATGGAAACGGGCGGGAAGACATGAAGCTACAGAAATTTAAAAGCCCGACTGCCTGATTTTGGTCAACGAGGGTTGACCTGGTTGTTTTATGCTGTTTATGCATTTAGTGCATATTTTCCACAGGTAAAGCCTGATTGCCTGTAGCTGCACATTGGGAGGTATGTTTAATAAAATGTTTACTTCCTGTTGTTTATCCACATGATGATGAACTTAATGTTTGTCTGTTTATTTGCAGGAAGTCATGATGCTGCTGCTGAAGATGAGCATTGAAGTCATGATGCTGCTGCTGAGGCTGAGCATTACAAAGTTGCGCATGGAGGCAACATGAGCCAGAAATGAGGAGGATATTGTCAAATATGCTGTTCGCCAGCTAGAGACCGTCAAGTTGAAGATGCTGGAATATTCTGTGCCAGCTGTGCATTTGCCAACTGACGGAGCATGTGCTTTTCATCTGGACCGTTGTTTGTTGTGGGAGGATCCTGATCCTTGGATCGTTGTAACCGTTTTTTTTGGCAGTTGTTCTATATAAGAGCCAGAGCTTGTCATTAAAAAAGGGGGGGAATACATTAGAATACACAGACGCATCTGGTGCAAAAAGTCAATTACTGTAGAATCAATTAGGAGATCGGATTACTGAGACTAATGAGGATAGAATTGTTGAAATGTCAAGATTCTTTCTTCAGATCACTGTAAATGTACCTGTTCTTGAGCATACTGAATGAATATGAAGTTCTAGATTACATCCTGATTGTAAATTTTACGTAATCTTTCTGTTGATTTCTGGATATGTACTGGTGAATGTTGTGTTCAACTGGAAGCGCTTTCATTTCATTACATGTTGTTGTCAACTTTTCCCTTGAAGATTTGCACTAGATCATGCGGATTTGTGGAATGTCCTGGTGAAGTATGATTTCTAGTTTTCCTTCTTTTCATTGCATGTATGGGAGCTTGTATGTGGATCAGTGATCTAAGTCTAGTAGTTTTGGGAATCTCATTCTTTAACCCTTTTCCTTTTTTCAATTTCATAAATTCATCACCATAACTGCAAATCATGATAAATAACAAGCAGAATAGTGAAATATGCTGAAATCCCATAGGTAACTGAAGATCATTAGCATATTTGAGTTAAATGCATGTATTATTGAAAATATCATGCAAAGAATCATAAATAATGATAGAAATCATGCAAATATCAGCCTGTAGGCACATTATTTGACTAAATTTATAGTGCAGAGGTAGAATTGTTGGAGACTTATGCAGAACAAACATCCCGAGCAGGATATTTGAAGATAATGATGATGAACTGTGCAGAAACACGTAAGGCCCCTGAATGGAAAACAGCAACACACATCAACCACTGAGTAACGTCAGTAGATTAAGACCTAATCAACGGAGACTTGGGATCATGAATTCTCTGAATTCATCGTATCTTTCAAGATGAGTAAAGGTTGTTGTGTAACTTTTATTCTATGTTTGCGAATGACTAACATCATGACCAACACCACCCCTGCCCAATCTTTCAATCAACCTCAAAATTCTAAAATTATGGAGCTTAGAGACATTTTGTTAGACTACAACAAGTAAATGGATGAGATTAAAAGGCAACATGAGTATAATCAACAATAGGAAGAGATTGCAAGCATAAAGGATATATTGTTTGACTACATGCAATAGTTAGAGGAGATTAAGAAGTAGAATGAGTATAATCAGCAATAGGAAGAGATGGCTTATCAAGCCTATCTTCATGAGCACAAGCTAGAGGCACAAAGGAAATAGTTTGACAGGGAGATGCTTGCAAAAGAGGAGAAGATGAGACTTTCACTTGCTTAAACACATAATATCAAGGTCAAGAAACTCCTATCATTCCAAATCAGATTATTCAAGAAGAGGTTTATAAGCATAAGTTTCCAAGTTTTAAGCAAAGTGAACCTCTTGTACCTCCCAAGGTCAAGATTCCCAATTTCAAAAATCCTTTACCATTGTAAGAGCCCAAGTTGGCACAATCTAAATTTGTTATGCTTCAAAACCAACCACTTGAAGAGCCCCTTTCCTCCAAGAAACTCAAGAAGCTTCCCAAAGTCTCCAAATTCCAAGTTTTAGAAGTTCTAATTTTTCTCAGGAACCTGTTTGCATTCAAAACTAGTCCATTAACCCTAAGTTTCAGTCATATCCAGAGCCTAAACCAAGTCATCAAAGTTTTGAACGACCATGGTAGCCTTCTTGGACTAAGTATCCTAGTTATTAAATACTAAACCTTGGTAAAGCTACCCCTCCCATACTGATCCAAAATCAAGAAGAGGAAAAAGTAGTAAAATTTGAACCAATCAAGATTCCAAGTTGGCATGGTAAACATGAGTAAAAGGTTGTAGAGCCCAAGCCAATCAAAATTCCAAATTTCAATCAAGTAGCTGAGGGTTCTTGTAAACCTTTTTATGCCTCTGAATCAGACAAACCAGATGTGAAGTAGGAGGTTGTTGTTTTTGCTGCATCCCTAGCTAAATATGAGAACAATACAGGTGTAGAGGAAGTTGATTCAAGCTTGACACTGAATCCTTTGCATTTTGATTCCTTTGAAAAGTTTTCTAATGTTGTTTATAAGATGAATGAAAGTAGGGTACAGAGATTGGAAGGTGGAAGTCTTCAATTGCAAAGATAAATTACCTAGGTTCCGATGGAGAATAAACTAGATGAAGAAGAGGTTTTAGTTTCTTTGTTTGATCAGCTGCCTACTTTTGTTGGTGATGATGAAGATAGCATATAGGTACCCAACTCACCAGCTGATTTGGAACAGCCAGAAGATATTGTAGAACATGATGTACTATTGTTTCATAAAGGCAAGGATGAGATTGAGGCCTCGTTTCAGCTTGAAGAGCAAAGAGATAGTTTTGTTTCAGAATCTAGCAAGCTTGTTTTGTCTGAAGACTGGATAGGCTACCAGGCTGAACATGAAACTAAATTAGATCAAATTCTCCATGATGATGAAGCTTCTAGTTTGTTTTCAGAGCTCCCTTTGTATTATAATGAAGAGGCTAACATGAATGAAACTAAGGCAGCTTTCCTAGAAGAGCAATCAAGTGGACTAGCTAAAGATGATCAGCCTTTTCAAGACAACTCTATGCTTGATTGCCAAGATCCTAACTGTTCAGCTTGTAGAGAGCTTGCCACTCTATTGAATTCTTGTAGCAACCAAAAGCCCAAGCCAGTAAGTGATGAGGACAACAAGGTAAAGTAGGTTTCTGAACTCTTGCCTTTTGTATTTGAACAATATAAGGCTAATCAGTTTGTGGATAGCAAGGAAAATATACAGGTTGAGTTTTTGGAAGATGAGCAATGCTCGATTGAACTAACATCAATGCCTAGTTTCGAGTAGCATGATGGAGGGAATCAGTTAGGCAAAGTGCAGATTCAGGAAGAATCAAGTGAAGGCAATCATGTTTTGGAAGGTTAAGAGGTTGATTCACAAGAGGAGGTTGCAGTTGAAAAAAGAATTCTCAAAGAAGAAGCCAACAAAAAGAGTTATCAGTTTATCATCTCAAAAGGATGCCCAATCAGGCATCTTTCTAGGATTGAGATCCCAAGCATACTTGATGAGGTTTCAGTAAAGGGATAGTTGGTCCAACTTATCCATTCACTCTGAATCAGTAGTATGGTTAGTCATGTTCAAAGGATGGGTGAGTTTGTCTAAATTCATTATGAAGAATTACAATAGTTTATTGAGTATTTTCTTATGCTTCACCTAGTTTCAACTGATCATAAGCATGTAAGTTAGTGTTCTTTGTCAAGAAAAGGTAGCTACTTCACCCAACCAGTGAATGGATTTGTCTGACTAGCTTCTTTGGCTGGTAAGATTTAGTGTTTTTAGTTATTTTTTCTTTCCCTAAGTGTTGTTGCACATGTTTTTTGGCCACCAAGGCCTTTTAGTTTGCTTTCAGTTTGGTTCTGTTTGTTTTTCTACTACTATTTGGAGTAGTTTGTAGCACAGTTTCAATGTTTTCTGAGTTTGAGAAGAGTAGAGTTTGACTTCATCCTCAATGGATAGTTAAGGTAGTTGGTCTTGATGCTTAGTAGGCAAGCATGTAGCAGAAGTCACCAGAAATGTTACCAAATTTTCACCTATAGCTCAAATTGGTAGATCTAATACATTTTTCTATCTTAAGATGAAAGATTTTTAACATTTTCTACTATAATATTTTTGCATAGTTTAAGGTGCTTGGAAGATTCAGTTTTACCATTGTTATAATAGAGGAAAGAGATTCAGTTCATCATTCATTTAATGCTTTGTTGAGTATTCATCAGTGATAGAAGTTATTTCATTTCACATTACAATGATTATTCATTTTGACAAATAAGATATACACAAATGGAATAAACATTACATTGAATGAAAGCAAAGAAGATGAAATGTCCCACACAAGTTGTGGGAATAGCTAAATCAAATACATCAGAAAGAATATACTATGCATCTACAAAAGACTAAAGCAATGAAGCAAATAAGATAGGCATATCTATCATTGCCTGTTGAAGTAGTGGATTGATCCTTGTTGCAATTGATCCCTCTTGTTCAAGACCTTTTGAAAGAACCTCCAGGATCAGAAAAAGTTTTCCTAGAGCTCCAGATATGGTTATCCTATGTACCTCATCAATGGAGAGACATAATATAATCCTTGTGATGCACAAAATCAGTTGATCAAGTCATTCACATGCAAGAGAGCTTGAAGAAATGAAACATCATTGAACTTCACTATTTTTTAAGCTAACATGTTTGTTTCCTGTGTAGGTATAGAGGAAGTTATATTGATGTTTTGAAGACAATTTCAAAAGTGGGCTCCCACAAGTGTTGAGCCTAGCATGCTGCCCCTACTTCTTAAGAGGGGATGGAAAAGGAGTATATATTATTGTTGCTCAAATCAAGACATACTTAGCTAAATACCACATCGAGATGAGTACATAAGCTATAAGCTCATTGCCCATCTATAACTGTTAGTTCAAATGAGATGAAATGAAAGCTATCAAAGACCAGTGAACTCATTAAAGGCAGCTCAACAATCATTACATAAAAAGAAGAATACAATTGTAAGCAATGACAAGACAGTAGTCTTGTGTTGGTCAAGACATATGACATCCAATGCCAACATAAAGGATGTATTGTAAACATATTTATCAAGTCATCTTTTCATAATGCTTGCATACAAGAGGCAGAAGAAAGTGATTGTGTCATCATTAGTAGATGTGAAAAGAGCTATCATATGCATGATAATCAATCAAGGTTTTAGTTCTTCATCAGAGAAATCATTGGACAACAATAGAACAATAGGTATTTTTCATTTTTGTTAATGAAGTGTGCCATTATAATTCAATGCAAAAAATTAGCCATGACCATGACTGTCTTATCAGTCATAAAGCATATTATCAGCCATAAGAACAACTTGAGTCATGATGTATGAACAATAAAATCCATTTTCATGATGGATGATAGTGATGGAACAGTTATATCTTTAACAAGGATAGTCATAACAATGACAAGTGCAATCCAACTTGGAGGGAGAGATCAGCTGTTTATAATGAGAAATGGATAGGCATCAGCAAGCCTTGCACAAGGAAACCACAAATGCAGCAAATGGAAAAAATCCCAAATTCATATATAATCATATGAGCATTGGACTTCATGAAAGAATCTATATCAGTTCTCAGAGGTAGCAAGAGGCAAGGAAAGTCTCAATGTTCATGTTGATCTACGGGAGAGAAAGATAAAGTCACATGTTTCCTCTTTTGAAAGGTCAAAAGAGTTTGCATAAAATAAGACAGCATATGGATCCCTTGGTCTCAATGAAGGACAAAATATATCAGGTTGATATTAAAGATTTGCATCAAACTATAATAGTTCTAGCTTGAGCCAAGCTTCTTTTATGAGACAAAGATGACAAAAACTTAGGTAGTGTTTTATGCATTGAAGTTTTCAAGCCGTGGTCATAAAATGTATTTTTTCTTATTATAACCTTTACCAATTTGCACAGTGATAATCTCATATACAAAAGAATAAAGGGTTTTGAGCTCATAAATATAGCATACAGTCAGAAAATAATGAAATGAGTACATATACATAGCTACAACCTCCAATCAAGGGAAATACCTAGAAATGAGTAAATATGCAGCATATAGTTTTGGCTTATGAAGAATACAGAGGTGTTGAAATGATTTTAATAGAAACATAAAAGAAAATGTTTTCATTTCATAATTTCTTGGGCTCGTGTCAAGCTTCATATAAATAGAAATCAAAGAAAATGGTGCAGAGATCAAAGGAGGAGCTTTCACCTTGTTTCTAAGTGGAAATACTGTGTAAACCTGTGGGGTTACTCACAGGAAGAGCCCCAATGTTTAGATCAGAGCTTTCAATGCCAGCCAATAACATATGCATGTCAACAAAAAAAGAAGCAAGGTAGAGTACATTAGAAAATGGTCTTAGATATGGCCCAAGAAGGCATAATGATGCCTCAAAACAGAAAAATGATGCATTTTATACCATAAAATGTCATACCTCTTAGTTTCCTGTGGAGAATCTTCAGAAAACATGCTCACAGACAAAGGAAATTGAGGGTTTTTCTCCAAACCCTAGCCTTTCATGGCAGCCACAAGCAGAGCTATTTTTATCCAAAATGAAAAATGCAAATGAGCCCTCAAAACTAGGGCATCAACTTATTTTGTATTAAGGTTGCTTTGAAGCCCTAAGTTCGATGGTGATTTTTATCACATCGAATTCATTTCCAAATGCCTTGAGTAATACCCATCGTGGTATATTGCCCACCTTGCATATGTTTAGTTCCATGACTTAGGATATTTCATGCCTTGGGTCCCTTTTGCATATAAATTGCTTAGGCTTTATGCCTAGAAAGCTCATTTAGTCCCTTTTGAAGATAAGTCATAGTCTCATATGCCTTAGGTATATTTTGCAAATCAAATGGAGGGTAGCCTTAGAGGCTTTAATTTTTCATTTTTATCAAACCGTCCCATATGCATTATAATTTTAACTATTTTTTATAGAAAATCAAAGGTCCATAGAATGTATTATACTTGGTGAAATGTCAAATCTAAATCCTTGTATTTTGCAAAAAAAATCAAATCAAGATCAAATCGAGACAAGATAAGACATAAAACTGTAGATCATTGTAAAACAATATTTAAAGCAATATTCTATAAATTGCTTATACATATTTGTTATAAAATGCAGTTAAAGCAAAGTAAAGAAACACAAAATCTTTCTTTTTGAGTTTTCTTTCTTTTGGGCAAATATGGACAAAATGGAGCCTTTATTGAGTAGATAAAGCATATTTTGTAGGTGTTTTTGGTGGGACCACCTTGGAGGAGCTTTTGGCAACTTTTGTAATCTGTTTGGAGGCAGTTTAGAGGCTCTTTTAGTGTCTTTTTCTAGGAGTTCAAAAATGGATTTGCATGACTATTTTTAGGAGCTTTTCCTAGCTTTTCTCTAGGAGATCATTTGCAGGCATTTATTGAAGGAAAACTTAGTTTTTTTAGAGTCAGTTGATATCATTGTTTTTTCTCTCTTGATCATAGGCAGAGAGTTTGTAGACATATTTTTACTTAGAGTTTCAAATTTTCATGTACTCCTTTCAGTTCAATACAGAAAAGCATTCCTACTTCATCTCTATTGCCTCATAATTACAACTTTGATTTGATGTTTCATTGTGATCATAATGTTATGTCCATTGTTATGTCTCATTGATGTAAAACTATGTGTAGATATTTCATATGATTTTGGTTGTCTGTTGTATTCAGATTGAACCTTCATGCAAATCACTTTTGAATTGTATGTCCTAGGTTAACAGAAAAACCATGGTGGGGGTTAACCCACAAGATTTATTCTCTATTAAAGAATATAAAATGGGAAGGCACTTGCCTTCAGGTACACTTCCCAGAGCTCATTGTTCAAAGAGGCTCACTACCTATAGAAACATTCACAAGTTTAATATAGAGAAATTGAACTGAGAAATAACATCTTCCTTATGCGAAGATCAGTTCCATTGAAGCACATAACACCTCTTCTATGCCCCTTCTTACTCTTCCTCACTACCTCCTCATCTTCACTCACTTACACACATTTCCACGACTTCACAACACTTATTTATACATGTCATCGACTTTGGAATGGACATCAAAGTTGGTCAAACAATTATCTATTTGGAACATTCTGCAAGATAAGTATTACAAGCAAGTACAATCACAAGACTTGAAATGATTCATGCAAACCATCACATTATCAGCCAAACATAGCTGGGACTCATATTTTCCTTGAACATCACGCCACAGTCCATAAAACTTCTCTTAGATCATTCACAATATGCACCATGCATCCAATCAGCCAAGACTAAAAAGAATAGCAACACCCAAGGAGAAATCTTCATCCACAAGCTCAATCCTCAATGTGGACCATCAACACAATAGGCACCTAATTCAGAGACCACCACAAGTACAATGAAATCAATAGGAACAACCACACTACCTCAGATCACTAAAACCACTTGCACCTTCATCCGAGAACTCTAGAACACCAACTGTCATGACTATCACACTAGAAAGATTGCTTGCGAACCTCCAAACCATGAACCACTTGAGTTGAGGTTACATAACGACATCCCAAACACACCTCTAGATCTATAGATCATAATATTCCAATGTGGATCAATCTGGACCAAATTTCTGTCACTCTATCACCTCTGAACAACTGCAAAACCTGGTTCTACTCAGATGGCTATAACTTCACCAATTCTCCATGTGAACCTCTCAAATCTTGACTGGAGAAACTTCAGACAGTCCTCTATAAACCCTTTAATGTGCAAACTTAGATCTTCATCCTACTAGGAATGCAGAGCATTCTACTTCACTAAACTATACTATCTTCACTGTCTCTGACAGAGAGATATGTAACTCACTTGTTTCTTCCAAAGAGGCTAATTTTCTCAATATCCTCAACATACAAGTCTTCTAAACAAGAAATAGAATAAGATACAGTTGACACTAATGACAACAAGGATATGTTGACATTAATGACAACACCAATTAGGCACATATTTGCAATAATCTCCCCCTTTTTCATTGATGGCAACATATGATGTGAAAAATTGTTTCAAGCATCAAGACAAGAACTTCTCCCCCTTTCTCTTATCACATCTGCAATCACTTTCTTCACTACTCCCTCTTTCACCAGCAACTATTTACTTTCAAGTTTTTCACATGACTTCTCTCCCCCTTTGACATCAATGGCAAAGGGCACATATTTGTAATCATCTCTCCCTCTTTTTCTTCTTAGATAAAACCAGACTGAACTCCAGAATTAGCATATAGACTACTCCCCCTAAGTAGCATCTCCTTAACACTAATCTAGATCACAAGATATGATTGTGAGTTCCATTGGACTGATTCACATTAGTGCATCTTAGTTCTAAATAGAAGGGGTAATCACCCCAAGCTTCCCTTTGAGATACTCAAAAGTGTCTTTAGGTAGAGGCTTAGTGAAGATGTTTGCAATCTAATCTTTTGATGAAATAAACTCCAATCTAACTTCATTCTCATTCACCTTCTCTCTCAAAAAGTGAAACTTGATGGATATGTGCTTTGTCTTTGAATGAAACACCAGATCCTTTGAGATGTTTATCGCACTTGAATTATCACAGAAGATTGTAATAGGCTCTTCAAACACAACTCTGATATCCTTCAATATTTGTTTCATCCACAAAACTTGAGTACAATTACTTGTTGTTGCTATATACTCTACCTCTGCAGTGGACAGAGATATTGCCTCCTGCTTTTTGCTCAACCAAGAAACCAATCTCTTTCCCAAGAAAAATGCACCTCCACTAGTACTCTTCTTGTCATCCACATCTCCTACCAAATCAGCATCTGTATATGTATGAAGAGTGAAATCATCACCCTTAGGATACCATAAGCCATAATCAGATGTTCCCTTCAAATATCTGAAGATTGCTTTGACTGCTACAACATGAGATTCTCTAGGATCAACTTGAAATCTAGCAACAAGGCCAATTGCATTCATAATATCAAGTCTGGTATGAGTCAGATAAAGCAGTCCTCCAATCATTGATCTATACCTTTTCTAATCTGCCTTAGGGGAAACATCATCTTTACTCAACTTGCATTTAGTTATCATAGGAGTACTAACTAGTTTTGAATCTTCCATTCCAAACATTTTCAATAAATCTTTCACATACTTAGACTGAGATATGAAGATGCCTTTTTCTGACTGAATGATTTGTAGACCTAAGAAGAAATTCATTTCACCAAGCATGGACATCTCAAATTCACTTTGCATCTGATCGGCAAATTTTTTACACATGCTCTCATTTCTACCAAAGATGATATCATCAACAAATACCTCAACAATCAGGATGTGTTCATGATTAATTTTGAAATAAAGATTACTATCAGCAGTGCCTTTGCTAAAGCCTAACTTTAGTAGATACTTATCTAATCTTACATACCAGGCTCTTGGGGCTTGTTAAAATCCATAGAATGATTTCTTCAATCTGTAAACCATATCTCCTTGATCAGACAACTGGAATCCTTCTGATTGCTCAATGTAGACTTCTTCCAACTCTCCATTCAGGAATGATGACTTGACATCCATCTGGTAAACTTTGAAATCTTTGCAAGTAGCAAAGGTAAGAAATAATCTGACTACTTCGGTCCTTTCCACCAAAGCAAAAGTTTCTTCAAAATTAATTCCTTCTACCTAATAATATCCTTTACACACCAATCTTGCTTTGTTTCTCACAACTTCACCATCTTCATTCCATTTATCTAGAAGACCCATTTAGTTCTAATTACATTTTTGCTTCAAGTCTAGGAACAAGATCCCAAGTGCGATTCTTCTCAATTTGCATTAATTCTTCTTCCATTGCTTTTGTCTAAGTTTCATCATTACATGCTTCATTCATTGATTTTGGTTCAATATTTGAAAATAAACAATACTCCACTTGTTCTTCAAAAATTTTTCTTCTAGTTTGAACACCTTTACTTCTATATCCTATGATCTGATCTTCAGAATGATTCAACCTTGCATCTTGGGAGTTTTGGGATTTTCTTGAGCTTCTGATTCTTGGACTTCTTCCTCAATATTTTCACTAGCTTCTTGAGTCATTGGATTTTCTGAAGCAATATGAGTCTGAGTCTGAGCTTGAACTTGCTTTTGATTTTCATCATTTGATTCATATCCATAGAACTTGGAAGGTCTCTCCATTCTCTCATCTACTTTGACATTATCACTTTCAACAATCTTTTTCAATCTCTTGTTAAAGTATTGGTATGCCTTGTTTTGGTTAGAATAACCAAAAAATATTCCTTCATCACTCCTTGCATCAAACTTGCCTAGATCTTCATCTCTTTTGATATAGCATTTACTATCAAAAAATGTGAAGTATTTCATAGTAGGAGCATTACCAAACCAAAGTTCATAAGGTGTTTTACCAGTATTACCTTTGATCTGCACCTGGTTAAGAGTGTAGATAGAAGTACTCACATCCTCTCTCCAATAGATATGTGGAACATTTGCCTCCATCATCATGGTTCTAGTAGCCTCTTGAATAGCCAATTCTTCCTTTCCACAACTCCATTCTGCTGAGGAGTCCTAGGAGCAGATAACTATCTTCTTATTCCATGCTTTTCACAAAAGGCATTAAACTCACTGGAGGTAAACTCTCCACCTCTATCAGATCTCAAACACTTTACCTTCACACTAATCTCATTCTCCACCCTAGCCTTGAACACCTTGAATTTGTCAAGAGCCTCTAATTTCTCTTTCAAGAAAGTGACCCACATCATCTGGGAGTAATCATCAATTAGCAACATAAAGTATCTATCTCCTTGCAAACTCCTAACTCTGGTAGGACCACACAAATTAGTGTGCACAAGTTCCAACAATCCACTTGAACATTGTTCTTTACTTTTGAATGTAGTTTTGCTCTGTTTTCCCAACTGACATTCCTTACACATTCTATTAGTAGGTTTTACAAGTTTTGGAAGATATCTCACAGCCTGAGTAGTACTTATCTTGATAATGTTATCAAGGTTTACATGACACATTCTCCTATTCCATAACCAACTCTGATCAATCTGAGAAATCAAACATCTTTTACCAGTGCAACTTAAATAAAAGATATTACCTCTAGTCTGTGTACCAGATGCAATCTCAGTTCTGGAGCTTTCCAAAATTCTACATTTTCCATCCTTGAATTAGAGGTCATACCCTTTGTCAACTAACTGTCCAACACTGAGAAGATTATTCTTCAACCCTTCTACATACAAAACATCATTAGTGTTGTGCTTACCATCAAAAGAGATGGATCCTCTACCACAGATTCTGCTAACAGAATTGTCTCCAAACTTCACAATTCCACCTTCATATCTTTCCATACTTACAAACTTACTTTTATCACCTATCATATGATGAGAACATCCATTGTTAATCACCCATTCATCCTTTTCTTCAACCTGAGCAGCTAAGGCACTTTCCACATTCACATAGCTAGCAGATTCAGTAGGCACCAGATTCTCTTCTTTGATAGAAATGAACACCCATTCATTTCCAGATGTACTTCCCTAGTCAGATTCATCATTTGTAACTCCTTCATCAATAGCTTCTTCGACATAGTAGCATTTCTTCTGAAACCTAGGTCTATTGGGGTTTGGTTTTGAAACCCTCTTCGGACATCTTGAGGCAAAATGACCAATCTTATTGCAAGTAAAGCATTTTAAAGGAAACTTTCCTTCATACTTACCAGATCCTCTTGGTAATCTTTTGGCAATAAGGGCTTCAATTTCTTCAAGCTCTATTTCATCTTCTTCAAGTTCCTTCTTTGATTTCTCATATCTGGTTAACCTTCTTGAAGAGCTTTCACCTATATCAAATATTTGCTTCTTGGAAACACTATCCTTAAAAGTAGATTCTGATTTAGGAAGGGAATCACCAAACTTTCTCATTTCAAATGTTGAAAGTTTGCCAACCAACTGAATACTTGTAATAGGTGTCATAGTCCTAATCTCCTCAATAGTAGCAAATCTATGCTTGTATGAAGTAGGTAAGGATCTGAGCACTTTGCCAACAATCTTTGATTCTTCCATTTTCCCACCAGTACACCTGATACTACACACAAGTTCATTCACCTTCTGCATGTAGGAAGTGATGTTTTCATCTTCACTCATTCTCAAATTTTCATATCTACCTTTCAGGCTCTATAACTTAGCACATTTGACATATTCATCACCTTCATATAGAGTTTCCAATTTCTTCCAGATTTCATGAGCAGTTTTCAATTCTAGGACATTTGTCATTTCTGTATCAGTTAGGGTAGTTAACAATGCTTCTTTAGCCTGAATATTGTTTTTAGCATCTTTGAGTTCATATAGAGTTGAAGGACCTTTCTCTGGAGGCATATAATCATCTTTTGTTATCACCTAATAAGTATCACCCATACATTTTAAATGGAACTCCATGCGACTCTTCCAACGAGAGTAATTTATTCCATCAAATCTTGGACTATCCTTCTTGTAAGTCAACATCTTAGATCTCCTCAAGTGGTCAAGCTTCTTTTAGAGGAACCAGCTCTCATACCAATTGTTGAGATTAGGATAGACAACTGAGAGGGGGGTGAATCAATTGTCACAAAACTTTTAACTCCTGCTGCATTTAATCTTATTTACCACTTATTAATAGATTAAAGATATAACCATGAAAGTATGAATCAACAACACAAGAGCAGAAACATAATCAACACACATAACACTAGGATTTTTACATGGAAACCCAGTTAAGAGAAAAACCAAGGTGTGGGTTAACCCACAAGATTTATTTTCTATTAAAAGAATATAAAATGGGAAGGCACTTGCCTTCAGGTGCACTACCCAGAGCTCACTACTCAAAGAGGCTCACTGCCTACAAAAACATTCACAAGTTTAATACAGAGAAATTGAATTGAGAAACATCATCTTCCTTATGCCAAGATAAGTTCCATTGAAGCGTATAACACCTCTGCTCTGCCCCTTCTTACTCTTCCTCACTACCTCCTTATCTTCACTCACTTACACACATTTCCATGACTTCACAACACTTATTTATACATGTCATCAACTTTGGAATGAACATCAAAGTCAGCCAAACAATCATCTATCTGAAACATTCTCCAAGATAGGCATTACAAGAAATTACAATCACAAGACTTGAAATGCTTCATGTGAACCATCACACTATTGGCTAAACATAGCTGTGACTCAAATCTTCCTCAAACATCATGCCACACTCCATGAAACTTCTCTTAGATCATCCGCAACATGCACCTTGCATCCGGTCGGCCAAGACTGAAAAGAAAAACAACACCCAAGGAGAAATCTTCATCCACGAGCTCAATCCTCAATGCAGACCATCAACACAATAGGCACCTGATTCAAAGACCACCACAAGCATAATGAAATCAACAGGAACAACCGCACTACCTTAGATCACCAGAACCACTTGCACCTTCATCTGGGAACTCAAGAACATCAACTGTCATGACTGTCACACTAGATAGATTGCATGCAGACCTCCAAACCATGAACCACTTGAGTTGAGAATACACACTAACATCCCAAACACACCTTTAGATCTGTAGATCATAATATTACAGTGTGAATCAATCCGGACCAAATTTCTATCACTTTGTCACCTCTAAACAACTACAAAACCCAGTTCTACTCAAATGGCTATAACTTTACCAATTCTCCATGCGAACCTCTCAAATCTTGACTAGAGCAACTTCAGACAATCCTCTACAAACCCTTTAATCCATAGACTTGGATCTTCATCCTACTGGGAATACGGAGCAATCTACTTTACTGAACTGCACTGTCTTCACTGTCTCTGATAGAGAGATATGTAACTCACTTATTTCTTCCGGAGAGGCTAATTTTCTCAATATCCTCACCATACAAGTCTTCTAAACAAGCAATAGAATAAGATACAATTGACACTAATGACAACAAGGATATGTTAACATTAATGATAACACTGATTAGGCACATATTTGCAACATAGGTACACCCACCTTGGTCTTGCAGAACCAAAAGTGCAGAGGATTCTTCAACTTTGTAGTTGTAATCCTGTTCATTGGCCACTGACCTGAAATCCCTGAGCATAAGAAATTGGCTAATCTTTAGGGGGTTTGGGACAATCGGTTGGAGGAACCAACATATTGGTGACTCTGTTGGGGACAATGATAGATCTATGAGTAAAGAGTCGAATAATTTGATGAGTCTGAACATCTAGTTTAGCTATTGAAGTTTTAAACCTGAAAGGGGCCTTGTTGTAGAAAATTTAAAAGAATTTGTGTGACTTTGCTATTGGAGAAGACCCAGAATAAAATTAATCTTTGAAATAACTTCATTTTGTTTGAAGTTTAGTCCTCTATGAAGAGAGGTGGTGACTCTATCAAAATAACCTAATGAAGATGTGAAGAATGTTTCATATCTATAAAGATTTCCAATTAGGGAGGAAAACTTGTAGCAACTACAGCATATCCAGGTATTTTTCATATTTTAGTTTTTAGGAAGGATCTTGTGTATGAAAACCATATTTGAAAGTCTTGAAAATAAATTGGTTCCCTATTGAGTGAAACTAAGAACTAAGAAAGGGAAATAGTAGTGATACTTCTACATACTTCTGAGTTATGATTTGCAGCCTATGTATTATGTTGAATAAGTATGCTTGTTCTTGAATGTGCCCACTAAAGAGATCTTAGATATAGATACATTTTTGTTATGCATTGCAATACTTTAATGTCATGATAAAAAAATAGGGCAGTGAATGATCAACTGAAGAAGTTGATGTTGGAAGTTTGCAAAAGGTGTAGAAAAATGTATCATCCACTTGTATATCCCTATGGGGTGTCAGATGTAAACATGCAAAGTGTGCAGCCCCTATCATGTCATCAAAGGAATTTCTCTATTGAAAGATATAAAGCCATAAATTTTGGTGATATTCAAGGTTTCCCAAACCCTATTCCTAATGAAGTTAGGGAACACTTGCTAGAATTCAAAGGGCAAAGCTTAGGATCAACATGTAGACATTTGCAAAAATTCATGGACTTGATGGGAGATTATGAGATAGGTCATGAATATGTTGTCATGAAGTTCTTTGTTCAATCTCTAAAGGAAGATGCCAGAGATTGGTTTTCATATTTTCCAATGTGTTATATATCTTCATGGAGTAAGTTTATGATAGCATTCATAAAGTGGTTTGGTGAGAGAATTGACCCAAGTTCAGTGATCATCAAGTTTATGAGCATTTAGAAATAGGAAGATGAGTTGGTTCCTACATTCAATCTTAGATTTTCAAATACCCTAAGGGATAACCCCAAGAACTTCAAGCGAAATGATGCAATGTGCCTGGTTATATACCTAGGTGCATTTGATGAGGAGGTAATCTACCTCTTGAAGGATAAAGAGCCTGTAATACTTCATCAGACATATCAAATTGCCATGGATATTGAGAACAACTTGAAATTTTCAATGATGAAAGGACATATGTTTGGAGATGCCTGTCACTCTAAAACATTTCATGCAGGTGAAAAATGTAGAGCAAAGAATGGCAATAATGGTGTAGACAGTAGCAATTTTGTTGCTATAGTTGATGCATCCTTCCATCCTCCAAATCATGGCTTAAGTATTTTTCCAAAGGAGCTAGATTCAGTTAAGTATGGCCAACTAAGCACTGAAATGTCATATGAAGGGGTCGAAGTATATCTAGGTTTTCAGTATAGTGGGCTAGCCCAGATGAATGGGGGTATTGATAAAATATACATAGAAGATTTGTCTGGAGATCCTGAATATGGCCTCAACAATGAGAAATCTCTCTGCTATGAAGATAGTATGTATGATCACCCCATTGTTGATTGTGGTATCCCTCATAAGATGGAAGTGGAGGTCTTCTCCTCAAAAAATAAATGTGTTGAAAGCAATGGGGAAGATATTTCAGGATGTGAGATAGAGGTGTTGAACATTGATGGTTTGAGTGATACCAAGAGTTTATCTATTTACTCTTCATGTGACTATGATGTTTTTGAGTATATTGATGTTGGAAAATTTTTACATCCTCAGATTAACCAGAGAGGGGATGGGGTTACTTATGAGGTTGGCTCTATGTGTAACCCTATTATGACAAATCTAGATGAGGGATCAATGGTAGATGAACATCCTAAATTGCTTTCTCCTTCTTTTGAGGCATTTCGTGTTGAGTTGGGTAGTTATTTGCATGATGAATTAGGTTATCTCCTTGTTCCTGAGATGGAGAAAATGTTTGTCACATCTATTAATGTTGTAAATTGGCAACCTGGAGTTCAAGAATTTAGTGAAATTATGGATAGAGAAGAAGATATAAGTGCAAGAGATTCATTGGATGAATCAGCTCAGGTAGTTGATTGTTTAGAGCATGCATATGTTGGTGATGTAAGAAGTGAACAAGGAATTGCCTTCTTGTTTGATCTTTTACGTTCTATCCCTTTTTCTAGTTTTGAAGTTATCACTGAATGTTTGCATGAGGATAGCATATATGTAGCTATACATGAAAGTGAAGATGTAAAGACAAATGTTGGTACAGTTGATGATAATTTTTATGATGAGTTTGCACTTAAAGAATGTGATTGTATCAGTCACATGGATGCATATGAGAACCTTTTTTTTGGTGTGCAACTTCTAGTCTTCCTAATGAATAGTGTAATTCAAATGAGTCATGGGAGGGTAGCGATGTTGAATTAAGCATGATAGATATATGTCATAGGTCTAATTTTATGCGCACATATGTTTCAATAGATTGCCAAGAGACTGAAATAGAGAGACAACCTAAGGAGTATTTCTCTTCACATAAAATGTCTCATGATATGGATGGAGGTGTTGATGAGGTTTGCATCAGCATAAATGACCCCAAGATATGTTGGTCATCTATGGTCCCTGTTATAAGTGAAGTTGAGTATGATGTGTTCCTTTGTGATGAAGATGTAGTTTCTCACAATGTGAATCCTAATGTTCCTTAATTTGAGAACTTCACGTGGATCTAGCATACATCTTGCAATGATGATGATTAGTAACAAGTTATCTAAGTTGGTGATTTTTTGGCTGCTCATGTTTTTTATATGCCTGAACTTCAAGGTTTTACGTTTGACATGTTAGAGGACTAGTTGCCCTCTCCAAGTCAACATAATGGAGCATATTTATTTTTTCCATGTGAATGGAGAAATTTTCTTTTTGCCTTGATTCATTTGAGGGGGTCAATAGCTATGAATGTTCCACATTTTCATTTGGTGTTGACTTGAGGTTCCAAGTTTTTCCACCACCTACTACAAAAATAAAACAAAATTCTACATGACAATGTGGTGGCCTATGTTATGTGGTTTCTATGCAACAATAGGGTCAAATGTGGAGCAGGTATTCACTTGTTTAGTGGTAATTACATATGTGTGCTTGTAAGAAAAGGTGATGTAGCACAAAACATACACTTAATACATTTTTTCCATTAATCATGTGAGAGCCAAATATCTGAAGACTAGAACATTAAAAAACTTCTATTCATCAACTCTACCACTACAATGAGAGAAAACTCTCTTATATCCAAGAAAACGGAAAAAATAAAAAATTACCTTTTTTGGCAGATTTCAACAATTGTCAGATTTTGCCATTTTAGGTAATTTTACAATCATATCTTGAGAATCCAATTTTTTCCCAAAAAACTCATAAAGCTAAGGTAGGACGAAAAAACAACTAACATCCTAAATTTGAAACATGAGTTTCGAGTTATTAAAAAAAACAACTTTTAAAAAACTAGAAAAAAACACTAATTTGCCATTTTGAGGTCCAAGATGAAAGTTTCAAGCCCCGAAAAAGTGCCAAGATGAGATCCAACCGACTAGGGTTGTTGGGAAACCACTAGCCACCTCATAATGCATCCACCTGTAAAATTTCGTAGAAAACCCACATCTGAGTCAAAAGTTATGACCTCTGGAAGTCCATGCATCAAAAGGGCTATACCTTTTACAGTGGTATGGAAAAGGTGAATGTGGGTTGAGGGAAATCAATTCCTTCAATAGGCTAGTGTTTGACAGAGGCAAACATTGGTTCTTCTTTCCATTTGGTGGCCTAGGGCCATCAAATGAGGTTTAAAAAATTGAATAAAGGAGCAGTTATAGAGCTACCCAATGGATTTGGCACTTGGTCTACTCCCCAGAGAACTGGATCCTCATGATGACCTTACAGTCATCTATCCCCAACTAGAGCCACTGTTAGTATCTACACTTTGATGCATGCCATGCCCCCTGATATGTGTCTTCTAGGCTTCTTAAAACCCCTATAAAACCATGAAGCCTAGTGCCTTGATCATATTCGCCTTGGTCGTTTCCCATTTTAATCTTCTATTGACTGCTCACATCCAGTCACTGATCACTTAAGTTAACACTTAAGTACCTTTCACTGTTGGGTTACTGGTCCCTATGCCTAGGATTACCTTTTGTGTCCTGTAGCCTAAAATATGCCCGATACCAAGCCAATTTAAAAGATGATCTATATTCATGTTGAGTGTTAGGCATACTCTATTTTCATGCCCCCCTCAATCATTCAACCTAGCACAACCCCTCTTTTATAAAGAATTTTCATGCATGTGTTGAATCAAGGCCTTAAGTTGTACTGAAATTCTCTCCTCCACTTGGCTTGGTTCCAGGGTTCAATGGTGCCACAAATTCTGAGGTGGCAGTTATGTGGTGGCCATGTGGCATCCATGTTAGCACTTCGAGGGCAAAGAGCACCTCCGCAGGGACTGTTCTAAGGCTCCCGCAGGCTCGCAAAGTCTAGGCTATCTTCTAGCTTGGTTGGGCCCGCATGGATGATGTACATCAAGGCATGGAGGGTTTTCAATTGCTAACATGGCTTTTCATCAAGGCTTGTGCCTTCATAGAAGGTGTTTGGGGACCTCGATGAGGCTGTAAAGGATGTGTTGCTGGCCCTGGTGCACCTAGTGGAACGTTTCGCTGGAACCGTAGTTTTTGCTATGGTCCCAGGGAACCTGGCATGAGGAAATGAGGTGCTACCATGGAAAATGAAGTCACTACTTTTTCATGATAGCTGGTTTTCACTCGAAGGATTTCAAATCTCGACGAAGGCCATTGATGGGTGTTAATCCACAGCCAAGATTCAAAACTAATGAACACCTTCTTCTAGGCGTGTCGATTCATCCTGGTAACCGTTGATAAGATTTACAAGATAAATTTCACAACTGGAATTGAAGGGGTCGCTGGAGTGGAGTAGTGCAGTAAACAATGGGATAGAGTTGGTTTCTTCAGGCATAAAATGCCAAGGGTTAATTGTGTGTTGTCTTGTCCAACTACTGATCAAAGGGTTGGTTGGTTTGTTCTAACTCTATCCTGTCAATGATATATGATAGGTTCAATTAGGAGGACAATCTTCTATATCGAGAGGATCTTGGTTCTTCCCTCCTCACCACCATTGTACATGATAATGTTTATGCTTGAATGGATTTGTCAAGATTACTCTTCCACATTGAATTTGGGAAGAGTATGTGTTTAATGTTCTGAATTGGGATAATGTTGGAATCAAGAAACCTACTTTAGCTATCTCATTATGGAAATGGGGGCTATGATTGAGTTTCATGCATGTGAAAGCTTGGAGTCATGAACTAAGTGTCATTTCCTCCCCTTTTCTAGCAAAATTGGTAGATTTGCACGAGATTTCCATTTAAGGGCCTACGTTGCTAAAGGTACTATCAGGATAAACTTACAGGATTGGTGGATAGAATGTGATCACCTGGGTGTTAGGGATTTCAATAAATCCCACTATAAATTGACACTTTTGATGTTGTTTTATGCATTATTCTCTTTGGAGCAAATAGTAAGGGTCACTATCTTTTTAGTATGATGCGATTTTCCCCTTATTCCTTAGGATTTTCTTCCATATTCTCATGGATAATGACTTGTCCATACAGAATTAAGAGTTTACAGTAGCTTTTCTAAGGCATTGGTGGGGCTGGTAAAATTGGGGAAGTTTAACATCATTCATTGAGATGTTTTAGCTCCTCCTTCCCCCCTTGCTTTCATCTAGATGGGGGCTTTACGTTTTGGTCTATAGACATCAGTGACTTCTTGTTCTTGTGAGTCTCTAGACTTGATGCAAAGGTAGAGATGCATCATTGTTCTCTCTCCCTTTCCCCTAGTATTGTGGGTCCTAGAATAGCTTGGGTCACAGTGGATGGTGCGCTATCCCCCTGAATGAAGCCAGTTGGCATCTTGGAGGGAACTATTGTTGATGTTCCCTACTTAGCTAGAGGTCTGATTCAGCCATCGCTAACTATTAGAGGTATCCTTTGGTTCTCAATTGGGTGAGTTGGTTGGGAACTTCATGAAGAGAGGAGGGTATTTTCCTACTTGTGCCTGTGAGTGGTCATAATAGGAGGGACTTGGGTTGTCGGTGCGGGTGTGTGCAAGAAGTTGAGTCCACTTTTTGGCCAAAAAGTGGGTGTTTTCCTTGATTTTCAGAATTTGTCACATTTGACCTAAAAATTTGAAGCACTTAAAATTGGAATCTTGAAAAAAGTTAGTAAATATGAAATGTAGTACTCGGAGTCTAGTTTCCAAATATGTAATTTTTTTTAATACCCAGATGATAAAAATTTATTTTTAATAGGCATTTTTAAAAACCACTGTTTAAAAGTCACTTTTTTTAACTATACCATGCACGTGTACACCATCCATATTTTGACCTAAATAATCATATTTTTCTAAATATATTTGGGAAAAGATTTGTAACTCACTGAAGCACGTTTCCATATTTTTTGTAATTCTTTATTAAATATTTTTGTTTTGTTAATTTTTTAATGGCCATTTTTGGTGTTTTAAAAAATCATCGTGTATATCACGCATAAGATGACCTAAACTTATCATTTTTTGAATTTTTTTTCAAATTGAAAAGAATTGTCTAAAGTATGTTTTCGTATAATTTATTTTACAAAAAATTATTTTGATAAAAAGTTATTAAAATATTAAAAAACCCTGATAATTCAAGTTTATGGATCTATTTCATCATAAATTAATTGAAAAATAGAAAAATAATCCAATTGTAAAAAAAAATTACATATTTGGAATCTACACTATCTCATCTATAATGGGTTTTAATTTCATCAAAAAATTCTATAAAAAAGGCCTTCAGACATATGCCCAAAGTCACTATTTTGTTGTGACATTGATAGGACCTTCAACTTGCAGGTCAAACCAGGTCCAAAGCCAAGGGTTGGGTTCCCAAGCCTTTTCTCCAACCCAAAACCCATAGCAAAAATTGGGTCAGAAATTCAAATTTTATAAAACGGGATCTCGTTCTAGAAACAGGATCCCATTTCATAAAAGGTTCATATTTTAACTTTTTATGAAATGGGATCCCATTTCTAGAAAATGAGATTCCGCTTTTGGCTCAGGATCCCGAAGCATAATGGTATCTCATTTCATAAAAAGTAGGATCCTGTTTTGGTTTACCCAATTTCGGGTTTTTTTCTAAGTCCAAAACTTCCACCTTAAGTGGACTCATATTTGTGCATTTACCCATGCTTTTTTTCTCTGTTGATCCTTGTGGACACTCCCTTGTCTTCTTGCATGGCCGGTGAAGTTTGGCGAAGGGTTCTCGCATGGGAAATAAAAGTCCTTATGTGAGGAGGGGCTGATCTATTGGAATACATTGCAATCCCCTTTTTCCTTCAAAAACATGGCTCACCTCCACGTCAGCAGCGAGAAAGCATACACAAAAAAATCGATTGTTCCAGTCCACTTCAAGTGATGATTATCTATAGGAGCATGCCCTAGTGGTTGGAGGCAGATGTTTTGGCCTCATATGGTCAAAGTTTGTCAAATGAAAATATGACACCTGTTAATAGCATGAAGCTTGTTGCTCCCATGTTGTTATAAATGTTAATTCAAGGCCATTTAAAAGGAGGTCAGATCTTAGTTTTAAAACAATATTGTACCTTGTGCTTTGATCCATTGTAAATAGAAGAGAATTGTCTCATAATTTGTGTTCAAATCTAAAGAGCAGTATTATTCTCAAATTAATACAAAGATATATTGGTTATGGAATGCTTTTCTATATTGCGTTTGATGGAGTTAACATGATTTCTAAATATCAAGGATATTTTAGTACATCTCTACAATTTATTGCATTGTGTATGTTTTCTCTTGCTTTCTCCCAAGGGGAGAAATACATGCTTGGAATACATTTAGTTAATTGTTGTGTGCATTGTGGTTTACAAGGATATTTCCATATTTCCATGTTTAAGATGTATTGATAAAAGGTATTAATGTCATTAGTCTTTTAGTCATGAGGTAATGTTGTTTGAATGATACATAGGTTCTGTGCAATTTGACTCTGTAGCCCTTTGGAATAACGCACCGGTCTCTCACTGGGTTAATTTGTTGATTTATATCCACCCTAAAACAATCACAATCATTTCGTTTCTATCATTCTTTTAAGAGTGGTCTAGATAAATACCTGTTCTCAATCAGGGTATGAACCATGCTATCATAGGACTAAGCCAATCTAGATGGAGTTAGTCATTCCCTTTGTAAAATGCTATTGAGAAACTTTTGTTTTGATGCAGGATTCAATAGTTGTCTAGATATATCCCTTGAATGTTGTATAGGTAAACCCGCCTTGGTCTTATAGAACCAAAAGTGTAGAGGATTCTTCAACTCTTTAGTTGTAATCATGTTCATTAGCCACTGACTCAAAATCCTTGAGCATAAGAAATTGGCTAATCTTTAGGGAGTTTGGGACAATCAGTTGGAGGAACCAACATGGGGCAAAGGGACTAGCACCCTATTCTAACATGACTCTATTTTACTCTACATTTTTGTGATCTATTTTCCTATATCTATGTTTGGAAACTATCTGTTATAGTATATTTGTTGAATTAGGGTTTGATTCTTAGTGAACACAATAATCTTGTAAAAACCTGATTTAAGGATTTACTTAGTTACAACTAGTAGAAAAAGGGAACCTAGGAAATCAGTAGCTTTACTCCAAGCTTGTTTCTTACTTCCCTAATGTTTAGTATGTGAAAGTGTGGGACTTGATTCGGTTAGTTGAACTATCATTATCATACATTTTTACACTAAACATTTTGGTGAACCCATGCTCTAAAAGAATTTGCATCCCTTTTAACATTAGATTTAAATTAGTTTGCTGTCCTAAATCACATTTAGATTGCAAACCCTTTTTTGTGAAAGTACATATATTGAATCTTGAGTGATCTCTTTATCCTTTCATTAAAAAACTTTGAAATTACAACTTTGTGTTTTGAATAGTGCTATTGTATTTCATTTTAACAAAGTTTATGCTATATCATTTTACATTTATGTCTTGGGTTAATTAGAACATGCTATAATGTTAGATTACTTTTTACAAGACTTTTATGTGTATGATGAGCCATTTAGTTGTGATAACTTCAATATGTTAGATGAAGCCCTTGATGACTTTATCTCGATTGAACATTCCACTATGACTCCTAAACCGTCATTTTTACAAAGATTAGTAAATGCAATCTATGTTCCTAAACTTTAAGAAGAACCCATGAAGCTGAAGATAGTGGTCAATCTATGTGCAGATGCAGCTCAACCACACTGTAAACTAGTGCTCACTGTTAGAGGTCTTCTTCCTTCTTCTCAACCTCCTGATTACATTTATAACTATGCTAAACAAATAACACAACAAAATTCACAACAACCTAGTCATACTATGGTCAAGCTCATACATATATCACATGGAATAACAAGGAAAGAAAACAACAATTGAGAATTCTAATATCTTTACCAGCTTCTCAACTGATGCTTCCTTAAGCACCTCATTTAACACATAAAGTTGGTCAAGACTATGATCTTGTTGAGTAGCTTAGAGCTACTCTTGCCAAGATTTCTCTTTGAGAACTTATACAAACTTCATCTATGTACCATGGAATGCTCCAAGAAGCTTTACAAAAGGTGATTGTACCACCTGCTATCAAGCTGAATGATGTAGCAGCTCTATTGGATTGTATGTATGTGACAAAATGGATATTCTATTTCAACAACATGAGTTGCCATCTTTTGAAGTTCAAAATTAGTATGATGCTTTGATTATATTCATTATGATAAACAAGAAATTGATTAAGTGAATTATGATTGATAATGGATCAGCTCTTAATGTTTGTGGCATTAATTTGTTACATAAGATTAAAGTTGATACATCTTTGATTAAGCTAAATAGAATAAGTATCCATGGATTTGATAATGTTGGAAGACAATGTGTAGGCACTATAACTTTACCTATACAAGTTGGGCATGTAACTTTATCTACCCCGATTCATGTCATGCCTAGTTCCTTATCATACAACATGATTCTTGGTAGGCCTTGGATTCATGCATTGGGGGAAGTTCCTTCTACCCTTCATCATTTGATCAAGTTTATTTATAAAGATAAAATTCATACTATTGATGCTGATCCTGAACCAGATAACTATTTACAAATTAAATTACAAAAGAAATTTGTTCATCATAAGATCTTAAACAACTTGAAAGTTGATCCATCAACTCCTCTTGCCACATATAATGTTGTGCAAGCGTCTAAACAATTGAATGCATTTCTTGGCAATGATTGGGGTTCATTAAATCTTACATCCCCCTCTACAGGTGAATATAAAATTAACAACCCTGCTCCTGAAACATCCAATGTTGCATTGATCTCATCTAAAAATTCAAGTACGAAACCTAAAGTCTCTTTGGTAACAAATACAAATAATAATCTTACAAGCCCTACCTTCTCCCAAGGAAATGGCTTCTCTTTATGGTCAAGAATTTTAGATCCTTTATAATAATTGTGACTATGTAGGTAATGATTGCGGTATTAGTCAACAAGGAATTTGAGTACTTATAGAATCCTCTTCGCAACATTACTCAAGTGGAATTGGGTATAATACTTTCAAGGAAACTAAAGCCTGCCGACATCCTAATCTTAATGTGAATATAATATCAACACTTAATCTGATGTATCCTGGGATGATAGAAATGATTTGTGCTCCTGGAAATATTCCTTTGGATATGTTTTCGACAGATGAAGCAATAATGGAATTCTTGGGAGTGTATGAAGGTCTTCCTCGTTATCATCATAAATGTGGAATATCTTATTAATTAAATCAAGATGCATATTTTGGAAAGTCCACTAGTTTGATAAACACTACTTTAAAGTCTGAGGAAGTAGATGAAGAACTGATGAAATCACCTAGTTCCTTAGACCACAGTACTTTGCTTAATGGAAAGACTGTTGATGTTTTCATGGAGAAAGATAATGCTGAAAAGGTTATCCCTATAGGTGATTGCTTAAAAATAGAAGAAAAAGAAGATATGACCAAGCTTTTACATGAATTATCAAAGTAATTTGCTTGGAATTATTCGGATATGCCTAGAATTGATCCTGAGATTGTAACACATAATATTGTATTAAAATTGGATTCTAAGCTAGTGCAGGAGCACATGAGGTGTCATCAAATCCCCATAAGGCACATTTTGAAGTTTTTGTGTTCTAAGAGACCATGGTTGTTAATAAGGTCTTGAAATACCATTTCTCATGTTTTGTAATAAGGTCCAATGTACCACTTCCTAAGTGTTTGTAATAAGTTTGGATCCATTTTGTAGTCATTTGTCCAAAATGCCATGTTTTTGTCAATGTTGTCATATTGTTGTCACATGGTGAAAATGTAACCAAGGATGGATCCAATGGATGTAATAAGGTTGTTTGAGTCTCCTTAGGTGTGTCTAGGGTGTTTGTGGCCCTTTGAAGGTAGTTGGGCTCTTGTAGCCTTCAATATTGTCAAAATGTGCAAAGTTGTTTGGCAGCTTTTACAAATTGTAAAGCAAACAAAGGGAAAACCAACAAAAAACCAATGGTCACCCTCTTAAAAAATAGTTGGGGATAGTTGGAACTGTAATGAAATGATTAAAATTCCTCCCAAGGGTCTAGGCAAGGCAGTAGTTGGAGTTGGTGATCAAGACATACAAACAAACACTGTGATTTCTAGAATTTTCTACATTTTTGCTGCTATAACATTCATAACTTTCACATACGGATGAATTAGAAGGTCAGGCTTAACTTTTTGGAAAGCCCTATGTTTTACCTTTCATTTGAGTCTAGTTAGACTTCTTCACACGATGTCTAGAGGAAGTTATAAGTGTTTTCCCAAAATTAGGTTGCTGAAAATATGCATTTTCTAAGTTTTTTTTGCTGTTCCAGGCCTCACAAGTATGGAACATTCATCTGCCCATGGTGTTATGATTTGATATTAAATTGAACCACATTTCATTTGATCCTATTTTGGAGTTGGGAAATTAAGTTTGAAGGGAGTTACAAGGGTTTTACTAAAATCAGTCTTTTAAAACCCTCAACAAGGGTTTGGTTGAAACAATGGTCATCTGACCATTCCACTACCCCTTCTCACCATAGGACCAGTGGAATGGCTTGTACTACTCTTTTCTTAGATGTTTGTTTCATTTTTAGGGCAAGGAGATTAGTTTTTGAAGATTTTTGTTGAAGTGGGCTTGATAAACCCATGTGCATGAAGAAAGTATAGTCAACTGTAGGCACTCAAAACCTATGAAATCCTTGGTTTTGGCAGTAGTTTGACATGCTTCAATAGTTAAGAAAGTTCTGGGAGTTGATTGGAGGGGGGTCTCTTTGTAAATTAGGGCTAATAGGGGCTCTAGGTCACTAGAAGGGGTTATAGGTTGGACCATACCGTCGAAAACAACCCATACCCATTTTGTAATATATCATGGGGGATCCAAATGGGTATCTCTAGATTGTTTAAGTTCTGATTTTGTAGGTCTGTGTAAGAAGTTATTGCTGATTGTTCATGTTTGGAGGGCTACAAGGGATTGGGAGGCCAAAGAAGGAAGTACTAAACCCATGTTTGTTCTGCCTTTGCCAATGGTTTGGGTGGGTCCCATGGCATGCCAAATCAACTTTTCCATGAAGATTTTAGGGCCACTAACTGTTGTTCCCACTTTTACAAATTGACCTTTGAATTTGGGTTTTTTGGGTGTAGTGAAAACCTTGTCAAATTGTTTTATCCTCCCTCTATCCTAGTGTCTCTACATCATAGTGGTATCAAAGCAAGGGAGTAGATTCTTGAAGGTCGAGAGAAGAAAGTTTGGATAGTTGAAGGCAAGATGCCTCCAAAAGGTGGATCAGTACTTGCTAGGGAGTTGAAGGCCCTTAAAGAGCAAGTTGCAACATTGGAAGCCAGAGATAGGAGGAGGAGAGTTGATAAAGGTGAGAGTGAGTTAGAGGAAGAAGGTGGAGAAGAAGTTCCACAAGAGGAAGAATTGGATCTGGAAGATGCAAGGATGGCAAAACTTCTTAAGGAAGTTAGAGCAAGTGACCACAAAGCCAAGGTAGATTTACCAATGTATGGAGGGAGATTAGATGGTGAAGAACTTATAGCTTGGATTGGGGCTTTGGAAAACTACTTTCAGTGTGAAGAAGCGGAAGAAAATTAGAAGGTTAAGGTTTCCAAATCAAGATTGAAAGGCAATGCTTTGTTATGGTGGGATTGTGTGCAGGCTGATAGGTGGAAGCAAGACAAGCCAAAGATCACTTCTTGGAGAAAGATGGTGGAGAAGTTGAAGGCAAAGTTTCTGCCCAATGACTACCATATTCAGTTGTACAAAAGATGGCAAAATCTAAAGCAAAAGGAGAAGAATGTGCAAGCATATACGGAAGAGTTTCATAAGTTGGATATCAAGACAACACATGAGGAAGATGATGAAGAGAAGGTAGCAAGGTATCTCAATGGGTTGAGATACAATATCAAAGATGAACTCAGTCTCACAACACCAAGGACAATTGAAGAATGCTACAAGCTGGCTATGAAGGCTGAAGAAAAGTTGCAAAGAAGGCAAGAGAGACAAGGAAGAGGTAGAGGAAATACCAATAGAGGACGAGGAACAAGACCAACCCAAGAAGACGAAGGAGACACAAGTAGAGGTAAGGACCAAGTTTCTGATTTTAGAGGGGGATTTAAAGGCACAAGAGGTGGAGGTAGAGGTTATAATGTTTTCACTAGGAGATGCTATCATTGTAATGAGATTGGTCATACAGCATACAAGTGTCCAATGAAACAAAGTGCTACATCCGGTGGTAGTGAAAGGAGGAATGAAAAGAGGGTTCAATATGTGCAAGAAGAGGAGGTAGATGAAAGTGATGAAAGTGTTAACTCTTCAATTGGGAGTGCAGCCTTTGTTCAAGATGGAGAGACATTGATGATGAGAAGAACACCATTGCAAGCATCAAAAAATCCATTGAATAGGAGAGCTCTTTTCAAAACCACATGTAAGTGCAAGGACAAGGTATGTAAGGTTATAGTTGATTCAGGATCTACTACAAATATGGTTTCAAATGAAATGGTTAACAAGCTGAATTTACAAAGGATTCCTCATGAGTTGCCATATAGGGTGTCATGGTTGAGTGATGATCAAACTCTCTTGGTTAATGAACATGCTATTGTTGAGTTTTCTATTGGAGGATATAGGGATAAGGTACTTTGTGATGTAGTACCCATGAATTGTTGTCATTTACTTCTTGGTAGACCCTGGCAATATGATAGGGATGTGTGGTATAGTTGAAAGGATAATACATATACCATACATAGTCAAGGCAAGAAATTTACTTTGTTTCCACTCCTTGAGGATGATGAGGATGCAAGTCTAATGAATACAGTGATCATGTGTGGGAAGAAAGAACCCATACTAGTTGACAGAAAGGTTCAAGGTGCTGTCATAAACAAGTTCAAACCAAAGTATGATGTAAAGGATGAATTAGTAATTGATTGGAAGGCTAACATTTTGATTAGAATGGTAGTGTGTCCTTTGGTGTAGGATAAGGTTGTTTTACAAGTTGAAAGTGTAGGTACAGTGGTGCAAGGTGTTGATACAACAGTGAATGTAGTGGTCAATTTGCAAGAGCAGGATATGCCACACAAGGAAGAACCTAAAGAGTCCACAGTTGCAGTAGATAGAGAAGAAAGTGTTGCAAGTATGAGGTGAGCCAGTGTTGTCATTGATGTCAACATACTCATCTTGCATTGACAAGAAGGATTTGATGAGCTGTGTGCTGAGGATATTGAGAAAATTAGCCTCAGTCAGGAACAGTGAAGAACAGTGATGAGAAGAAGGCAAATGTACTGTATAGGATGAGAACCGGAGGATGCGGATTAAAGGGTTAGTAGATATGAGTCTTGAGATGCTACAGTTAAGATTTTAGAGGTCCGCATGAAGATCTGAAGGAGTTGTGGCTGCCGGTATAGAACCGGTTCCGGCAAGTATCCAGAGGTGACAGAGGATCACAAAAAGGTCCGGTGAGGTCCAGAATTGTATTATCCTAATCTGCGGATTGGACGGAGTGTTTGGGATGTCCTTGTGATGTGTCATCCTGATTTGTGTATGATTTGGAGGTCCGGAAGTACCTCTTGCATTATGACAGTGGCGACAGACTGTGTTCTTGAAGTTCCGGATGAGGAAGACAAGAGATCCCGGTAAGTAGAGGAAGTGCAGATGTATCCGGACATTCAGACAGGCTTGTGAAGGTTCTTGGATCATGTTTAGGTTGTGTTGTTGGTCCGCATTGATGGTAGAGCCTGGAATTGAAGTTATTCTTCCGGATGAAGTTCTTGCTCTGTTTAGCCGACCGGATGAGTTGTTCATCCTGCGAATGTTCTTGTGATGGCCGACCGGATGTGTTATTCATCTTGCGGATACTCCTATGGTTGTTTGCCGACTTAGATGTTTGTTCCTAAGTCGATGTCTTGTATAAATAACGGTTTGTGAGTTCATTTCAAAGTGTGGAGTGTGAGGATGAGTGAGGCATAGCGAAGAAACGTGCAAAAGGAAGAGCAGAGATTTTTGGGCTTAATTGGAACTGATCCGGACATGGTAGAGATGTCATTCTCCAGTTCAAGACTGTGATTTTTATCACTTTGTAGACAGTGTGTCTCCTTGTAGGCAGTGGGCCTCTTTGTGAGCAGTGTGCTCGGGCAGTGAGCCCTTATTGGCATGTGCCATTCATTTTTCTTTATTCTTCTAACAGAGAATAATTCTTGGGTTAATCACCCCGTGGTTTTTCCCTTAACCGGGTTTTCCACGTCAAAATCTTGGTGTTCAATGTGTTGATGCTTATCTGCTCTTGTGTTTATGTATTATGCTTCCTTGGATGATTATTTGATATGCTGCTAACTAACAACAGAGAATTAAGTGTTTGAAAGAAGAAGAAGTTTTATACAACTGATTCACCCCCCCTCTCAGTTGTATGCCCTAGATCCAACAATTGGTATCAGAGCCAGGTTCCTCTGATAGGAGCTTAACCGCTTGAGGAGATCCAGGATGTCGTCATACAAGAAGGATAGTCCGAAGTTCGATGGAACCAACTTCACTCTCTGGAAAGGTCGCATGAAGTGTCACTTGGAATGTATGGGAAAAGCATACTTGGCTATGATTTCAAAACCATATGTACCTCCACAAGGTGGTCCGACAACTCTGAATGAAATCACAGAAGCTGAAAACAATCTGCGGACCAAGGAAGCTCTTCTAAGCGCATTGAATGACTCAGATCTCTCGAATGTCATTGACCTACCAACTGCATATGAGATCCTAACTAAACTGGAACTTCTGTATGAAGGAGATGAGTTTGTCAAAAGTGCAAGGTTGCAAAGTCTGAAAGGGAAATTTGAAAGATTAAAAATGAGAGATGATGAAAACATCACTACCTTTATGCCAAGAGTAAATGAGCTGGTATGTGGAATCAGAAATGCTGGTGGAACTTTAGATGAAAATGAGATTGTCTGCAAAATCCTAAGATCCCTTCCTGCTGCCTACAAAATCAAAGTTGCTGCCATTGATGAATTCAGAGCCCACACAACTGTCACAAGAGAACAACTGGCTAGCAAGCTAGCTGCATTTGAAATGACCGAGTTTGGAGATGATCCTCCCAAGACTGAATCTGCTTTCAAAGCCAGTGCCTATGTGAAAGGCAAACAGAGATTTGATCCGGGTGAAAACTCATCAAGGAAAATGTCATGGTATGATCAAGCAAGAAGAGACATGGAAGAAGAAGAAGCAGAAACAGCTCAACTTGAAGCCCTCATTGCAAAGAGACTGCCAAGAGGATCCGGTAAGTATGAAGGAAAACTACCCTTTAAGTGTTTCAACTGCAATAAGATTGGTCATTTTGCCTCAAGATGTCCAGAGAGATCTGCAAGATCTAATACTCACAGACAAAGGTTTCAAAAGAATTGCTATTATGTTCATGAAGAAGATGACAATGAAGGAGTAACAGATGATGAATCAGAACTAGGAAGCAAATCCGGAAATGAGTGGGTGTTTATAGCCATCAAGGAAGAAGATTCAATACTCTCTGAATCTGTCAATCACAAAGTTGTTGAAAAAGCCTTGGCTGCTCAAGTGGAAGAAAAGGATGATTGGGTTATTGACAGTGGATGTTCTCACCATATGACTGGTGACAAGAATAAGTTCTTAGATTTGGAAAGATATGAAGGAGGAATGGTAAAGTTTGGTGACAATTCTGCTGGCAGAATCAGAGGTAGGGGAACTATTTCCTTTGATGGTAAAAGCAAAACAGGTAATGTACTGTATGTTGAAGGATTGAAGCACAATCTTCTCAGTGTTGGTCAGTTAGTGGACAAAGGCTATGATCTCCGGTTCAAGAATGGAAAATGCAGAATCTTTACAAGCTCCGGAACTGAAATTGCATCCGGTACTCAGACAAAAGGTAATATCTTTCATCTGGTTGGTTCAAATAAAAGTTGCCTGTTTGTTCAAATTGATCAGAGTTGGTTATGGCATAGAAGAATGTGTCATGTAAATTTTGATAACATCATCAAGATAAGCAATACTCAGGCTGTGAGAGATCTTCCAAAATTGATGAAACCTACAAATAGTGTGTGTAAAGAATGTCAGTTAGGTAAACAAAGCAGAGTCTCTTTCAAAAGCAAAGATCAGTCTTCTACCGGATTGTTGGAATTAGTACATACTGATCTATGTGGTCCGATAAGAATCAAGAGTCTGCAAGGTGATAGATATTTCAGGTTGTTAATTGATGATCATTCCCGGATGATGTGGGTTACCTTTCTAAAAGAAAAATCAGAAGCTTTTGAGAAGTTCAAAATCTTCAAAGCTATGGTGGAGAATCAAACTGGATTGAAACTAAAGTGTCTAAGGTCTGATAGAGGTGGTGAATTTACATCTGGTGAATTCATTGACTTTTGTGAGAAACAGGGTATAAGGAGACAGTTGTCTGCTCCTAAGACTCCACAGCAAAATGGAGTAGTTGAGAGAAAGAACCGGACCATCCAGGAAGCTGCTAGGACAATGATGTTGGAAGCAAATGTTCCTCAAATGTTTTGGAAAGAAGCTATCAGCACCGCAATCTACACTCTCAATCGAGTTCAAATCAGGAACAACACCAGTAAGACCCCCTATGAACTCTGGTTTGGCATCACTCCTACTGTGAAATATTTCAGAGTATTTGGTAGCAAGTGTTATATTAAAAGAGATGAAGATCTAGGAAAGTTTGATGCTAGAAGTGATGAAGGAATTTTCTTGGGCTACTCCACTCAAAGCAAAGCATACCGGTGTTACAATAAGAGATTGAGGAAGATGATAGAAAGCACCAATGTGAAAGTTGATGAAGGAATTGACAAACCTTCAAGATTTTATGAGCTTGATGAAGATGACCAAGACAGTGTTCAAGGAACTCAATCCTCTCCGGTGAGACAGAGTCAGCCTGATCCGGTAAATCAGGAAGAAGAGATAGGTTTGAATGAGCCTGATCAAGAAACAACAGTGCTGGATACTCCCAAAATTCCAAGGTATGTAAGATTGAACCACTCTGAAGATCAGATCATAGGTGACAGAAGCAAAGGTGTACAAACTAGAAGGAATATTGCTCAAAATCAGATGAATGCTGTCTGATTTCAAAGATTGAACCTAAAACAGTAAATGAAGCCTGCAATGATGAAAATTGGACCAAAGCAATGGAAGATGAATTGATGCAAATTGAGAAAAATCATACTTGGGATCTTGTTCCCAGACCTAGAGACAGGAATGTAATTGGAACCAAGTGGGTCTTCCGGAACAAACTAAATGAAGCTGGTGAAGTAATCAGAAACAAAGCTAGATTGGTCTGCAAAGGCTACTCTCAAATAGAAGGAATTGACTTTGAAGAGACTTTTGCTCCGGTGGCAAGAATTGAAGCAGTCAGATTACTTCTTGCATTTGCTGCCTTCAAAGACTTCAAGGTATATCAGATGGATGTCAAGTCTGCCTTCCTAAATGGTGATCTGGAAGAAGAAGTCTACATTGAACAACCGGATGGATTTCAATTGTCTGATAATGATGATATGGTCTGCAAGTTGAAGAAAGCTTTGTATGGATTGAAGCAAGCCCAAAGAGCATGGTATGAAAGGTTGGATAAGCATCTTGTGCAGATTGGATTCAACAAAGGTACTGCTGACAGTAACTTATATTTCAAAATTGATCATGAAAACATTTTGATTGTCGAAGTGTTTGTGGATGATATCATTTTTGGAGGAAGAGATAGTATGTGCAAAACTTTTGCAAATCAGATGAAAAGTGAGTTTGAAATGTCTATGCTTGGTGAAATGAATTTCTTCTTGGGTTTGCAAATTACTCAAACAAAAGAAGGGATCTTCATTTCTCAGACCAAATATGTGAAAGAATTGTTAAAGAAATTTGGTATGGAAGACTCAAAGCCTATGAACACTCCTATGGCAACCGGATGTAAGTTAAGCAAAGATGATGATTCTCCAAAGGCAGATCAGACAAAGTATAGATCAATGATTGGTGGATTGTTGTATCTCACTCAAACTAGACCAGATATAATGCAGGCTGTTGGTCTTGTGGCAAGATTCCAGGCTGATCCTAGAGAATCTCATGTTATGGCAATTAAAAGAATTTTTAGGTACTTGAAAGGAACAGTTGAGTATGGTCTATGGTACCCTAGAGATCCGGACTTCTCTCTTCATGCTTACACAGATGCAGATTGGGCAGGAGATGTGGATGACCGGAAGAGCACTAGTGGTGGAGCATTCTTTTTGGGGAAGAGATTGGTTTCTTGGTTAAGCAAGAAACAAGATGCAATATCTCTGTCTACAACTGAAGCAGAATACATTGCAGCAGCAGGTAGTTGCACTCAAATCTTATGGATGAAGCAGATGCTAAGAGACATCAAAGTTAAATATGAGGAGCCTATCACAATTTTCTGTGATAATTCAAGTGCAATTAATATTTCCAAGAATCCGGTATTGCATTCTAAGACTAAGCACATATCTATCAAATTTCACTTTTTGAGAGAACAAGTAAACAAGGAAGAAGTCAGATTGGAGTATGTTCCCTCCAAAGATCAGATTGCAGATATCTTTACAAAACCTCTTCCCAAGGACTCTTTTGAATATCTCCGGGAGAAGTTAGGGGTCATGGCCCCTCCGGTGATGAACTAAGATGCATTGATGTGCATCAGTCCGGTGGCTATCACAGTCATATCTTGTGATCCGGACTAATGGGGAGCTGCAACTAAGGGGGAGCAGCTGTTATGATTCTGATGTATGAGAATTGCAAGTATGAGCCCTTTGCCATTGATGTCAAAGGGGGAGAGAAGACATGTGAAAAACAAGTGGCTGATGATCAAAGGGGGAGCAGTAAAGGAAAGAGAAGACATGTGAAAAGTTGAAGTTCTTGTCTTAATGGTTTTTCACATCATATGTTGCCATCAATGACAAAGGGGGAGATTGTTGCAAGTATGAGGTGAACCAGTGTTGTCATTGATGTCAACATACTCATCTTGCATTGACAAGAAGGATTTGATGAGCTGTGTGCTGAGGATATTGAGAAAATTAGCCTCAGTCAGGAACAGTGAAGAACAGTGATGAGAAGAAGGCAAATGTACTGTATAGGATGAGAACCGGAGGATGTGGATTAAAGGGTTAGTAGATATGAGTCTTGAGATGCTACAGTTAAGATTTCAGAGGTCCGCATGAAGATCTGAAGGAGTTGTGGCTGCCGGTATAGAACCGGTTCCGGCAAGTATCCAGAGGTGATAGAGGATCACAAAAAGGTCCGGTGAGGTCCGGAATTGTATTATCCTAATCTGCGGATTGGACGGAGTGTTTGGGATGTCCTTGTGATGTGTCATCCTGATTTGTGTATGATTTGGAGGTCCGGAAGTACCTCTTGCATTATGACAGTGGCGACAGACTGTGTTCTTGAAGTTCCGGATGAGGAAGACAAGAGATCCCAGTAAGTAGAGGAAGTGCGGATGTATCCAGACATTTAGACAGGCTTGTGAAGGTTCTTGGATCATGTTTAGGTTGTGTTGTTGGTCCGCATTGATGGTAGAGCCCGGAATTGAAGTTATTCTTCCGGATGAAGTTCTTGCTCTGTTTAGCCGACCGGATGAGTTGTTCATCCTGCGAATGTTCTTGTGATGGCCGACCGGATGTGTTATTCATCTTGCGGATACTCCTATGGTTGTTTGCCGACTTAGATGTTTGTTCCTAAGTCGATGTCTTGTATAAATAACGGTTTGTGAGTTCATTTCAAAGTGTGGAGTGTGAGGATGAGTGAGGCATAGCGAAGAAACGTGCGAAAGGAAGAGCAGAGATTTTTGGGCTTAATTGGAACTGATCCGGACATGGTAGAGATGTCATTCTCCAGTTCAAGACTGTGATTTTTATCACTTTGTAGACAGTGTGTCTCCTTGTAGGCAGTGGGCCTCTTTGTGAGCAGTGTGCTCGGGCAGTGAGCCCTTATTGGCATGTGCCATTCATTTTTCTTTATTCTTCTAACAGAGAATAATTCTTGGGTTAATCACCCCGTGGTTTTTCCCTTAACCGGGTTTTCCACGTCAAAATCTTGGTGTTCAATGTGTTGATGCTTATCTGCTCTTGTGTTTATGTATTATGCTTCCTTGGATGATTATTTGATATGCTGCTAACTAACAACAGAGAATTAAGTGTTTGAAAGAAGAAGAAGTTTTATACAACTGATTCACCCCCCCCTCTCAGTTGTATGCCCTAGATCCAACAGAAAGTATGTGGGATTCTCATCAAGGTGAAAGTCTTTCTAAGTACAGGAAGGCAGGATGGATGCCATTGCCAAGTCCAAGGACAGCAAACAAGTGCTATTCAGATGTGATCCCCAAAGTGCAGACCAACTTGCACGATGATAATGTCATGATTCCAATTTGGCAGCCCATGTTGCAGTACTTAAGTCCATGGAGCAGACCTAAGGGTGATCATGCTTTTGGCCAATGTTGTGGAGTTGATTTCAGTCCTTCCTCATGGGACATGAGTTCTTTTGTAGAGCGGGAGTATGGTGCAGGCACACCTGAGGTGTCATCAAACCCCCATAAGGCACATTTTGAATTTTTTGTGTTCTAAGAGACCATGGTTGTTAATAAGGTCTTGAAAGACCATTTCTCATGTTTTGTAATAAGGTCCAATGGACCACTTCCTACGTGTTTGTAATAAGTTTGGATACATTTTGTAGGCATTTGTCCAAAATGCCATGTTTTTGTCAATGTTGTCATATTGTTGTCACATGGTGAAAATGTAACCAAGGATGGATCCAATGGATGTAATAAGGTTGTTTGAGTCTCATTAGGTGTGTCTAGGGTGTCTGTGGCCCTTTGAAGGTAGTTGGGCTCTTGTAGCCTTCAATATTGTCAAAATGTGCAAAGTTGTTTGGCAACTTTAATAAATTGTAAAGCAAACAAAGGGCAAAACTACAAAAAAACCAATGGTCACCCTCTTGAAAAGTAGTTGGGGACAGTTGGAACAGTAATTAAATTCTTTAAATGCCTCCCAAGGGTCGAGGCAAGGCAGTAGTTGGAGTTGGTGATCAAGAAATACAAACAAACACTGTGATTTCTAGAATTTTCTGCATTTTTGCTGCTATAACATTCATAACTTTCGCTTATAGGTGAATTAGAAGGTGAGACTAGACTTTTTGGAAATCCCTATGTTTTACCTTTCATTTGAGTCTAGTTAGAGGTCTCCACATGCTGTCTAGAGGAATTTATGAGTGTTTTCCCAAAAATGGGTTGCTGAAAATCTATATTTTCTAATTTTTTTATGTTCTAGGCCATACTGTACACAAGTACGGAATATTCATCTACCCATGGTGTTATAATTTGATAGTACATTAAACCACCTTTCATTTGAGCCTAGTTTGGAGTTGGGACATTATGTTTGAAGGGAGTTGCAAGGGTTTTACTAAAATCAGTCTTTTAAAACCCTCAACAAGGGTTTGGCTGAAACAATGGTCATCGGACCATTCCACTGCCCCTCTTCACCACAAGACTAGCGGGATGGCTTTTCCTACTCTTGTCTTAGATGTTTGGTTCATTTACAGGGCAAGGAGATTGGTTTTTGAAGAGTTTTGTTGAAGCGGACTTGATAAACCAATGTATCAAGCCATTGAAGGAACCCATGTGCATGAAGAAAGTACAGTCAACTGTAGGCACTCAAAACCTATGGAATCCTTGGTTTTGGCACTAGTTTGACATGCTTCAATACTTAAGAAAGTTCTGTGAGGTGATTGGAGGGGGGTCTCTTTGTATATTAGGGCTAATAGGGGCTCTAGGTCACTAGGAGGGGTTATAGGTTGGACCATACTGTCCAAAACAACCCATACCTATTTTGTAATATGTCATGGGGGATCCAAATGGGTATCTCTAGATTGTCTAAGTTCTGAGTTTGGAGGTTTGTGCAAGAAGTTATTGCTGACTGTTCATGTTTGGAGGGCTACAAGGGATTGGGAGGCCTAAAGAAGGAAGTACTAAACCCATGTTTGTTCTACCTTTGCCAATGGTTTGGATGGGTCCCATGGCATGCCAAATCAACTTTTCCATGAAGATTTCAGGGCCACTAATTTTTTCTCCCACTTTTGCAAATTGACCTTTGAATTTGAGTTTTTTAGGTGTAGTGAAAACCTTGTCAAATTGTTCTATCCTCCCTCTATTCTAGTGTCTCTACATCATAGTGGTATCAGAGCAAGGGAGTAGATTCTTGAAGGTTGAGAGAAGAAAGTTTGGATAGTTGAAGGCAAGAAGCCTCCAAAAGTTGGATCAATACTTGCTAGGGAGTTGAAGACCCTTAAAGAGCAAGTTGCAGCATTGGAAGCCAAAGATAGGAGGAGGAGAGTTGATGAAGGTGAGAGTGAGTCAGAGGAAGAAGGTGGAGAAGAAGTTCCACAAGAGGAAGAATTGGATCTAGAAGATGCACGGATGGCAAAACTTCTTATGATAGTTAGAGCAAGTGACCACAAAGCCAAGGCGGATTTACCAATGTATGGAAGGAGATTAGATGGTGAAGAACTTATAGATTAGATTGGGGCTTTGGAAAACTACTTTGAGTGTGAATAAGTGGAAGAAAATTAGAAGGTTAAGGTTTCTAAATCAAGATTGAAAGGCCATACTTTGTTATGGTGGGATTGTGTACAGGCTGATAGGTAGAAGAAAGACAAGCTAAAGATCACTTCTTGGAGCAAGATGGTGGAGAAGTTGAAGGCAAGGTTTCTGCCCAATGACTACTATGTTCAGTTGTACAAAAGGCTGCAAAATCTGAAGCAAAAGGAGAAGGATGTGCAAGCATATACGGAAGAGTTTCATAAGTTGGATATCAGGACAGCACATGAGGAAGATGATGAAGAGAAGGTAGCAAGGTATCTCAATGGGTTGAGATACAATATCCAAGATGAACTTAGTATCACAACACCAAGGATAGTTGAAGAATGCTACAAGCTGGCTATGAAGGCTGAAGAAAAGTTGCAAAGAAGGCAAGAGAGACAAGGAAGAGGTAGAGGAAATACCAATAGAGGATGAGGAACAAGACCAACCCAAGAAGATGAAGGAGACACAAGTAGAGGTAAGGACCAAGTTTCTGATTTTAAAGGGGGATTTAGACGCACAAGAGGTGGAGGTAGATGTTCTAATGTTTTCACTAGGAGATGTTATCATTGTAATGAGATTGGTCATACAACATACAAGTGTCCAATGAAACAAATTTCTACATCCAGTGGTAGTGAAAGGAGGAATGAGAAGACTGTTCAATATGTGCAAGAAGAGGAGGTAGATGAAAGTGTTAACTCTCCAATTGGGAGTGCAACCCTAGTTCAAGATGGAGAGACATTGATGATGAGAAGAATAACATTGCAAGCATTCAAAAATCCATTGAATAGGAGAGCTCTTTTCAAAACCACATGTAAGTGCAAGGACAAGGTATGTAAGGTTATAGTTGATTTAGGATCTACTACAAATATGGTTTCAAATGAAATGGTTAATAAGATGAATTTACAAAGGATTTCTCATGAGTTACCATATGGGGTGTCATGGTTAAGTGATGATCAAACTCTCTTGGTTAATGAACATGCTATTGTTGAGTTTTCTATTGGAGGATATAGGGATAAGGTACTTTGTGATGTAGTACCCATGAATTGTTGTCATTTACTTCTTGGTAGACCTTGGCAATATGATAGGGATGTGTGGTATAGTGGCAAGGATAATACATATACCATACATAGTCAAGGCAAGACATTTACTTTGTTGCCACTCCTTGACGATGATGAGAATGCAGGTCTAATGAATACAATGATCATGTGTGGGAAGAGAGAACCCATACCAATTGATAGAAAGGTTTAAGGTGTTCTGATACCACTATGATGTAGAAACACTAGGATAGAGGGAGGAAAGAATAATTTGACAAGGTTTTCACTACACCGAAAAAACCCAAATTCAAAGGTCAATTTGCAAAAGTGGGAACATCATTTAGTGGCCCTAAAATATTCATGGAAAAGTTGATTTGGCATGCCATGGGACCCATCCAAACCATTGGCAAAGGTAGAACAAACATGGGTTTAGTACTTCCTTCTTTAGGCCTCCCAATCCCTTGTAGCCCTCCAAACATGAATAGTCAGCAATAACTTCTTACACAGACCTGCAAACTCAGAACTTAGACAATATAGAGATACCCATTTGGATCCCCCATGACATATTACAAAATGGGTATGGGTTGTTTTGGATAGTATGGTCCAACCTCTAACCCCTCCTAGTGACCTAGAGCCCCTATTAGCCTTAATTTACAAAGAGACCCTCCTCCAATCAACTCACAAAACTTTCTTAACTATTTAAGCATGTCAAACTAGTTCCAAACCCAAGGATTTCATAGGTTTGGAGTTCCTATAGTTGACTATACTTTCTTCATGCACATGGGTTTCTTCAATGGCTTGATACATGGGTTTATCAAGCCCACTTCAACAAAACTCTTCAAAAACCAATCTCCTTGCCCTGAAAATGAACCAAACATCTAATACAAAGAGTAGGACAAGCCATTCCACTAGTCCTATGGTAAGGAGGGACAGTGGAATGGTTAGATTACGATTGTTTCAACCAAACCCTCGTTGAGGGTTTTAAAAGACTGGTTTTAGTAAAACCCTTGTAACTCCCTTCAAACTTAATGTCCCAACTCCAAACTAGGCTAAAATGAAAGGTGGTTCAATTTACTATCAAATAATAACACCATGGGTAGATGAATGTTCTGTACTTGTGTACAGTATGGCCTAGAACAGCAAAAAAAATTTAGAAAATGCAGATTTTCAGCAACCCATTTTTGGGAAAACACTCATAACTTCCTCTATATAGTTTGTGGAGACCTATAACTAGAATCAAATGAAGGGTAAGACACATGGATTTCCAAAAGGTCCATTCTCACCTTCTAATTCATCTGTATATGAAAGTTATGAATGTTATAGTAGAAAAAATGCAGAAAATTCTTGAAATCACAGTGTTTGTTTGTATTTCTTGATCACCAACTCCAACTACTGCCTTACCTTGACCCTTGGGAGGAATTTTAAGCATTTCATTACATTTACAACTATCCCCAACTACTTTTCAAGAGGGTGACCTTTGGTTTTTTGTAGTTTTGCCCTTTGTTTGCTTTAAAATTTGTAAAAGTTGCCAAACAACTTTGAACATTTTGACAATATTGAAGGCTACAAGAGCCCAACTATCTTCAAAGGGCCACAAACACCATAGACACACCTAAGGATACTAAAAAACCCTTATTAAATCCATTGGATCCATCCTTGGTTACATTTTCACCATGTGACAACAATATAATAACATTGACAAAAACATGACATTTTGGACAAATGCCTACAAAATGGATCCAAACTTATTACAAACACTTAGGAAGTGGTCCATTGAACCTTATTAGAAAACATGAGAAATGGTCTTTCAAGACCTTATTAACAATCGTGGTCTCTTAGAACACAAAAAATTCAAAATGTGCCTTATGGGGGTTTGATGACACCTCAGGTGCTCCTGCACCATAAGCCATTTAAACAAAGGGTTCGTAAGATGAATCCTAAGTTGGCATTACTCATAAAGGATGAGATATAAAAGCTCTTAGAAGCTGGTTTTATCCACTTGATCGATTATTCGTCTTGGATTTCAAATATTTTCATTGTCGCTAAACCTGATGGCTGTATTCGAATGTGTACCAATTTTAGGGATTTGAATCTCACTTCTTTGAAAGATGATTTCCCCCTTCCAAACATTGACATGATTGTTGATTCAATAGCTAGCCATGAATTACTTTCCTTCATGGATGGTTTTTTAAGATATAATCAAATTTTTATAAACCCTTAGGATCAATATAAAATATCTTTTATAACACATTGGGGTACATTCTATTGGGTGGTCATGCCGTTTGGGCTAAAGAATGCCAAACTAACTTACCAATAGGCTATGCCCCTTATCTTTCATGATTATATGCATAACATTCTCAAGGATTATGTCAATAATATTTTTGTAAATTCTATACATCATCAGGATCATGTTACAATCCTCCATCAAATCTTTGAGTGAATTAATAAATACATGCGTGTAAATCCCCAAAAATGCATTTTTGGTGTAGACAGTGGAAATCTATTGGGATTTATAGTCTTGCATCATGGTGTTGAAGTCTAGACACAAAATTGATGCTATTGTTAATATGCCAGCACCTAAGAACATATCTCAACTTTGTAGTTTGCAAGGGAAGATACAGGCCATTCGCTGATTTGTTTCAAAACTCGCAGATAAGACTCACCCTTTTACACAACTACTAAAGAAGGATTCAAAATTCCAATGGAATGTTCATTACCAAAAGGCTTTCAAAGATTTAAAGGGTTATTTATCTAATCCTCCTATTTTACAGTCTATTACTACTGATAAACCTTTTCTTCTATATACTTTGGCATCTAATAATGCTCTCGCAGGTTTATTAGCACAACATGATGTCGAAGGCAAGGAACGTGTTGTATATTACATCAGTCGAACCTTGCTTCATTATGAAGTGTGATATAATATTATTGAGAAGCATTGCTTAGCTCTAGTGTTTGCAACACAGAAGCTAAGACATTATCTATTAAATGCTGAAATACATGTGATGGTGAAATTTGACCCGTTGAAACATCTTTTTGCTAAAACTGACATATCAGGTCATCTTGATAAATGGGTTATGTTGTTAACTAAATTTGATCTTAAATTTATTTCTTAGAAATTAATTAAAGGAGAAGGGTTAACTGATCATTTAACCGAAGCACCTTCACCCTTTTCTATACAAAACCAAGAGACATTTCCTGATGATCAAATTTTAAATATAGATAATGATGACAAAGGGGAATTGTATTTCGATGGATCAAGATGTCAAACTAGCTTCAGTACTAGTTTTATACTAGTACCTCCCTCTGGTAAGCCGATCCCTATGTCTTACCATCTAAGCTTCTCATGCACAAATAACATTGCTGAGTACGCAACTCTTATCATAGGATTTCGTGCCACTTTGGCTCTTAACATTAAAAACATCACTATATATGGTGATTCACAATTAATTGTATGAAAAATAACTGGATCATGTATCAAGATAAATAAGTCAAGTTATTTCAGTATCAGGACTTAGCTTTATCTCTATTAAAACAATTCACATCATTCTTAATCGATACTATTCCAAGAAAAGATAATCGACACGCAGATGCAATGGCAAGCATAACTTCCCTTATATCCCCAGCCAATTCACATGATGAATATACTTTCATCATCCATAATCTTCAGACACCAAAATTAGAAGAGGTTGTGCCTTCAAACACTGACCTCTATTGTAATGTGAACTTTGATGAATGGTTCTCCCATATATTCAATTATTTAGATGATGGAACCATCTTGAATTCAACATCTAGAAATGCTCGAGTTCATCTACGCAAACTTGTGGCATGTTATATCATCCTATCTAATTTCTTTTATAGACATAGCTATAGTGGCATTCTTCTCCAATGTCAGAGTGATTTGGAGATCCTGATAGCTTTAGAAGAGGCTCACTTTGGTACCTATGGAGGGTATTTTGGAGGAAAAACATCGGTACAAAAGTTAAGACAAATGGGATATATTGGCAACATATGAAACAAGATTCCTTTGCATATGTCAAGAAATGTCCGCAATGTCAACAACATAATCATTTAATCTGAGCACCTACCGAGGAACTTTGTGCCCAAGTTTCACCTTGGCCATTTTCTGTTTAGGGCTCAAACCTAATTGGTAAAATATCTCCACCTTCTTTTCAAGGACATACTTTTATTATCACTGCTACTAATTACTTCATGAAGTGGGTTGAAGTTGTTCATCTATGATCCACGATGGTTGAGGTAATTTGTCACTTTATACAAGATAACATCATTGCCTGATTCGACATACCTTCCTCCTTAGTTTTGGACAATGGCACACCATTCAAGAACAAGGATGTGAGGAAATTTATCAAAAAATATCACATTCAACATCACTTCTCTATGCCTTACTATCCTTAATGGAACGGCGAAGCAGAAGTTTCTAACAAAGTTATTAGACAAATTTTATGAAAAACTATTAACAAACATCAGAAAGATTGGCATACTCAATTAACTTACACATTATGGGCTTATATAAGAAGCATTCGAATAGCTACTAGAACTACACCATATAACTTGGTTTACAGTACTAATGTGATAATGCCTTTAGATTTAGAAATTTCTTCACTGCGAGTTTCCCTAAGAGACATTATTGATGATGACATGGAACGAGCAAGGTGATTACAAGAACTTGAAATGCTCGACGAACAATGTTATAATGCTCTCAAGCACCATAGAGCCCATTAGAAGAGTATCTAGTGATTGTATAATGAGTGTGTCATACATCATTCATTCAATGTTGGAGATTTGGTGTTGTATGAGAATCAATGCAATGTAAATGCACCTCCTGGAGAAAAAGGAAATTTCAGCCCTAACTGTCTTGGACCATATGTCGTTACTAAAGCCTTTGGATTAGGAGTGTATAAACTAGCTGATGCACAAGGTATGCCACTTAAATAACATATTAATGTTGCACACCTCAAGAATTTCTATGCTAAAGATTATATGTTAGATGTTACTTTAAAAAGAAAACTTATTAGATAGTTAGCTTCAATTTTGACAAGATATAATTATTTTGTCTTAATTCATTTAACATAGCATCTTTTTTGGTTAATCATTGTTGTATCTCATGTAAACATGTGTTATTAAAGATCACCTTTGTATTAACTGAATATAGCATATAATATTGGTTATGTGTGAAATTCATTAATCATTGTGCTTTTTACTATATGTTCTACAAAGAATTGTTTACTACACACCATATTAGCATTAATCACATTTCCACATAAGCATTAATATTTATCACTAGTTGAATTTTATACAAATCACATGTGATAGATTAAACGACATTAAAAGTAGTAATAGGAAAACATCATAAATATATATAAACATTAGAGTTGACTATTCTGTACATCAAAATGGGATGTCATTGTACAGAAGATACATCACATAGTTGAATCTTAGTCACTAGTCCCCTTAGGACTTGGTAGTGTGTGTGTGATGGAGGATTGCCCATGTGTGGCTACGGACTATGAATGACTCCTAGAGACATTCTATGACCGTAACCCCCTGATCTCTCCTCTTAATCCTAGTACCTTGTCATGTGATTCCTGGTACATCTGTTCATACTAGTCTCTCTCAAATATGGCTCTATCTTGCTCTTTCTAGGCCCTATCTCTAGTAGATCTCACCTGGCATAACTCAGGAAGTAAGATCTCACTCATGACAAGACCTCTCTCAGGTGAGGGTACTACTATAGCTTGATCTTGTAGTGTCTGGAGCTTCACCTCGGCACACTCAACTCTCTAGATAGCCTAATCTAGAATAGACTCTACAACTAATCTATATCTCACAAATGGCATGAATGTCTCTGCATACCACCCTATAGATGACTGTGGTGAATACCCCATCTACACCTGTCACTCGACTGCATTGGTAGGAACTATCTCTACTATGACGTGACTCACACAATTGTGCCATACATTTGTCCCAACTACAAAAAGAAAACAAAATAGATATCAATATCTCATATAGGCATCACAAATAATAATAAAAATAACTACAGCAATATAATAATATCTCACCTAGATCTCCATCTCACCACGATGGATCTCAGATTGTTGATGGTGTAACAAGCTCTATAGCTAACTTTGTAGCTAGGGGCACCAGATCATTGGTCTCCCCTTGCTTGTATCGGCTCGATCTCCTAACACCTGCAGGGGCTAGACCATGAGCTCTCGACCGTGGTCTCGACTCGGTCTCCTCCTTGTCATCTACCTCCTACTGATCTCATCCTGGTATCTCTTTGAAGATGTACTATGATGGGACCTCACATCATCATCATCATCATTGTCGTCATCATCCTCATCCTCATCTAGATTGTAGTATCTAATAAAATCACCAATGTCATCCTCTACCCCTATTTCACTCGTGTGACCAACCCAAGGTTGATGATCACCTATAGGGTGACCAGGAGGATAGATATGAGCAGGTCATGCTATCTGCCACCAGGTCTGATATGCTTAGGCAGTACCAATGTCATCTACATCAGATACCAACTCTACATCCTCTATACCATCATCATCACTAATTGCTATATCTGCTACTGTCGGCCATCAGGTGTTATTCACCCTGACTGCACTACGTAGTGAGCGTGTATAGCTTAGACGTATCATAGGGACATTATATCTACATCTAAACTATTGTGCCACTCTATCAAAGTAGAACCAAACAACTATGTGATTGAAGCAATCGACCATCAACCAATCCCTTTGCATCCTCGCTAACTACATGTGATGACCTGGCCATGCTATGTAGCTGCAGTATGGTCTCCACATGATGTCGTTGGGCTACAATCTGTCAAATATAACTCTCTAATATAGAAGATCACCATGTCTCCAACATTTGACGAGTGGATAAGCATGAACATGTGGATAAGTAAATGTTGGCTCTATAGGGAAACCTGTAGGCCATGTACATCTGATATGCTCAAATTCCTAGACCTGTAGTAAAGTGCAAACCACCAGTCTCTATGACTCATAATGGACATATCATCCCAAGCCACAATAAAGGTGCACATGCATACTGCACCCCCACACACATATTGTCCTCTACTCCATCATGTGGATAGTATGAACTAGGCCCCCATGAAGGTGAGTGCCTCATCCATCTTGTGCGACTTCTAGTGTGATAGTAGCTATCCTAATCCTCTAAACCAAGGGGATGTCACGGCATCCCTGCTCTAGTAGTCAGAGCTGAATATGTCCTTGCTCTGCCTAAGCGATGTTGTGACCTAAGAAGTACAGCTAGATCTCTCTAGTATACTCTACTAAGTGATGTTGTATGACCCTCACTGTCTCTCCTTAGATAGATAGTCACAGGATCTGGTAGACATCCTCCATTGTAATTGTCATCTTGCCAGTGGACAGATGGAATGTAGATGTGTCTACATCCCACCTCTCCATCAGTGCCATGAGCAAGCTGTAATGGAATCTCATTGTGGGCATGAAGAATACCCACCAATGTCCTACTTCCTGTAGCTAACCTCTCTCTGCATTGGTCATGGTACCAATGTGATCTCGAAGAAGGAACATCAAGTGACAGCCTATATGCTCTCGCATCTTGGGAACAACCTATAGGACAAATATTGAGAGGTTGAATTAGTACACATCATAAAAACATCATTAAACATCTATCACAACAATCTGTACCTTGCACCTAAGGCCCTTGTCCTTCCTGTACTTGGGCACCCTAGGTCGAGTACTTGGGCACCCTAGGTCAACCTGGGCACCCTAGGAAGACTTGGGCACCGCAGATAGACTAGGGCACCTAGATGAGAAACTGGCACCCTGGGTGGACTTAGGCACCCCTGTTGGGGACCCTTGTCTAAACAGAGCTCTTTGGCATGAGAAATGATAAAAAATTAAAACAATAGGAAAAAGCATGAATGAGTGAAGTGAGTTTTGGACCCACGTCATGCTCAAATTGTCTCTTTGCCACTCAGGCTTAGAGCATCTCCAGTCTACGAAGCTGGTATGGACGTTGACTCGACATGGCTAGTCTCTATCTTCTTTTCTCTCTCTCCTCTACACAATGACAAGTAAGAATGAATGGTGAAAAGCAAAAACTACCTTGACATATAGTAAATGGATGAGAATTCCTATCACTCTCTAGGTGCAAAAGTAAACATTTTTCATCAAAAACCTCTATCTTGGGCTGTCGAACTTAAATTTTTTCACTGTTTGTTGCATTGGAATCCTAGTTCTACCCTCCATCTTACCCAACATGTTGCACTTGGGTGTTGTTTGTAAAAACAACCCTCACAATGCATTTCTCATCAAGCTTCCTCAAAATCAAAGCGTGTAGATATTCTCCTTGTTTTTCCTTTCTAGACTAAGCAAGCATAAACAAAGGGGTGTATATCTCCCTCGATTTCCTCCCTCATCATGTCTCATCATTCAACCCCTTAGTGTTTCTAATTGACATATTGGTGTGTTGGTTGTAGGTTGATTTGATTTGTATTCTCTAGCAAGTGTTCCTTGTAGGTTGCGGTTCCTAAGTTTGTGGTCTTGCAGGATTAGAGACTTGGGGGCTTCTTCCTCTTGCGTGATAACACTTTGGCTTCCTCTACAGTATGCTTTTGGGTATCCTTTTCATGATTGATGTATTTACTTTCTTTTAGTTGCAAATGCATGTAGTGCCATATGGCCACTAAAGTGGGGGCTAAATATTACGTCAGAAATTGTCCTTTTGTATGGAATGGTACAATTTCTCACGTTTTCTCTCCTCTCCTTTAGTTTCCTCTTAGCCTATTCCTTTTTGATCTTCCTAAACCCTGATTGACCTATGTCTTACTGAATAAATGTCTTATTCTGACATAACCAATGACTAAACCTAGAAAGAAAGTTTAGATTTGGGACTTCCTAGACCCCCTTAATGTAGTCCTAATTGGACAATCAGGGCTTGGGCTTGGGTGCTCACGTCGTAGACCTGCCCTATTTTTTGGGGTTTTGAATTTTGGTAGGGTGTCAGCTACCGCCATGCACCTCAGGATTCCATTTTCAAAATTTTGTTTCCGCACGATGTTGGCATGTTATTTTGAATATTTGAAATTACTAAGGTTAGATATTTAAAGATATTTGAAAATAATTTTATTACACACAATCTATATGCAAGATTTCTATGCCAAAACTCTACCAAAATTGCCATTGAAGAACAACACTTTGTTGAAGCTCTTGGATTTATTTGAAGTTTCTATCATGGAGATATTCTATGGAGATTAGGAATTAAGATCTTGAGACTATCTTTATTCTTCCTAGGGTTTGTACAACCTTTTGTGTGATCGGGAGAAGGGTTGAAGCCTCAAACATCAAGCTTGGAAATCTTCCATAGATACAGCTGCCTTGCCTTCTTGTTCTACAAGTCTTCATTTCTCTCATCTCCTTCAGGTGATGTTATTATTGTTTCATTGATTGAAGTAAGGTGTTGCTCTTTCCTTGATGCTTGAGTCATGTAGGGTTTTACACTTTTTGTATACACATTTGTTAGATTAGCACACACATATGCAAATCTTTATCATTAGCTATTGTTGAGATAGGAATACCAAAATTGGGGCTTGAGTAAGGAAAGATCCTATATAGCCACAACCATCTTTCTCCTCCTTTTGCATGTGTAGGATACATTCGGCAAGATCCGGTAGAAAGGAGTGATAGGAAGATGGATATTGCAGGTACAGTCATCATGGGATTTTGAATTTTGGGATTACAAAACTTCTGGGGCAAAGGGACTCACACCCAACCCCTCCTAAGCATTTTCTTTAGGATTTGGGAACTTCCAGAGATTGTCTGACACCTGGTGCAGAAGATTCTGACAACTGGAAACCTTTAGGGGAAAGGGACTAGCGCCCTAGTCTAAGAGGACTCCATTTTCTGGGTGCACATTCTCTATACCTTTTACTCTACATTTTTATGATCTATTTGCCTATATCTATGTCTGGAAACTATCTGTTACAATATATTTGTTGAATTAGGGTTTGATTATTTAGTGAACACAATAAGCTTATAAAACTTGATTTAGGGATTTACTTAGTTACAACTAGCAGAAAAAGGAAACCTAGGAAATTAGTAGCTTTACTCCAACCTTGTTTCTTACTTCCCTAATGTTTAGTATGTGAAAGTGTGGGACTTGATTTAGTTAGTTGAACTATCATTATCCTACATTTTTACACTAAACAATCTCTTAGTCATTATTCAGAGGGTGATGATTCCCCTCCATATTCTCCATCTTCCATTCCACTTTGGGCTAGACAGGGTTGGTGATCCATCAAACACCAGGTAGACTCATTCATAGTTCCAAGATTCTCTACATGTCTTCATTTCTATTGGATTAGATCCACAATCTTTTCACGAGGCTTTTGGTATTCGTAAGTGGGATACAACTATGTAGGAGGAGTATAGTTCCTTGATGAGGAACCACACATGGGATCTTGTCCCTCTTCGTAAGGGAAGAAAACTTGTTTGATGTAAATGGATATATCAGACAAAATTTGTAGCAGATGGGTCAGTTGACAAACATAAGGCTCACTTGGTTGCCAAAGGATTTTCCTAGGTTCCTGGGATTAATTACTTTGAGACCTTTGGGCTAGTTGCCCAAATGAACTCCATCCAACTTGTTCTTGCCATTGCTACAACCAATCGTTGGGAAGTACACCAGATGGATGTGAAGAGTTCCTTTCTTCATGGTGACCTTCACAAGGAGATCTACATCGAGCAGCCACAAGGGTTTGTTCAGGATTTTTTACTTTTGTGTCATCATCATAAGTCTCTCTATGGCCTTAAACAGGCTCCTTAGGCCTGGTATGCCAAGATGGACTCCTTCTTTCTGATAGTTGGGTTCACTCGATGGCATTTTAATCCCAATGTCTACATTTTGTAGCAAGATGATTCATTCCTATTTTTAGTTTTGTATGTTGATGACTTGTTGATCATAGGGAGTTCTTCATTTGCCATTAGGGCTGTCAAAAGTGCCCTTCATGATAGGTTTTGGATGACTAACTTGGGCTTGTTGCATTACTTTCTTAGAATTGAGATCTTCTAGTCTGCTTTTGGGATGACCATCACACAGTACAAGTATGCTCTAGATTTTCTCTCGAGGTTTCATATGGCTAACTATAAGCCTACTCTGACTCCATTTATAGAGTCAAACTTGAGGATTAGTGTTCTTCACCCTTTTTTGATGGCACTTTGTACCAACAACTTGTTGGGAGTCTCATTTATCTGACTCATATGAGACCTAACATTTCATATGTTGTAGGCATTATATCTCAATTCATGCAGGAGCACCATGAGTTGCAATGGAAAATAGCCAAGTGGATCCTTCACTACATTTAGGGTACTCATAGTTTTGGGATTCACTATGCAATAGGCATTGATCTTGACTTGGTGGGATATAGAGATTTAGATTGGGGAAGCAATTCTCAAGATTGTAAGTCTACTTTAGGTTACAACTTCTCACTTGGTTTAGGTCTTGTTTGTTGGTAAAGTAAGAAGAAATATGTTATTTCTCTATCTTCTACTGAGGCTGAGTACCGAGGAGTTGTGAATGTTGCCACTGAGGTCATCTGGATTTAGAATCTTCTCACTGAGTTTAGTATCCATATCAGATGGCCATCAGTCATATTTTGTGAGAACCAGAGTGCTATTCAGATCTCGTGGAATTTGGTCCATCATCAGTGGACCAAACACATAGATGTCCACATGTACTACATTTAGGAGCTCATCCATGGCCACATCATTGACCTTCGCTACTGTCTGACTTCAAAGAAGGTTGTTGGTATCTTCACCAAACCCTTGACTAAGAGCAAGTTCCTTCATTTGTGAGCTTTGTTGGGGGTGTAGGATGCTTCGTCTTCTTGGGGGCTTCTTCCTCTCATTTAGAGTCCTAACTCTCTCTACTTTGGGGGGTTTCTTCTCTCTCTATTTGGCAGGGGGGCCTTCTTCTCTTTGGGGGGGAATTTTATGTACATGGGTACCTCATCAGGCTTGATTTTATAGAACCCATCTTTACATCCACCTAAGCTATGCTTAAGGGGGGTGTTAGTGTAGGTTTTTATTTCTAGTTGGGTTATTTATTTTTCCTTTAGTCCTAGGTTTTTCCTACACTTTTATTAATCTTGCTTAGGTTAATAAAGCATGTCTTATTAGGTGAGTGGATTATGAGGTGTCACATTCCTACATGTGAGTGTCCATTATCTATCTTCAGGAGATACTTTGCCATCTTTAGTCTAATAGATAGTTGCTCCTCATTGGTCAGTGTTGCCACCTCCTCCCTCTCCCTAGTCTATATAAGCATGCTACCTAGCTTGTATTTTGTATCTCTTGCTTTTTCATCCTCTTAATGCTATTTTACTTCAAGCATTTGCATTACTCTTTTGGAGACTAACTCTGTGATGTTATTTTGATTTTGCATCATTTGCATTCATAGTTTAGATATCTATTCATTTGTACTATTTTTTTGGGTTAATAATATTTTCATATTCTAACACTTTGCTCTACTTCTTGGATCACAAAGACTTCTTGATTCAATCCAATATGATTAAAATTCAAAGTTCCTTGGTTAGGAGTACTTTTTCTATTTGGTGAGTCTTCATCTCTTCATTGAGATTGCAAAAAAGCCATGAATTTTTGTTGTTTATGGGTTAGTTTTACGATGGCTTTGTTGTATCCATAATAGGTTTTTGTATCATGCCCTATTGTTCCATGGAATAGGCAACATGTCCTTGGATCATAAAAGGAGTGACCTGATCCTTGGTATCCCTTGTGAAATCTTTGATGTTGTTTCTCATTGCTCGACGAATTTTTGATGACATTAATGTCCTTATCTATTTCGCCTTTCAAACGGTCTTTCCCATAGTCCTTGGAAGTTTTGAGCTTTCCATTAGTGTCATAATCTTTATGTCCATTATCTATTGTAGCCTGATTAATGCTTAAAGCACTTTCTAAAGCTTCTTCATATGATTTGTACGATAATTTTTGTACCCCTTCTCATGTATCCCTATTGAGTGCATGTAGGAAGAGATCCCATAATTCATGATAATCCATATTTGGGGTACATGTGGAAGAGTAGAGCACATGTCTCCACATTGTGATGAAGTGTGCCACTAATTCATTTAATTCTTGTTTCATGGTTAGGAATTCATGAATCCATGTTTTCACAAGTTTGTTCATGTTGAAAGCTATGACAACTAATATGCTATCGTGAGGTCCTAACACTTGAGTTGAAAAATATATCAATTATGTCAACTGAGTAGTGTCCAAAGGTTGTATGCAATAGGGGATAATTTTTGGACATCTCACTTAGTGTAGATTTTTTTAATTTTTAAAAAGTTTGAAAACATAAATTAAACTAGAAAGCATGAAATTGTTTAATCTAGAAAGCATTCAAATTCCTATTCTAGAAAGTATGTAAACTATCTAAGAATCAACACTTGCAGTTTAACTATGAAATTGAAACAAAGGAAACTAACTACTAACTAAAAGTACACCTAACATCTTTTAATCAATAACTAAACACAACCTGTAGGGACAAACAATAGAGCTGAACACAAAGTAACATTTATCTAAACATAACATGAACAAAACAAAAATAACAACATTAACGATGAAAAATACTTATCTACTCTATGATCTCTCAAGTGGCCAGCTCTTAGGTGTTCCTACTATCAGTTCAAATCACATGTGATACTTTAGTAGCTTCAAAGTAAATCCCATTCACAATACTTCCAATAATTAGAATCAGATTATTCCAAACAAATTACTCAGAATGATATTGGTGATATTCATTCATTCATGTCATAAAAATGTAATAGTACAATGAACATAATTGAACAGTATTCAGAATATATCATAACATCATATCTTTGTTTTGAGAAACTACATATATATACTGCACTACTATAAAATCCTAATTTACAGATGGTGGGTAAATGCAATTGAAAATGTCTTAAGAAAAATTACAACTAACTGGTGTTCATGAGATAAAACATAATAAAGGATCTGAGTGGAGTTGTAAAGTCTCAAATAGTCTTAACAGAAAATAATAGAATGCTTTAAAAGAAGTCTTCCACTATGCATGCCTAAATTTTTGGCACCCTAACTTCCGGCGCTCTAACTTCAACTACTTGAAGTCCACTCCTTTCATAGGCCATGCATAAGTCCTGCACAATTACTTAAAGTCTATACCATTATATCAACATTAGTAGCTAATTCTAATCGATTTGAGAAATAATGATTCATACATCATTTTATCAAAAGTAGACAATTATTGCTTCTAAAAATGAACAAATTGGCATGGCTGGGGTGGTTGACAAGAACAAATAGGGGTATTTATCTCATCATAAGAATGAGGTTGTTTATACCACATCATCCTCCCCTTCCTAAGCCTGAGCAAGTCCTCCTACTCTCTGATGAGTCCTCTACCTCTTTGCATCCCTTTTCCTATTCAGTTCATCAAATTTGGTGTTGAGATCATACATGTCTTCTGCCTCTTCATCCAAATGATCAAGGTGTTTAAGAAAACCTTTCTTGAATTTAACCCTCATCTGCCATGTATGTAATTCTCCAAGATTTTTATTTGTAGTGACCAAAACTATAGGGGATGGCTGAAGGAGCAATGGAGGTCTGTATCACATCCCTATCCACTTGGTCTTAAGTTGCTATAATATTTCTGTTAATGCCTCAGGCCTTCTATAGGACCACCTTAGGTTGGTGGGGAGATCATCTCCCTCCATTTGAGATACATATGTAGAGGAGTATACTTCTCCTCACAGGAACTCCATGCCCTTTCTATTAATTGTGGCCCATGAACTCTAAAATTTTCAAAGCAAATTCTGATACTATCATTATATTTGTTCTTCATAGCTTCATAGATTTTAATCCTTTGGAATTGAGCTTTGAAGGAAAAGGGCTTTTGGTTAGGGTATCTCATTTGGAGTCCTACAGTTATCTTTGCTTGCAAATACTCCCTGGTTCTATCCTGCCAATAGATTTGATTCTGTATATTAGACATGAATGCTCTCAATGTACCTCTCCAAAAAAAAGGTTGATGAAGAAATCACTATATTTTTCCAAAAATAAATTATGTATGAAAAATTCACACAATAGATTTTGTTGAATGGGGACTACCTCTTTGAATGCTTCTAGGAACTGTTTATCATCTGGGTCATGGTGTAAATTGTAGGAGATTCTCAAAAGCTTCCATCTTAATAATTATTCATTGAGAAACATGGAATATAATTGGGATGGATTTCTACAAGCTAGTAACAATTCTCTAATCTAGCATGCATCAGTTTTAGCCTGGTAGAGTTTGTCATAGGATTCTTTCAATAACACTATTTCTTGCTTAAGTTTGGCATTTTATGCCCTTGCTTGCCTCAAGAAATAACATCTCTCCATCCATTTGGTCAACATTGGAGGAATGTGAATTTGAAACCATTCCATTTTAGTTGGCTTAGTCTGCATGTCTTTTGATTCCATCATTGGTTTCACATTGATTTCCTGCAAATCTTGCTCTAGCTCAACATTTCTAGTCAAATCCACATTGAGTTCAAATTTTTGTTTTTCCTCTTTTTCTACAAATGCTTTGAGAGATTGCACAAGATTATTAGTTAAACTTTTAATCTATTTATCTTTTTCATATAAACTAACCAAATACTCTTTATCCTTCCCATCAACTTATTGCACTTGAGACTGCAACTCTCCAATGGTTTTATCCTTCTACTCCAATTGGGCCCCTAAAGCTATGATTTCTTGATCCTTTTGCTTCAAAAGTTCAATTTGTGTGTTTATTTTCTATTGTTGCTTATTTATCTGCTCATTTTTTTGTAGTTTATTTTTTAATTAAACAATTTCTACCTTCAATTCCTCTAATTTTGTTTTTATGTGATCATATCCTTCAATTTTTGCATTTATGGAAAGGGGAAAATAGAAATCTCTGCATCATTGCCAGTCACATGCCCTTCATTATTTACTTCTATTGGACTCTGTTCCATGTCATCAGCAACCAAGGAAGATAATTGTTCACTTAGGGGGCTATGTTAATTTCCTATGTTTCCAATGGTTGTTGCGAAGGGGAAAGTAGTTCTATAGATTCATCCTTAATAAGTATATAGTTTGGCAATAGTTCTCCTATTTCTCCTTGTTCTGTCTAAAATGGGACAACCTCCTTTTCAGAGTTAGGGGGCTTATTACTATCCAAAGTTTTCTTTTCACCTAATTGGGTTGTATTTTAACACGGCTGGGCTGTCGTTTCACAAGGTTGCACTACATTTGCACCTAACTAGGGTATATTTTCACATGGTTGGGCCACATTCTCATATGATTGGGCTATAGTTTCATGAGATTGCCTATCTTATCTTTTCTTTTTAGGAACATGCCGCTAATCATAAGCTGCAACACAACTAAAGTCAGTAGCCAATCATTTGCTTCTCCTTAAAGGGTGAGGTCTTTGCAATTTCATCTTAGGCCTCTTTTCCTTTTTGTGGGAATGAGTATTCTCATCTTCAGAATTCACTAAATCCACATTTTCTTGCTTCTCTAGGGTCTCTAGCACATTCTATAGTTTAGGTCTTTCCTCAAGGTCTGAAAGGTTTGATGGATTTTCTGGCACTTCGCCGTTAGGAGCTTTTCTGGCATCTTGAGGCATAGGGGATGATTCTTTCAAATTTTGTGCTACCAATCTGGATGACTCACCTTCCTCAAAATGTCTTGAGGTTTTAGGGTTTTTTAATTTCTTAAGAAATCTCTTCCATTTTTCTTTTGTTTTTCTTTTCTTCAAGAAATGATGTTTACAAATTAAATAAATAAGACCATGATATTTTAATGGCCCTGAACCAGTTTTGAACCTCTCTATCATATTGACAATGGAATCACTAAGGAAAGCAGGAAAGTTAACCCTTAATTTAGGGTTTTCAACACCATGGTGCAGTTGAGTGAGTAATTAGAAGGGGGGTGACTATGGTGGCACATTGTCCCTCACATGTAAAGTATTTGATGATCTAGGCAACCACCGTTCTTCATGGCTCTGCAATAGACATTCTCTGAAACCCCTTATTTTGTCCACGGGTATTCACAACTAACAGAGGATGAGGTTCCCCCTCCCTTATGAAAAGTTCTATCATTCTTTGATAAGAAATATTTGTAGTTTCTATTAAATTCACACCGTCATCTTTAATGCTAGACAAGATAGAAATGATTCAAAGGCTTACCTTAAACTTCTTACCACGCACTATCATTTGCCCATCCGAGAAGTTTTCTGTAAATTCCTTGACTAGCTGCGTGTTATGCCCCTCAAATTTCTTCATGAACTCAAGCCAATCTATCCGCTGAAATAGCTCAGAAATATTACTCAGTGCCAACAATTTATCTGGGGAAGTTAGTTCTGATTTACACTTAGCTCCTCCCATTCTATCTTTTGCTGGTAATTCTGCTATGTGTCTACTGAATGCCATGGCACTCTAATGGTGAAAAACTGTTTCAACAAGATTGTTATGCAGACTAAAGGAAATGCAATCTTATGACTACCTGTACTTTGACAATGCTTATGGGACATAGATTAACTCAAGCATTTGGCTTTGTTGCATTTTAATCATTATTTTACATGGGATAGAGTGAATGAGCCACCACCTCTCTAGTGAAGGTACAGTCTACACAATTTACTAAATTTGGAAAAGGAAGGTGGAATGTGCCAATTCATTTATTTTTATTCACAATAATATACCTACTTAAAATAAAAAAAATGTACATAGCTCATGTCTCATCATCGATTCGAAAGTCATTTTACTTATGTTGATGTAATAGCATCATGGTTGATGGTGTCATTTAATTTGGATGGGATGGTGAAGGGTTATAATGAATTTATTATGAATGAGAATGGGGTGGCTGAAAATATTTCAATTATTATGACAATGGATTGTCACAATAATATCATTTATTATGGTAAGGGGTGGTAATATAGGGCATGAATTTCTAAGGTGGCATAGGTAGGGGAAAATCTAGTGATGGCAATGGGTATGTTGCTGAGGGCGTCAGAGCATTTGTGAAGAAAGGAAAATCACAAAATGCTAGAGCATCATTGAAAGATGCACCAGAATATAGGAACAACACAGAAAAGAAGTTCCAGAGCATCACTAAAAGATGCACCAGAATATAGGAACAACAAACAAACAAGTTCCAAAGCATTCCTTAAAGATGTTTCTAGAATAAAGGAACAAAGTTTCAGAGCATTGCTAAAAGATGTAGCTGGAATGAAGGAGCAAAGTTCTAGAGCATTGCTAAAAGATGTAGTCAGAATTCAGGAACAAAGTTTGGGAGCATCGCTGAAAGATGCAGCTAGAATGCATGAACAAAGTTCCAGAGCATCACTAAAAGATGCAGCTGAAATGAAGGAACAAAGTTCTGGAACATCACTGAAAGATGCTGCCAAAATGTAGGAATAAAGTTTTGGAGCATCACTGAAAGATGCAGCCAAAATGTAGGAACAAAGTTCTAGAGCATCGTTGAAAGATGCAACTAGAATGTAGGAACAAAGTTCTGGAGCATCGCTAAAAGATACAGCTGGAATGAAGGAACAAAGTTTGAGTGCATCTCTGAAAGATGCAGTCAGAATGCAAGAACAAAGTTTCAGAGCATCACTGAAAGATGCAGCCAAAATGAAGGGGGAATGGAATAGAATGATGTACTTTGGACTTAACATGTTTTGGAGCATCATTGAAAGATGCACCAGAATGTAGGAACAACAAGGGAATGGAACCAATCGAATGAGCAAGCTCTGAAGCATCATTGCAAGATGCACAGGAATTTGTTTTCTATTAAAAATGAAGTCCTACAAAATAGAGATAAATTTTAGACAAGTTCAAAAGAACAAAAAATACAATAAAAATGATCCGAAGTGATTATAAGTACATACACATGCAAGAAGATTGTTTTTAACTCATTTAGCTAAATATTATACTAGCTCTACCATAGAAGAGTCAATACATTGGGTTTCTCCTTGCATTTCGACCATTCTGGTAAATTCTTCTTTGTTGATAGGTTTGTCGTAGATTCGTAATCGATGACCATTGACTAAGAAGTTCGAGTGTCACCATCTATGGGTTTAAGCTACACTACTCCATTTGGAAATACTTCAGAAATTTCATATGGACCCAGCCAATGAGTCCTTAGCTTCCCTTTTTGATCTTTATATCAGGAATCAAATAACAGTGCCCAATCTCCATTGAGGAACTCTTTTTCTCTTATGTGTTTATCATGCTAGGCCTTTCATTGTTGTTGAACTAGCTTAGTCTAGTGGATAGCTTCTAAGCGGAGTTCATCTAATTCACTAAGCTACAAGACTCTTTCTACCTAAGCTCGGTCGAGGTCTAACTCTAACTCCATTGTTGTTCTAGGAGTTTGAAGTTCAAATTCAATGGGTAGAAGAGGTTTCTTTCCAAGTACTAACTCGTAAGGAGTAAGACTAGTGGTTGATTTCCAAGTTGTATTATAGGCCCAAACGACTTCAGACAAATTTTTGGCCCATTCTCTTCTTCTCGATGAAACTATTTTTGTCAAGATATTTTCAAGCTCCCTATTAGTGACTTCCACAAGTAACCATTTGTTTGTTGGTGATAAGGTGATGATTTCTTATGGCTTACCTAGAAATGGTTGGTAAAGGCTAACAAGACCTTTGACATAAATTGGGGTCCTTGATCTATGACAATTGATCTAGGGGCTCCAAATCTGAGAAAAATGTTGTTATACAGGAAGTTTGCAACCTGTTCTTCCCTAGCATCTCTCAGTGCTTGGACTTCTACCCACTTGGTTAGATAGTCAATACAAACTAGAATGTATTCTTTTCCCTGTGAAGGGAGATCTATGGGACTGATGAAATCTAATCCCCATTTTTCCAATGGTTTGAAAACCACCTATGGTTGCAAAGGCATTTCATTAGATGTTGTGGGTCTTCCTACTCATTGACATTCATTACAATGGTGAACATAGTTTTTCATATCTTTATGCATCAAGGGCCAATAATATCATGCACCTAAGATTTTATGGGATGTTCTATTGGTAGAATAATGACCTTGAGAGGGATCATCATGGTAAGCTCTAAGGATACTGTATATTTCATCTAATTTGACACAATGTCGTAAAACTAGATCAGGGCCACATCAAAATAGCATCTCATTAATCCATTTGAATTGATCACTTTCCCAAATGAGGTGTTTCTTTTATTTTGATGTAAAGTTTGGTGGGAACATAGAAGTAGCTAGATAGTTGGCGATGTCTACAAACTAGGGGGTTTAAATGGAGATGGCAAATAAATTTTCATCTGGGAATTCATCTTGTATAGGGGCACAATCTCCATTGTCTTGTTTAATTTGGGATAAGAAATCTATGACTATGTTGAACTTCTTGGGTTTGTCGATAATGGTCACGTTGAATTCTTGTAGAAGTGATAACCATCTAATTATTCTCCCATTTACTACAGATTTGTTCATTAGGTATTTGATAGATGAATGGTCTGTGAACACGGTTACTTTGTACCCTGCGATGTAATGTTGAAATTTATTGATTACATGAACCATAGCTAATAATTCTTTCTCCGTAGTGGTATAGTTCCGTTCATTGGGAGTCAAATTCTTACTAATGAAATAGATGGCATATTTTCCTCCATTCTCATCTTCCTAACCTAAAACTATTACAATAGCATCATTGGAAGCATCTACATAAATATGGAATGGAAGGTTCCAGTTAGGTCCACATAGGACAAGAGTAGAGATGAGTTTCTCCTTAATGATCTCAAATGATGTTTGACATTCTGTTGTCTAGACAAAATCTATGTCCTTTTGAAGAAGGGAGAACATGGGGGCTACATTCTTGCTAAATTTTTCTATGAATCTTTAGTAGTATCCAGCATGTCCCAAGAAACTTCTGACGTCAGTTTGATTTTTTGGAGTCTCTAGTTGTTGTATTACCTCAATTTTCTTAGGATCCACTTTTATCCCTCCAATAGAGATGTGGTGTCCCAACACTATCCCTTGTTCTACCATTATTAGACATTTATCATGGCTCAGGGATAGTTGATGGTCCTCACATCATTTCAACACCTTGTCTAAGTTTTTAAGACCTTCATCAAAAGTGAAACCATACACTGTGAATTTGTCCATATAGACTTCCACACAGTCATTTACTAGCTCAACAAATATGGCCAGGACAACTCTCTAAAATGTTGTAGGAGCGTTGCATAACCCAAAGGTAAGGACTCAATATGTGAATGTTGCCCAGCGAAAAGTAAAAGTTGTTTTATCCTGGTACTCTACTGCTACTTCTATTTGGTTATATCCATTGAATTCATCCAGGAATGAGAAATATTTCCTTCCAGCTAAATCATCCAAGACCTGGTCTATGAAAGGTAAAGGGAAGTAATTTTTATAGGTAGCTTTGTTGAGCTCTCTATAATCAACTCACGCTCTCCACTTCCCTTTTTTCTTTAGAACTACTACCAGAGGTGAAACCCATTTTCTGTCAGAGATGGGGTAGATCAATCCTACTTGCAGGATTTTCTCAATCTTTGTTTTAAAAATATATTTAAGAGCAATATTTAATCTTCGTTGTGGTTGACGATTAGGTCTAACATCTTCAGTATATATGTGATGGGTACAAACAATTAGGTGTATTCCTCTCATGTCTATATAATTCAAAGCAAAATCTTTGGATCTATTTACCAAAACATCAAACAAGTTGAGCTCATCTGACTCTGTCAACCAACTGTTGATATTTAAAGTTTTTCTTGGTTGTAACATGATGGTTTTGGTTCCAGGGTAGTTGGTGGTGATGGTATGAACTTCTCTTGTTAAGTTATTGAGAGGACAACTATGCAGTATAGTTCTATGGAGTCTGGCAATATCTTCGAAGAAGTGATCTATTTTCTGAATGATATTAGCCAGGGGACAAGGTAATGTTGTGAAGTTGGTGTAATCATGTTTGATGTCATCAATGTGTATCAAATGTCCTAAAATCTCTTCCACTTCTAAAATTTCTTCATCACCTAAGTCTACACTAAGATCTTGCATGTTGTTTTCCAATTCATCTTCCAATTCTTCACCATGTTGTTTAATGACTACCATAGCAAGTGAGGCTAGATTCCCTTATTTGTTGAAACCATTTGGTTCATCAACCCAAACTTGGTTATGTTCAGCAGGTTGAGTGGGGGGATACAGGAATAAGTGTTTGCTATTGGGACCATGTTAAATGGTCATTCCTCCCACTTTGCAGGCAATCTTAGCTACAACTATATCTAGCCACGGTCTACCCAATATTATTGAGTAACTTTCCTTGGGTGTGAGGGACTGGATTATTTGGAAATCTACTGGATATTCCCAATCATCAACCTTGATAAGAACATTTTCTAGGATACCCTTCAGAATAGCTATAGACTGATTTTCCATTTACAATATGGTAGTTGTGGGACACAAATCAGTGAGTCCTAGTTTTTCCAAAACATCCATCGTCATGATGTTAATGGATTCCCCCAAGTCCACTAGTGCATTAGGCATTGCTACCCCATTGATTGTCACTATTATGAGTGGACTACCTAGGTCACTATATTTTAGGGTTGAGGTTTCGCCAGCTAGAAGGTCAACTAAGTATCCATTGATATGCACAGTATTAATCTGTTTTAGTTTCCTTCCTAGTGTTTTTATGCACAATTGTTTAACTAGCTCGTTTAGTTCAGGAATTTCTTTAATCACCTGTAATAAGGGAATCTCAATATGGAGTCACTTAATTTCTTGTATTAGCACGATTTTAGTAGGTAAGTTCATTTCCAGAGGTTATTCAAAGGAGTTGCTGTGAGGCACTTGGGGAAAGGTACTTGAAGTTTCTTTTTCAACGTGGAATCCTTTTTTGATAGATCTATTGGGCATTGGTCAACTTCTTCCAGAGGTAACTTAGAAGTTTTAGGTGCAGATTGTTGAAGAGGCTTGTCTTGGTTACTTGATGGATTTTTATCTAAAGGTATGGAAGGTGTTTTAGTCCCTTCAATAGATGTTGCATTTGGTTCGTCAAGGATCTCAACTATGGTAGGCTGCTAGAGTGTTTTTCTTAACCTCAACTATAGGTTTCCATAATAGATGGCATTAACTCCAACTGTGTTTTCCTGTTCCATAGAATACTGGTGTGGTTTGACGGTTATTCTTTGGATTAGGGACAGGTTGTGTTGGAAATTATGGTTGGTTGACCTGCTCATTTTGTTGGGGGTTTTGGGGTGGTGGTAAAAGGTTCTGCTGTGGATTAGGCATCCTCCTTAGCCCATGATAGAACTTATTTGGAGCCTAATTCCATTAAGGCATCAAATTTTGAGGATACCATTGTTATTGAGTATAGTTGGCCATTAAGGGTTGCCCCAGGACTGGTTCCCCAATCAGGTGGTCCCCAAGGGTAAGGTCCCCAATTAGGTGATGCTTGAGGCCAAGGTGTCATCCATTGAGTATTATTCCACTTATTTGGAGGTCGCTAGGAGGGATGTAAATTCTGGCCATAAGAGAAATTCCCTCCAGGTCTTTGACCCATAAATTTGATCTCCTCCTTAGTGTGAGATGCCCTTTTCTTAGAATTTTTTATTGCATTTAGGATCTCACATTGATCAGTGGCATGACTCTTTTCACAAATTTGGCAATTGTCAGCCTTATCCAAAGGGCACTCTCTTAACAGATGTTTGTTTCAACACCTAGGGCAGTAGATGGATAAGGTCTCAAGATTGTGTTTTATCCTATATTCCATCCAGAGTGGTGTTTAGCTGAACAAGAATGTTAGTTTTCTGATTTGCTATTTCCTCTCGCAGTTTACCTATTTCATTTGAACCTCTCAAAATACTAGATTTACGAATACCTCCTTGAGTACGGGAGAAATTCTGGCATAACTCAACGATATCACCGAGTTCAAGTTGGGACACATCTCCTTTTCCCATTAAATCTAGACTTCTCCTAGCATCCTCATCAAGTCCTTTGAGAAATATGGTCTTTAAAATTTATGGGCTTATGGCTTGTTCACCATATCATTTGGTTAGGAAGATGAACCTATCAAGGTAATATTCCAATCCCTCATCTTGTTTTTGCCTTAGTTTGAACAATTCCTCTTTCCTATCACTAAGTCTATAGTAACTTTGGTATTTGTTTAAAAAGATAGTTTCCATGTCATCCCACGTGGTTATTGACCCTAAAACTAATCCCATGAGCCAACGCATTGCAGCATCTCTTAGAGTGGAGGGGAAAAGTTTAAGTTTTTGGTTATCATTTTTGTAGTCATAAATTTGACATAGGACTTTAAACTCAAACAGAAACTGGTCAGGATCTTTAGAGGATAATCCTCTGAAAGTCGGTAAAATGAGGGTGAACTGTTTTTCATGGGTGCATCAGCATCTTCATTAAGAGCAATAGGATAGGTAAATGTCCATGCCACTCTTCTTTTGTTATCACCATCTCCTTGGTTTACTCTTTGTCCATTGAAAGGGTCATTATTATTATTATCAGCCATGATGTTAAAAGGAATGTGCTCCTCCTCAAAGATTGGGTTTATTGGATAAATGATCTCCTCTTCAAAGGTTGGGTCTGATGGTTGAACTTCTGGGATATTTTGGGAGGTCTCAGGTTGATCCTACTCGATCAATTCATAACTAAGTTCTTCAGTTGAGACTTCTACCTCCCTACTTATGGTTGGAACTACTATTGGGGGGGTTCTTGGTATGAATCTTCCATGCAGACCTCATTTCCTGACCATGCAGAAAAAAAAGTCTAAAAAATATGTTTTTTCCTAAAAGAGGTATCCAAGCAGTCTTCTATTAACACTTAGAAAAGGATCAATCCCTGGCAACGGTGTCAAAAAGTGACAGGCTGTCATGAGTCCTAACACTTTAGTTGAAAAATATATCAATTATGTCAACTGGGTAGTGTCCAAAGGCTATATGCAATAGGGGATAATTTTTGGACATCTCACTTAGTGTAGATTTTCTGAATTTTTGAAATGTTTGAAAATAAAAATTAAACTAGAAAGCATGAAATTATTTAAGCTATAAAGCATTCAAATTCTTATTATAAAAAGCAAGTAAACTATCTAAGAATTGATGCAAGAGCATCCCTAGTTCAAGAGCAATCTTGCATCAACCAAAAACATTTGCATTTCATTTTGTTTGCAGTTCAGTTTGTTTCTTTTCAGTTCAGTTTAGGTAGTTCAGTAAACAGGAGATTCTGTATCTTGGCCCTGTAGCATTTTCAAATCTTGTGGAGATCGATTTAGCATCTATGTTCATTCAATTACATCATATCCAAAATTTAGAGATCCGCAATGTCAATACCGGAAAGATATTGCTATCAGAATTGTTTCTCAAAGCAGAGCATCCTGATATTCACTAACGTTCAACTAAAGGAGAAACTTGCAGAAGCATTTCCCAATCTTTGGAGCCTAATGACACACCATTCAATGATTTTGTGTTTGTGGCCAACCTTCCTCAAAGACCCACACATCATTCCATTCATTTTCTGGAAGTGTTATATGCATTTAGGCCCGACCTATTTGTGTTCACACATTACACCTCTTCTTTGGAATTTGTGATCTTCCTTGGCCAATGCAGAGGAATCTATTGGTCTGGAGTTGATATATATTGATGTAATAGATCTTTAGGAAAGCAGTTCATAAGTTACTAAGTTCTAGATAGATAGCTTATTCATTTTCTAGAGAAGGAGCTTCAAAGCCTTATCTTGCACATGTATGTAATCAAGCTTGTGAGCCCTAATTATAAGCTCACATGTTGTTGGCTGATCTCTATTTGAATTCTATGATATACTGAATGATTGAATCTACATTTGCTTTATTTCTTTGAGTTGTTTCCATTATGTTTACTCTTGCTGCATAGTCTGGATAGTTCATTCTGTGAACCCTCCTTCTGTGACTGCACCAAGTGGTATCAGAATGAAAGTTTGAATCTTTTGGAGTGGATTGAGAGAAGTTGGCAAGGGAATTTTGTAAGATCTTGCTATGGATAGATTTCCAAATTGAGGTAGGCTATTTGTGTTGCAATTGATCACCGATTGTGAGGCAGTTGTCACCCTATAGCCCGATTGCCGAACCTGAGGTAGTTTACACTTGATCCTAAGAAGAATGCCGCTAAGGAGAGTTGCTGCTATTGGAACAATGGCTAGTAGAATAGATGAGATGATGGAGATAATGAAAACAATGTGAATTTCATTAGATACTATTGAAGAAGATAGGCGAAGAGGATTGACACTGAGACCTAATGTTGAAAGCGATGAGAAAGAAGAATTTCAATCTATTGAACAAACTGGCGAAACCCTAGGAGGTGATGAAGAAGAAGAATCAGATCAAGTAAAGATGTTGTGAGCTATTTCAAAGATTGGAAAGAGACCTAGAGTTGATGTGCCAAACAATACTGGTAATTTGAATCCTAAATATTTGATTGACTGGATAAATTATATGGAAGAATACTTTGAATATGAAGAAATTCAAGATCTAGAAAAGGTGAAATTTGCAAAGACAAAGTTGAAAGGACATGTTGCTATATGGTGGAAAGAAGTTCAGTTGGAAAGAAACAGAAGAGGAAAAGAAAAGATCACAAAATGGGACAGGATGGTGACAAAGTTGAAGAATCAATTTATACCTGCTAACTATGAGTTGGAACTGTTGAAAAGATTGCAAAACTTGAGACAAAAGGAGAAATCTATGAAGGAGTACACTGAAGAATTTCATAAGATGATCATAAGGGCTAGACATAGTGAAGCAAACAAGGAGAAAGTGGCTAGATACATCAATGGACTAAGATTGACCATTCAAGAGGAACTAAGTTTGGTGAGGATGACATCTTTGGAAGAAGCATATCGATTTGCCCTAAAGGTTGAAGAGAAGCTAAATAAGAGACATGATCAGAGATAGAGAGGCAGATGAGGTAAATTTTAGAGAGGTAGGGCTTATCTTGGAGGAGACAAATCACATTCGTAGCAGAACAAGTTTGACAACCCATTCAAGAAGGAGGACAGAGATAATAGTGCTTACCAGAGAGATGACATAATTTTTTACCGGAAAGGAAACCCTAGTGCATACCAGAATGAAGGATACAAAAGAGAAGGAAGGGGATTAGATAAGAGAACATTCAGAGGTACTTGTTTCAAGTGTGAAAGTGAAGGACATAGAGTATTTGAATGTAATCAGGGTAGTACAAGTAAGAGAATAGAAAATAGTGGAAGAGCAACCAATGTTGAAGAAGAACCTATTGAGTTAGATGACCCCTATTTTGTTGGTAAACTAGAGAAAGGAGAATCATTGTTGATGAGGAGAGCACTATTCCAAATAGAGACAAATGAGGAACCACCGCAGAGGAAGAGCTTGTTTAGGACAAGATGCAAATTAAGAAGTAAGTGTTGTAAAGTTGTGATTGATAGTGGTAGTTCAGATAACCTAGTTTCAGAGGAAATGGTGGCTAAGCTGAAGTTAGAAAGATTGAAACACCCTAAGCCATATTAGATAGCATGGATTTAGGATGATCATAAGGTAATGGTGAGTGACCAATGTCTGGTGAAATTTCATATTAGATCTTATCATGATGAAGTCTTGTGTGATATTATGACTATGGATGTTTGTCATATCTTGTTGGGTGGACCTTATCAGTATGATACAAAAGCTATACATGATGGGAGAAAGAATACATATACTATAATAGCAAATGGGAAAAGAATTACTTTGATTCCTTTGGAGGATGACCCTAAAGATGTGGTATGTGGAAATGCTAGAATCTGTTTGGTAGATGGAAGAAAATTTCTGGATGGTTTGAGACATGAGAATATGTGTTATGCCTTGATTCCTAATAAACCTAAAGCATTAAATAAAGAAGAATCACAACCGAAGGAGGTAAGAGAATTACTGATAGAATATGAAGACATCATATCAGATAATGTGCCTGATGGATTACCACCTATAAGGAGTATCAGTCATCACATGGATCTTATTCTTGGAGCAAGTTTACCTAATAAAGTAGCACACCGGAAGACACTGGTAGAGAATGAAGAATTGAATAGACAGATACAAGAGTTGTTGAGGAAAGGTTTGATCAGAGAAAGTTTGAATCCTTGTCCAGTACCTACAGTGTTTGCACCTAAGAAGGATGGAGAATGGAGAATGTGTATTGATTCCAGAGCAATAAACAAGATCACAGTTAAGTATAGATTTCCTTTACCTAGAATGGATGATATCATGGATTGTTTGAGTGGACAAAAGTATTTCACAAAGATAGATTTGAAGAGTGCATACCATCAAATCAAAGAAGGTGATGAATGGAAGACTGCTTTTAAGATAAATGAAGGATTATATGAGTGGTTATTGATGCCCTTTGGATTGACAAATGCACTAAGTACTTTCATGAGATTGATGAATGAAGTCTTGAAGAAATTCTTGGGCAAGTTCATTATTGTGTACTTGGATGCTATTCTAATTTTTGGTAAGACATAAGGGGAACATTTGTGGCATATTAGACAAGTTTTGCAGAGATTAAGAGAAGAGAAATTGCTAATAAACATCAAGAAGTGTAATTTCATGAAGGAAGAATTAGTATATTTGGGATTTGTGATTTCTACAGAAGGATTGAAGATGGACCCTGAGAAAGTGAAAGCAATTGTTGAATGGCCTACACTAGAGAGCATTGGAGAGGTTAGATCATTTCATGGATTGGCTAGTTTCTACTAGAAGTTCATCAGAAATTTTAGTTCATTTTGTAACCCTATGATAGAGAGACAATGAGAGGTGATAGAAAAGATTTTAAGTGGACATCTGGAGCAGATAAAAGTTTTGAGTTGTTGAAGCAGAAAGTGACAAAGCAAACTATTTTGGCATTACCAGATTTCAATAAGGTATTTCAAGTTGATTGTGATGCAAGTGGAAATGCAATTAGAGCAATGTTAAGTCAAGAAGGTAGACCTGTAGGATATTTTAGTGAGAAGTTGAATGATGCAAGGAGAAGATATTCACTTTATGATTAAGAGTTCTATGCCATATTTCAAGCCTTGAAGAAGTCGAGACATTACTTGTTGCCTAAGGAGTTTGTGTTGTATATAGATCATCAAGCTTTGCAATATTTGAATAGTCAAGGTAAGTTGAATCAGAGACATATGAGGTGGGTAGAGTTCATGCAGAGTTATACTTTTGTGTTGAAGCATAGGAGCGGTAAATCAAACAAAGTTGTTGATGCATTGAGTAGGAGAAGAAATTTGTTGACAGAAATGAGAGTTAAAGTGTTGGGTTTTGATGAATTGAAGAATATGTTTGAGGGAGACATTGATTTTGCAAAACCTTGGAAAGCATGTAAGGAACCTGTTGTGATAGATAGGAGTAAGTGGTTTCACTATTTCATTCAAGAAAGGAAGTCAGTTGTGCATACTTAGAAGTTCAATGAGAGATAATCTGATCAAGGAAAAGCATAGTGGTGGATTGGCAGGACATTTTGGCATTGATAAGACAGTGGCTTTGGTGAGTGAAAATTACTTTTAGTCTTAGATACATAAGGATGTTTGGAGATTTGTGCAGAGTTATAGAGTTTGTCAAGTTGCAAAAGGGAGTAGTCAAAACACTGGATTGTATAAACCTTTGACAGTACCGGAGAGACCTTGGGAAGACATATGCTTGGATTTTGTGATGGGATTGCCTGAGACATAGAGAGGACATGATTCAATATTTGTAGTGGTGGACAAATTTTCAAAGATGGCTCATTTCATACCTTGTAAGAAGACAACTGATGCAGTGCATGTAGCTGACCTATTTTTCAAGGAGATTGTGAGATTACATGGATTACCTAAGAGTATAGTTTCAGATAGAGACACAAAGTTTGTTGGATACTAATGTAGAGGGATAATAATTTATCAATTGATACAACAATGAGATACTAATCCATTCAAAATTGCAACACAACACTTAAACAAGCCTATTCAAGAAGGCTGAAAATAAAATATTACAACAAAGATATGAAGAGAAATCTACACATAATCTTTTATTCAAATCTGAAAATGCATTACAAAATAAGGAAGCTTGTGAGCTTCTAAGAATTACACATCCAACACCTGCAACAAATAATTTTCTCCACCTCTAGACTCCTTCCCCAACATCTGGGTCTCTCTTCAATTTTCTTCTCCCAGCTGCAATAAAAACCCATCACTTAATCCTTTCACCGCACCCTAATTTTCTAGAATTTTCTAAAATAGTTTCTAGGTTTCGTGTCTCTCATTCCCAGTTTTCTAGAACATGTTCAGTTTCTTAATTTTGATAAGATATGAGAAAGTTATGATCATTTTACTGAGACAGGGTCTCATAATTACGACCCCCCATCTTGGAGTTACAAATTTTAGAATTAATAAAGTAAAATTCTAGGAGTTAAGTCCACCAACCTGGGCCATAAAGACCACTTAAAAGATTCCTTACATGATGTTGGTTACAAAATAAGTGTTTTCTAAAACTAGGAGTTGGTGACCCACTTTATGATGGCATCTCACCCGCCAAATCAGCCCCACCAAAATACAAATTAATGCATATCTCCAAGTGGATGCCTAGGAAAGATTCTACCCACTAATGGAGGATTTTACAAATTACTAGGATATTTTACATCAAAATTTGCATTTATTAATATATCCCAAGAAAATATATTTGTTACAAATATCAATATTATTTCCCAAGTGCACAAACCTTATTGAAAACAAACAAACAAAAATTAAAATATTTTTGGTGATGTTGATTACCAATTTTCCATGGATGCTCTTGCGTCAAACTCCCAACCAAAATAAAATCCAAGCCCTTTTGGATTGAGGGTAGTAACAGGTCTTCTCTTTCTTCCTAGTTTTCCCATTCTTCCACAACTTGTCCTTCATTTTTGCAACTTTCCCTAGATCTTTTTTCTTCTTCTTCTTGTACCGCCTCTTACTTAGCATCATCTCAGCTTCAAGGTTCCAAAACTCTAGTTCTTGTTCATATGCCGCATTACCACTATACATGTCTTCATCTTCATCATTTGAATACAATTTATCAACATATTCACCATTACCACAATCTACATAATACCCTTGCAAATCTGCATATACGTCATTAACAAACAAATCTGCAACATATTCATTAGCAACTTTATTATCAATAGCAACTTGATCATTAATATCAACATCAACATGCCTTTCCACTTACTCATCTTGAACATCAAACTCAAATAACTAAAAATGATATGGAGACTTATCTACAACTATATTTACCATGTCTTCTTCAATGCTTGATGTCAAAATAGTCATAGATGTACTCACCATTTCATTGCTTACTTCTTCCTCTGTCTGAGATTGCTTTTGTTCTTCCTCTATTGCTTTTGTTCTTCCTATGTCTGAGATGGCTTTTGGAGAAGATGTGTTTGCATACCTAGATGTTGCTGGAATGTTGAGTTGCCAATTTTTTGTATGTTTGAAGCCCATGTTGTATGAGAGCATATGAGCTCAATGTTTATGTATCTCATTTTCAGATTTTTAATATAATACATATTACAGATTTCTCTTCCATTTTATGCATTTCAAATTACTTTGCTACCCTCTTGTATAGTGTTCTATGTGTGTTTGTGATCAGATTTGTTTGGGAAAGTTTCCCTCTGCATCAATTGGTTTCATAGCTTGAAAGGTCTGGGCAAGAGAGAGTTTGGTTTTGTGTTTGTGTGTTTGTGCAGGTTGAAGAGAGAACATGGTTGCCAAAAGACTAGGTAGAGGAAAAAAAGAAGAAACCTAGGTGAGACAAAGATAAAGAGAAGCAAGGAGAAAATTTCTTGAAGAGGAGATGAGTTTATTTAGAAGGTACTTACAGGCTGGGGGTTCACAAAGAAGAAGCAAGAAGAAAAAGAGAGGAAGATGAAAGAGGAAAAGATGAGGCAAATAGAGGTTGAGAAAGAGATAAGAGAACTAATGCAAGTTGTGGAAGAGATGAAAAAAGATATTAAAATAATAGTTCAGCTGTTGCAAAGTTGGCACTTATCAGTGAAAATGAATGTTACATGGCCCATTAGAAATATTATTCAAAGAAGAATGAGATGAGCAAGGATAGCAGCAAATGAGGTAGAAGTAAAGTTTGAATCTACTATTCGAGTTGAGCAAGGTAAATTACAATTCGAAATGCATGATATTCCAGTTGTGTTTGAAGATGAACAAACCTCCTTGTTTGATGATGAACTAATAGAAGGGCATATTGATGTTGAGATTAATGATATGATTGCTGTTGGTAATCAAGTGGTTGATGAAATTGTTGTTGACGAACCAGTAGGAGGGGATGATAATGTAGGGGTTAATGATAAGGTTGATATTGAGAATCAAGTTGTTACTGATAAGATTGTTGTTACAGAGTTGCAGACCAAGTTCTTGCATTTGGATGTTATTTTATTGCAGGGATCACCAAAGGAGTGTGAGAAGCAAAGTAAAGAATGTATTGTTGGTAATGGTACTAACCAAGTTTTTTTTATGAATGAAGTTGTCATTATTCAGGTGTAGGTATCCAAAGCAACAGATAAGAAGTTATTTCCATTTGACAAGCCTAAGCACATGAGCAAGAAGGTAGGAAAGCCAAGAGAGAAAATGAAGCGAACATTCATTTGTTTCAAGAAGGTTGGAATGTAGGAAATGTAAGACATCAGTCAAAGACTATCAAACATGTTTTTTCATGATGATATCCCTTATTCAAGTGGACTTGAATTTTGTTTTTCTGGGAGGATGGTGCAGTAACACCTTGCTAGCTTTAAGCCTCCATGAGACAACTTTTAGTTTTGTTCTAGTTTTGGTGTTTTAATGATGTAATAAGGTCATGAATCGACCATTGGCAATGTATTAGAGGCCTTTGATTAGGTTCTAGTGGGATATGGAGCTATTTTGTAAAGGATTGCAAAAAATGCAAAATTATCAATATTGCAAAAAGTGCAAAAAGGGCCAACAAAAGAGGAATATGAAGGGTCATAGGGAGTTTAAAAGGTAGTTTCTCACATTGGAGGAGTTTTATTTCATTATTGTTGTAATAAAGGTCTATGTTGTTGAGTACTTGTGACTTAGATTATAGGCATCGGCAAGAGTTGCTTTGTATCTCAGCGATCTCTTATTCTTGGTCAATTGTCCTTTGTTATCAGCCTGACAAGCTCTATCAGCGTAACTTGCTTGTGTTCCAGCGATGAGTTTGTTTCACTGATCAGCTTGATTATCGCTATTGGGCTTGGTTGAAGTTCTCTCTTTGATCACCTGTGTTACACCGATCGGTGTAACTGTAACCATCGGTGAGGTGTTGTGTTCTCTACGATAGTTGGTGTCTCTCCAATGGAAAGGTGTGGACTGACATACATGTAAGCAGTGTATCAGTGAGACTTGTCTTATAGGCGTGGGTTGGAATGCTTTCTCTGATGTGCTGTGTTCCTCCAATGGAGGCCTAGCATCTATATAACTATAACTATCAGCATGGTCTAGGGTTTCTTCTCTAATGTGCATTGGTCATGCCAACGAAGGATGAAGGCTTGGGTATCAGTGGGACAAGGAACCATCGGTGTGGATGGTGGACTGGTCTTCGATGAGCTTGGACTGTCCAATGGTGTTTGGTATTGGCAGGAGGAACTTCGTCGGTGAAGGAGGATGAAGTCTAACTGAAGGGCTTGGTCACTCTAATGGTTCATTGCTGTTTGACTGGCTAGGGTCATCAGTAGCAAAAGCGCCAATGATATACTTACCATGTGTTTGTGCATATATGTTGTTGTTGTATTTGTCAACTGATGCATGTGGGACTATTGAATATGAATGGTTGCGAATGGTTAAGAATGAACTATCGATCGAAAGTTGTAACGGTCTAAGGTAGTTGAACTGATTGTTCTCTTATGTATTGTGATATGTAAAATGCATTGAAACAGAGGAGTGAAAATAATGAGTGAGTACAAAGTTTGGGTGTAGGTTGATGTTCTATACTATGTGCTATCTGTGGCATGATAACAGTATGAAGGACTAACCCGAGTGCTAGAGAACTTTGTGCAGGGTTATGCTGTCAGTTATTCTTCCAGAGGAGCAAGATGTAAATCTCCATGAGAGGCTTAGTGCTTGAATTGTATTGTAACTATATTTTCTGTTGCTAAATAATACAATGGCGATCTAGGTTTTTGGAGTGTGGGTTTTTTTACCCATAAGGGTTTTCCCCACATAAATCTGTGTCTTCTATTCTGTCTTTCATGTTTAATATTTCTATTGTTGAAATTAGATCTTGTTGCTTGTATTTCCTCTAAGGGTCAATGCTGGAAATGTACTATGTCTGTTTCTGCTTTGTGGCATAGTTGTGCATGTTTTTGAAGCAATTGAAAAGAATTTAAATCTATCGAAGACACCACTATTCTTAGAAATATGTTTTAAGATGCTCTCATTTCCTTACAAGTGGTATCAGAGCTTTGTTCTAGAATCTACTTTGTTGCTCACATATGTACGCTTGTGTGCTGCATGTGTTCACATGTAAGAATTCCTAGTGTATAAGGTCTGGGTATTCCTTCTGTGATGATTTCTTAGTGTGATAGGCTTGAGGAAATATGAAGGAATCATCTGATGTTTGATCCTTGTTTTGAGTGAAGTCTAGCAGTTGTTCTTATTTTTCTATTTCAGCAGTGCTTGAAGGATGGTGAAGATGAAGAGACTGGAGCTGGTCATGATATGGCCTGAGGCTTTTAATTGATAGTGTATAATCCTATTGCATGGGGTGGATTATGCTTTTTGGTTGTGTCTCTGCAACAACTTTCATATTGGGTGTTTGTGTGAGAGGCTTCCTTGTGATATGAAGAAGTTTGTGTTGCTGCTCAGCCATGGAGAAGTGTGCTTATGCTGGATATTTGTTCCTAGTATTGGAAAGCATTGTTTCTGTTGCCCCAGTTGCATAAAGGCTATGGAGTTGATCATTGGAAGATCTGGGAGCTTCTATAATAGCCTGATTCTCTTGGATCCATGTGCATGTTGGTAGTTAAGAAATTGGTCTACAAGTGGGCCTGAATTTCTTGAACTGTTGTTTTCCTTTATTGGATATTTCGTACTTGCATGTCTCAAAATCATGTTCCTTGGTTTTGAGGGGTTTCATAGTTTTTCCTTAAAATCTATGGTTATGCATATTCATGATGATCCATTATTCTGGTTTAACTTTTATGGAGTTTATGTTGCAGAATTTTGGTCTTCCAGATGTGAAGTGGGTATGGATGTGCATGGGTGTTTTTCAAACATAGTAGTTTTGTAGGTTTTACATGGTCAAGAGAAAAAACTTGTGGTTTTGTGAAGCTGTAGTTAAGTTGTTTTCTAGACCCTATTTTTTGGGGTGTTGTTGGATGAGATAGTTGCAGTCTTGTGGGAGTGTTGGTATGTGATAAGTCACTCAGCATCTCTGTGGTGATGCTTTTATGGATTCCTTAACTATGGTGCTCAGGTTGTGGACTGGTTTGGTAAATCGGATTGTAAGTAATTTGGTGTTTTTTTGTCATGTTGTCTACATGGTTATTTACCTCTTGAGATCTTAGTTGTACAATTTTTAGTGTGATAGTGAGTTTGTGTGGTGCATTGATTGGATCTATGAGTTATGTAGTTTTGTGGGCTAGCCATCTATTAAGCTATAGTGAGATGACTTGGATGTGGACTATCTATATTCACAAGATCGTTCAGTGGTTATGCAAACTTGTTTGCTGGCCTTGTTTGTGGTCACTTGTGCATTGGTGTGATTGCATTGGGATAAAAGGGTGGATAGTGTAAAGTACCTGAATAGTCAGTAATTTGTAGCATGTGTGTCATGATGTCATGTATAGCTTGGATACATAGTTCAATGTAAGCTTTTGACGGTGATGTATTTTCTTGGTTTGGAGATCTTGGTGCCATTTGGTTTTTTATTGATGTGTTAATATGTGGACCTAGAAGATTTTAAGATGAGAAGATGTTTGGTCATGTTGCTTGGAAAGCTTAGTTGCCACAATCCAGTGGGAGCTTTAGCAATGACTGCAGATTCATCACTTAGTGGTGAATGATCTTCTTTAGTGTTGCAGATATTACTAGGAGGAGCTCTTAGAACCTGTTACTGCAGAAGGATTCTTTCGCATTTGTAGGGGCACTATTTGAAGATATGTAACATCTTGGAGCCATGAAGGACTCACTCAGTCTTTGGTTGAGGTGTTGGTGGTGCTTGACAAGTGATGTTGGTTTAGAGTTTTGGTTTGCTTCATGTCATGATATTTTCTTGAATTTTGCATTTGAGTTTTGGCATGATACATTGCTCTTGAGACCATGGTTATGTTCACCTGAAGTATGGAATCTTCAAAGGGGGATGGTAAGATCATGATGTCATGATAAGTTCCTGATTTAGATGATTGGAACTTTGACAGTGGTCTAGTGATTCTCTATGTGTTGGGTGCATTGATCTTTTGCTTGATTACTTCATGTTGGTGCAGTGATACATTTGGAGTTTAGCATGATATGATTATTTGCAAATGTCCATGGATACATGGAGAATAAGGTGAGACTATATATGATGTGCTTAATCAGAGTTTGCAGCAGGAAGTTCAAGGAGTCTTTACCTTGGTTGAATGTGAGTTCAACAAAAGATCTAGAGGAGATTGTTCTTGGAGAAAGTCATTGGGACTTGGATATCTTGGAAGAACATTCTCATTCCCCACTCTTGGTCTACTTGACAAGTTTCACTTGAGAGGTATTGCACATTGTTTCTCTCAGGTGTTTTATGCTTTCTTTCATAGATATGGATCTTGAACTACTGATATATGGTTCGAGAGGATTCATTGTGAGAGATGGATAGCATGATTAATCTCCTTGTGCATTTGAGTTTAAGATATCATTCATTGATGAGAATTGTTAGGAGATGGGTTTATGGGTTGAGTTCTTGAAACGAGAAATGGATTAGTTTGATCTTCTTTGGTTTGAGAGGCTTACATCCATGTTAGTTGCATGATTACATATGTTAAATTTGATCTCTATGAGATTGAACAACTTTGGGTGTTGTTATGGTGTTCTCTTTGGGGTTTTAAGAAGGAGATCATACTAGACATAGTTGGCATTTAGAGGTGTATGTAGAAGGATTGTCTATAGGTATATGATGTGCAGTGTTTCTCTTGGTCTCAGTTATTTTTCTATTGGTGTGTTTCACATTACATTGGTTTGAGGTTTTGTTCGGAGCTGAAGTGATCACTAGTTTGTGGTCATGTGCTTACACTTATGTTCTTGGGTGATAGCATGAAGGTTTTGTTATCTCTTTCATTGTTGGGTGTGAAGAACTTGAGAGATTTTTGGACTAGTGGTGAGATGTATGGGTTATTGATTTACAGATTTTGCATATCATGGTGGATGTTTCCTTGGTACTACATGATGTTTACACTTTCTATGTGATGCTATTTGTGGACTTTGTATGCCATGATCTTTTTTAGATCTGCATTACCCATGCAGTGGGAGTTCTTGGATGTGTTTGGTCTTTTTCAACTATTTGACACATGGAGCTTGTATTTGCAGTTGATGGGTGTATATGTAGGTGGCATGAGTTTGCTGATGTGAATACCTTCAAGGTATGAGTGATTAGATGGATTAGCACTTGCTGTGTGTGCTATTTTCAGTCATGTGGATTTTGTTCAGTTGGATGGGTGCAGTTAGTTTTTTGATTGTTGTTCTAGCTGATGTTCTATCTTGTTTCTAGAGGATGGTTTCATGGCTATGTTCTGAAACCTTTGAAGTTGGTTTTGTTAAAGCTTCTATGTAGCTTGTGAGCATAGTGGAGTGGAGGCAGTATCAGTTTTGGTTTTGTGACTTGGAGTGTTGATGGTTTCCTATAATTCCTTCATCAAGTGGGAGAATGTTGAGTACTTGTGACTTAGATTACAGGCATCGGCAAGAGATGCTTCGTGTCTCAGTGATCTCTTGTTCTTGGTCAATTGTCCTTTGTTATCAGCCTAACAGGCTCTATCGGCGTAACTTGCTTGTGTTCCAATGATGAGTTTGTTTCACTGATCGGCTTGACTATCGCTATTAGGCTTGGCTGAAGTTCTCTCTTTGATCACCTATGTTACACCGATCGGTGTAACTGTAACCATTGGTGAGGTGTTGTGTTGTCTCTGCTATAGTTGGTCTCTCTTCAATGGAAAGGTGTGGACTGACATACATGTAAGCAGTGTATCAGCGAGACTTGTCTTATCGGCGTGGGTTGGAATGCTTTCTCTGATGTGATGTGTTACTCTGATGGAGGCCTGGCATTTGTATAACTATAACTATCAGCATGGTCTAGGGATTCTTCTCCAATGTGCATTGGTCATGCCAATGAAGGATGAAGGCTTGGGTATCAGTGGGACAAGGGACCATCGGTGTGGATGGTGGACTGGTCTCCGATGAGCTTGGACTATCTAATGGTGTTTGGCATCGGCAAGAGGAACTTCATCGATGAAGGAGGATGAAGTCTAACCAACGGGCTTGGTCACTTTGATGGTTTGTTGCTATTTGACTGGCTGGGGTCGTCGGCAGAAAAAGCGCCAACGATATACTTACCATGTGTTCATGTATATATGATGTTGCTATATTTGTTAAGTGATGCATGTGGGACTATTGAATACGAATGGTTGCGAATGGTTAAGAATGAATTGTTGACCAAAAGTTGTAATGGTCTAAGGTAGTTGAACCGATTGTTCTCTTTTGTAATGTGATATGTAAAACACATTGAAACAGAGGAGTGAAAATAGTGAGCGAGTACAGAGTTTGGGTGTAGGTTGATGTCCTATACTGTGTGCTATCTGTGGCATGATAATAGTATGAAGGACTAACCCGAGTGCTGGAGAACTTTGTGCAGGGTTATGCTGTCAGTTATTCTTCTAGAGGAGCAAGATGTAAATCTCCATGAGAGGCTTAGTGCCTGAATTATATTGTAACTGTATTTTCTATTGCTGAATAATATAATGGCGATCTGGGTTTTTGGAGTGTGGGGTTTTTTACTCGTAAGGGGTTTCCCCATGTAAATATGTGTCTTCTATTCTATCTTTCATGTTTAATATTTCTGTTGTTGAAATTAGATCTTGTTGCTTGTATTTCCTCTAAGGGTCAATGTTGGAAATGTACTATATCTATTTCCAATTTGTGGCATAGTTGTGCATGTTTTTGAAGCAATTGAAAAGAATTTAAATCTATGGAAGACACCACTATTCTTAGAAATACATTCTAAGATGCTCTCATTTCTGTAAGACCACTCTTATGTATTTAGAGGTCATTTGGTAGTGGAGCTTTAGTTTGCTCAAGTTTAGTACTTTCTAAGTTAGTAGTGTTAGTGGTTTGGCTATTTTTAGCCTCTTCTTTTTGCATGTAAAAGAGAGTGGAGTGATGCAACAAAAAATATGGATGTAAAGATATCATTTATGTCTTGACATTTCATGCAAGAGGAGAGATGAAGTTTAGAGAGGAAAAATGAATAAAAAAGTTCTAGTTTTCTACATTTTTCCTATTTTTTCTCTGTTCTTGAGGCTGCTATAGCCCTTTACAGACTCCAAATGGAATTAAATTGATTTTTTTGGAATGGGCTCTAAGTCTTATTTTTTTTTTGGCAATGGTTGCATCAAATTTTGTTATGTTTTTTGAAAGTTATGATGAATTTAGTGATTAACACTTCTAGTTTTTTTACTGTAACAATTATCTTGTTTGGAATAGTACAGATTGTATAGATCAAGTATAGGTCTCAAACCAATGGAAAAATATGACTATATGAGTGTGGTTTCATATTATTTTAGTTTGGACAATTTTCATTAAGAATTGAATGAGTTATACAATTTTTGGTGAGGGCAGGTCTGTGATCTACTAGGGTTTCCATCTCTGTAACAATCCATTTTTTAAGCATACTTTCAAAAGTAACCCCTACCCATTTTGAGATATGTTAAATAAGGGCCAAATGGGTATTTGAATCAGGTTTTAATTTTGGAGATTAGTTCTGGTTTGAAAGTTACAGCCGAAAAACCTCATTTGCTATTCCACTTCAAATCTAGTCAATAGTAGGAAAAATCAAGATTTGACCTCTATGTTCCAAAACAACCCCACCTACACTTGAATTATATTGTGTATGAGGATAATAGGTATCCAAAATAATTTTTAAATCATGGTTTTGAGTTGTATTTTGAAAATTATGTCAAAAAAACTCTATTTGCTACTCTCATGAAAGCATAGTGGAAGTTTGTGAGAAAAGTCTTTTGTGTTTGTTTTGGGTGAATCCTCCATGCTCTGCATCAGATACTTTTGGAAGACACTTTGGAAGAAGATGAAGATAGATTTGAAGTTTACTTCTACTTTTCATCCACAAACAGATGGACAGACTGAGGTAGTGAATAGGAGTTTGGGAAATTTGTTGAGATATTTGGTTGGAGAGAAGATAGGAAGTTGGGATTTGATTCTTTCACAAGCAGAGTTTGCATATAATAATTTAGTGAATAGGAACACTGGAAGAACACCTTTTGAGAATGTTACCAGAGTGAATCCTAGAGGAGTAGCAGAATTAAGAGATATCAATATAGAGGAAAAGAGAAGTGCACAAGCAGAAGAATTTGCAGATCACATGAAGACAGTGCATAATCAGGTTAAGAAGCATTTGGAGAAAATGAACAATAAATACAAAAAGAAGACTGATGAGAGGAGAAGACATAAGGAATTTATAGTTGGAGATGAAGTGATGGTGTACTTGAGAAAAGAAAGATTTCCAGTTGGGACATATAACAAGTTGAAGATGAAGAAGTTTGGACCTTGTAATACGAAGTGGAGTTACTAGAGACATTGGGTATTTCACCTATTTTCCATATTGCAGACTTATATCAATATCATGAAGCAGAGTTCAATAATAGCATGGAAGAAGACTTGAAGAAGCAGTTACCACAACAAGCACCAAAGCAGATTGAAGACATTTTAGATAGCAGAGTTGGATGTAGCACCAGAGGAAGGCAATACAAAGAATACCTTGTGAAGTGGAAAGGCAGACTGGAAGAAGATTCATCATGAATTTCTCAAGCTGAGGTGGACCATCTTAGTTCTCCCCTAGCCCCAACAAAGTGAGGGACTCACTTTTTCAATAACCCCAGATGTCTGATGTAGGAGAATTCCTGGTTAAAGAGCAATCTTCCATCAACCAAAAACATTTGCATTTCATTTTGTTTGTAGTTCAGTTTGTTTCTTTTCAGTTCAATTCAGGCAGTTTAGTCAGTAGAAGATTCTGTATCTTGGCCCTGTAGCATTTTTAGATCTTGTAGAGCTAAATTTAGCATCTACATTCATTCATTTACATTATATCTAGAATTCAGAGATCCGCATGTCAATACCAAAAATATATCGCTATCAGAACTATTTCTCAGAGCAAAGCATCCTAATATTCACTAACAATCAGCTGAAGGAGAAACTTACCGAAGCATTTCCTAATCTTTGGAGCCTAATGACACATCATTCAATGATCTTTGGTTCATGGCCGACCTTCCTCGAAGACCTGCACATCATTCCATTCATTTTTTGGAAGTGTTCTATGCATTTAGGTCCAACCTATATATGTTCGCATGTTACACCTCTTCTTTGGAATTTGTGATCTTCCTTGGCTGACGTGGAGGAATCTATTGGTCTAGAGTTGATATATATTGATGTAATAGATCCTTGGGAAAGTAGTTCATAAGTTACTAAGTTCTAGATAGATAGCTTATTCATTTTCTGGCAAAGGAGCTTCAAAGCCTTATCTTGTGCATGTATGTAATCAAGCCTATGAGCCCTAATTGTAAGCCCACATGTCGTTGGCCGATCTCTATTTGAATTTTATGATATACTAAATGACTGAATCTACATTTGTTTTATTTCTTTGAGTTGTTTCCATTGTGTTTACTCTTGCTGCACAGTCCAGATAGTTCATTCTGTGAACCCTCCTACCGTGACTGCACCAAGAATCAACACTTGTAGTTTAACTATGAAATTAAAACAAAGGCAACTAACTATTAACTGAAAGTACACCTAACATATTTTAATCAATAGCTAAACACAACCTACTGGGACAAACAATAGAGCTGAACACAAAGTAACATTTATCTAAACATAACATGCATAGAACAAAAATAACAACATTAATGATGAAAAATACTTATCTACTCTATGATCCCTCGAGTGGCCAGCTCTTAGGTGTTCCTACTATCAGTTCAAATCACATGTGATACTTTAGTAGCTTCAAAGTAAATCCCATTCACAATACTTCCATTAATCAAAATTAGATTACTCCAAACAAATTACTCTGAATGATACTAGTGATATTCATTCATTCATGTCATAAAAATGTAACAGTATAGTGAACATAACTAAATAGTATTCAGAATATATCATAATATCATATCGTTGTTTTGAGCAACTACATATATATACTACAGTACTACAAAATCCTAATTTGTAGATGGTCACTAAATGCCATTGAAAAAATCTTAAATAGAATTACAACTAACTGGTGTTCATGACATAAAACATAAAAAGACTCTGAGTGGAGCCGTAAAGTCTCAACTAGTCTTAACAGAAAATAACATAATGCTTTAAAAGGAGTCTTCCACTATGCATGCCTAAATTTTTGGTGCCCTGGCTTCTAGCGCACTAACTTCAACCACTTGAAGTCCACTCCTTTCATAGGCCATTCATAAGTCCTTCACAATTACTCAAAGTCTATACCATTATATAAACATTAGTAGCTAATTCTAATCGATTTGAGAAATAAAGATTCATACATCATTTTATCAAAAGTAGACAATTATTGCTTCTAAAAATAAACAAATTGGCATGGCTAGGGTGGTTGGCAAGAACAAAGAGGGGTATTTAGCTCATAATAAGAATGAGGTTGTTTATACGTCATCAACAACCTCTCCTATTAATTATCAAAATGAGTGGATAGAAGCTTTGGGAAGGTGATAATACCAATCCAAGGCAATCCCTTCTAATATTTTTAGAAAGATTTTAGCAACGACCCCATCCTAAAGGAGGAGTTTCCTTACTGTTGTGGTGTAACCCTTAATATGAGAATTTGAATATCCTTCTCCCTTGAATATTGGCAATTCAGGAAGGGGATGAGGTAACATTATGTTTCTTATAGCATGGTTAAGTGGTTCCTTTAGATACTTGAGGTATGTTCCTAAAAAAGTTCATTATGATTATGGCATTGATAACATTATCCCCATAGGTGGATTTTGATATCCAAGTGTTGCATTGTCATTCATTTGAATGTTTTGTTGGTTTTGCATAATTTGGTTTCCATTGGGGAAAATGTCATTACTCCCATTTTGTGAGTAGAAATTCAAGTATGGGATATTCTGAGATGCCCCATGGTCTTGCTCTATTTTGTTGTTTTCATGAGACCTTACTCTCTTGTATTGAATAGTTTGTTCTTCTTTGAGGATCCTAATTCTTTGAACTAGCATTGCAATAAGGTCTATAGGAATTGCACTTCTTAGTGTCTCATCATTCCTCAGAGTTTCACCTCATGTGTTTTCTATTTGTTCTCATTGTTCCTCTTGAAGAGTAATTCACAAAGCCTCTTGAGCATCCTTGGTTTCTTGCAAATGTCTCTCCAAGCATCTTACCTCATCATCCATATGGGTATTTTGATTACTTGTTGAAGGTTGGTCTACTAGATGGATCTCCAATCTCACTTGTACCCTTCCTGCTCTAGGTTGAATCATTGAATTTTGTTCCCACACAAGGTTGTTGAATGTTAATGAACACCTAGGTTCTCTTTTGTCGCCTTCATAATTTGAGTCCTTGTAATCGTAGCAATTTGAGATGGGTACCATTGGATCGGGAGGCACATACCTATTGAAAGAGGGAGTTTTAGGTTCCCTTGAAGGTAGATTCCCTAGGTGTAGTTTTGATTCTAACATATTTGGGGGTCCCGTAGACATCTCAAAATAAATGGACCAAATGAAGTGAAAGATGGAGAAAAAGATGGATGAAACAAGCACAAAAATGGCAATGAACTCAAAAGTCAAAGTGACCATAATGGAATTGACATATGAAGTGAAATATGGATTGAAAATAATGAAGACCAAACTTTTGAAGCTAAAATGCAAATAACTCGTCCTAGACGGATTTGCTCTTCACATCGGGTTCACCAAAATATGTACTCTTCTAAATGTGACACATAGACAACCATGGATTAGTCAGCTTCGATGCAACACCTGGACCCTCTCCTTGCTTCTAGTGACCTCCAAGTCATTCTCGCTCTTGTGGTAGAAGCTAATCAAGTGGAGACAACACCCGGGGGTTGTTCTATTCCCTTGGGAGCATGACCTGGTGAAGAGTGGTTGGCCTGATCAAGGGCCTATTGTTGTTTTGGATTTGTCTTGTTCTTCCTATGGCAGTTTTTGTTGAGATGACTATATGACACGAAGGGTCACTTGTGGTTTATCTCTTATTGGGGTTTCTGAGATTCCAACACCTAGATGGATCTTGATTTTCTTTGGTTATGCTTCTTATACCATTGTAATCTAGCCTCGAATGCGTGTATGTGTTGTTGAATTTGTTGTTCTTGTTCTATAACCCTGATGAAGTATTGTTGTTCTTGCATGAGTTGTGGTCTTGGGATTAACTCTTCAATCTCCTCAAGGACTACCCTCACCCACTCGCCTCTGATTCTAGGTTACATTTGAGTTCTTGAATTTAAAGAGAGTGAATTTGACTTGACCTAGAGTTGACTCTTTGTCTTAGTGATGTGAACTAAGGTTTTTTAGGTGTTTTCTTTAGTTTGTTGACCTTGTGATGAAATCAAGGAGTTTTGACTTTTGTTGACTTTATCTTGACCTGGTGATGAAATGAAGGGTTTGTGTGAACTTGTTTCTCTTTTTGAAGTTTTCTAGTGTTTTTGGTATTTTGTGGGTTTTTGAATGTATGCAAGCTATAATGTACGCAAACAATTTTTTGTTCTTTTCTCTAACTCTTGAAATGAAATGAACTAAATTAATCTAGGAATTGAAATATGTATGCAAACTATAATGAAGTTACCTAATGCAATTAATCTATGTTTTTGTATTTTGAAGATTAATTTTGGACTAAACTAAGAATTGAAAGTACATGAAATGAAACTAATCTAAAATTGCAATTTAACTACTTAAAACAAGCTAATCTAAGCAATCTAAATTAACCTATCAAGGAATCGTAATGACAATATTACTATTCCAAGAGGAAGATTGATTATTTAATTACTATTAAAAGATGAAAAATCATGAATATGGAGACACATGAGCCTTCAATACCCTCAAGAATCCCTATGTATGGTAACCTTCTTGTTCTCTTGTAGCAACATGATCATCCTCTTAGCGAAAAGTGGGATGGGGAAGCAATCAAAAGAGCTTGAGAAAGATTTGAATGAGCTGAATATGAGCTAAGAGCACTATGGTTTGAGAATTTCCAAGTGTAACAATTCTATGAAGCCTTTCAAGGTTTTGGTAAAATAGCAACAATAAACAAAAGCCACCTAAGTCCTGCAGTGAGCATAAGCATGCTAATTGGAGAGAAAAGCTAAGAAAAAGATGGACTACAATAATGAATTTTCCTTCTCTATTTCTTGGAAAAGAGGGTATTTATAGGTTAGGAGAGCACATGAGGGGTGGGATTGATTGAGGAGTTAACTCTCTTGAGAGAGTGAACTGACCTTGAAAGCTTATCACAGAAGAAGAAATGTAATTAGCATGAGAGGAAAAAGAGTTAACAAGAATATATTGGGATACATTTGCATGATTGGGAGTGTTGATTGAGTTAATTATGACCTCCTCTATGTTATCTTGAAAATGCATGCAAATTGGGTGAAAACAAAGTCTTTTTAGGCTCAAATTGATGGAGAAACTCATATTCAAAATATGCAAGGGTCTTCTTAGGGTCACCCATTTCACTAGAATATGTTTCCCCGAGTGACCCCTAGGTCACCTTGGGCAACCCTAGGGTGACCCACAGAGGGTGACACCTAGGCAAAAACTGAAAGTTGTGTATGCTTAGTTATGGTCTAAAAATAGGACTTGGAATTTGAAATAGGGTGTAGGTTAACTTCAAGTGGGATCTCCCAGGGAGTTTTGGTCATTAATAAGGGGAGACCCATAGAGGAGGAAACCTAGGTAGAAAATAAAACATGGATTTGGTCTATTAGGTTGTCTAGAGGTTTCCTAGGGTCAAAGACCTCAAGAATAGGGTATCAAAAGGTGGAATTGGTAAGAAAAGGTGAAAACTAAACATGTAGGAAAGGGGAAAAATGTGACAAAAATAAGAATTGACAAGAGGAAAAGAAAGAATGGTTAGGAAAATGAAGAAATTGACAAGGAAAAAGCCAACTGACATGTGTCTCTTAGAGGAGTGTGTTGGCAATATGTGTTGTCAATAATGTCAACACTAATGAGTATTTCACTGATGTGGTTGTGTGGTTGTCTTTGATGTTAACACTATGCTTGGATGCTTATGATGATGACATACTATGTTGATGGTGTACTAACAGTGATTACTAATGTTTATGGTTCATTATTAATGTTTATGTTTGGTTTCTGATGTTCATGGTTGGATGTCATGCCTTGATTAATATCAAGTAACGTTGTATTAAGGATATTTGTAGTCAGCAGAGATGATTTCATGATGATATATTAAGATGGGAATTAGAAGTAATGTTGAGGATCATAATATTTTGTTGATGACCTATAGCATGTATGCTCTTTCCTGATGATCCTAATAAAGTTTGAGTTGCTAGGTGAAGGTTCTAGCCTCCAGATGTCAGTGAAGGTTTCTGATGCAGGAAGCTACTTAGAAGACTGCTTAGTAAAATTCTCTACATTCCTATGCATTTGAAGATATGCTCATGTGGTTTAGAAGTTAAGTTCATCATGTTGTAAAGGTACTAAATCCAAAGTTTAAGATCATTTGTTCCTCTGTAGTGAAAGTTATGAAAGATAGGGTTCTCGCCTGTACTCTAGTAGAGTAATGTGATGATGAAGGTATGTTTGACTACTCCACATTCCTCTATAGTGATAGATATGGCTATACAATTTTGAGGATATGTTCAGAGCAGTGTATGAATGCATCCATATGAGTTTCAAATGTTTTGGAGGTCCACAAGCTCAGTTTTCAAATGACAAAGGTGATACTAATGGTTTCAGATGCCTAAGGATATATGTTTGAGTACTTGCGCCAATGGAAGAGTGTACATATCAGTCATATGAGTTTGTGTTGACATTGTACATGTCTCATAGTGTTTCAAGTTGAAGGGTATGTAGATCTTTCAAGTTTCTATTACCACACAAAGTTTTCAAGTCAGTATGGTAAGAGTTATTGTTGCTGAGGTTGACTGAGATATGTTGGTGATGTGTGCCACAAAGTTCTTATTGTGTTGTTCAAGGAGTGTTTGGAGATGGTGTATAGGTCTTGTTGACTCATCTAGAAGAAGAATAAGTAATTTTTAATCATTCATGAGTACCGCCAAGATTGTAAAGATTGATCTGCTACAAACTTCATGTTTTCTTTCTTAAGGGTGACCTAATTCAAATTTGTGAAGTGTGTGGATGTTGGTCCTTGAAGGATTATGCTATGAAGAATCTTTAGTTCTAGGCTAATAATGTGTTGGGGCCTGCAAATCATGTTTCTCTTCTTGGTGTAGCATGTAGCTTATGTTAAAGCTTGCCCTCTACACATTTCATGTTGTGTGATCTCTGGCCGACTTGTAAAATGTAATATTCTTGTTGTATTAGCTGACTTGTAATGAAATCAATGTAATGTCATGTATATATTGTAAACCTAGTTGATCTAGGTGAGGTATGATTGTGAAAATGAGAATATGAGTGTGTAAAGAGAAGAATATGAACATGTTATGTATTATGATATGTGACTGAAGGAGAAAGAGCAGAAGCAATAGTGGTTGTCCTGATTCATCTTGAAGATATTTTGTGATAGGAGAGAAGTGAAGAGGGTGCCTAATTGATCCAATCATCAAAAGAGGAGTGAAGAGGCAGAATTACAATCATCAAAGATGTGAGCTTCAATGTCAGTTTTTAGGCAGTAGAAGGACTGTCATATTGTAATCATTTCTGAGTTTAATCTCAGTTTAGGGAGTAGTTGCTTCCTTGGGTTGTATCCCTAGAGCAAATTCTACAAAGAGTTGTAGCTTCCTTGGGGTGACTCTAAAACAAAGTCTTCAGGGAGTAGTAGCTTCCTTGGGTTGTAGCCCTAAAACAAAGTTGTAATTTTTATAGCAATGAGCTTCATATATTGTAAGTTAATCCTCACCATGGTTTTTCCCCTTTTGGGGATTTCAACGTATATCTGGTGTTATGTGTTGATGTGCATTGTGTTGATCTTTCATGTTTATATTAATGCTATAATGTTTAAGTTTTAATATGCTCTAGAGGTTTTGAAGTTTGTTTGGATACTTATTCACATCCCCTCTTAGTATTCAGGTGTGTTAAACAATTGGTATTAGAGTCAAGTTAATCAGAAGAAGTTTAACCACTTGAGGAAGGTCTTGGATGGCTCATAATGGATCTCACATGGCACCTATGTTTGATGGAATAAATTATTCCTTTTATAAGTGAAGGATGGAAAACTATTTATCTTCTCTAGGGTATGGTATTTGGCAATCTATCAAGAAGGATTACACTATTCCTGGTAGTGATCCTATAGATGCAGATGAAATTAAGTTGTATGATAACAATGCGAAGGAAAAGAATGCTATCATGAGTGGGCTAGATGATTTAGAACTTGTGAAGGTAATAGGTTGTAAATCTACTCAGGATGTGTAGGATAAACTTAGCGGCACTTATGAAGGAGATAGTAAAGTCAAGTAGGCTAAGATACAAATCTTCAAGAGAAAATTTGAGACCTTGAGGATGTTAGAAGAAGAAGACATTGTAGTTATATGCTCTGAGTAGATAAAATAGTTAATGGTATCAGATGTCTTGGTGGAGAAGTGAAAGAAGATGAGATTGTGAAGAAGCTTCTTGTTGGAAACATAATCAAGAGACACTACTCTGATGGAAAGTTGAATGTAAAGTTGTATGTTGTCATTGATGGAAACAAACCATAGCAGAGGAGTTTTTGGTTATGGAACCAAGGTTTGGTAAAGGTCCAAAAGAATAACTTAGTCAAAATGGCTAAGTATGGGTAAGCTACAGAGTGACAGAGATTGGGTTAGTATGCCTCTACAGTTGAAGATCATTATATACGGTTCAGGTATGTTGTTCATAGCTATTTGGTGATCACATGTTCTAGTGTTCAAGTCCTAACTTCCTCCAGAAGTCATACTATGAAATGTCTTAAGTCCAGGTGAGTAGAGTGAAGTCAGGAACAGTGTGCAGTACTAGAGTAAAAGGGTCCACATTCCTCCGATGTTGCATATTTTGTCTTACCATTTTGAAAGTATGTTAAGAGGTCAATGATGAATGTTGGATACAAATTTTAGAGTCTCATATGGTTCACAGTGGGAGTTATGATGTGACAGATGAGATGGTCAAGTGTGTACTTAAGGGATAAGCTAACGGGCATGTTAGATCTATATGCAGTAAAGATATTGTTGGCCCACGATTCTCATTAAACCAAAAGGTCAACCTACCAATTTTTGATACAAGCGCCAGAGTTAATGAATCCATGGGAGGCAATTAGTCCATGTCACAAATCTCACGGGGAGCACTGACCATTTGCCAACAAACTCTCCCCAGTGTTACCTAGGGGGATTCAAACCTGTGACCTTTCACTCTGATACTAATTGTTGGCCCACGATTGCCATTAAACCAAAAGGGTGACTTGTCAATTTCTAATGCAAGCACCAGAGTTAATGAACCCATGGGAGGTGGTTAGTTCATGTCACGAATCCCATGGTGAGTGCTAAACATTTTCCAATAGATATATTGTTTGAACAATCAATCTAAGTGGTTGAATGATTGGTCCCTACCTATATGAAGATTATTGTATGTTTGTTTGGGTCTGCATTGCTATTTATGCACAAGATCAAGCTGACAAGGCATAACATTTGTATACATGTTTCATGCTTGGATTTCTGACCTAATTGGGAGATAAATCTTGTTGTGGATATATATACTTGATGGATTTTGGTGTTGGAGGTATGGAGAAGTGCGAATAAAAGTGTGAATAAATTGTGTGTGTGATTTAACACAATTTTGTGATCAGAAAAGGATAGTAAAAGCAAAAAGGTAGAGCATATGTGAAGTAGAGTAGAAAAGCAGGGTAGACATTATGAAGACATTTGAGTTTGTATACTAAGCTATTAATGGAACTGCATTTCAGCATTCTATAGATGTATTTGGAGTAGTCATCTCTAGGTAGTGAGCCAATCCTTCTTCTATCTTCTCTTCTATTTTCTTGGTAGTGAGCCTATTGCAATGAGCACTTCTTTGGATAGTGAGTCCTTCGGTAGTGATCCCTAAGGTAGTGAGCCTTCATGTAATTCAGTATTGTTATCATAATATATTGTGAGCTAATGCTCACTGTGGTTTTTCCCATTTTGGGTTTTCCACATAAAAATCCAGGAGTCTATGTGTTATGTCTTTATGGTTGTTGTTCTTATGTTTGTTTTTCTTTCATCTTATTAAATGTGGTAAATAGATTAATAATTATGTGAAAGAGAAGTTTTACAAAATACTGATTCACTCCCCCCCTCTCAGTATTCTTTGTGATCAACAATTGGTATTAGAGCAAGGTTCCTTGGAAGAAGTTTAACAGCTTGAGCAAGATCTAGGAAAGAATACTTATGGTAGCCAGAAGGTATCTTGTTCTATGCAGTGTCATAATTGATCAAGAATTAAAAGAAGATCTTGAAGATTTTGATAATTATGAAGTAGAAATCAAGGATTTGAAGGAAAATGTCAAAGAAGTAGATGAATGCATCCTGAAGCTAAGATAGTAAGTTAATAGATTGAAGGATAGGAATAGAGAGCTAAGTGGATAGTTGATTGAAGAAAATGAAACTCTAAATAATTTATCAAGGTTAGTTGAAGAGAAAGAAAAAGATGAGGAACATTTGAATCAAATGTTGAAAGATAAGTTTGAGGAACATTTGAATCAAATGTTGAAAGATACGTCTGAGGAATATGAAAAATTGGGAAAAGATGTGGTATTTCTAAAATATGATCTGGAAGTAGCTAATAGCTATAAAGAAAAATTCAAAATAAGCTCTGCAAAGCTTGAGGAGTTGATTGAAAGTCAGAAAAGTTTAGATGAGAAGAAATGCTTGGGATTTGAAAAAGAAGAAAGCTCTAAATCAAGTCAAGAAAACTTTGAGATGAAGAAAAACAAAGGCAACCATTTCTAGAATCAAAGAAGAAAACCTAGAAGACCTCTAGTCAGGTAGTCAAATGGTCAAAGGTACCCATCTTTCAATGGGCATTGTTTTAATGACAATAAGTTTGTCTATAAGGCTACTTAGTGTAGGAGTAGAATGAATCAGAATCTTCCATCATTCTCTAGTCAATGTTTCAATTGCAAGAAAATTGGTCATAGATCAAATGAATGTAGAAGTCTAGTAAGGAATTGTTTTAACAATGCAAGGAATACTCAATCCTTCAATGGAAAGTGTTTTGCATGCAATAGATTTGGTCATATGGCTAACCAATGCAGAATAAGAATGAATCCAATCAATAGAAGGAATTAGAGATAGAGAAATGTGGTATGTTACAATTGCAATAAGTTTGGACATATTGCAAGGTTCTGCAGAAGAAAGAATGAGAAAAGAGACTATCCTGCAAAAAAGAGGAAAATAGAGCAGAGAGAAGATAAAGGTAAGAACAAGATTGATCCAGTGGAAATCAAGGACATGAGCAAGGTTTAGATGATGAAAGATGTTAATGAGGTAAACGATGGATCCGCGAAAGCCTCTAGTGCAGATAGATAGTCATACTATGAAATGTCTTAAGTCCAGGTGAGCAGAGTTAAGTTAGGAACAGTGTGTAATACCAGAGTAAAAGGGTCCACATTCCTTTGTTGTTTCGTATTTTGTCTTGCCATTCTTAAAGTATATTAAGAGTTCAATGATGAATTTTGGATACAAATTTTAGACTCTCATATTGTTCGCAGTGGGAGTTATGATGTGACAGATGAATTGGTCAAGTGTGTACTTAAGGGATAAGCTGACAGGAATGTTAGATCTATATGCGGTGAAGATATATTGTTTGAACAATCAATCTAAGTGGTTGAATGATTGGTCCCAACCTATATAAAGACTATTGTATGTTTGTTTGGGTCCGCATTGTTGTTTGTGCACAAGATCAGGCCGACAAGGCATAACATTTATATACACGTTTCATGTTTGGCTTGCCAACCTAATTGGGAGATAAATCTTCTTATGAATATATATACTTGATGGATTTCAGTGTTGCAGGTATGGAGAAGTGTGAATAAAAGTGTGAATAAAATGTGTGTGTGATCTAAGGCAATTTTGTGATTAGAAAAGGATAGTAAAAGTAGAAAGGTAGAGCATCTATGAAGCATAGTAGAAAAGTAGGGCAGACATTATGAAGACATTTGAGTCTATATACTGAGCTATTAATGGAACTGCATTTCACCATTCTATAGATGCATTTGGAGTAGTCATCTCTTGGTAGTGAGTCAATCCTTCTTCTATCTTCTCTTCTATTTTCTTGGCAATGAGCCTATTACAGTGAGCACTTCTTTGGATAGTGAATCCTTGGGTAGTGAACCTTCACGTAATTCGGTATTGTTATCATAATATATTGTGAGCTAACACTCATTGTGGTTTTTCCCCATTTTGGGTTTTCTACATAAAAATCCTAGTGTCTATGTGTTATGTCTTTATGGTTGATGTTCTTATGTTTGTTTTACTTTCTTCTTATTGAATGTGGTAAATGGATTAATAATTATGTGAAAGAGAAGTTTTACAGAATATTGATTCACCTCTCCTTTCAGTATTCTTTGTGATCAACAGTTCTATGATCTCTTCCTAAATCCTATAGTCATAAAGTTTCAGCTATTAAGGAAACTCATGATTTGGATAAATATATAGTAGATCAATTGGTTGGCTCTCTCATGGCCTTTGAAATGAGAGAATTATACAAAGGTGCCCTAAAGAAGGAAGTAGCATTCAAAGCAAGTAAGAAGATAAAATATGAAGTAGATGATCAAGATGATGATGTCAATGAGGTAGAGGCAAACTTTGTAAGAAGATTGAAGAAGGGCATAGACAAATACAAAGGTAAGTTACCTTTCAAATGTTTCAATTGTGGGAAATTGATCATTTTTCTTCTAAATGTCCTTTTAAATATTCAAAGAAAAATAACAAAAGAGAGAAGCCCAAAAGAAGTTTGTATTCCATGGAGAACAGTTGTTCTTCAAAAGATGAGGATCATGGTGATTCAAATGATGAAACACTTTTCATGGCCTTGAATGTTGGTGACAAAAAGGATGATATTGGAAAATGTGAAAAGTTTGATACCTTGCAAGCTGATTAAAATAATGAAAAATCAATGGTAGTATGGATTGCCTTTCATGCAAAAGAAGAAGCCAAGGATTGGGATTGATAGTTGTTTCTCTAACCACATGATGAGTGACAAGGAGAAGTTTATCAGCTCTAACAAGTGGAATTGTGGAGCTATTGTGTTTGGTGGTGATGAGTCAACACAAATCTATGGAAAGGTGCTATAACCATTGATGGGAAGAACAGGACTGAGGATGTCTTCTATGTTAAAGGGCTAAAGAACAATCTTCTCAATGTCAATTAGATGTGCAGTAAAGGATACAATCTCACCTTTCATGCCAAAGATTGTGAAATCAGGAAGGGAGGGTCTAGAAAACTAGTTGCAAAAGGTATCAAGTCATATGGAGATATCTATCATCTGAAGGAGGTAAATTGAAGAACATGCTTATTGGCTCAATCTAGTGAGTGTTGGTTGTGGTACAAGAAAATGGGACACATCAAATTTTATAATATATTAAAGGTCAGATCTATTCATGCGGTGAGAGATATGCCTAAGATAACCAAGCCTGCAAACACATTATGCAAGGAATGTCAAATGGGAAAGTAGACAAAGACAAATTTCAAGAGCAAGGAGTATTCTTATTCAATGCCATTGGAGCTGATTCATACTAACCTATGTGGCCCTACAAGAATAAAGATTCAACAAGGTCAAAGGTATTTCATGTTGCTTATTGATGATTATTCTAGAATGACTTTGGTTACTTTCCTAAGAAAAAAATTAGATACCTTTGATAAGTTTAAGTTTATCAAAGTAATGGTTGAAAATGAAATGGATGATAAGATCAAATGTTTGAGGTTTGATAGAGGAGGTGAATTTACTTCAAATGAATTTGAAAACTTATGTGAAGATCATGGCATTAGGAGACATTTGTCTGCTCCTAGGACCCCTTTGTAGAATGGGTTAGTGGAGAGAAAGAATAGGACTGTGCAAGAGATGGCTAGGACAATGTTGAAAGATGTAGATCTTCTTGATATGTATTGGAAGGAAGTAGTTCACACTATTTTCTATATGATCAATAGAGTATAATTGAGGGTCAATAACACTAATACCCATTATGAGCTATGGTATGGAAGACCTCCCACTATTAGATATTTCAGTATCTTTGGTAGCAAATGCTATATCAAAAGAGATGAAGAAGACCTAGGAAAGTTTAATTCAATAAGTGATAAAGGGATCTTTCTTGGTTACTCAACCAGAAGCCAGGCCTATAGATGCTAGAACAAGAGGTTGGGAAAGATGATTTAAAGCATAAATGTCAAGGTAGATGAATACTTGTATCAGATCTCACAAGAGCTAGAAGACTGCAGATCTGATATCTATCCCTACATTGAAGAAGAAGATGAAGAAGAGAAACAAGAGAAGGAACAAGAACTAGAGAAAATCCCTAAGACTCCATCAAAGTATGTTTAGAGGAACCATTAAATAGATCAAATCATTGGAGATAAGAATGAAGGTATGTAGACTAGGAGAATGTTTGCTAAGGCAAGTGAGCAAGTGAATTTGTGTTTATTATCAAAGGTAGAGCTAAAAAAATTTCTGATGCTAGAAAAGATGATGGATGGATAAAGGCAATGGAAGAAGAATTAAATCAAATAGAGAAGAATCAAACATGGGAACTGGTTCCCAAACCAACCAATAACAATGGTATAGAAACAAATTGGGTGTTCTAGAACAAGATGAATGAAGAAGGTGAAGTTGTGAGGAACAAAGAAAGATTGGTGTGTAAAGGCTACTCTCAAGTTGAAGGTATTGATTTTGAGAAGACGTGTGCTCCAATATCTAGGATTGAGGCAATTGGGATGTTTCTTGCTCTTGCTACTCACAAAAACTTCAAGGTTTATCAAATGGATGTCAAGTCAGAATTTTTGAATGGTGATCTAGAGGAAGAAGTATACATTGAGAAACTAGATGGTTTCCAATTATTAGAAGATCTAGACATGGTGTACAGACTCAAGAAAGCTTTGTATGGTCTCAAGAAAGCACCTAGAGATTAGTATGCTAGGTTGGATAAATACTTATTTCAGCAATGCTTCAAGAAATGTACCACACATAGTAATCTTTACATTAAGGAAGGAGACATGATTTTGATAGTTGCAGTATATGTTGATGACATAATCTTTGGTAGAGATGATCGTATGTGTAAGTGGTTTACAGAAGAGATGCACAAAGAGTTTGAGATGTCTATGATTGGTTAGATGTCTTTCTTCCTTGGGCTTCAAATTGCTTAGCTGGATGATGGTATCTTTATTTCTAAGACTAAGTATGTTAGAGAGATGTTGAAGAAGTTTGGTATGGAAGATTCCAAACCAGTAAGTCCTCCTATGGTCACTAGTTGTCACTTGAGAAAGAATGATGAGTCACCAGAGGTTGATCAGACTCTCTATAGATCTATGATTGGAGGATTATTGTACTTGGCTACTTCTAGACCTGATATTATGCATGTAGTATGTGTGGCTACCAAATATCAAGCTAATCATAAGAAAATTCATGAGAATGTAGTGGAAAGAAGATTTAGATACTTGAAGGGAACTCTAGATTATGGCTTATGGTATCCAAGAAGTAATGACTTTGATCTGAATGCTTACACTGATGCTGATTGGGCTGGTTGTGTTGATGATAGAATAAGTACAAGTGGTGATGCTTTCTTTTTAGGAAGTAGATTAGTTTCACAACAAAGTAAGAAACAAGATTCAGTATCTTTATCAACTGCAGAGACAGAGTATATTGCAATAGCATCCTGTTGTACACAAGTGTTGTGGATGAAGCAAACTTTGAAGGATATCAAGGTACTGTACGATATGCCTATTCCTATTTTGTGTGATAATACTAGTGCTTTCAATATTTCCAAAAATCCAATGATGCATTCTAGAACCAAGCATATATCAATCAAGTATCACTTTTTGAGAGAGAAGGTTGCAGAGAATGAAGTTGGAATATGTTCCAACAAAGGATCAGATTGCAAATATTTTTACAAAGGCTCTTGGAAAGGAAACTTTTGAGTATCTCCAGCAGAGGTTAGGGATAATTACCCCTTCATCTTCTTACTAGATGCATAGTGGTGCATATGTCTAGGGGGAGTAATTTAGGCTATATATTTTTCTTGGACTAATGGTGGCTACATCTCAGGGGGAGTAGGTAGTGGTTTTTGCTGACAAGGGGACAAGGTTAAAAAGGAGAGTTTGTGCCTTAAGGAGAAGTTATTTCCCTTTGTCCTTGATGTCAAAGGGGGAGAGAGAGAAATGAGCACCTAAGGGGGAGAATGAGCTTGAGTGTGTGTGTTTCCATCAATAGCAAAGGGGGAGATTGTTGGAAATATGTGTTGTTATTAATGTCATCACTAATGAGTATTGCACTGATGTGGTTGTATTTGATGTCAACACTATGCTTGGATGCTTATAATCATGATATACTTTGTTGATGGTGTGCTAACAGTGGTTGTTGATGTTTATGGTTGGCTATTGATGTTCATGGTTGGATGTCATGCCTTGGTTAATATCAAGTACTATTGTATTGAGCATATTTATGGTCAATAGAGATGATTTCATGATGATATATTAAGATGGGAAATAGAAGATATGTTGAGGATGAGAAGATGTTTTTGATGACTTGTAGCATGTTGTATACTCTTTCCTGATGATACTAAGAAAGTATGAGTTGCTACAAGAATGTTCTAGCCTCTAGATGTTAGTGAAGGTTTCTCATGTAGGAAGTTGCCTAGAAGACTACTTAGTAAAATGCTTTGCATTCCTCCACATTTGAAAATATGGTCATGTGGTTTAGACATTAAGGTCATCATGGTGTAAAGGTGTTAAATCCAAAGTTTCAGATCATTTTCTTCTTCGTAGTGAAAGTTATGATAGATAGAGTTCTAGTCTGTGCTCTGGCAAAGTAAAGTAATGATGAAGGCATGTTGGAATGCTACGCATTCCTCTGCAGTGATAGATATGGCTATGTGGTTTTGAGGATATGTTTCAAATAGTGTATAAATGCATCCATATGAGTTTCATATGTTTTGGAGATCCACAAGTTTAGTTTCAAAAGGAGATAAGTGATACTAATGGTTCTGGATGCCTAATTATTTTCAGGATATATGTTTGAGTACTTGTGCTAGTGGAAGAGTATATAGATTAGTCATATGAGTTTGTGCAGACATCCTACATGTCTCATAGTGTTTCAGGTTGATGGGCATGTAGATCTTTCAATTTTCTAGTATCGCACAAAGTTTTCAAGTCAATATGTGAAGAGTTATTATTGTGAAGGTCGACTGCAATATGTTGGTGATGTGGACCATGAAGTTCTTATTGTGTGGAGTTTAAGGAATGTTTGGAGATGGTGTATAGGTCCTATTGACTCATCAGGAAGAAGAACAAGTAATGTTTAATCATTCATGAGTACCACCAAGTTTGTAAGGACCGATGTTCTACATGATTCATGTTTTCTTGCTAAAGGGTGACCTAATTCAAATTTGTAAAGTGTGTGGATGTTGTTCCTTGAAGAATTATGCTGTGAAGAATGTTTAGGTTCAGACTAAGCATATTTTGGGGTCTACAAGGTGTGTTTCTCTTCCTGGTGTAGCATGTAGCTCATGTTAGAGCTTGCCCTCTACACATTTCATGTTGTGTGATCCCTGGTCGACTTTAAAAATGTAATTTATTCTTGTTGTATTGGATGACTTGTAATGAAATCAATCTAATGTCATGTATATATTGTAAACCTAGTTGATCTAGGTGAGGTATGATTTTGAAAATAAGAATAGGAGTGTGTAAAGAGTAGAATATGAACATGTTATGCATTATTATGTGTGACTGAAGGAAAAAGAGTAGAAGGAATAAGGGTTGTCCGGATTCATCTTCAAGCTATTTTGTGACAAGAGAGAAGTGAAGAGCATGCCTAATTGATCCAATCATCAAAAGAGGAGTGAAGAGGTAGAATTGCAATCATCAAAGTTGTGAGCTTCAGTGTCAGTTTTTAGGCAGTAGAAGGAATGTCATACTGTAATCATCTCTAAATTTATTCTTAGTTTAGGAAGTAGTTTCTTCCTTAGGTTTTAGCTGTAAAACAAAATGTACAGGGAGTTGTATCTTCCTTGGGAGTGACCCTAAACAAAGTCTTCAAGGAGTAATAGCTTCCTTTAGTTGTAGCCCTAAAGCAAAGTCAGTAGGGAGTAGTAGCTTCCTTGGGTTGTAGCCCTAAAACAAAGTTGTATTTTTATAGTAGTGAGCTTCATATAATGTGAGTTAGTCTTCATCGTGGTTTTTCCCCTTTTGGGGTTTTCCATTTATATCTGGTGTTATGTGTTGATGTGCATTGTGTTGATCTTTCATGTTTATGCTAATGTTGCAATGTTTAAGTTTTAATCTACTCCAGAGGTTTTGAAGTTTGTTTGGATATTGATTCACCCCCCCTAAGTATTCAGGTATGTTCAATAGAGTGTTACTGAGGGGACATTATTATTCACACTTCCATGTACATGATTGGGATTACATGTCATCATGGGGTCCTCATGGAAACTCATGTGTGATTTTAGTGCTTATAGTTCCTTGATGATTAGAGGGTTGTTCGCAAATGTGTACAATAAATTTTTTTGGATTATGTCTCCAAGTCTTCCTTTGAGAAACATTAGTCATAAACTAAGGGTTTTCTTGTGGACTCCAACATTAGTGTTAAATGGCATGATGCTTGTTCTTGGGGGATGAGTTAATTGCTTGGTATGAGTTGAAGTCTTTTAAGATCTTATACCTCTTCACATCTTAATGATCCTAGAGTTTCTAAGTGAGTCTTCATGATCTTGCATTAAGTGAAAAATATTAAGGTCTCACCTTTGTTGCCATTGTGATTCCTAGCCCAGCAGAGTTGAAAATATGCATAGCCCATGTGGAAAAAGCATGTATTATGGAAAAAGCAACAATGAAAAGAAAAGAAAATAAAAAAGTAAAAAATAATGAAAAAGAAAAGATAAGAAATGAAAGACAGTACTTTCTAGTACTCTAATCACATGACTCAACTAGCTAGAGGATTCAAGTATCTCTACTAGAGTTATAGATGCTTGGCTAGTAGTAGAGCTATGCTTTGAGTGGAATCACATAGACAACCTCATCATAGCTATAGATGCTTGATTGGTAATGAGCAATGTCCAAGTAGTTCATGAGGTGAGAATCATTCATGTACCTTAATGTAAAGGAACTTAGATGAAATTAGTTTCCAAAGGATGGGAATGAATGCACTTGCACACACTTGGACCTTTAGAATATAGAGGGTTGTACTAACTTTTGGTTTTGATTCCTTAATCATGTATTTATGTTTATTTTTCCTAATAAGTGGGTGTATGTAGAGATTCTAGGTTGTTGACCTTTGTTTATCTTTGTAATAGTCATGAGCATTCTCCTAGACCAATCATCATTTGTTGCACCTTGCACACATGCCCCACTTTTTGCACTAGCAAAATGAGGACCCCCTCTTTTTTCTTGAGTCCTTCAATAAGTTTTCTAGCCTCTCTTGGTGTTTCAAGTTGTTATGAATGGTCTAAGCCTTGGTTGAGTAGCTTGGTTTGATTTAAGGGTTCATGGTCCATTGCATTAATTTTGATGCATTTTGATGATCTCCTAGGTCTTGGTTGACTTATGTGTTTTGGATTCCTTTATGAGTTATGAATATGCAGTGATTAGATGGTTAGTGTGCCCTTCGGATGAGGTTTTGATCTCCCCAATTTGATTTTGGAATTGTGATTACTTAATAGGTTTTGGCAACATTCAGATGTCCTTGGATCTTTTGGTGGCATGAGCATGATTAGTTCCAATTCTTATATATTTCACTAGTAGAAATATGGCAAATGAATGACTAGGTGACTAAAACTTTTAGTCACGTGACCAAAATTCTACTAATTTTTTGCAACACATCTATAAATGACTAAATAAATTACTAATTTGGTCATCGGTTGAAATGACTAAATAAATGGCCAAATAATGGCTAATTTGGTCATCGGGCAAAAAACACAACTAAATAATTGGCTAGACAAATAAAAATGACTAAATAAATGACTATTACTCCTCTATTCTTTTTTCTTTCCAATTTGATCATAATCCATGAATTCAAAGACAATACAATGCAAGGCAATAAATGTTTGCTTAGACCAAAGGAATAAAGGGAGAGAAAGGATTGAACAAAGGGTTAAGAAGAAAAAAGACAAATCATACAATAGGAAATATACAAAAAAAATTAGAAATAAGACAAGAAAATAGGCAAACTGGATAGATACAAATAAAATAAAGACAAAATTATTAATTATAAAATTTTTAAATAAACTATAATATTGATAAATTATTTAATTTTGCAAGTCTAGTATGCACAAGTATAATTTAAGTTAAATTAATCTAAATTATATAATTTAATAACTTAAGTTGTAGAATTTATAACTTATATAACAAAGTAATTATATAATTTAAGTTAAATATAATTTAATAATATTTCATATTATTTAAATATTATAATAATGAATAATTATATTGTAATATAATTTCATAATTTTATAATTAAAATTATAATATAAGTTTTTACCTTGTCGTGCATGAGTTTAGTTCACTTTAGTTTTGGAGGGAATTAATGGAGGGAATGTGCGTTTATATATTTTAACCGAAAAGGTGAAAATTTTTGGTCACTGATGGTTCAAAAGAAGGCAAGCATGGCGGTAGGGGACAATGCCCCTACCACTTAGACCAAAAGAAGAAGAGTCTGATCGTTGACGATGATGAATACATGATTATTGATCCAGTGGCTGACAATAATGGAGATGTCGCTCTGGAGGATGAAGTTTCAGCTTCGCTTAAAGGTATGTCTCTAAACAATAGTAATAATAATAACAAATCTAGGAATAAAAATAGTAAGAAGGTGAAAAAGAATGATGATAATGAGGATGATGATGATGATGATGGTGACAGGGGTTTGCTTGAAAAGAATGATGAGGATGTGGCATATCTAGGAGCCATTTCAGACAACCAAGAATTTTTTGAGGTTTTAGGGTTTGTGATAGCCATAGTAGTGGTGGGCAGTTGTGATTCGATTAGAAGCACATGGGCTTAGAGTCTACCAAATTGGTGGTGGAGTAAGTTTGTGGTTGAGGCCGATTTAGGGTATCTAAATAGATTGAATATGAGTGTAGTGAATGTAACGAATGTGATAGCACTGGACAATCCTGTAGCGTTTCTCAATCCCTTCCAGTTTGAGATCTCATACGAGTGCCTTCTTCCTCTCAAAGATGGTGTGTGTGTTTATCTCTAGTCCTATTTTGCAACATTTTAAGGATTACTATCTATTAATGGTTTGCTTTAATAGATTTACCATGTGGTTTCTTGTCCTTTGTTTAAAAAAAAACATTTTCTTAAATTGTTATTGGTAATTAGGAGAGAGTCAATATAATTGGGGCTTCAATCCCATTTAACATGGAGTCCAAGCCTATGAAATGAGGGCATGAAGCCTGAGTTCCCCTAGCTCAAGGGAACTTGAATGCCACTTTAATAGATCTACTGGATGTCTTCTTGTCCTTTTGTTTTTAGGTTGGCTAGTAGTTTTGAGAGATTAAATGAAATTGGGGTCCAATCCCATCAAACATGAAGTCCAAGCCTGTGAAACATGGGCACAAAGCCTGTGAGTTCACCTAGCCTTGTGGGGACTTAAATGCTACTTTAATAGATCCATTGGGTGGCTTCTTGTCTTTGTTATATCTTTTTAAAGTTTATTTTATAAGCCTTTTCTTTGTTGCTTTTGAGCACTTTTGAAGAAGTCAATGAAAGGGGGCTCCAATCCCCCCAAACATGGGGTCTAAGCCTATAAGACATGGATACAAAGCTTGTGAGCACACCTGATCCTATGGATTTTGGTACTATTGACTACTTAACAGTGCACCGCAATAACAATACACTATCCTATTAATGTTCTGTCCTTGATATTCTTATTGTTTTAAAAATCTTGGAAAGCCCAATGACATGGTCATCTATTGAGACAATGTGTAGTGATGTTTTTAGAATGTCATTGTTGAGGTCTATTTCATTACTGGTGATGTCAATTTGAACAATGTTTATGTCCAATTTCTTTGTGTTTAGATTCAATTTTTTATGTTGGTACATTATGTTCTATCCTATGTCACACATCTTGAATAAATGGCATGTAGATAGAGAGAAGATAGTGCAATAGTGCACAAAAATTGGATCTGTTGAAAATTATTGATAGACCTGCAATCAAATACAATTGGTAGGTTTAAAGCCAAATTCCATGACCTTAGACAACATCCTTCTTTCCTATGCCAAAATGGGAGCTTTATATTCCACTATGGACATTCATCAATGCATAATGGAAAGGGGGTTTTAGGTAGGTATTAAAGTTGGAAATGTGAAGGCAAACATGTATGCAAATGTGGAAGTATAGAGTATCCAAATTATCCATTCACTAAAATTTACATTCCATGAGACTACATTTCTTTGAGGCATTTTGTCAAACATGTTAAGGACTCTTCCTTGCAAGTAATAATTTTTTAGACATTTTGTCAAATAGTTGGGGTGCTTGTTCTGTGTCTCTATATTTCACATACAATCACAAGCATTTAGTTGAACACCTGATAAACATTATTTCTGCTTCTACTTTTTGCATATATGTCTACTAGATATCTGATTAAAAACCATTTTAAATGCATTCATGGTTGTTCATGCTCTGGTAAGGGAAATGTTAGCAAAGGCATAGATTTTAGCTTTATGCCTACCGGTACTGTTTGCCTGAAAGTTTCCAAGGCCTCTTCAACAAATCTGTAATCATTGCATTTCAAATAGCTCATGTTGTCGTGTTTATGTTTCATATTTCTCATTCATGTCCCAGCTATTGCTTAACCTTGTAATCTCTTCATAGCAATAGAATACAAGAGACTGTATTAGTAGGGCTACACCCTCTTTAGCACATAAAGAGAATGTGGATAATCTTAATCTTAAGCCTATTCAAATTGTGAAATACATAAAGGTTGGCTAAAACATTATAACAAAAAAATATCCTCCACCTTTGACACACTCTTTATAACCTTGAAGTATATAAAATGCTTTCCCATATATTTGTTTTTAAATATTTCTTATTAGATAACCAAAGAATATGTCACCTAAGCCCCACCACTCTTTTAAAACCATATACCAACTAAAGAAAGATCTATTATTGTAATCTCTATAGAGAGAAAGCACTAAATTGATGGGGAAAGCACCTACAGAGAGTGGAAATCTAGGGGAAGATAAAACTCCCAATTGAAAAGATCCTTTCTAATAACAAATAACACTTGCCATGTGGATTTCTTTTAGTTTCAATACATGTTTGCATTCTCTATAATATAAATCACTACATTTGGTTTGCCTGCCTATTCCACACCATTTCTCAAACTCCTACACTTCCATATATATAGAATACCCATGCTTTTGTTTGAATGTGTAAGACACCATGATTTATATCACCTCTACCTTGCATATTGAAGAACACTCATCTACAGTCCTCCTCTGAGCATAGAAAAATCAAAATTTATTTGTTGCAAGGATTGTGATAATTTAGTGAGAGAAAAAAGAATAAACACATAGATGCACATGGAAATAAATAAGAAAATCATAAATCTCAAAGTTGTTGGGAATTACTCCATACAAAGATGATCTTTTATGGAGTTTTCCTTGACTGTAGTTGCCAATGCATGAACCATAGGAACAACATTAAGTGTCATCACAAGCTTAGGTACATGTCATACTTCCATAACTTTAGCAAAAGAGAACAAGTTCATTGTGCCTTAAATGGTTATGCAGAATGAAACAAGACATGGAAGAAGCTAATACATTCCTCCATCATTTGTTGGAATGCTAATTTAGAAATCAACTAAAGCTCTATTCATTGTCATCCCAACCAAAATAATTCTTATCATTACTTTCTTGTAGCTCTATCCTTAGATTTCATTTATCATTAAGTATCCGTACATTGCCCCTTTCTTTCCATTGGAAAGCACCCAACCTAGAAAAACAATATGGTCAATACAAATCATGTGTGGCCTCTTCTGATATTGTATTCCTGTGCCAAGTTATTTTACTACCACACAACCTCCAAACAAAAATACCTCTATCTATTTATTCCCATATGTAAAGCAGTAGTAGACAATTGCGTTGGTCTACCTCTACTTTGGCATTTTCCCACCTAAAAAAAATATTGCTCACTAATGAAAATTGCCCATGTTTTACTTTGCAATCATTGTTCATGTCTAGTGCCACTCTTAATGACATCTTAATGATATAGTTTAGAGTGTCCTCAAGATAGCCAGCATGAGCAAGAAGGTCAACCATGCACACATAATGATCAATTGTAGGTGTAATGCAATATTGTTTACTAATCTGGTTGAAGTATGTACAACCCTCATCCACTAAACCTGCATGGTTGCATGCACATAGAACAAAAGAAAAGTTTACAATGTTAGGATATGTTTCAGAGTCCTTCATTAATTCAAATATTTTGAGGGCATCCATGCAAAATCTATTTTGTGCATATCCTGCAATCATTGCATTCCAAGAGATGATATCTCTTTGAGCCATTCCATCAAATAGTTCATGTGCCTTATCTATACTTCCACATTTTGCATGCATGTCTATATAACAAAAATCCCCCTTCAATTATGTTATGATGGATGTCCATACCCTATTCCAAAGCTCTGATTTTGGCACAGCCAGGGAGTATATTGTCAAAGGTTGTCGAATTTACCTTTACACTTGCTAATTGTATTTGCTTGAAAGTTTCTAAAGCCTTTTCAACAAATCCATCTTGTGCATATCTCCCAACCATTGCATTCCATGAGATGACATCTCTTTGAGGCATTCTGCCAAATAGTTCACATGCCTAGTCAATGCTTCCAAATTTTGCATACATGTCTACTAGGGTAGTTGAAACTACAACATCTGACAAAATTCCTCTATCCATTACTTTTTATGGATGTCCATACCTTGTTCCAATGCTCCCATTTTGGCATAGACAAGAAGGATGCTGGCAAAGGTTGTGGAATTTGGATTTACACCAGCTAATTGCATTTTCTTTAAATTTTCTAAATCCTTTTCAACAAATCCATTTTCTGCATATCCTACAATCATTTCATTCCATGAGATGACATTTCTTTGAGGCATTTTGTCAAATAGTTCTTGTGCCTTGTCTATGCTTCCACATTTTGCATTCATGTCTACCAGAGCATTTCCAACTATAATATCTAAAACAATTCCCCCTTCCATTATGTTTTGATGGATATCCATACCCTATTCCAAAGCTCCCATTTTGACACATGCAGGGAGGATGCTGACAAAGGTTATGGAATTTGGCTTTACACCAACCAATTGCATTTGTTTTAAAATTTCTAAAGCATTTTCAACAAATCCATTTTGTGCAAATCTTGCAATCATTGTAGTCCATGTTAAAAGTTGGGATGCTAAAATTTGGGATGAAAAAGATGTGTCTTTACATGTTAAAAGTGCTTTTGCTAAGGAGGAAGAGAGTTCTATAAGAAACAAAGTTATCAAGAGTTCTATTGGGCCTGCATCTAAGTCTGTTGTAGTAAAAAATACAGTTGCATCTATGCCTAAATCAGCACCCATGTTGAGTGTAGCAAAGCCTACCCCTCCTGTTGAACCATCTTTGTCTGTAAAGCAGACTCAACAAGTGCAACCTAAAAGTGAAGAAGACTCTAAAAGTGAAGAAACTGAGAGTGAAGATGAAAACACAGAGGATAACAAGAGACGGGAAGCATCAAGGAAGCAAGAGGTGAGGAAGGCAAAAGCACTATCGAAAAGGAATGTGGATGATTTGCATTTACCTATTTGTTACATTCTTGGTCATGTCGATACTGGCAAGACAAAGTTTCTCGATTGTATTCAGTGGACAAATGTTCAGGAAGGTGAGGCAGGAGGCATCACTCAACAAATTGGAGAAACATATTTTCCAATGGAAAACATACATGAGAGGACAAAAGAGTTGAAGGTAGATTCTCATTTAAGGGTACCTGGTTTACTAGTAATTGACACTCCTAGGTATGAATCTTTCACAAATTTGAGAGATTAAGGTTCTAGCTTATGTTATATTTCTATATTGGTTGTTGATATTATGCATGGCTTGGAACCACAAACACTTGAGTCACTAAATCTTTTGAAAATGTGACATACACCCTTGTAGTTTCCCTGAATAAGGTAAGTCTGTATGGTAGTTTCAATGTGTATTCAATATCTATCTGCCATTAATTTTCATGAAAAATTCCCTGCCTTAAAAATCATTGACACAAAAGGTTTTCACTATGTGCTTGACTTATTAAGGTGGATAGGCTCTATGGTTGGAAGGCTCATTCAAATGCTCCTATAAGAATGACCTTTAAGCAACAATCAAAAGATGTTCAAAATGAGTTTGAACACTAGCTCACTCAGGTTTGGCTTTGTACAAGCTTCATTTTTCTAATGGGATCTAGAACATGTTGGCTTTAGGATAGACAACTGAGGGGGGGGTGAATTAGTTGTTACCAAACTGCTATTCCTTATACACTTTAAACCTTCTTATATTTCAATAGCATATCAAAAATTCAATCATGAAGCATAATGCAAGAATTCAACAGCAGAGACAAATTCAACACATATAAAACCAAGATTTTTACGTGGAAAACCTGGTTAAGGGAAAAACCACAGGATGACTAACCCAACATTGTATTCTCTGTTAAAAGAATAAGATGAATAAAAAGGCACTTGCCAGTTAGCGCTCACCACCCAAGCACACTATTCACAAAAGGCCCACTGCCTACAAGAGACACACTGTCTATAGAAGAATATAAGTATTATATACTTGAAATGGAGATTAGCATCTTCACTATGCTTAAGTTAGTTCCATTTAAGCTCAGTACCTCTACTTTGTTTTTCCCTCCTCTTCACTACCACCTTTTCATCGCTACCAGGATACATTTGAATGACTTCGTAATTCTTATTTATACATGACATCAACTTTGGAATGATCATCAAAGTCGGCACAACATACACTTATTTTATTACAAAGCAATTACAAAAATACAACTTATTACAAAAACTTCATGTGCATAACCATCAACCACACATAGCTAGGACTTCAATCTTCTTTGAGGAACATACCATGCTTTGCAAAACATCTTTAAGATCATCCGTAACATGCGCAAATCATCCAGTCGGCCAAGAATAGGAAGAACACCATCACCTGAAGGTAAATCTTCAATTACGAGCTCAATTTCAATGCAGACCGCCAACACAAACTGGACACAATCTAGAGACCCCCACAAGCTTGCTTGAATCACCAAGAACATCGACACCTCTTCTTCTTATTGTAACCATTCACGTCTTCATCCGGAACCTCAAGAACACAGTTGCCCATCATTGTCAGATTAGAAGAATTGCTTGTGGACCTCCAAACCATGAACCAATTGAGTTGTCAATTCACATTTGGCTCCCAAACATGTCACTAGATCTGTAGAACATGATATTGTATTGCCAGATCTCACCAGACCTATTTGTGTCATTCTATCACTTCTGAACAGTTGCCAGAACTAGTTTTACTCTCATGGCCATAACTCCTCCATTTTTCATGTGGACCTTTCAAATCTTGACTGGATCATCTTCAGACACATATCTATAAAACTTTTGATGTGCATTCTTTGATCTTCATCTAGCTGGGATCTTCACTTCATAGAGATTCATTATCTTCACTGATCTTCTCTATTTCTGATACGACTAAATTTCTCAATATCCTTAGCACACAACTCATCCAATCCTTGACATCAATGAAATAGGAGTATGTTGACAACAATGACAACACCGGTTAGGCCCATACTTGCAACAATCTCCCCCTTTGTCACTGATGGCAATAATATAATGTGAAAAAAAATTATTTTAACCATCAAGACAAGAAGTTTTCCTCACTGTCTGACATAGCTCCCCCTATCAACAACAACCATTCACATGTCTTCTCTTCCTTTACTACTCCCCCTTTGATCAACAACCACTTTTTGTTTTTCACATTTCATTTTTCACATGTCTTCTCTCCCCTTTTGACATCAATGGAAAAGGGCACATACTTGCAACTACTTCTCATACTTCAGAATCATACAAACTACTCCCCCTAAGTCATAGCTTCCTAACATCAATCTAGATCACAAGATATGACTATGGGATCCACCGGACTGATGCACATCAGTGCACCTTAATTCAAAACTGGAGGGGTAATAACCCCAACTTCTCCCTGAGATACTCAAAAGAGTCCTTAGGTAGAGGTTTAGTAAAAATGTCTACAATCTGATCCTTTGAGGGCACAAACTCCAATTTGACTTCATTCTTGTTCGCCTGCTCTCTCAAAAAGTGGAACTTGATGGATATATGTTTTGTCTTTGAATGCAACACTAAATTTTTTTATATGTTTATTGCACTTGAATTATCATAGAAGATTGTGATATGTTCATCATACTCTACTCTGATATCTCTTAGCATTTGTTTCATCCATAATACTTGAGTGCAACTACCTACTGTTGTAATATACTCTGCTTTTGTAGTGGACAAAGATATTGTCTCTTGTTTCTTGCTTAGCCAAGAAACCAACATTTTTCCCAAAAAGAATGCACCACCACTAGTACTCTTCTGGTCATCCACATCTCCTATCTAATCAGCATCTGTATATGCATGAAGAGAGAAATCATGATCCTTAGGATACCATAATCCATACTCAACTATTCCCTTCAGATATCTGAGAATTCTTTTGATTACCATGACATGAGACTCTCTAGGATCAGCTTGGAATCTGGTAACAAGACCAACAACTTTCATAATATCAGGACTAGTTTGAGTAAGGTAGAGCAGCTCTCCAATCATTGACCTATACTTTTTCTAATCAGCCTCAAGGGATTCATCATCTTTACTCAGTTTACATCCAATTGCCATGGGAGTATTCATTGCCTTTTGAATCTTCCATTCCAAATTTCTTCAATAATTCTTTCACATATTTGGTCTGTGATATGAAGATTCCTTTCTTTGTTTGAGTGATTTGCAGACCCAAGAAGAAATTCATTTCCCCAAACATAGACATCTCAAATTCACTTTGCATTTAATTTGCAAAAATCTTGCACATACTATCTTTCCCTCCAAAAATGATATCATCAACAAAAACTTCAACAATCAATATATTTTCATGATCAATCATAAAATACAAATTACTATCAACAGTACCTTTGTTGAAACCAATCTTCAAAAGATGTTTGTCCAATCTTTCATACCAGGCTCTTGGGGCTTTTTTGAGTCCATACAATGCCTTCTTTATCTTGCAGACCCTATCTCCATGATCAGATAATTGAAATCCATCCAGTTGCTCAATGTATACCTCTTCTTCCAAATCACCATTTAGGAAAGTAGACTTGACATCCATCTAATACACCTTGAAATCTCTAAAGGCAGCAAAAGCAAGAAATAATCTGACTGCTTCAATTCTTTCCATTGGAGCAAAAGTTTCTTCAAAGTCAACTCCTTCTACTTGAGAATAACCATTACAGATCAATCTGGCTTTGTTCCTAACTACTTCACCATCTTCATTCAGTTTATTCTAGAAGACCCACTTAGTCCCAATCACATTTTTATCCTTAGGTCTAGGAAAAAGATCCCAAGTGTGATTCTTTTCAATCTATATCAATTCTTCTTGCATTGCTTTAGCCTAGCTTTCATCATTGCATGCTTCACTTACTGTTTTTGGTTCAATCTTTAAAATCAAACAATACTTCACTGAATCTTGAGAAATTTTTCTTCTTGTTTGAACACATTTTCTTTTATCTTCTATGATTTGATATTCAGAATGATTTAGTCTTACATACCTGGGAGTTTTGGGATTCTCTTGTACTTCTAATTCTTGGACAGGTTCATCCAAACTTGTCTCTTCTTCTTGTATTTTAGGATTCTCCGGATCAGACTGAATCTGAACTAGAGTTGAGACTTGTTCTCCTTGATCTGAGACATCATTATGATGATCTGGTTCATACTCATAATACCTTGAGGGACTTTCCATGCCTTCATCAACCTTCACATTTGTACTTTCTACAATCTTTCTCAATCTCTTGTTATAACACCAGTATGCTTTTCTTTGAGTAGAATATCCCAAGAATATCCCTTCTTCACTTCTAGTATCAAACTTGCCAAGGTCTTCATCTCTTTTGATACAGTATTTACTACCAAAGACTCTGAAATACTTCATAGTAGGAGTGATGCCAAACCAAAGTTCATAAGGGGTCTTACCAGTATTACCTCTAATTTGTACTTGATTAAGAGTATAGACAACAGTGCTTATGACTTCTCTCCAATAGATCTGAGGAACATTTGCTTCCATCATCATGGTCCTAGATGCTTCTTGGATGGTCTAGTTCTTTATCTCCACTACTCCATTCTGTTGTGGAGTCCTTGGAGAAGCTAACTATCTCTTTATCCCATGTTTCTTACAAAATGTTATGAACTCACCGGATGTGAATTCTCCACCTCTATCAGACCTGAGGCATTTTATGTTTATGCTAGTTTCATACCATAGCCTTGAATATTTTTGAACTTTTCAAGTGCTTCAGATTTCTCTTTCAAGAAAGTCATCCACATCATTCGGTAGTGGTCATCAATTAGTAACATGAAATACCTATCTCCTTGCAGACTCCTAATTCTTGGCAGACCACAGATATCAGTGTGCACAAAGTCTAACAATCCAGTTGAAGATTGTTCCTTACTTTTGAATGTGACTCTATTCTGCTTACCCAACTGACATTGTTTGCACAAACTATTAGAAGGTTTCACCAGCCTTAGAATATCTCTTATAGCCTGAGTGTTTCTTATCTTGATGATATTATCAAAATTCACATGACACATTCTCCTATGCCACAACCAACTTTGATCAATTTGAACAAATAAGAAACTTTTGCCAGTACCAACCAATTGGAAGATGTTACCTTTTGTCTATGTACCGGACGCAATCTCAGTTCCAAATCTTTCAAAGATCCTGCATTTTCCATTTTTGAATTGGAGATCATAGCCTTTATCCACCAACTGTCCAACACTAAGAAGATTATGCTTCAGACCTTCAACATATAGAACATCATTGGTTTTGTTCTTTCCATCAAAAGAAATAGTTCCTCTGCCTTTAATTCTACCAGCAAAATTATCTCCAAACTTTACAACTCCACTCTTCATATCTTTCCAAGCTTAAGAACTTACTCTTGTCACCAGTCATATGGTGAGAGCATCCACTGTCAATAACCCATTCATCCTTTTCTTTAACCTGAGTAGCCAAAGCACTTTTAATCATCTTATGATTGGTAGATTCAATAGGCATTGGATCTTCTTCCTTGATGGCAATAAACACCCAGTCCTTTCTAGTTTTGTTTCCTATCTCAGATTCATCATCATCTTCTTAAACATAGTAACACTTCTTCTGAAACCTTGATCTATTAGGGTTTGGTCTTGAAAACCTTTCCGAACATCTTGAGGCAAAATGACCAGTCTTATTGTAGGCAAAGCATTTAAAAGGTAATTTTCCTTCATACTTATTGGATCCTCTTAGCAGTCTCTTTGCAATGAGGGCTTCAAGTTGTTTAGCTTCTAATTCATCCTCTTCCAAATCTTTTCTTGCTTTATCATACCAAGTTGATTTCCTTGAGGAAATTTCTCTTGGATCATATCTCTGTTTGCCTTTTGTAGAGGCACTAGCTTTGAATGTAGATTCAGTCTTGGGAAGTGCATCACCAAACTCAGCCAACTCAAATATAGATATCTTACCAACCAGTTGATCCCTTGTAATAGTTGTTAAAGATTTGATTTCCTCAATGGTAGCAGCTTTATGTTCATAAGCAGGAGGTAAAGATCTAAGATCTTTGGCAACAATCTCATCTTCATCCAATGTACCACCAGCACATCTAATGCCACATACAAGCTCATTTACTTTTGACATATATAAAGCGATATTCTCATCTTCACTCATCTTCAAGTTTTCAAACTTTCCTTTTAGACTTTGCATCTTGGCACACTTGACATATTTGTCTCCTTCATAAAGATTTCCAAGCTTTGTCCAAATTTCATAAGCAGTCTTCAATCGCATAACATTTGTCAGCTCTGAATCAGACAGGGTACTCAGTAGGGCCTCTTTAACTCAAAGATTATTGTCTACATCTCTGACTTCATCTATAGTCGTTGGACTATTCTTTGGGGGAACATATTTAGTTGTGGTTATGTTCCAATACTGATCTCCCATGCATTGTAAGTGACATTCCATGTGGCTCTTCCAAGCAATGAAGTTTGTTCCATCAAACCTTGGATTGTCCTTCTTATAGGTCAACATCCTGGATCTCCTCAAGTTGTTAAGCTTCTTCTAGAGGAACTTGGCTCTAATACCAATTGTTGGATTTACAACAGACAACTGAGAGGGGGGGTGAATCAGTTGTCACCAAACTGTTGTTCCTTATACATTTTAAATGTTCTTATATTTCAATAGCATATCAAAGATTCAATCATGAAGCATAATGCAAGAATTCAATAGCAGAGACAAATTCACCACATATAACACCAAGATTTTAACATGGAAAACTCAGTTAAGGGAAAAACCATGGGGTGACTAACCGAAGATTGTATTCTCTGTTAAAAGAATAAGATGAATAAAATGACACTTGCTAGTTAGGGCTCACCGTCCGAGCACACTACTCACAAAAGGCCCACTGCCTATAGGAGACACACTATCTATAGAAGAATATAAGTATTATATACTTGAACTGGAGATTAACATCTTCACTATGCTTAAGTCAGTTCCATTTAAGCTTAGTACCTCTGCTCTATTTTTCCCTCATCTTCACTACCACCTTTTCATCGCTACCAGGATACATTTGAATGACTTCGTAATTCTTATTTATACATGACATTGACTTTGGAATGATCATCAAAGTCGGCACAACATACACTTATTTTATTACAAAGAAATTATAAAAATACAACTTGACTTATTACAAAAACTTCATGCACATAACTATTGGCCACACATAGCTGGGACTTCAATCTTCTTTGAGGAACATGCCATGCTTCACAAAACATCTTCAAGATCATCCGCAACATGTGCAAATCATCCAGTTGGCCAAGAATAGGAAGAACACCATCACCTGAAGGTAAATCTTCAATTACAAGCTCAATCTTCAATGTGGACCACCAACAAGAACTAGACACAATCTAGAGACTCCCACAAGCTTTCTTGAATCAGCAAGAACATCCGCACCTCTTCTGCTTACTATAACCATTTAGATCTTCATCTGAAACCTCAAGAACACAGTTGTCCATCACTGTCACATTAGAAGAATTTCTTGTGGACCTCCAAACCACAAACCAATTGAGTTGTCAATTCACATTTCCCTCCCAAATATGCCACCAGACCTGCAAAACATGATATTGTATTGTCAAATCTCACTGGACCTATTTATGTCATTCTGTCACCTCTAAATAGTTGCCAGAACTGGTTTTACTCTCATGGCCATAACTCCTCCATTTTTCATGCGGACCTTTCAAATCTCGACTAGATCATCTTCAAACACATATCTACAAACCTTTTGATGCACATTCTCTGGTCTTCATCTAGCTGGGATCTTCACTTCATAGAGCTTCACTGTCTTAAATGATCTTCTCTATTTTTGATAGGACTAAATTTCTCAATATCCTCAGCACACAACTCATCCAATCCTTAACAACAATGTAATAGGAGTATGTTGACATCAATGACAACAACAGTTAGGCCCATACTTGCAACAGAACATACAATCATAGAATGAAAAAGTCTATCTCTTAAAGTAGGGTTCGAAGATTGGAAATATTTTATCAAGATTTCACATTGTTCTTCAGTCTGAACATTTTTTTTGTAATGAATGCAAATTATTAGAGAGCTCAAAGAACAAGGACTAAATTCTGAGTTGTATTTTAGAAATAAAGAAGTGAAGAAATATGTTAGTATTGTGCCAACTAGCGCAATCAGGTATGACTTGAGCTTTTCCAAATTATCAAAATTTACCCAACTTAGCAGTGAAGAAAAGTTCAATGTCAAGTTTAATGGTTATGTTCTAGTGTGTGTGCACACTACTACATAGGCTTCAAGGACTGGGCAGGATGATCATGATCTAGACATTAGAGAACTAGGATTTCTATCACATAAGCATTGTAGCTTCTTATAATCTCTTTTTTTCTATGTTCAAGTCCATATTTAGTTGAGGTTACAATATACTGGATAGAATTATTTTTCAGATTTTTGGTTGTTCAATTGTATTTAACATTTATTGATTGTGGGTTTCAGTGGAGAAGGTGTGCTAGATCTCCTTATGTTACTTGTGCAGTTAACACAAAAAAATGATGGAAGAAAAGCTTATGTACATCAGCGAAGTTCAGGTAAGGTTCATTCTAATTATAACTTCTTGAGACTTTGCTAAGATGAATGCATTAGTTTATTCATTGTCAAAAGTACCATTGGAAGTATAGCTGATGTATTGCTAGCATTTGATTGTTTGTGGCCTTAGATGTTTGTAGTAGTTTCTCTGCATGACTTTGATGGTGATTGATTGTCATTGATGTCAAAAAGGTCTTGCAGGATCTTGGGTTGATATTAGTAAACATCTGAAGGTCACTAATCAGAGAGAGGAGTTCACATGATGGCATGGTGTTGTTCACTTGGTTACAGATGAGAAAGGAGTTGTTTTCTTTTTCAGTTGGTCATGGTTTAAGTATGTTAATGCACAAGGCAAATATGGTCTTTCCAGAATGTGCTCATCTATGTTAGGAGTGCCTCAAGGCAAGGTTGTTATTGATATATTATTGTTAATATGCTTTAAGATTGTAATAGATTGATTACTTTATTTTGATGACAGTCTTGGTGGTTCAGAATGTTCAATGATGTATTTAGATGATGGTTCTCGTTCATATCATGATCATGATTCAAAGGAATAGGCTTATCAAAGATTTCACATGAAGATGTTTGGTTGATGGTGTTTCAGTTGATGACCTTTCATATCATGCTAAGGATGCTTCAAGATGTCTACATGTTCAGGAGATCATGATCATATGTGATTGGGTGATCAAGAAGTGCTTTTGATAAATCACATATATTATTATGGTCAAAGGTTTTTGAATAAGGTTTAAAATCATTTATTTTCTAACATAGCTCTCTCACTATTGCACTTTTGTTGTATTGAGAAGTTGACCTATCACAGGTCTGTCACTTAATGTGATCTGTCAAAGGGAGGTATGCACGTTAGAAAAACCAGCCCCTTCTCCTGCATCCGTCATCTCTTAAAAAGCTTGAGCGGCAAATATAAAGAAAGTTCAAAATACATAGAACTTAGTGGGAGCCATCGATTTGTTCAAAGTGAACTTTATATTATTTATACATCCTAGTGAAGCTTCGAAAGGGGAGAAAAATTTATTTGAGATTTTTGATAAATGAAATCATTCAAAGGTTTTTTGTGAAGAGTTTGTTTTGTTTTTCAAAAACCATTGAATATTTCTTAGGAACCTTTTTGAAGCCTGAAAAAAAAGATAAATGGTTTCCTTTTTAAACTTAGAAACTTTCTTTTAAATTTCTTTTGGTTGGTCCCTGAGAGAAAAATCTTTATGAAGAGATTTTTTTTAATGGTGATATTGGAATCAGTGAAGGTGATTTTTTTTGAGAAGATGTTTGGAGATATTGAAGAAAATTTTCAAGGTGGATTGAGAGATATTTTTTTTGCAGATTGATTGAAGGCATCTTACAGATGAAAAATCTAAAATGTTTTCTTGGAAAATATTTTTGAGGAGTTTTTTTTTTTAAGACAAAGAAGATTTATTTTTGGTTGAGATATATTTTTCTTGTTGAAGACTTTATTTGCAGAGAAGGAGAATAAATTATTGAAGGAATATGAAAAGATTTTGCAGATGGATTTTTGTGGGAAGCTTCAAATGTTTTTTTCTTGAAGAGTCTTTTCATTTTGTTTCTTGCAGAAAAGAAAATGAAAGGAGATTATCAATGAATTTTTGATATGAATTGTTTATGCAGAGAGAATGTGAAAGGTTAGGAGAGGATATTTAATTTCTTGATTTTTATGTCATCTGGTGTGCCTTGAAAATGTGTGGATAAAATGCAGACCAGTGGTGAAGATGATATGATGATACAGTTGAAATGGATGTATATCAATATGCAAATTGAATTGAATACAACTTGTGATATAGATTGATTCTAATGAAGTTTGAAGACCATATGCAAAGATAAACTAAATCAGGATTTTATTGAAGATGAAATGCAGAGGAAGACATTGAGAATGTATTGTGAATCAGGTAATTTGATTATGCAAAGATCATGAAATTGATAAGCTGATTGGTTTGAGTATGATTGCAAATTCAGAGAAGACATGTTGAATAATGGTGCAAATCAGATTGAGTGGCAATCACTTCTTGCACACTTTGCAGTTTGTTCTATATTAGGGGTTGGTGCTCCTTGAAGTTGGTACTTCTAAACATTGTAATCAGTGACATTTTTGATAAAGCCAGTGAGGCAATTTTGGAGTGGTTTTTCTACCCCTGGAGGGTTTTCCACTCATACAAATCTTGTGTCATAATGTATATTGATCTTCTCTATATGTGTATGATTTACTCATGAGTTTTTGTTTTTCATTCTTAGTCATGTGCATATGTGTTTGACAAATCAATGATAGCTTTCTCTCCTTGTGTTTTGAAAGTTAAAGTTTGCAAAAGATTTGAAAATTTACACAACACTGATTCAGCCCCCCTCTCAGTGTTGTCCTTGACTCCTACAATTGGTATCAGAGCCAAGTTCCCTTTTCAAGCTTAATCAACTTGGGTAGGTCCTGTGTGTGGAGTTCAATGGGTAAGTGTAGAAGAAATAAGAACATGAGAAATGTCAAGCTTCATTCTAGTCAAAAGACACAAAAGACATCATCCATACCAGATGTTGATATAAAGTTAGTTGATAAAGATGTTCCCCAAGTTGAATCTAATATTGTATTAGAAGAAAAAGTTTCAGGAGTTCCTCAGTTTGATGGTTCAAATTTTTCAGTTTGGTATGTTAGAATGTAGGTGTATTTATCCTCTTTAGGATATTATGTTTTAATGTCAATTGAGAATGGTTATTGTATTACTGCAAATAACAAAGAAATCCTTGAATGTAATCAAATTGTAAAGAAAGCCATATTGTCTGCTCTGTCTTATGATGTTACTTATAAGTTATGGATTGTGTTACAGCTCAGGATATGTGGAGGAGATTGAAAAGAATTTATCAAGATAATGATAAAGAAGAGGATACTCTAGTTTGTGAAGAAAGTGGCAATGAAGGGAAACTTCAAATGAAGGAGTTGAAGTTCAAACCCAATCAGATTCAGAAGAAGCTAGCATCACAAGTGATGATGATCAGGAATATGATGAACAAGATTATGAGATTGATATGGAAGGAGAGCTTATATATGCTCTGAGTGAGCTCAAGAATTATAAGAAGGAGAACCAAAAATTAATGTTGTAACTGCAACAATAAAGAGATTTAAAAGGCAAAGCTCTTACAGATCTTGAAGATGCTAGAAACCTGATTGCAGACTTGAAGAATCAAGCAGGTGAATCAGACAAATTGATTGTTAGTTTGAAGATAGAAATTGAGGAAGCTAAGAGGATAGCAGATGTTTCAAAATCTGACCTTGAAGTTAGAAGGATTGAGAATATAAAACTAGAGGGTGAAATTATTAATCTGAGAAAAAATTATGAAGGTCTCAAGAAATATCAAGTGTTTGAAGACAGCTCAAACAAGTTGCATGAGATGTTGAGCAAACAGAAGCATCATTAGGATACTACTAGTTTAGGATTTGAAGGAGAGTGTTCAAAAGCCAGAGAAACTCCTAGAAGGAAAATTGATTTAAGTCATCATGTTGCTTCCACAGAAGGTAAAAGGAAGAGTGAAGCTAAACAGAAAACTAGAGATGAATTTGTGCATAATCAAAGAAAGAATTTTAGAAAACCTGCTGCTATAAGACAAGCATACATGTATAGGTATAACTATTCATTTAATAGTTATTGTTATACTTGTAATCATTTTGGACATCAAGAAATTAATTGCAGAAGGAATACTGATATTGTTTGTTACAAGTGCAATAATATTGGACACATACAAAGAAATTACAAAATGAATAGAATGTATGATTCTGCATGGAAGCATAACATAATTGCTCAGGGGATGTCAAAAAGGTACTATCAGTCATTTGATTATGATTGTAACATAGATTGTTAGAATTGCAATTCTTTTGGTCATAAAGCTCATAGTTGCAGGAAAGCATCATCTGATTTGATAGGTTGGAAATGGAAAGAGGCATAAAAGGTTTGGATGAAGAAAGCACCTGTGAAAATTTGAAAGCAGAAAGAAAGTAAAGAGAAGTCAAAATCTAAGCTTGTGCATCTTACACAAGTCACTTCATCAATTGCATAATAGATAGCATGAAGTGTGGGGGAGTTATTCATGTTCTATCAAGTATCCCCAAAAAGGTTTCAGGAAGAAGATGATTTGATGTTTATCAATTTGATGATCTTGTTTTGTTGGTTTTTGGATTCATCTTTGATAATGTTTGACAGTGATAAGAGGTGTTCATTGACTTATTATGCTTTCAAGAGGTGTTTCAGGAGTTCAAATGCACAAATTGTTAGACAAATGATCCTGATCATGTTGATGATTACAAAGATTGATTTGTCATGGTATTGCAATCCAAAGTATTGTTACAAGAAGATATTGGTTAGTTGATTTGTATTATAGAATCAAAAGGCATTAATTCTTGTTGATTGCAATAAGTTTCAGATATAGTTTTGAATAAATATCTGATTTGACATAGTATTGCAAAAAGGTATCTTGTACAGGAGGATGATCTTCATTCTTGGTTGCAGAATGAATGTTCATTTAGAAGTGATCATTGGTGTAATAATTTGACAAGTTCTTTGTTGGTCTTCCTCATTAATATGGTTCATGAAGGTATATGCAAATTGTGTGCCTCTAGTTTTGAAGTGGTATCAGTTATGTGCTTCAAGCTGTAACAATCTAGAGTTGCTTATGACATTGATGGTGAGCCTTGTACTTCATCAAATTCTTCAATCAAAGGTAGTTAAAGGAAAGTTTTGGGAAGATTTTCTCAAGAGTGGTCTTCATGTGTTGTGATGTGTTTATGACATCCTTGCACAGAGTTTAAGTTCATCAAAGGAGTTGGTATTTGAGTACAGAGATTTGCAAGTTTTCATCATCATATTTGTGTCAAGAAGTGGTATATTGTTGAGATTGACATACTTGTTTCAGTGATTTGTTTGTGGACTTCAACACATGGGAAGCAAATTGATTTGTATCTTTGTCATCTGATGTCAAAAAGGGGGAGAAAGTAAAATTGCATCAGGTAGTTTTGACATCAATGACAAAGGGGGAGATTGATGGTGATTGATTGTCATTGATGTCAAAAAGGTCTTGCAAGATCTTGGGTTGATATTAGTAAACATCTGAAGGTCACTAATCAGAGAGAGGAGTTCACATGATGGCATGGTGTTGTTCACTTGGTTGCAGATGAGAAAGGAGTTGTTTTCTTTTTCAGTTGGTCATGGTTTAAGTATGTTAATGCACAAGGCAAATAAAGTCTTTCCAGAATGTGCTCATCTATGTTAGGAGTGCCTCAAGGCAAGGTTATTATTGATATATTGTTGTTAATATGCTTCAATATTGTAACAGGTTGATTAATTTATTTTGATGGCAGTCTTGGTGGTTCAGAATGTTCAATGATGTATTCAGATGATGGTTCTCATTCATATCATGATCATGATTCAAAGGAATAGGCTTATCAAAGATTTCACATGAAGATGTTTGGTTGATGGTGTTTCAGTTGATGACCTTTCATATCATGCTAAGGATGCTTCAAGATGTCTATATGTTCAGGAGATCATGATCATATGTGATTGGGTGATCAAGAAGTGCTTTTGATAAATCACATATATTAATGTGGTCAAAGGTTTTTGAATAAGGTTTAAAATTTATTTTCTAACATAGCTCTCTCACTATTGCACTTTTGTTGTATTGAGAAGTTGACCTGATATCACAGGTTTGTCACTTAATGTGACCTATCAAAGGGAGGTATGCACGTTAGAAAAACTAGCCCCTTCACCTGCATCGGTCATCTCTTAAAAAGCTTGAGCGGAAAATATAAAGAAAGTTCAAAATACATAAAACTTAGTGGGAGCCATCGATTTGTTCAAAGCGAACTTTATATTATTTATACATCCTAGTGAAGCTTCGAAAGGGGAGCAAAATTTATTCGAGGTTTTTGATAAATGAAATCATTTGAAGGTTTTTTGTGAAGAGTTTGTTTTGGTTTTTAAAAGCCATTGAATATTTCTTAGGAACCTTTTTGAAGCCCCCAAAAAAAGATAAATGGTTTCATTTTTAAACTTAGAAACTTTCTTTTAAATTTCTTTTGGTCAGTCCCTTATGACATCAATCTAAGGAGTTTTATAAGGAGATTTTTTATTGCTTTTTCTAAATGAGAGAAAAATCTTTATGAAGAGATTTTTTTTAATGGTGATACTGGAATCAGTGAAGTTGATTTTTTTTTGAGAAAAAGTTTGGAGATATTGAAGAAAATTTTCAAGGTAGATTGAGAGATATTTTTTTTGCAGATTAATTGAAGGCATCTTACAGATGAAAAGTCTAAAATGTTTTCTTGGAAAATATTTTTGAGTTTTTTTTTTTTAAGACAAAGAAGATTTATTTTTGATAGAGATATATTTTTCTTGTTGATGACTTTATTTGTAAAGAAGGAGAATAAATTATTGAAGGAACATGAAAAGATTTTGCAGATGGATTTTTGTGGGAAGCTTCAAATGTTTTTTCTTGAAGAGTCTTTTCATTTTGTTTCTTGCAGATTAAAAGAGAATATGAAAAGTTTTGAATGGGATTTAATTTTATAATTATCCTATTTTGTTTGGAAATGATTTTTTCATGAAGATGAAAAAAAATGAAAGGAGATTATCAATGAATTTTTGATATGAATTGTTTATGGAGAGAGAATGTGAAAGGTCAGGAGAGGATATTTAATTTCTTGATTTTTATGTCATCTGGTGTGGCTTGAAAATGTGTGGATAAAATGCAGACCAATGATGAAGATGATATGATGATACATTGAAATGGATGTATATCAATATGCAAATTGAATTGAATACAACTTGTGATATAGATTGATTCTAATGAAGTTTGAAGACCATATGCAAAGATAAACTAAATCAGGATTTTATTGAAGATGAAATGTAGAGGAAGACATTGAGAATGTATTGTGAATTAGGAAATTTGATTATGCAGAGATCATGAAATTGATAAGCAGATTGGTTTGAGTATGATTACAAATTTAGAGAAGACATGTTGAATAATGGTGCAAATTAGATTGAGTGGCAATCACTTCTTGCAGACTTTGCAGTTTGTTCTGTATTAGGGGTTGGTACTCCTTGAAGTTGGTTCTTCTAAATGAATTAGGGGTTGGTGCTCCTTGAAGTTGGTGCTTCTAAACATTGTAATCAGTGAGATTTTTTATAAAGCTAGTGAGGCAGTTTTGGAGTGGTTTTTCTACCCCTAGAGGGTTTTCCTCTCATGCAAATCTTGTGTCATAATGTATATTGACCTTCTCTGTATGTGTATGATTTACTCATGAGTTTTTGTTTTTCATTCTCATTCATGTGCATATGTGTTTGACAAATCAATGATAGCTTTCTCTCCTTGTGTTTTGAAAGTTAAAGTTTGAAAAAGATTTGAAAATTCACACAACACTTATTCACCCCCCTCTCAGTGTTGTCCTTGACTCCTACAGACTTTATGTTGGATAAATGTGGGTTTATTTCTTCCTTATATAATTTCACATGTAAATGTTTATGTAATGTCACTTTAGCTAAGAAATCTTCTTGGCCATACGAGAGGTGTAGATCAAGTTGAGTTACAGATCTAATGTTCTAGCTTCCTCCAAGATTCTATTCAGTGTCCTTTTAGGGGTTTAGCTTTCATTCATGCCAATAATCACCATAGAACCTTGAGTACCAAGCTTTGCACACTTTACAAAATCTTTAGGCTTAGCACTAACACTGGGACATCCTTATCATTATTCTTTCTTTCCAGAATATATAGAGGAAAGGCCCCCAACAAGATCTTCTTGGTCATAATTGGTGATTATAAGGTAGGACCTTACCTTCTCATAGTGATTACCTTTCATCTATTTTTATTCTCTTGAAAACTGTATTTAGGTTTTATTTAAGAATTAGGACCTGGGAGATTCTGAAGGTGTCCCTTAATGATTTTGTTGTATGCCCTTTCCCTGGCAAGATTGTCTTGGTCATAATAGGTAGGACCTCACCTTCTCACAGTGATTACCTTTCGTCTGTTCTTATTCTCTTGAAAACTGTATTCAGGTTTTATTTAAGAATTAGGACTTGGGAGATTCTGAAGGTATTCCTTAATGTTTGTGCCTTGTGCCCTATATACAAACATTTTCCTATCTTGAGTAACTACTTTTGATCACTTGAGTACAACAAAAAATTACATTTCCAAGTTCAATATTTTGCAATTTTCTTACCATTATCCAATAATTATCATAGTCTAGGATAATGTGACCACATGATATCCCATCATCTCTTGCATTTTCAAATTCATATTTACCGTGTTTAGGTTTAAAAAATGTTTATCTTTGGGGCCTTATCCTGTGGTGACTATCTTCAGAAAATTATTGGTTGTCTGAAATGGCTCCTGGATATGTATAAATTATAAATATCTATACATAAAACAAAAGTAAAACATATATGAACTTAATTCTATTTATGATGTCTAAATATCCCTACATGCCCTTTTTAAATACAACTTACAATATATCACCACTTACAATAATATTACCACTTACCACCCACTTACTTATGACAATACAACTTACTATATTTATAATAGTTAAATATTATATTACTTAGAAACTTTCAATTAGTAAGTGATAATATTATAAGCTTTTAAATATATTAAATTTAATTATTAGAAATAGTAAGTGGTAATATTATAAACTTTTAGCTATTAATGGCATGGTTTGTTGGTTAATTCATGGAATTGTTGTTGTTTCCACCAAGGTTCAAACCCCCGTTGGGCTGTTGAGCTTGCGAGCTTTGGAACCCCACTAGATCCTTGTTGAGATGATGTGCTCGTGGGTTTGAAACCCCAGAGTGGTTGTTTCCACCTGAGTTCAAACCTTTGGTGGGCCACTATGCTCATGGGTCTAGTGTACCCTCGTTGGGCCATTGAGCTTGTGAGTTTGAACCACTAGTGTTAATGCTAAGTGTTCAGCCTATGGAATTGAAACAAGGGGAGGAGGCCCCCCTTGTGACCTTCACTAGTTCCAAGCTAGTTTGAATAATCTCCTTTGAATGATTAAAAAAATTAAAATATTATAAACTGTTAAATATATTAAATTTAACTATTATAAATAGTAAATGGTAATATTATAAACTTTTAAATATATTAAATTTAACTATTAGAAATAGTAAGTAGTAAGGACATCAGATATAAGAATTGAATCGATGTTGGCCGACTTTTAAGTCTGGAAACAAAGGGTCCTACCTGATTGAACAACCAATTGGTCCTCTCCTTTGCCATTATCTCCTACGCCATTATCTACCATTCATACATTTAGAAAAAGGTAGGGTGCCATGATTTCAAAAATGTTGGGTAAGAATTTGTGACACAAGCAACATAAATACATTATGCGCACTGTTCAAATCACAAGTGGCATAAATACATCTGGCTTTCTTACTAAGTTTGTTTGTTGTTCATGTGACTCCTTTGGCATTTGTGGCTCCTATGCTATTCCTGTAGATCTCCAACATATGAGATGAGTAAAATGACAGTCATTTAGGATTTTTGGATAGTTGATTTAAAAAAGTGCATTGAAAACATTAGCTACCTCTATAATTGTCATAGAAACTTCTTCAAAATGCAATGTCTATCCTAGAGTCACTGGGGTTCATACCTCAATGATTCCACACCATTTTAGGCCCAAAAAATCTAAACCATGCCCAATTCCATAGGTGATTTGATTCTGAATTTTATTCTGGGATGAATAGTACCTAGAAATGCCCTATTTTTCTACCAATTTGGTAACTTAACAAATAATAAATGTTATATCCCAAAACTTGCACTAGAACTTTGGTAAAATCTTACCATACTATAGCATCATCAAGTCAACCTTGGATATAGAAATTGTTCAAAATAGAAAATAGTTTGTAAATGATGAATGGTCATACAGTATGAGAAATTACAGACACCAGGAGTTACCTTTTGAAACATCAGGATAGATGGTGGATAAAATTGATATATATGGTGTAAAAGCAAGGGATTGCCTTTTGATTTCAAGATCTAGGTGACTTTGATCCTGATTTAAAATGTTCCTTACGAGTGGTCCATTGTGGTAACCTACATAGTGGTATGTATTCTTGGAAGCCTTATGGTGCCATATTATTTAATGGAGTATATGTGGCATTAAAAAAACTAAAATGCTCTTTTATAGTAAAGGAGAATGGGTGGTATTTGTGATCTATTATGCTAGAATACAATAAGCTACACCTCAAATTTAGATTACTCAAACCATGTCACATTGATCATATTATTAAAATAATATAATATATTCCATAGCTTAAGATGTTTTTTGGTTTGAGGGATCTTATCAACATCATAAGGAGTTGAAGGCTACATAGGGAATCAAGATAACCACTTAGGTATCAAATTTCAGGCTAATAATTTTATGTATATGAGCATAACTTTATAAAATATATATGGACAATGAAATTTAGCTGCAATTTCTTGATATCAGGGTCTTCAACATGCCATAGCAGGAACTCAATTATATGTTGTTGGACCTGATGATGATTTAGAGGATATTAAGGCAGAAACAATGTAAGATATCAATAATGTAATGTCTCAGATTGACAAGAGTGGGGAAGGAGTTTATGTTCAAGCTTCAACTCTTGGATCTTTGGAGGCTTTACTTGAGTTCTTGAAGACCCCAGCTGTAAGCATCCCAGTTAGTACAATTGGTATTGGGCCTATGCATAAAAAAGATTCCATGTGTGTGAGTGTAATGCTTGAGAAAAAGAAGAAAGAGTATGCTGCAATTTTGGCATTTGATGTCAAAATTACTCTTGAAGCTCAGGGGCTTGCAGATGAAGTTGGTGTTAATATATTTGTAGTGGACATTATTTATCATCTGTTTGACCAGTTTAAAGCATATATCGACAATCTTAAGGAAGAAAGGAGAAAGGAGGCTGCAGAAGATGCTATTTTCCCCTATGTACTAAGCATTTTGTCAAACTATATTTTTAACAAAAAGGATCCTATAATTGTTGGTGTTGATATTCTTGAAGGATCAGTGTCTAAACCTAGTCTTTTCAGTGTTATGACTTATGCATGTAAAAGATTGCTATATCATTTTTGGTTTGTATAAATCCATATGTGGTGATTGCATCTACAGATTGGCACGCCATTATGTGTTCCCACAAAAGATTTCATAGATATTGGCAAGATAGCCTCAATTGAGATCAATCAGAAAGTTGTTGAAATGGCTAAGGGTGAAAAAGTGGCCATGAAGGTATTTTGAGAAGTTGTCTTTGTTGTAAATAGTTTTATATGATTTTGGATGCTATTTTTTGAAATGTTTTTGTTAATAAATTATCATACGAACTTTAGATATTGCTGGGAGCAATGCTATTGAAGCACATAAAATGTTTGGTAGGCATTTTGATTGGAGGATGAATTTGTGAATCATCTCACTAGAAGATCCATAGATATATTGAAAGAAAACTATAGGGTAAGCCTATTTGATATCCACATTACATAATTTTACAGTGTATTTACTATTATGCATTTTATACTAATTAAACATTTGTGTTTTTCATTTTTGGCTGATAAAACAACTTTTTAATGTCTAAAATGGAATATTCTTCTTATTTTTTTAGGATGATTTATCCAATGATGATTGGAAACTTGTGGTGAAATTGAAAAATGTGTTAAAAATTCCTTGATCTACTACTAATGATGCATTGTGCAATGGAACTTTAGATTGGAGAAAAACCGTCTAATTAAAATGGGAAAATGCACTCTGCCACATTACAAACACCATAATTAGGATAACAAATGGTGAACTTTGTTGATACCATAATAGTAGCTTCTACATCATAAGCTTCTTCTATATGTTTTTCTATGTCATGCACGTGCTGCACCTCTGGCTACAATAAGATAGTAATGAACTTCAGATCCTATCTATGCAAGAGGTCATTTAAATGTCTATTATTTAGCTCATTTTCTAAAATTTAATAGTCTGAACAGGCAAGTGCAGTATTGCCATGTGAGAAAGGGAAGAGATTGATTCCAAGAGTAGAGATTTTGTGTAATGATCTATTTTATGATTTCTTGAGGTAATGAAGAAAATATCATGAAAATGTTGTTTTAAATAAATTCATATTTTACTGCAATTGTATGAAACCAAAAACATTTCCATGTTGATGAGATACCATACCAACTAGTGTCAATATTTATTACCACTTTGCTTTGTCTTGTTTCATTTTCTTATTGGCCGATTCTCAAATAGAAAGTGTTGGATCAAATTTGTCAATCTTTACATGGCAACATCATAAAATACATAGTTTTCTAAAAAAAAAATTATGTTTTAATTCAAATTTAATAATATGTTTTTTTTGCATTATAAAATTTATGGTATTTAATAAATTATTCATATCATGACTAAATTTACTACCAATTAATGGAAACCAATAAATAAAAATGACTAGCATGACTAAATAAATGACAAGTTAACAACAATCAATGACTAAATTAATTACTAAATATATGACCAGTTGACGGAAAAATAATGATTAAAATGACCAAATATACTACCAATGGATGGAAATTAGTTAATACAAATGACTAAATATACTACCAATTGACGGTAATTAATGATTACAATGACTAAATTAATGACTAAATATACTACCAAATTGATGACTAAATATACTACCAAATAAATGACTAAATATACTACCAAATTAATGACTAAAATTTGTTTAGTCATAAATTTGGTCACAAGATAAATGACCGGCAATAAACTACCAATGGTCACGTGACCAAACTAATGGTCACATGACCAATTTTTGGTATTTTTTTTAGTCATTTATTTCTGTTTTTCTACTAGTGTTTAGGAGGTTCTTGTTAATATGCATTTGTCTATATGTAATTTTTTGTCATGACATGTCATAAGGTGGGTCAATTTGATATTTGTGTGCCCATTTAGTTGGTTTCAGTGATTGTTGGTTTAAAGAGTTTGGATATTCACTTTGTTTCTTTACTTGGCCCCTTATCTTACATGGAAGGTTTGCCTCTTTGTGGTCATACATGCGACCCCTAGGACATCAACAAGAGTAATGCAATTTTAGAACATTTACAATGATTGATTATAAATCCAAAGGTTTGAAATTACATCTTGCTATTAGGTGTCATTGGGTGCCATTGTGAATGATGTTATGATCTTGCATGTTTTGAAATAAGATGTTTATGCCTTCAAGGAACATTATCATGATTTATTTGTTGATTAGATTATCATCTTTTAGATGGATTAAGTTAGAGAATTTCTATTAAAATGCCCTAAAACTGTCCAAAATCCCCTAACACTTCTTAAGGCAATCATAAATCTCTTTTCGAATAGTCCAAAAATTTTCTTAATTAGAAGAGGATAGGATAATTCCAATTCCTTCTTATCTGGTTTTGTGTTATTTAGGGGCATATCCTCTATAGCATCTCACTTTTGTTGGAATACTATAATCTGCAGTCAACATTTATTTCACCTTTCCCCATGTTAGTTTTTGGGGATCTCCTCTGTCACCCCTATCCAAGTAGTTATTGCTACAGGGAGTTAATTGTGGTAGGTTATTTTGAAATCAGATTTGAGTGCCTATTTTAATGGGCATGCAAAAAGAGACAAAAGAGAAGAATGTTACAGTTAGTTTTTGACATAAAAAAGTGAACCGTATAACAACAAAAGGAATGTGTGAAGAAGAAAACAAAGGAATAGAACAAAGAGTGAAGACAAATATTGCAATAGTGAGAAGAAGAGTGCAACAGCACAAACCTGGCATGCACATGAAGCTACCGAGTTCTTGTAGTCAACTTTAGAGAGGAATGTTTAGTAGCTCCAGAGTAGGGGCAAATCAGAAATAGAGTAGCAGCTCTGCATTAAGTTTGTATTAAGTTTTGAATGCATTTTTGAAAGGAAAATATAAATATAAATTCCTATTTTTAATCTTCTCTCTGATTTCTCTCCTTTTGTGTTTGTTTTTATGTCCACATTGCTATAGCATTTTGTTTGGATAAAACCCCCTGCCTGCCAACAAGTGGTATCAGAGCCCTATTTTTCTTGGAAGTAAGAAATATTTGGTGGATATTGAGAAAAGCCTTGGTTTTCTAGGCACTAAAACAATTTTCTAGGTTTGACAGTCTTGTCCAAATTCAATGAAATGATAGGAGGGAACACCAAAGGTTGGTAGCAGCCACCAAACTTTGATTGGCAAAACTATGATATCTAGGATAAGAAAATGAATACTATATTGGTTGCAAATGACCTATGCAATTTGGTCATTAATGGTTTCACATATACTTCAAACCAAGCAGACTATGTAACCCTATCAAATGCCCAAAGGAACCAATTGAAGGAAACAAGGATGAAGGATGAAAAAGTTGTTGGCAAGAGACACTGCTCTAGTATTGACTTGTATGTTTTCATTGATGGCAACAAAGCTCAGAGATCCTATAACCATGACAAGAAGACATATCTCTGGAAGAACATATTAGATTCTAGGTTCAGGTGACAGAAAATGGCTAAGTATGGAAGGTATTCTAAGTGGAAGATAGTAAATGAGCTAATATGCCTCCGCAATTGAAGACCTATAGATGTGGTTCAGGTATGATGTTAGTTGGTGCTTGATAGTGTTGTGCCTCAAAGATTATGTCCTAATCCTCTCTGAAAGTCATCTTGAAGAAATGTTTAATTCTGAACAAGCAAAGGTATAGCAGGAACAGTGAACAAGGTCTAGTGCAGTGGTCTGCATTCCTCCATAGACAAGTATTTCATTATGCAGTTTAGAGGTGTTGTAAACACTTATATGAAGTGTCTTATTCCAGAGTTAGGAGATCTGAAGCTCACTTGAAGAATTGCTACAAGCTACTAAGTATCAGTATAGTGTTTGACAGAGTATAACAGAGACAGAGTTTGAGTTCTAATGGTCCGCATTTCTCTTCAAGATGATATCATGCCTTGCAGTTCTAAGAGTAAGATTGGGAATATGTAAAGAGTCCTTGATATGATTTGGAAGGTGTTTAGAGATCCTCAGTAAAAGTTGTAAGTCAGTAGATGAAGTTATTAAGCATGTTCTTGAGGAACAGGCTGGCTGGTGAGATAAATCATTATGCGGAGAAGAGTTAATGTTTGGAGGATTTATGTAAGCAATTGAATGATTAGAGCCAACCCATATGAATATGCTTGGGAGAAGTTTTGGGTCCATACGACATATAGTGCATTGGATTGAGCGTCAAGGTACACCTTTCTATGTACACGTTTCACTTCTTGGATGCCAACCTAATTATGGATTAAATCATGATGCGGATATATATATGAGCGATGATCTTTAGTTGAGTGTGTGTGAAGTGTATGAATATAGAGGGTTGTGAGAAGCAAGCACGTGAATAAAAGAGTAGAATTAGAAGAGAAGCAATGAAGAAGACTTGGGATTCAAAATTCAGTTGCTAAATCACTGCACCCTGACATAGTGGCAGATGCTGAAGTACTACTCAATTATCATGTGTGATCTGATTGGAAGCAAGCTTTTGTCATCAAGGCAGTAAGCCGACAGTGAGCTTTTAGTAGGGTTTAACAGCACTTAGGGTTTAACAACCCTCATTGTAATCTTTCTAGGTTAAGGGTTGAGGCAGTGAGCCTACTAAATCTAGTTGTACTTCATGGTTGTAAGCCAACATGTTCTAGGCCTATGGAGTGACCAAGCCTAAACATCATTTCTATAAAGATTGCAATATATTTATGAGAGCTAATCCTCTCTGTGGTTTTTCCCTCTTTGGGTTTTCCATGTAAAATCTTTGTGTTATGTGTCATGCTTTTGTGGATGTTGTTCAGTTGTATATTTTGCTTCTGTCAGATTATTCTTTTGAAATGGTTGAAAATAAAAGTACATGAAAAGATTTATAGAACACTGATTCACCCCCCCTCTCAGTGTTCCTGACATTCAACAATTGGTATCAGAGCCAAGTTCCTTGGAAAAAGTATAACAACTTAAGGAAGATCTAGGAAGTGTGATCATGGCAACAAGAAGGTATGGAAATTATGAGAGATACAACCAACTAGAAGTATCTCTTATGGATCTTGAAAATTCTGAAGCAAAGGTCAAGGATTTGAAGGAAAATCTGAAGCAAGCTAATGAATGCATCTTAAAGCTAAAGGAACAAGTCAAGAAATTCAAAGACAGATACAAAGAAGTCAGTGACCAATTTCTATCAACAAATGAAGCCTTAAATGATTTGGAAGTAGAAGTTATAGAAAGAACAAAAGAAGAAGTTGATCAAAACTTGATTTTGAAAAGTACATTAGAAGATTGTGTAAAACTTGGAAAAGAAATTATAAGTTTGAAAACAAATCTGGAAAAGGCCAAAAGTTTCGAAGAAAAATTCAGGATAATTACTACAAAGCTTAACAAAATGATTGCTTGCCAGAGGAATGCTGATGAAAAACATGGTTTAGGATTTGAGAAAGGAGAAAGTTCAAAATTTGGACAAATGAGCATAGAATCAAGGGAAAATAAAGGATATCAGCTCAGAAATCAAAGAAGAAGACCTAGAAGACCTCCGATCAGACAACCAAATGTTCAAAGGTACCCATCTTTCAATGGTTATTGTAATTCATGCAATAAGTTTGGCCATAGGGCTACTCAGTGTAGGAGTACAATGAATCAAAAGACTCCATTATTTTCTAGTCATTGTTTCAATTGCAAGAAAATTTGTCATAAAGCAAATGAATGTAGAAATCAGATCAGGAAAAGTTTCAACAATGGGAGAAATAAACAATCATTCAAAGCTAAATACTTCACTTGCAATAGAACTAGTCATAGAGCTGTTATATGTAGAAGTAAAGCAAGTCATAATTCTATTAGGTGCAATGCATGCTATAAAATGGGACACAGATCAAATAAATGCAGAAGTTCAGTAAGAACTAATTTTCAAAACATCAGGAACAACCAATCATTCAATGGAAAGTGTTTTGCGTGCAATATATTTGGACACATGGCTAATCAATGCAGATCAAATTCAATCAATGGATGAATCAAGGTCAAAAGAATGTGGTATGCTTCAATTACAACAAATCTGGACACATTACAAAGTTTTGCAGAAGCAGGAATGTGAAGAGAAATCACTATTCTGAAGAAAGGAAAACAAAGTAGAAGAATGACAAAGGAAAAGAAAGAGCTAATCTGATTGAAACCAAGAAATAAATGAACAAGGTATGGATCAAGAAAGAAGTAATAGAAGTCAGAGATCAATCCGCACCACTATCCGGTGCAGATATTTCCTCCAGGAAGTGAATCAAGAGCTCTAGCTTAGGGGGAGTAGTGTTGAAGATTCAATCCCCCAGCCAGAAAGTGGGTGCCAAAATTTGGCACAAAGGCATATGGTGAAATCTAATACGACATAGCTCTTAGAAGAGAAACTAGAAGAAAAGGGATCAATATGGCATATTGCGAAGTAACTCTAATCGACTATGTTCTATAGTGAACGGTTTTGGTAGCTTTTTGGGAATTAGCATTTAGTGGTGATTAGGTCAAACCATGTAGAGGATAAAAAGGGACTTGTTTAATCCCAAAATTACTTTACACTCAAAGCTATCAAGTATTTAGAAAGATCAAAATAGGTTTTGAGTAACAAACAACCAAGAATTAAAGGGCCTGGAGATTTTTAGATCAAGGAAACCCTATTCTAGTGAAAGAGGTATTCGCAACTTAAAACCCTATTGTGAAAATTAAATTGCTCTAGAAAAATGTTTACTCCTCATGTAATCAAGATAGGAAAAATGTCTCACCCCAAGGTTAAGAAACAATTCTTCAAATTACTAAAAAATAATCTGTTAGGGCTATTCTAAATTACTCCACATGGGGTCTTGCATATGGAAGATATCAGGGCATACATTCATACCAGATTAGAAGAATATGACCATATGAAGTTAGGCAAACTGTATTTGGTCAAACTGACTACTGTGGACATTATGCTAAAAGATGATTACAAATTTCTAGAAGAAAAGAAATTTGACACCCGGTTGGACTTTCCCGTAATTTTGATTGATGCATGGGTCAAGCTTGTTCTAAGGAGAATTCATGATGAATCTTTAAGGCTTGATGAACCCTATTTGATAACTAAATAAGCCATTAAAGCAGTAACTGGTATGAGCTCCTTCAGAAGGGTTCCAGGCATAAAGAAAATGAAGAACAATGTGGTAATGCAGCTAACAGGAGCCAAATTTGAAAAGAATGGCCTTACAGTAAATGACATCAGGGATCTGGCTGTCAAATTTACATCAATGATTATTGGATATAAAATACACTTCTCCAACAAGGAAAAATCTGTGTCTACATCAGCTATATACACAGCATAAGATATGATAAAAAAAAATATTGATTATGATCTTTGTGAATTGCTTCGAAATGAACTTATGGAGAACTTGAAAAGGGAAAAAGAAACTAATCATCCTTTCAAATATGGAACATTGATTACATGTTTACTCTTTTACTTCCTAAAAGAGCTACCTAGTCTAGGAAATGTTATCTAGCTCGATCACATTCCTGTAGCTGCTCAAATAAGAAATCATTTATAGAGTTTGGGTAATACAGATATGCAAAATGAAATCATGTGGAAATATTTCACAGATTTTCAACAGAAAATGGTAAAAAGGTTCCGGATACCTAAAAAAGTGGTGATATAGTATGAAAAGGACATTGTATTCATGGTGGGTAAAGATAAATGCTTTATGGAAGCTATGGAACTAAGAACTGTATGGGTCCCTACACTAGGTTATGAAGTTGCAAAAGATGTCTTGACTAAATTAGCTGATACACTACTAAGTATACCTACTGATCCCAAAGAGGATAGATTCGGGACTTTCTTAGAATTATCTTCTAGAATGTTGATGGAACCTGAGTAGTCAGAAAGTACATCAGATGAACAATTACGTAATGTAGAAACCAAATCAGGAGGATCTGAGTTCACAAGTACTCCAGCAGAATGGGCATCAAACACTCCAGAAAGGAAAGATAAGAGATCTGAAGAGGAGAGACCAACATCTAGTCCTAGAAAAAGAATAATTATAGAAGCCACAATTGAAGGAGAAAAGAAAAAGAAAGTCTCACTTTGTGAGGAAAAGGTGACAAGAGACACTGGTGCTTTAGCAAAAGAAGTGCCAGAAAAGGAGAAACAAGATTGGGATGAACCAGAATTACTACAGGACCAAATAAATCTAGACACAATGTCTTCGGCATAGAAATTTAAGTGGGCTTCAATTGTTCATGTAAAGGCTCAATAAGATTTGTTGAAATCACTTACTAAGGATAGTAGACTGATTGATGAAGCATCTGGGATTTTGGAGAAGTTGTTGCCTACCAACAAGAGGGATTCATCCATGCCCCCAGCAAGTCATTTGAATGGATTAATAAATTAAGTAATCAGTTTGAATCTTTTGAGAAATCTGCAGAAACAAATGTAAGGCAGGAATTTCAAGGAAAAAGATTGGAAGAATTAAAGACAATGATAGCCAAGGATAAGATTTCGTTAGATAATTCAATATCCAAAATTCAAAGAGCTATGAAAGAAGCTGGAGATGTGTACAATTTTTTTCTATCCTAGCCAAAATCTACTAAGGAGATTGAAGAAAGTATCAAAGAGATGGAACAAAAAATGATGGACATTTCTAACAAATTTAATCTATCAACAAAATTAGTTAGAAATAAGAAAGCAGAAGTCATCTGCATCCACAATGATCTGACTAACTTAGTAAATCAAAAATATCAAATAAAAAATAGAATGGAACAACTAAGGAGACTAGTTTGTCCTAAACTAGACTCAATGACAAATCTTACTGCAGAGGCTAGGGTAGCTGTACAAATAGGCACACCTTCTGATCTCAATAAGGTAGAAGCCATAGCCTTTCTCTACAATGGACACATTCAAATTTTGGACAACGCTCAAAAAGGTTGGGATATTGAGTGGGCATAGGTCAAGAACTTATTCAATGATATTCTCAAATACTTGTAATACAAAGAGGTAGATTGCACTTGCAAGCATGTGGTAGAATATATAAATTTTTGAAATTTTGACAATCTTTTGGTTTCGGACCACACCCTTTACCATTTATGTCAAAGGGGGAGAAGAATTTTAGTGAAAAATGGATAATCACCTCAGGGGGAGTAGGAAAATAAAGTATGTACAGTAAGGGGGAGAAGTCAAGCATTTTACACTAAGTGTTGCCATCAATGCCAAAGGGGGACATTGTTGGCAAGAGACACTACTCTGGTATTGACTTGTATGTTGTCATTGATGGAAACAAAGCTCAGAGATCCTATCACCATAACAGGAAGAGATATCTCTGGAGGAACATATTAGATTCCAGGTTCGGGTGACAGAAAATGGCTAAGTATGGAAGGTATTCTAAGTGGAAGACAGTAAGTCAGCTAATATGCCTCTGCAATTGAAGACCTGTAGATACGATTTAGGTATGATGTCAATTGGTGCTTGATAGTGTTGTGCCTTAGAGATTAAGTCCTGATCCTCTCCAGAATTCATCTTGAAGAAATGTTTAAGTCTGGACAAGCAAAGGTATAGTAGGAACAATGAATAAGGTCTAGTGCAGTGGTCTACATTCCTCCACAGACAAGTATTTCGTTGTGTGGTTTTGAGGTACTATAAACACTTATATGAAGTTTCTTATTCTAGATTTAGGAGATCTGAAGCTCACTGGAAGAATAGCTACAAGCTGCTAAGTATTGGTATAGTGTTTGACAGAGTATAACAGAGATAGAGTCTGAGTTATGATGGTCTGTATTTCTCCACAAGATGATATCATTCCTTGCAGTTCTAAGGGTAAGATTGGGAATATGTAAAGTGTCCTTGATATGATTTGGAAGGTGTTTAGAGATCCTTAGTAAAAGATGTAAGTCAGCAGATGAAGTTATTAAGCATGCTCTTGAGGAACAGACCAACTGGTGAGATAAATCATTATGCAGAGAAGAGTTAATGTTTGGAGGATTTATGTAAACAATTGAATGATTGGAGCTGACCCATATGAACATGCTTGGGAGACATTTTGGGTCCATGTGACATATAGTGTATTAGATTGAGCGTCAAGGTACACCTTTCTATGTACATGTTTCACTTCTTAGATGCTGACCTGATTATGGATTAAATCATGATGCATATATATATATATATATATATATATATATATATATATATATATATATATATATATATATATATATATATATATATATATGAGTGATGATCTTTGGTTGAGTGTGTATGAAGTGTCTAAATATAGAGGTGTGTGAGAAGCAAGCATGTGAATAGAAGAGCATAATTATAAGAGAAGCAGTGATGAAGACTTGGGATTCAGAATTTAGTTGCTAAATGACTTCACCCTGGCATAGTGGCAGATGCTGAAGTAGTACTTAGTTATCAAGTGTGATCTAATTGGAAGCAAGCTTTTATCATCAAGGCAGTAAGCTGGCAATGAGCTTTCAGCAGGGTTTAATAGCCCTTAGGGTTTAACAGCCCTCATTGTAATCTTGCTAGGTTAAGGGTTGACACAGTGAGCCTGCTAAATCTAGTTGTACTTCATGGCTATAAGCCAGCATGTTCTAGGCCCATGGAGTGACCAAGCCTAAACATTATTTATGTAAATATTGTAATATATTTATGAGAGCTAATCCTCTCCATGGTTTTTCCCTCTTTGGGTTTTCAACGTAAAATCTTGGTGTTATGTGTCATGCTTTTGTGGATGCTATTCAGTTGTATATTTTTCTTCTATCAAATTATTCTTTTGAAATGGTTGAAAATAAAAGTACATGAAAATATTTATAGAAAAATGATTCACCCCCCTCTTAGTGTTCCTGACATTCAACAAAAGCCCTCAGTTGGATTGAGGCAGCCTTGACAGAGGCTATTTTCCCCTGCATTGTAGTAGCGAACTACTCAAAACAGTCAAGGGAAATACTCCAAAATAATTATAAGGGGACTGACAAGGTAAGATTGGTAAAACTCTAACTACTAAGGAGAGATTTTGAGACCTTATAAATGAAAGACAATGAGTCCATTTTATACTTTCACACTAGTGTTTCTACCTCGATTAATTAGCTAAGAATCAATGGAGAAACTATGGAAGATCAAAGGATTATTGAGAAAATCCTAAGTAGTCTACCATCTAGGTTTGATCCCATTGTCATAGCCATTGAAGAGGCCAAGGACCTGTCTAAGATGATGGTGGACAATTTAATGGTTTACTACAAACCCATGAGCAATAGTTGAATAGATCCACTCCTTCCCTAGAGCAAGCCTTCAATGCTCAAACCAATGCAAGAGGTAGGGGAAGAGGAAGAAACAACAAAGGTAAAAATCAACTCCAGAAGAGGAGGTCCAAGCAACCAAGAGGAGGTAAGCACCTCACAACCAAGCTACCAAGATAGAAAGAAGAATAGCAGTTCAAATTAGAGGTATCACAAAAGCAAAGTTTAATGATATTACTGTCATAAGTTTTGTCATTATGCTAGTGAGTGTAGGAAGAAACAACATGACCATAGAAGTCAAAATGCTAATGTAGCAAATGAGAACAAGTTTGAAATTGAAAAAAATCAAATGTATTTATTGTTTGCAACCTTGCTGAGTGGAATAGTGATGAAGTATGGTATTTATATAGTGCTTGTAGCAACCACATTAGTGGTAACAAGAAATCAAAATGGCAAACAATGAGAATGTTCTTATCATGGGAAAAGGTATAGTCAATATCCAAACCAAGAATGGTGAGGGGAGTAAGATCCAGGATGTCTACTATGCCCCAAGCATAAAACATAACCTATTGAGCATTGGACAAATGATACAAAATGGTTATAAAATTTTGATGGAGAATGGAGAGTGCATGATATTTGACAAAGGAGGCAGCAAGAAAGTGATTGCAGTAGTGAAGAGGACAAGAAACAAAATGCTTTCTCTTAGGATGCATATAAAGTCTCTGGTGCTATCTTCGATGCTATCTTTGGTGCAATTTCCAACACTATCTCCAGTGCTCATAGTGGGACAACAATCTTCCTTTAGTAGATTCATTAAAGACCCATCTAAACATTGACATTTGAGGTATGGGCACTTAAGTTTTTATGGTTTGAGTTTATTGTCTAAGAAAGGCATGGTTAGAGGGCTACCAAACATTGTAGAGTCCAATGGAAAATATGAAGCCTGCATTTTACAAAAGTAGCATAACTAGCCCTTCCAATTAGGGTATTCTAGAAGAGCAAAAGCACCATTGGAGTTGGTACACTCAGATTTGTGTGGACCCATGAAAACCCACACCCTAGCTAGAAATACTAATTTCATGACCTTCATAGATGATTACAACAGAAAAATCTAGGTTTATATTTTGAAAAATAAATGAGAAGCCTTTGAGAAAATATAATGTTTCAAGGCCTTAGTTGAAAAGCAAAGTGGCCACTATATCGAAGCCCTAAGAATAGATAGAGGAGGAGAATATATCTCCAAAGATTTTCTAAATTTCTATAGGAATGAAGGCATAGAAAAGCAATTTACAACTAGGTATACTCCACAACAAAACTGAGTGGTTAAAAGGAAAAATAGAACCATTCAAGAGATGGTAGGACTTACATGCTAAAAGAAAAAAAGGACTATCACATGATTTTTGGGGTGAAGCTATAGCAACAATAGTTTACCTATTGAATAGGTGTCCTACAAAGGCTTTTTGTGATAAGATTCCACAAGAGGCATGGACAAACAACAAATGGAGTGTTGATCACCTAAGAATCTTTGGGTGTGTGGCATATGCATTCGTGGCAAAAGAGAAGAGATAAAAATTTGATGATAGAGGTGAAAAATGTACCTTCATAGGCTATAGTAAAGAGTCAAAAGCCTACAAATTATATAACCCCATCACCAAAAATGTTGTGATCAACAGGGACATTGAGTTCATTGAGAATGAAGGATAGGATGGAATGATGGATAGCACCATGGGTATTTCAGTCACAATACCCCTTAAAGATGAAGAAGCTTTGGAGGACAGCAACTTCGGAGGAGCTCTGGATAGCAGTAGCTCAGGGAGAAACTACTATAGAGCTTTGAAAACTAGTAGCTCTGGAGGTGTTAAGTAGAACATCGGCTTCAAAGGTGGACAATAGTGCAGTAGCTCTAGAGACAATAACTCTAGAGGTCTGCAACTCTAGAGATCAGTAGCTCTAGAGTTCAGTAGAGCAACAACTCTAGAGATTAGAATAACAACTCCAAAAGTAATTTAGACCCTACACTCACCTCATTGATACCATGAAGGACAATGAGTATGAGGGAACTTTATGAAATCACAAGGTATGTTGATTTTGATGAGAATCTAGATTTTTCTCTATTTTATTATAGTAATCCAATGAACTTTGAGGAAGCTATGAAAGAAGAGAAGTGGTGTAAGGCCATGGATGAAGAATTGGATGCTATAAATAAGAATGACACATGACAGCTAACCAATTCACCCAAGGGTAAACAAATTATTAGAGTTAAGTGGGTCTACAAGACCAAGTGTAATGTTAATGGAAATATTGAAAGACATAAGGCTAGGCTAGTTGTTAAAGGGTACAAACAATAGCGGGTGCTACCACAATAATGGGTTACACTTTCTGAGACATCCTAATTTTTGCTGAAATCACATACGTTTAGAAAATATAATGATTTAAGCCTTGAAAGGTCCCATTTAAAGGATTTTAATTGAAGAGGGTTTGATCAAACCCCCTTAGATTCAAACCCCCTTAGATAGAACCCTGCTAGTTTTAAACCATACCTATAATGGAGTCTCCTCTACACCTATCAAAATGTTGATAAAAAACCACATTTGATTTACCTTTTGGGAGATCAAATGAATTCATTTAAAATTTATGTTTTGTAAGTATGTAGTCCTTATTATAAGCTTCCCAAAAAGTATAATTTTAAATCTATTTAATTTGATTATTAAATTTATTTTTATTTCTTTTGAATGTAGGTTTTTCACCAAACATCAAGTTCTCTGTTCTACACACATGGAAAATTAGTAAATTAGTGAAAAAAAACTCTAAAAAATATCTATGCCCTAGGTAGTGATGTCTTTGTTTCAACAAAAAAAAAAAGGAAAAATTGAATTTTGATACATACAAAAAAAGTTATATTTTATGGAATATGCCTATGTCTAAATTATAATTGGTTTGACTTCAAAACTTAATTAAAAATAGCATATTCAACAAAACATTATGAAACAAAATGCATGCCCTATATATCAGTGTTACCAATCTAAATTCAAAAGAATCAAAATTTTATCCTTCTCAGAAAAAAATAGTTATGTGCTACAGAATACACATCACTTTAAAAAAATGTTGTTTACTATTAAAAACTAGTTATCAAAGGAGACACAAAAAATTTACAATTTAACTCTAAATTTTTTTTAAAAAATATATTTAGAATCTACAAACAAAATCTCACAAATCACTAGTGTTTAGGGTAGAATTGGATTTTGTTAATATTTTGTTGTTTAGATGTTAAAATCCACCTCTCCACTAAACATTGAAGGATCTAGGGTCGAGTGGCGAGCACTATCATACCCTAGATCACTTGCAAATGAAGGGAAACTTGGATTAGGTAATTCAATTATTAATTTTCCTTCTCTTATGTCTAATTAACCATTAAAACCCTAATTATGCAAATACGGTAACAAATTGATGAAAGACCGAAAAAGCTCTTGCAAATGGGAGTAAAATGACAAATCACATAATACCTATTTTCATGGTTCTAAGGCGGAATAGTTGGGGACACTGGTTTGGGTGCCCAAGTCCAAGGTAACTACATTTTTGGGGAATCTGGATCTCCTTCTAACACTGATCAGCCCTTTAACTTCTATTTCCTAAAATCTGTCTGTGGAGGACACTGTTGTACGCACCCTAGTTCTGGAAGCACTCCTCTATCTGACTTTTCTTCAGATCCTGAATCCTTGATGCCTGCCATTCCTTCTTGCAACTCCACTTTTTCCAAATGTGACACTTGTAACTTGCAATCACAAAACTTGATTTGGGGGTTGTGGTGTTTAGAGGCTTGCCTCAGTGAAGTCCTGGACGACACCTAAGTCTCTGAACACCATTGTTAGACAAAGAGTGCATGCCCTTGTGAGGCAGAGGCAAAAACAAAAGGAATCAATGATAAAAACACAATGATATGTCACCTTGTAGTGAAGCTCTCATGGAGGAAGATGCTCTTCATGCCATGAGAAGATTGATGCTCAAATCTACAAATATCAACACATAAAACATACAAGTCTACTCTTACAACATAATAGAAAGCCTTAAATCACCTTGAGAACACAATAGCTTGCTAGTAATCATCTAATTGAAATCTAGTTTGCAAATGAATGCCTACACATGCTTATATATGCACCTATAAGCACTCCCACCAAGATATTTGAAATTCAAACTTACTGTGTTGACAAAGGGACCCAATAACGGTCACTAACTGACACTTAGAAATAGGGGCTACCCTAAAACAGGTAGGACTAAGGTATGGGTGCCCAAGTCCTCCCCCCTATTTTAGGTAGGGTTCAACTCAAGGGGTCCTCCTAGGTCCCATTCACCATGAAACCCAGGTCTCATTCCATCGGGATGCTAAACTATGAACTAAAATGTCCTAAATGCGTGCTAAAGACCTAGGAGCTAAACCTTATGAGGGAAAAGCCCCCAAGGGGACATTTTCTAACATTACATTTAGCCCTCACTTTAATGTATGTATAAACGCGAGGCTAATACATACATTAAAGTAAGGTCACAAACATAGAAAACACACCAAACATGGAGAAGACACACCAATCACATAGAAGACAGTAATAGGCACTCAAAACACGGAGAAGACAGTTACAGTCATGTAGAACATGGAGAAGATAGTCAATGCATAGAAGACACATTAATGCATGGAAGATAGAAATGATATCTTTTCTTTTCTTTTTCTCATATATGAAATGCAAATTCAAGTACTGGAAAGTAAACAAACCTTCCATAATATTGGATACAATGCCTTGAGGCACAAGTCTCAATAGATATGGGGCAACACACACGCAAGACATGCAAAACCTCTGAAAAATGTAGGAAGCACTACCCGAGGGTGCTGGTCTCTGCATATGGAGCAACAAACACGCCACACAAAACAAGCATGCTAAAACACACACAATTGAAGACATGAAGAAAACACGGCAGACAAGTGATGGAGTGTACCTATTTCTAAGTCCAACACCATCTCAGGCACATTCTAGGCACACACTGATGATTGCACTTCGCCACAACAATTACTGAAGACATGCTTAAGGGTTGAGTTAGTCACAGAACTGCTCCTTGCCTCCGTAGAGGACTTTTGAAAATGACAGCATGATGCAATTTTCTTTGAGAAGTGCACCATCCCCACCTCCACAGAGGGCTTAAGAAAAAGGATACGCTTGATATCCTGCCTCCGTAGAGGGCTTACATGATTGATTGATTGTAAACAAGATTAGGATGCACTATGCCCTACTCTAGTGCACAAGTCTCTACATCTGAGGTCAAACACATTGCTAACATCTATAACAGACAGCTTACCTTATATATGCCCCCACCTTAAGGTGGTTGATATCAATTCTCAATATCAAGCACGTTAAGATAGGAATAACACACACAAGGGAACACTAACTTTCACAAAGCCCATGCCCCCCGGAGGTGACATGTACTTTATAATCACCAAATGCCCCACAAACACATCCCTGCAAGAAACGTGTTAGTGTCTACAACATTTTGATAAACAACAACATCAATGCATATGATTAACCACACAAAGAGGCAAGGTTATACAATGAATTTGAAGTTCAAGGATAACCGTGAGGCTATATCCTGAATCTCTCTAAATCGAGTACTGCCAAGGCTAGATTCAAAGGCAAATAAAGGTGCATGGAGTAGCAGTATTGTTAAGGTTTGTAAATGTGACAGAAACATCATAAAATTCACTACACAGAAAGTACGAGTGCTTCCACTAGAAAAGTGTCAGATAAGACATACAACCCCATCATCATATTAGGAACTAAGTCCATTTTTTTATTGCTCTTGAAAGGGACACTAGGTCCACATCAGTATAAATGTTTGTCATCATCTACCCCCTAGGTGGAAACACTAGAGGAAGGGAAACAATAAATAAGAGAGGAGAAAACAAGTGTCTTAGGGATAGTCATGTAGGAGGGTGCCCCCAAGTCACCAACCACGATACTATGTCTGTAAGACACAACACACAAAAATGAAATCAGAGAGAGGCAATTTGGAAGAATGATGATACAAATAGAAGGTCACAACAGAGGTAGTCTCTTGGTATCCCGAACCTTATGGAAGAATTCGAGGTCATTCTAGGAGGCCTAAACAACATATAACACATCACGGGGGAAGCACATCACAAGAGAGATAAAGGGTTAGAAATACTTACCTATAAGGTCTCCATATTAGATCTTGGATCTCTCAAACCTCTTGGAGAGGTACTCGATCATGTTTAATGCAAAATTTGAGTAGTTCTTATGCAAGTCTTGTTTGTTATCATATGATTCTTGTTCATTAAATCCTTGTTTAAATGAGACTTTTTGTTGCTTATGAGGGGGAGAACCACTATTATTTCTATTTGTTGATTGTTGTCTTGCTCTTTTCTAATTTTTAGCAAGTTTTTGTTGTTGAATCTTTCTAGGATAGTAACGGGAATCATCCTGTACCATCTTGCTTTTCTGTACTAGTTGTGGTTCTTTCTTTTCAAATACATTTTGATTATCTCCCAATCCATATAAGGTAACAAAGGAGGAACCTCACCATAAATTCCATTTCTTCGAGGATGAGGTGGATTATCCACTTATTTTTTATCCACTTCAATCATACCCATGATACTGTCATAGTCAAAGTAATCATCCTAGTCTACTTCCACTAAATCTTGTTTGACCATATTATTTTTATAATGCTTAGGAAAAGGATTAGTGAAGATTTGTAAATTCTAATTTGGCAGAGCAACTGACTTATTTCCATTATCATTCACACTTGATACTTGGATGACATTTGAATTAATATGGTCATGCATCTCATGTTTAAGATGCATACATCATTCAGTGTCATGTCCTTGCATCCAATGATAATGACAAAAGGCATTAGCATCAAAGTAAGGTCCTTGCTTACAAGGATCAATAGGCTTGATCAGGGGAAGCTTCATAATGTTATTACTCACAGCTTGATTCATTATGGAATGATAGGACTCATATATTGGAGTAAACTTCCTTGGTTGATATGATGTTTTCTTTGGATTATTTATAGCAGACACATTCATATTTGGTCCATTTATCTTGATGAAACCCCTAGTATTGTTCCTTTTAAAGTTGTTTTGTAATGATCCGCCCATGGATTGACCACCTTGAGCTGATGAGTTTTGGTTTTGATACTAACTAGATGAAAGTTGATAATCATGAAGAGCGGTGTATAAGTGTTGAAAGGAGTTATCTTCATCAAGAGGATCTTATCATGAATATTAGGTTGTAGATTTGTAATGAATATCTTTTGAACATCTTCATCTTTCATCTGATACTGAATTTGCGCATAAAGTCCTTGATATCAACCAATGAATTCAGTCAACTTTTCTTTGGGACCTTGTTTGCATTGAACCAAGTCAATAAGAGTGACTTGGGGTCCTATATTTGCTTGAAAATGTTGTAAAAATTGATCAATCAACTGGGAAAAGGAGTGTATTGAATTTAGAGGCAATGAGCAAAACCATTCTAAAGTAATATCTTTGAGAGATCACGAGAAAAGTTTTGCTAACAAGTCCTCTTCAAAATAAAAATCACTACACACAGCTGTAAATGTTGCCACATGAATATTAGGATCACCTTTTCCACCATATTTTCCAAAACGAGGAGTCTCAAACCTCTTAGGCATAGGAGTTCTCAAGATTGCATAGGATAATGGATTACAAGCATGATATGTTGGTAGGCTAGGCTATGAAGAGTTTGTCAAATTTGTTACCTTTTGTTGCAAAGCAGTCATGCCCTGTAAAAGTTGGTTTAGGATGGCATCATTGGGAGATGCAGGTTGTTGTGAGGAATTAGAACCAAAGTGAGGAGGTGAATGAGCTTGAGATATGATAGGCAGAGGCTGAGAATATGTCAACGGTAGTTAACCATACTGATAGGTGGAAGATGGTTGCGAGTATGTGATAGGTAACTGGAAATGAGTGGAATAGATAAGAGGTTGAGAACAATTATTCATAGAAGATGTCCCTTTAGGAATCAAATTTTGATAATTAAATCCCACAACTTTGTAATTAGTGCCATTAGATACTCTAATACAAGTGGTAGCATTATTACAAGCATTCACATTAGTTGTTAAGATTGTTAATGTAAAAGTGGATATTCCTATATTTGGTATAGGTATGGAAACTTGAGTATGAGATGGTGATAAAGTGTTATTTATCATTTGGACACATTCAGTTATCAGCATGATATTGGTTTGTACAATATGTGCTAGATCACGAAGTGCATTAACACCATTTTTTCCTTCTTTTATCAATTCTCTTATATTATGAATTGTAGGAACAGCTTCTTCAGCTATTCTCTCATTTTCCATAAATGTTTGAAATTTAGCTAGGTCCTTATCCAACGTTTCTATTTGCTCATCAGATACATATCTTGTTGCCTCAATAGTGGTATCAACATCATGAAAAGTTTGTTCTTCCATTGAGGTTGGAGGATGTATAATATCTTGCACAATTTGAGTTTCTCCCTTTGTAAAGAAGGTGTCCAAATTACCAACTTCTTCAAGAGCAGTAGATCCCATTAATATTTTACTTCTTCTCAAAGGGATATTGTTTTTAGGACAGCATGTCATAAAGGTTATATAAAAGCATACAACACACACTGCACAAACTAAGAGAACAAATCCTAGGAGAAGGATATGATTGACGGCCAAAATGCTTGATTTTTTTTGTACTCTTTTCAACGCCAATGAATGTATTAAAGGGTGCTATGAGGATTTCAGTTAAGGGAAAAAAGTTATATGTCTGATATTAGTCCAAAATAGTAATATAATCACTCTCAACACACTCTTGATGTGAATCCAAGATAATGCCATGTCAAAATATAGCGAAAATATGTCAAAATAGGCACTTTTTTCACCAAAATTTACTACAAAAGAGCATAAAAAATGGTGTTGTGAGGAAAATTATGATGGAAAAAAAATAATATCAGTAATAACAGCCACTTGATGCCAAAATGCCCAGTACAACATGCTTTTCGTGTAATTTAAGATAAAACCCTAATGAAAATGTAGCAAAATATGTAATTTTTCACGATTTTTCAATTCCAAGACCTAGAAAAGGAGGTATTGTAAGGAATTTTAGGGGGTACAGAAAATAATATCAATAATATCAGTCACCTCAATCCATAAAATTGATCACAACATGCTTGGAGTGCAAACTAGGTCAAACCCTAGGGCAAAAATAGCCAAAATGTGTAGTTTTTTGCCAAATTTTCACTACAAGAGCCCGTTAAAAGGGTGTTGTGAATATTTGTATGAGGGGAAGAAAATTATTACCCTAATAACAGAAAATTAATTCCAAAATAACTTTCACAACACACATATGGTGCAAGTTTGGAGAGTCAATAAGGCCAAATTTAGCGAAAATCGTTGTTTTTGAAGCCCTAGGTTTAAGATCTTGACACAAAATGCTATGTGAATGCTTTGAAGTATGATTTATGATAAAATTTAATTACTCTCAGATCTGAAAATGATTTTTAACTCTTAACATGCAAAATGTCCATGCAAATTTAATGAAAATGCATCAAAATTGCTAGTTTTTGTTGAAATTTTCTATGCAAAAATGCAAATATTTTAAATCTAAATACAATTTCACACTAAAATGAAAGAATAAAGCCAAATGAAAATTTTAATGAGCCTCTAAAATTAGTTGAAAATTTTGATGAAAGATTTTGCCTACAAACCCTAGATTTTGGAATTACTAGGTTATATAAAATTGTCAAAATTTCCACAAAACCCTAGCAATTAAATGATGAAAATGCAATGTAAATTTCTGATTTTTTTTTTTTTTTTATAGTTTATATCAGATCTGATGTAAAAATAATGAATTAGGAAAATTTAGGAAGAATTGATGCAATTTCGTAAGCCAAACAATGCAATTTTTTTGTATTTTTCCAAATTTTCAATTTTTTTGAAATTTTCTCAATGCAATAAAATGAATGAATGAAATCACACCAAATCTGAAGACAAACACTTAGCAAGTTGTAATTTAAGTCCAAAAATAAGGGTTCACCAAAATGTTTAGGGTAAAATTGGATTTTGTTAATCTTTTGTTGTTTAGATGTTAAAATATGCCTCTCCACTAAACATTGAAGGATCTAGGGTCGAGTGGCGAGCACTATCATACCATAGATCACTTGCAAATGAAGGGAAACTTTGATTAGGGAATTCAATTATTAATTTTCCTTCTCTTATGTCTAATTAACCATTAAAACCCTAATTATGCAAATACGGGAACAAATTGACAAAAGACTAAAAAAACTCTTGCAGACAGGAGTAAAATGACAAATCACAGAATACATGTTTTCAGGGTTCCGAGGTGGAATAGTCAGGGACACTGGTGCGGGCACCCAAGTCTAAGGTACCTAGTTTTTTAGGGAATTTGGTCCTCCTTCCAACACTGATCAGCCTTGTAACTTCTATTTCCTGAAATCTATCTATAGAGGACACTGTTGCAGGTGCCCTAGTCTTGGAAGTGCTCCTCTATCTAACTTTTTTTCAGATCCTGAATCCTTGATGCCTACCACTTCTTCTTACAACTCCACTTTTCCCAAATGCGACACCTGTAACCTGTAATCACAAGACTTGGTTTGGGGGTTGTGGTATTTACAGGCTTACCTCAATCAAGCCCTGGAGGACACTTAAGTCTCTGAACACCATTGTTAGACAAAGAGTGCGTGCCCTTGTGAGGTAGAGGCAAAAACTAAAGGAATCAATGATAAAAACATAATGATATGTCACCTTGTAGTGAAGGTCTCATGGAGGAAGATCCTCTTCATGCCATGATAAGATTAATGCTCAAATATGCAAATATCAACACATAAAACATACAAGTCTCCTCTTGCAACACAATAGAAAGCCTTGAATCACCTTGAGAACACAATAGCTTGCTAGTAATCATCTAATTGAAATCTAGTTTACAAATGAATGCCTACACATGCTTATATATGTACCTACAAGCACTCCAATGAAGATATTTGAAATTCAAACTTACCGTGTTGGCAAAGGGACCTAACAACGGTCACTAACCGACATCTAGAAATTGCGGCTGCCCTAAAATAGGGCAAGACTAGGGCATGGGTGCCCAAGTCTTCCCCCTATTTTAGGTACGGTACAACTCAAGGGGTCCTCCTAGGTCCCATTCGCCATGAAACCCAGGTCTCATTCCATTAGGATGCTAAAATATGAACTAAAATGTCCTAAATGCATGCTAAAGACTTAGGAGTTAAACCTTATGAGGGAAAAGCCCCCAAGGGGACATTTTTTGATGTTACAACTAGTTCACATCATCTTCAAATTCCTAACAGTTTAGCAACTATAGGTGTCAAAAAGTGAAGATTTAGTTCAAAATGTTGATTTCAATGTCAAGTTTCACCAAAAAGTGTAACCCATTATTGTGGGATGACCCCAGCCTGGAAGATTATGATGAGACATATGCACCATTTACAAGGCTGGAAATAATTGGGGCAGTCATACCAATAGCAACCCAACACAAATGGAAGGTGTATCAAATGGACGTGAAGTCAACCTTCTTGAATGGAGTGTTGAAAGAGGAAGTGTATGTAGAGCAGCCACCTGGCTATGAAGTCCTAGGGAAAGAGGAAAAAGTATATAGGCTCTGAAAATCCCTCTATAGGATAAAACAAGCATCTAGGGCATGGTACAATAGAATATACTCATATCTAGTGAGTAATGGCTTTAGCAAAAGCAATAGTGAGTCCACTCTTTACATCAAAGTAGCACAAGGTAATATTTTGATTGTTGTTTTATATATAGATGATCTAGTTTTTACTAGAAATAGTGGTTTCTTCATTGCTGATTTCAAAGAGGTAATGAAGAATGAGTTTGGGATGATAGACTTAGGTCTGCTCAATTATTTTCTTGGCATTGAAGTCCAACAAATAGAGCATGGCAAATTTATTTCACAAACTAACTATGCCAAACATATTTTGAAGAGATTTAAAATCCTGCCCCAACACCAACTGCTACAGGTCTAAAACTAAGTAAAGAGGACAACAACAATGAAGTAAACCCAACCCTCTACAAGAGCATGGTTGGAAGCCTCATACATACTTGACAACTATTAGGCCTGATTTGATGTATGCAGTAAGCCTGATTTCTAGGTTCATAGAGAGACCTAAGGACACACACTAGCAAGCAGGAAAGAGGATCTTGAGATATATGAATGGTACAATAGGTTATGGCATCTTGTATGGTGAATCTAATGAGTTTAAGTTGGTTAGTTTCATAGATAATGATTGGGCATGTAATGTAGATGATAAGAAGAGTACATCAGAATAAGTATTCCACATGGGTTTAGGAGCAATTTAATAGGCATCCAAGAATCATCCCATTATCTCTAGATCTCCATAGCAGAAGCTGAGTATATTGCAGCAAATGAAGCAACATGCTAGGCTATTTGGTTGAGAAGGATCCTTGTAGATTTGAATGAGTAGCAAGGTGATGGTACACCCATTCATTATGACAACATTTCTTCAATAGCCCTAATAAAGAATCCAATCTTCCACAGATGAAGAAAACACATTGAGAACCATTATCACATCATAACTTTGGGAGTTGGTAGAATGAGGAGAGATTAAACTTCAATATTGCAGATCCGAGTAGCAACTCGCTGACTTTTTTACTAATGCATTGCCAAAAGATCCGTTTGAACACCTAAGAGATAGGCTTGGGATTGTAGTCATCTTTGGAGGTTTAGCTCTGAAAAGATAGTCACAAAAGACCTTACAAGATGCTCTGGAGTTACAATAGAGCTCTAGAGGTTCAACTCTAGAAAGTCAGTGTAGCTCTGTAGGTGCTCTAGAGATGTAGAAATAGAGCTCTGGAGATGCATGCAAAGTGCTCCTAAGATGCAGAAAGGTGCTCCAGAGTGGTCCAGAATGATAGAAACATCTCCATAGATCTACTCCATAAAGGAAAATACAAGGGTTTAACTTTAGAGATCAATTTTGGAAAGAAACCTATTGAATGACGCATCTTACTTAAGATTAAGTGGGAGTGTTGGAATATTATAATTTGCAGTCAACATTTATTTCACATGCCCCCACGTCAATTTTTGGGGATCTCCTCTGTCACCCCTATCCAAGTAGTTATTTCTACAAGGAGTTAATTGTAGTAGGTTATTTTGAAATTAGATTTGAGAGCCTATTTTCATAGGCATGTAAAAAGAGACAAAAGAGGAGAATGTTACAATTAGTTTTTGACATATCTAAAAGAGAACCCTACAACAACAGAAGGAATGTGTGAATAAGAAAATAGAGGAATAGAATAGAGAGAGAAGAAGAATATTGCAGTAGTGAGAACAAGAGTGCAATAGCACAAATAGGGCATGCACATGTAGCTATGGAGTTCCTGCAATAGAGAGGAATGTTCAGCAGCTCCGAAGTAGGGACAAATCAGAAACATAGCAGCAACTCTGCATTAAATTTTTATTAAGTTTTGAATGTATTTTTGAAAGGCAAATATAAATATAAATTCCTATTTTTAATCTTCTCTCTAGTCTCTCTCCTTTTGTGTTTGTTTTTTTGTCCACATTGCTGTAGCATTTGGTTTGGATAAAACCCCCTGCCTGCCAACAACTTTTTGGTTCTTTTGACATAGTTAAGAAAATAGGGTGGATTATGATTTATGTTTGAAAGAGATTTGGATCAAAAGGGTTTCCATTTGAAGCAATAAAATTTAACCTTATTTCTAGATTTTAATCACAAAATGGTTTTACTTTGTATTTCAACATGTTTTTCACACTTTGGTTTCATGGATCTTATAAACCTCTTGCTTTGTGCTTGCAGGACTATTGTGCTTGGGATGATTTTCATCTGATCAAATCAATTGACTAGGGTTCTATTGATGTGTTTTTTATGCACATGTGAACTCAGAAAAAAATACCAAGGTATTCTATCCTCTCTTAAACAAAGTCTCCCAAAGGCTAAACTACGTGATCTAGTGAGACAACTCCAAGGTTCCAGATGTCAGGTCTTGACAATTTTTTGGATATAGACTTAGTATATATATAATGTGATTTGTTGTTAACACAAAGGGACTTGTCACTGGATTTACTTCTTCACTCACTTGACTTATTACTCCTTTTCATGGAAAGAAACCTCCTAGTTCCACTCTACAAAGAAATGCAAAAAGATCAAGGGTTTAGAGAGAATCTACTCTACTCCTAAGGATAATGAGACAATGAATGATGCCAAGATAGACAAATTCCTTATAACAAGCTCCACTTCGCCATGATGAATTCAACAACTACGTAGAACAAGTGCAATCTCGCAAGGATGACTAAGGATTTTCATATTCCAAACACACATTCAAGTACCCACAGCTGGTGCAACTCAAACAAGCATCAACAATTTAACTTTTTTAGTAAGCTGAGGTTTAGGCTAACTTTGCACAATGACTTGCCATCAACAAAACCATCAAAAGTATGAACCTAGGAATTCATCAAATATCTTCACAATACATTCACTATATCAATGAACTTTCTAATCTTATTCTACTTCTACTTGGAAACACATCTCAATCATCCTCGAGAAATAAGAAACCATGCAACATTCCAAAACAACACAAGTGTCACCAAGCTTCAATGAAAAATGGATTAATTTTGGAATTAATTACAACAATTTCAAGTTCTCTCCAACAAATTTCAAAGAGCTTCCTCTACTCTACTCCTACAACAACTCTAATCTAATGTATCATCTAATAATCCCCCCTTTACAAATGAGAAGAATGAGCTTTATATATAGCTCAAGAATGACAATGGAGGGCCTAGATTGATTTTGGAATCAATGGCCAAGATTTGGACAACACAAGGTAGTTACAACTACTTTCGCTTTTAACCAATGAGATGTTTACAACATGATATTCTAGAAAGTTCCATCCTATCTTCATCTTGGACACCCAAGTTTAATGTATTTAGACATGTCGATGTGCCACAATTTAATTGGGTGATGACGACTGGATGCCACCTCAGCATGGTTATCTCTTGGATGTTCTTTGAACTTGAAAACTTTGTCTTATGTTGTATTTCGTTTTGGATTGGCATGGGTTCTTGGATGTAATCCTTGTCCTTCTGATGCTATGCTCATTCCTCTTCTTACTCTTGGATTTCCATGAATTGATTTCGCTTCCTTGGGATGATGTTCTTTAACGTTGGACTTCTTAAAATGACTTGAAAGATGGAGTTTCCTTGCCAATGATATTGAATCCTTAAGACTGGCCTTCTTCTTTGATGGATGATCTCGATACTTGATATGGCCTCCTTGTCTTGGATGGATTCACCTTTCTTTGATGTCTGCAAAAAAAAGAAACATATGTTGTTATATGGAGCCTAATTAGACTCGGAGGTTAAATTTACCCCACTTTTATCAGCGCGGTTTCTCCCCAAATTCCTACAAGATCAAGGGGCAATGCCCCCAAGACGGGGTCAAGGGATAGTGCCCCTTGCTAGGTCTAAGGGCAGTGCCCCTAGCACACTCCCTATTGCGATACGGGGCGGGCTCGAGGGGCAGCACCCTCGCGGGGCTCAAGGGCGCTACCCCTGAAACCTCACACAATTTTTTAATATTTTATTAAGGCATTGGGAGTTATTTTTCTATTGGCTGACATAAAAAAACCTTATTTTCCTAACCGACTTAAGGCTTGATAAAAGTGGCTAAGGGTTAGGGTTTTTGGTGGATATTGTATTGTAGCATTTTGCAATGGTATTGAGTTATAGGGATTGCTGGTTGTAATCAGTTTGATTTACTGGATAATAATATTGGACTCTCTATTTGGTGGATGTAGCCTGAGTTTGGGTGAACCAAGTTAAAATTTGTCTCTCGCTATTATTATTTTTGTGTATTTCCATTCCTCTGTTTAATCTTTATTTCCATTTAATTGATATCTTCTGTCAGCTAACCCTAAAAAGTGGTATTAGAGTGGATTGTGTTCAATTATCATATGTAGGAAGGTCTCACAGTTGAGTGGGAGTCTCATGGTTGAGTGGGAGCAATGGTGGACAAGGGTAAATTAAAGGTATACAAATTCAATGGGCAGAACTATCAGTTATGGAAGATGCAGATGGAGGATTATCTCTATTAGAAATATTTATGGAGGCTATTGGAAGGAGTATCCAAGAAACTGACAGGAATGATGGATTAGAATTGGGAACTTCTAGGAACCATTTGATTGTGCCTAGCACCATCTATGGCATTCAATATAACAAAAGCGAAGACAACAAGTGAATTGATGAAAGCTTTGGCTAAATTGTATGAAAATCTCTCAGCCTAAAATAAGGTATTTCTCATGAAGCGTTTGTTTAATCTGAAAATGATTGCAGGTGGATCTGTGATAGATCATTTAAATGAGTTTAATATGATTGTTAGTCAGTTAACTTCTTTAAAAGTGAAATTTGATGAAGAGGTGAGGGCTCTCTTACTTTTATGTTCTTTGCCAGAAAGCTGGAATAGCTTGGTAATGGTTGTAAGTAACTCTGTCTCTGGTTCAAACACTTTAAAATTTGATGATGTTGTTGGTGTTATCCTTAGTGAGGAAATGTGATGAAAAAGCTCAGGAGGGTCCACATCAGGTAGTGTTTTGAATGCAGAAAGCAGGGGCAGATCAAAGGAGAGAGGAAAAGGTTTTGGAGGTCATGGGAAGTCACGAGGAAAATCAAAGGACAAGAGATCCCAAACTAGAGGATAGAAGGATTGCTGGTACTATCAGAAACTAGGTCATCTGAAGAAAGATTGTTGGTCTCGGAAGAATAAAGAAGGAGACAAACAAGAAGGAAATAAGGAGGCAAATGTGGTAAGTAATAAATCTGAAGATGATGCTTTGATTCTTTCCCTAGATAATGCTGATGATTCATGGATTTTAGATTCAGGGGCCTCATTTCATGCTATGCCCCATAAAAGTTATTTTCTTGATTATGTCTAAGGGGATTTTGGGTTGGTTTATTTGGGAGATAACGAACCTTGTCAGATTGTTGGATAGGGAAGAATTAAGATTAAGTTGCAGAATGAGAATCATTGGCTACTACAAGAGGTAAGGCACATTCCAAGGCTCAGTAGGAATTTAATTTCAGTAGGGCAGCTAGCTAAAGAAGGTTGCATTGTTACATTTACTAATAAAAATTGGAAGGTTTCAAAAGGTGCCTTAATAGTAGCAAAAGGTGTGAAAGTAGGCACCTTATATATTTGTATAGGTCATACTGTTCCTTCCACTTTAGTTGTTGCAGAGAAAAAACAAATAGGTTCAGGAACAATTGTTGTATGTTCACAAGAAGAGACTGAAACAATTGCTGCAGGTTTTGACACAACACTGTGGCATAACAAACTTGGGCATATGAGTGAAAAAGGTATGAAGGTACTTTATTCTAAGAAAGTTTTACCAGGTCTGAAATGTATAAATATAGATTTTTGTGAAAGTTGTGCATATGGAAAACAAAAGAGAGTCAGTTTTCTCAAGGATGGGAAGTAAAAGAAAGATGAAAAGTTAGAGCTTGTGTATATAGATGTATGGGGACTAGCTCAGGTATCTTCTCTCAGTGGCTCTCGGTATTATGTTACATTCATAGATGATGCAACTAGGAAGGTTTGGATTTATTTCCTCAGGTAGAAATCTGATGTATTTGAACCATTTAAGAAATGGAGAAGCTTGGTTGAGAATGAGACAGGTAAAAGATTAAAATGTCTCAGATCTGATAATGGTGGTGAGTATTGCAGCAAAGAATTTGAGGATTATTGTTCCTTTAATGGAATTCATAGGCAGAAAATGGTTCCAAGGACTCCATAGGAAAATGGAGTGCCTAAACGCATGAATAAGATAATAATGGAGCATGCAAGGACCATGAGATTGCATGTTGGGCTGCCTTTAAACATGTGGGCAGAGGCTGTCAATACTATTGTATATTTAATTAACAGAGGCCCTTCAGTTCCTTTGGGTTGTGGTATTTTAGAGGAAGTATGGATAGGTAAGAAGGTGAGTTATTCTTCTCTCAAAACCTTCAGATGTGAAGCATTTACATATGTAGATTCTGAAAATAGAACCAAGCTGGATGCAAAATAAAAAAAAGTACTTTCATTGGATATAGCATTGATGAATTTTGTTATAGGCTTTGGGATTTTGAAAATCAAAAAATTGTGAGAAGCAGGGATGTTATATTCAATGAGAAGGTGTTGTACAAAGATCAGTTGCAACAACATAAGAAGAAAGAAAAAGATTACGTGGTGTTGGATGATACTCCAAATAGTGATGTTCCAGTGGTGCCTCATGCTCCACAATAGCAACAAGAAATACCACAAACTCTAGTGAATGTTAGATGGTCAACAAGGATAAGTAGACCTCCTGAAAGGTTTTCTCCCTCTTTGTATTCTATTTGTTAATAAATGCTGGTGAACTTGAAGGGTATGATGAAGCTATGTAGGTGGATACAAAGATTCAATGGGAGCTTGCAATGAAAGAAGAAATGAACTCCTTGTCGAAAAATCAGACTTGGGAATTATGTAAGTTGCATGTAGGTAAAAAGGCTTTACCAAACAAATGGGCTTATAGGCTAAAAGAGGAAGATGGAGGTAAGAAAAGATTTATAGCCAGTTTAGTTGTAAAAGGATTTGCATAGAAAAAGGGCATTGATTTTGATGAGATTTTTTCTCCGGTTGTTAAGATGACTTCTATTCATACTATTTTAAGTTTTGTGGCTACTAAAGATTTGTATTTGGAACAACTGGATGTGAAAACTACCTTTCTCCATGGTGATTTGGAGTAGGAGATATGTATGGAATAGCCCCAAGGATTTGAGGTCAAAGGCAAGGAGAAACTAATGTGCATATTGAAGAAGAGTTTGTATGGCCTGAAACAAGCACCTCGGCAATGGTATTTGAAATTTGATAGTTTTATGGTTGAGCAAGGCTATAGCCAGTGTAATTCTGACCATTGTATTTATTTTAAGAGTTTGGATAATGACAACTACATTATTTTATATTTATATGTTGATGACATGCTTGTAGCTAGGTCTAACATAGATCACATAAGAGAGTTAAAACAATAGTTAACATAGTCCTTTGCTATGAAGGATTTGGGGGTAGCAAAACAAATCTTTGGTATAAAAATTTGTAGAGATAGGATGAACAGAAAATTGACTCTATCTCAGGCTGATTATGTTGAAAAGGTGTTACAGAGATTCCATATGGAGAATGCAAAAGTTGTCAGCACACCTTTGCCTAGTCATTTGAAATTGACTAAGGAGATGTGTCCTAAGACACCAGAGGAGGAAGAAAAAATGTCCAAGGTACCATATGCTTTAGCTATAGGAAGTTTAATGTATGCCATGGTATGCACGAGACCGGATATTGCACATGCTGTTGGAGTTGTAAGCAGGTATATGAGTCATCCTGGATTGGAGCATTGGAATGTAGTAAAATGGATTCTCAGATATTTGAGAGGTACATCTAATAAATATTTATGTTTTGGGGGCTCTAATACTGATTTAGCATGTTATGTAGACTTAGATTTGGTAGGGGATATTGATACCAGGCGGAGTACTACAGGTTATGTCTTTACTGTAGGTGGAACAGCGGCGAGTTAGATTTCCAGGTTGTAAAAGGTGGTTGCTTTATCCACCATAGAGGCAGAATATATAGTTGCAATAGACGTAAGCAAGGAGATGATATGGCTGCAATCTTTCATGGAAGAATTAGGCAAACAACAAGTTAATAGTTATTTATTTATGGATAGCTAGAGTGACATACATCTTGCAAAAATGTCATGCCCACATTTTCCATGCAATCATGACACACAACACATGTGTCATGTCCACATTTGTCATGTGGTCATGACACGAAATATGAAAAACTTTTCTACCTATCCCTAGGAACCCCCTCACATGCATCTGCATGCTCAGTGGCAATATGCATAAGCATAAACATGTCAACATAATTTAGGAAAGTGCGTTGTCCTACGCAGTCCCTTGCATGATGATAGTTGTCTAGGGGGTATGCGACATGAAGCATGCTTCTTTTAGGGTTAAAACGATTTAAATCTAAACCCTAAGTTTCCTAGGTGAGAAGGTGATTTCGGTAGATTCGAAACCTAACCCTAACTTAGAACAAAATGAAATTGAAATAATAAATATGAAAATAATGGCATGATGGACTCATGATAAGATGGAGTGGTAAAATAAAAGTTAAAAAAATGACATAAAATTAAAACCCTAAAATCTAAGAAAATTTTGACAGCATAACATGTTTTCAATAATCAAATTAAAAATTTTAAAAATAAAACTCCAATAAGAAATTAAGAAAAATTTAAAAATAATAAATAAACTTAAGAACAATCTAAAATTTAAATACTTCACCAAGGCCAAATAAATCAACTTGCAATAAAATATTAAAACTCAGAATAAAATAATAAAATAACTAAGTTACACCAAATTAAATTTCAAAATTAAGTCCTTTAATAAATATAATTTCGGCATTATATTTATTAACTAACTCGAATTAATAGAGAAGGGAAAAAATCAAAATTACTCTTTCCTGTAAAATTAATAGTAAAATTGATAAATAGATAAAATAATTAAAACATGCTAGGGAATAAAATAAATGCCCCAATTAATATGAAATTAAATTCAAAGGGAACACACTTCCCATAAAAGCAAAAATCAACCCTCCCCTTTTAAAATACAATTCACAAGACATTAAAACAAAAATACAAACCCCCAATTAAATTTAAACAAATTAAATGAAGCACAAAGAAAAAAAAGACAAAGGCAAAATAGAGAATTTAAAATAAAGGATAAAACAATCCTTCACATCTCCACTCAACCAATAAAATAATATTCTTCTCTATGGGAACCCTAACATTTATTATATTGTTTTCTTTGGGAGGTTGCCCTAACTTCTCTATCTCATTCTTTCCTCCTTCATCTCTTCTTTCATTTTGGTTTGCCTCCATTAGTTTTCCTTATTTTGTTTTGCAGGTTTGGACTCCATGGCAGCCATGGAAGGCTACCATAGAGGTATAAATTCATCCTTTAAGGAATAATTTTGTATACCCATGATCTCATTTCCCCCCTTTTTCTAAAAAAAATAAATTTGCATGCTTATTTGTAAAACTAGAATAAAAATTAAATACACATTACTTGACAGACAAAAATGTGTATATATATATACACACTTTTATTGTTGCAGGGTCTGACAGTAAGAAGGAGTGACAGAGAGGCCGAACGACAGCCGCCATGGGAGTAGAGCATGGCTAGACGAAAGGTAATGACATTGTTTTTGGGCGCTAAAAGTGTGGGTGGGGGTTTTGACCCCCTCCCCACACCCTTTGTTACAGCGGTGGTGGATATGGGGTCTGTGGTGGGCGCCAATGCCCACCACAGCCCCACCTCTCTATGTTTTTTTTTTAAAAACTGCGGTGCTTACTACAGTCCGCCATAGGTAATTTAACCTCTCTCTGCTATTTTGGATATTTTTAATATTCAATTTTAAATAGTATATATATATATATACACAGATTTACACAAGCAGCCTATTCACTACATCACAATATATATACATTTTTCTATTATTATATATATATGTACTTATATATATATATATGTGTGTGTGTGTGTGTGTATTTTAATATATATAGAAAATATATAAGCTTTAGTTTTTCATCTAATTTTTGTATATACACAGTGATATATAAAAAAACAACAAACTTAGATTAAAAGAAAATGAAGATGTATATATATTCCCATATATATATGTATATTTATATATATACGCATAAACTAACTTTTTCATTAATACTAATTTTGATTTAACATAGAATACTAAATTTTCAATTCTGCATCATAAAGAGATAATCCAGTAGTATATTTTTTTTAACAGTTCAAATATCCAGAAATATATTTTTTTGAATGCAACCTATAAGATAGAAATTACAATTTCATTTAAATTTCTAACAACCCATTTTTCATAACAGCAACAAATAACATGGGAATTTCAATACAATATAACAGAAAATAATACATTAAATTTCCCTTCATATTTTATAGTTTGCACTAAAGCATAAACAACAACATATATATTTTTTTTACAAAGAACAAATGACATCAATTATATCATCTCTTGTATTTCTCAAAACACACAAACTCCACAGCATATAGAAATAAACAGCTTTCTAAATACACCATAGAGAATGTTCACATTTCAACCACTTATTACAGCCATCACAATGGATAGAACAACTTGACAAAAATTACAATATGGCCTCAATGGCCATGGCTCAAAATAGCCAACAAAAAAATGACATTACAACCACACTAAATGGAATTCTCCAAAGCTCCATTTCTCCCACTAAAGCCTGCAATAAAAACACAACAAAAAGGGGAAACCAAGCCACTTCAAAATGCCCTCCTCCCTACCGTAGACCCGCAAGTGGGTCACCCCTGAGCTAGGGAGGTAGGGATTAACACAGTTGCACACATACCACAATAAGCAACACAACAACAACAACTCAAAAAAATTAACCCCAAGGATAAACACATAACACAACTCATGAAAATGAGTTTGATGGGGGTAGGGAATGGACCCCTCTACTCAAAGACCACACTAAAAATACCAAAACATCAAGTCTCATGGCCTCAAGCCAAAACCTTCAAAAGACTCATATCTCCAAATACCTCAAAAAAAATGCCATGGCACTCATTCCATCAAATAATCTCAACACCAAGTACAATGCCCTCAAGGCTATAAGTAGCACAAAGATGAAGGTGACCTCGAGGAGGTTCACTTTCCCCTACCCCAAACAAGTTGAGCCTTACCTCCAAATGGAGGTGCTCTCACCAAACACCCATCCCACAAAAAAAGAAACAACAACAACAAAATCTACAAACACATCATAATAAAAATGCAAGGGTAAAGAACATAGTCATGAAGCTTATCTTCAAAAGCCCTATAATGGAAGCACGTTTGGTGATGAGCTCCAAGCTTCTCCAAACCTTCCAATCTCCAAAATCTCCTTAACTTCCCCAAAAATTACTCAAAATAGAAAGAAATCTCCAAAATGCAAGAACCCCACACTCCTCAACAAGAGGAGGTAATATAGGCCTTCTAATTTGGCCTTGAGGAATGAGAAGGTGACACTTGTCACCTTCTCCTTCCTCCTCCTATACCACTTGCAATGGAGAGGAAGTGTGAGGGTGACAAGTGTCATTCTCCAATTCCATCTCAATCCTCACCTTATCCACTTGTGCTCTCACATGTGTGAGAGAACAAGTGGTGAGGTGGCAATCCCCTTCAAGCCTCCATGAGGATAAGGGATGCCATATGGCATCCTCTTATTCTCCAAGAGAGCCATCTCCCTCCATAATGCTCTCACACATGTGTGAGAGTCTTGGAGGAATATCCCACACACTTGAGAGTCTTGGAGACCTCCCAAGTATTCCTAGTGAAGGGATCCCCAAACTTGGGGAAGGGAGATGAGTCTTTCCCAAGGCATGACTCATCTCCCACCCTTATCTAATTCAAAATTCGTCACTTTGACTAAACCTCAATTTAGAGTGACCACAAGTGAGTTATCCCAAGGTTTAGTTAGTCAAAATTAACCCTAGACCCATGGGTAACCACCTAGAGTAAGTTTTGGGACACTAAGGTTCACCTAGGGAGTCATAAATCCACTTTAAATGGCCTCAAAAATAAAAACAATACCAAGTGGTAAAAGACAATAAAAATTATACAACACCTAATATAATTAAATTAAACAAAGGGGTACTAGGCCAAAATGATAAAAATAGACAAGCACTTAATCAACACTCAATTCAAACGTGATCCTCATCCCTCTTGGGAATGGATCGGTTTCACAGGGAATAACATATGTGTGAATACTACCTCCAATTTCTCGTGGCCTGGGAATGTAATCCTACACATCTCAATCAAGTGTCAATCATATCATGAATAATCATAGCCGAAGTAATTGGAATTAAATTCATGCCATTGAATACAACATTAATCATCTATAACATAATTCTAGATTAAACTGCATCTTCTATCTAATGTCACATAATCATCATCACATAAAGAACTAGAAATCACATTACAAAACATCATCTAATATATCTCCCATGTCTAGTCTCAACATAGCATCAAAATATGATCAAATCGAACCACCATATGTCTAATCAATGTCATATCAAAATCAGGAGGTATAATCAAATCTGCATAATGAAACCATAGTCTCTAAAAGTCTGATAATGTCATCAATTGAAATGTAAAATGATCAAAATAAGGAAGGAAAAATAATCAGCCTCACAGAATTCTGCATTGCATTCAAAGACCAAACACATACAGTTGAGGTATCACTTTATTCGGTCAGTATTGGATGATGGACAGTTAAGGCTGGAAAAGATACATATAGATGAAAATCCAGTGGATATGTTTACAAAGGCAGTGACAAGGGAGAAGTTGAGCTCCTCTTCAACTTTGGTTGCTCTTCTAGACTGAAAACAACAACAACAGAATAGCAGAGTCTAGGGTGCTTATTTCCAGTGGGAGCTACAGGGTCAGTGGTGTTATGATCAGTCTGCAAGTGGGAGATGATATGGTGTCAAGTCTGATCAGTCTCCAAGTGGGAGATTGTTGTTATATGGATCCTAATCAGACTTGGGGTCAAGGGGCAGTGTCTTCAAGATGGAGTCAAGGGGTAGTGCCCCTTGCTAGGTCCAGGGGCAGCACCTTTGGTGTGCTCCCTATTGCGATACGGGGCAGGGTCGAGGGACAGCGCCCTCACAGGGGCTCAGGGGCGCTTCTTCCGAAACCTCACACAATTTTTTATTATTTTATTAAGGCATTGGGAGTTATTTTTCTATTGGCTGACATAAAAAAACCCTATTTTTGTAACCAACTTAAAGCTTGATAAAAGTGGCTAAATGTTAGGATTTTTGGTGGGTATTGTATTGTAGCATTTTGCAATGATATTGAGTTGCAGGGATTGCTAGTTGTAATCAGTTTGATTTACTAGATAATTATATTGGATTCTCTATTTGGTGAATATAGCCCAAGTTTGGGTGAACCACGTTGAAACTTGTCTCTCGCTGTTATTATTTCTATGTATTTCCATTCCTCTGTTTGATCTTTATTTGCATTTAATTGATATCTTTTGTCGGCTAACCCTAACAACATTGAATAGTCACTGCTCAAAAAACCTTCAATGTAATGCAATATTAAGATAGGACATGAATAATTTTGCATCATCTATCAATTTCATTCATGAATTCAAAGGATTTTATCATCAACTGTTCATTTTATAGGTTTCTAAGTGCACAGGAGGAATCATAAGTGTCCAAGGCAGATTTTCTTGAGTTTCTAGGTGAATGCAGAGGATGGCGTAAATTCCCTATGTGCTTGGAATTTGCACCATTTTTGGGTGCATTTTCCTCATGCAAGAGGAATTTGTGACTTTTTTTCCTTCGCATTTTTTTTCTTTCAAACTTCTTCTCCGTTAGCATGAGTTTTGAATTATTTCAATTATTTTTCGATGGATTTGCATTGATTTCAAGTAAGAGATGGAATTTTTCATTTTTTTGGCCAAAATCACAAACCCTCAATTGGCACAAATTCCCTCTGTTGGTGGAATTTGCAACTTTTCCATTGATGACTTGGCAGAATTTCTCCTCATGGTGACATTTGTTCTAAGTATTTTCAACGGTTTTCCATTGCTTTTCAAGGGTAATTTGAATGTTTTCTAGTCAACTTTTGGATTTTTATAAGGCAAAATTGAATCTCAAGTTGGGCACAAATTCCTTATGTGTGAGGAATTTCCACTATCTTAGGGCGCATTTTCCTTATGAGCATGGAATTTCTGAATTTTGCATGACTCGGTCTTTTGCCTTGTAAATGTTCAAATTCCTTTGGTATGGATTTCTTAGTTGGAAATTTGACTAAGTTGTTGGATTTCACACTTTGAGGACGTCAAGGATAACTCCAAGTTGCAATTTCCATCTCCCTTTGGATTTCACAATTTCAGGGTTCTTGGGGATTTCACAACTTTTACTCATCCTTGGATTTTTGGAGAAGTCATGATATTTTCTTGTAGCATATTTTGATAAGTCAAAGATTTCACACTTTGGAGTACGTCATGATATTTCCTTCTCGCCCATTCTTCTAACTTGTGGATTTTGCAAGTAGCAAGTTCCTCCTTGAGCGCAAATTTAGGAAGGTTATGGATTGTTTTACTCGGCACCAATTTCATCTACTTTCTCCACTTCGTACTTTTTGAGGGATCATGGATAAATCATTGTCACACATTTCGATAAGCGAAGGAAAAAATTTCAACTTGCAAGTTTAGCTCTCCCAAGATTTTCACATTTTTTTCTATGGCTTGGATAAATTTTTTGGCGCATTTTCCTCATGCACTTGGAATTTGTAACTTTTCATGACTAGCCCAAACTTACGACTCCTTGATGATCTCAATGTTTTCTAAGTTGAAATTGTGAATTTGGCAAGCTATAATGGAAACCTCAAGGATTGAATGCCCATTTATCCTAGGCACAAATTCCATGGTAGCATGGAAAATGTGATTTTGGCAAAAAATGATGTTTTTTTCAAGTTTTCAATGCAATCTCAATCATCATGCCAACCCAAAAAATGCTAAAACTTTTGATCACCAACCAATTTTTAGAGGAGAAATAGTGAAATTTTCAATCATTTTTAGCCTCCAAGAAAAAGCACAATTTCCACATGTGAGTGGAAATCCTGATTTTGGGTTTCCATGGGTGAGTGGAATTTATGACTTTGTATGCTAAGCCAATTTTTCATTTTGATTCTCCTTTCTCTATTTCAGTTTCAACATCATTTTATTGCTTGTTTTCTCCAAGATTGATCTCAAATTGCACCTTTTGACCTCCTTTGGAATTTTGCAATTTTAAAGGGGTCAAGGAGAAATCCACTTCGTAAGATTGGAGGTAGTGAGCAATTTCACATTTTCCTCATACCTTCATAATTTCTGACTTTTCAATACTTAGTCATTTTTCAGTACCTAGAATCACGTATATTTCAAAATATATTTAAGTATAGGTTCCTATACTTTAGATATTTTGAAATATACTTTCAGGATGTTTGAGATAGGTGTTGGATCCATGAGATTTGACATGTAGATTCTAGAATTTTGAGGATCCACTAGATTTCAGACTTAGTTACTTTTTAGAAATTTAGGATATCAAATTTCAGGGTAGTAGACTTAGTCAATTTTTAGTGTTTCAAGAACATGCATCAGGATGAAGGCATAGGGATTCCTCAATTGAATATCCATCCCTTAGGCAATTTCTTCAATCACTTCCTGGATTTTACAAAGAACTTGGAAAACCTTGGACAAACCAATACTACCAAACATACAAACTCAGAGAAAACTTAAACCTTAAAGCACACCTACGGCAGAAAGTGGAAAAGAAGGTGGGTCCCCATTTGCAATGGGGCGATGTGTGAAAATGTCACAACAGGTTCAAAATAAGTAAAGATTTGATTGCCTTGGGCACTTCATCAAATTTTGACATGAAATATGAATATCCTTGCATGGAATGCCAAATTAATGGGGAGATTTCTTCAAAATGTTGATCATGAATGCTATAGTTTTAGGATATTAAGGTCATAAAGTGCTTCCACATTCCTCACTGCATGACACTCAGGAAAGTAGAGGTCTTGTTGAATAGATATCAGGGTGAGAAATCTTGTTAGAAGCATTGATGAAGGCAAGAAGTGGTTCTAGTTATGGAGACAATAGGTCCACTATGTTGGAAGAAATTAATCTTCTGTCAGTGCATTTAATTGCATCCTACCCCCGTGTCAGACCTGGGGATCTCAAAATTCAGCCCCAGCACCGTTTGTCCCTGCTAGAATTTATTGAGGTAGGTAAGTTTGAATTTCAAATGTGTTTGAGCACCAATTCTCTGGCAAGGAAAGAAGAGACAAAAGAGAGGGAAAGTCTATTGACCGTAGATAGAGGATGAGAGAGAAGCAAGTTAATCCTGCAGCAGCAGAGGAATGTGAAGGAGGAGAACAACAGAGAGAACAACAAAGAGAATATAGCAGAAGTTTCTGTGTGTAGTAGCAATAGTGACGCATAGAAAGCTATGGAGTTCCTATAGGCAACTCCAGAATCATTTAGTGTGCAGCTCCAGTGATGCACAAAAAGCTATGGAGTTCCTACAGGCAGCTCCAGAATCATTTAGTGTGTAGCTCCAGTGATTGGGGCATAACAAGAAAATAGAGCAGCAGCTCTACATTGTAATTTGTAAGAAGCTTGAATGTATTCTAGTAAAGGAAAATATATATATATATATATATAATATATTGATGTCTCTTGTGCCTTGTCTCTTCTCTATATTTGTATTTGTTTTATGCTATCCTTCTATTGCTGTAACTTTGTTTTGAGGCACAGTAGTCTGCCCTCCCCTGCTCTCCCCTACCAACATTTGGTATTAGAGCCCTATTTTCTGGGCAGTTAAAATCTTTGTGTGGGTGTTTTATATAAGCCCTAGTTTGTCTAGGCATCATCAGCCTTCTCAAATTTGAGAAGCATGGTAGGTGGGGACAGGAAAGGATGGCAACAGTCACCTACATTTGATGGGTAGAACTATGACATTTGGGCTAAGAAGATGAAGACTATTCTGGTTGCTAATGACCTATGGGATTTGGTCACTAATGGGTTCACAGACATCACAGACCCATCAGCCTATGCAACCCTAACCAATGCTCAAAGAAACCAGTTGAAGGAAACAAGAATGAATGATGCAAAAGCCCTCAATCTAATTGAGGCAGCCTTGATAGAGGCTATTTCCCCCTGCATTATAGTAGCAAACTACTCAAAACAAGCATGGGAAATATTGCAGAACAGTTATAAGGGAACTGATAAAGTGAGATCAGTCAAGCTCCAGTTGTTTAGAAGAGATTTTGAGACCTTATAGATGAAGGAGAGTGAGTCTATTTCAGACTTTCACACTAGAGTTTCTACCATGCTAAATTAGTTGAGGATAAATGGAGAAACCATGGATGATCAAAGGATTGTTGAAAAAATCCTAAGGAGTCTACCTTCAAGATTTGACCCTATTGTCATAACCATTGAGGAGACAAAGGATCTATCCAAGATGATAGTGGATGAGTTGATGGGCTCTCTACAAAGCCATGAGCAGCAGTTGAATAGATTCGCTCCTTCCCTTGAGCAAGCCTTCAAGACTTAAACCTATGCAAGAGGTAGGGGAAGAGGAAGAAATAGCAGAAGTAGAGGTCAAAGAGGTAGAGGAAGAAGCAACTCTGGAAGAGGAGTTTCAAACAGCCAAGAAGAGGCTAGCAGCTCACAGCCAAGCTATCAAGAAAAGAAGAAGAACAGCAGTTCTAATCAGAGGTATGACAAAAGTAATGTTCAATGTTATTACTATCATAAGTTTGGTCATTATGCTAGTGAGTGTAGAAAGAAACAACGTGATCATGGAGGCCAAAATGATAATGTAGAAAATGAGAACAAGGTTGAAAATGAAAACCAGTCTAAGGTGTTTATTGTGTGCAACCTTGCTAAGAAGAGCAGCCCTGAAGTCTGGTATTTGGACAGTGGGTGTAGCAACCACATGAGTGGTAATGAAAACTTGTTTGCCTCCATTGACAGAAATGTCAAGTCTGAGATCATGATGGGGAATAGTCAAAAGGTTCTTATCATAAGAAGAGGCATCATCATAGTCCTTAGCAAGCAAGGTGAGAAAATGCAGATCCAGGAAGTCTATTATGCCCCTAGCATAAAAAATAACCTATTGAACATTGGACGGATGGTCCAAAATGGTTATAGAATCCTGATGGAAAATGGAGGGTGCACAATATTTGATAAAGGAGGTAGTAAGAAAGTCATTACAGCCATGCAGATGATGAGGAACAAAATGTTTCCTCTTAGGATACACATAGAGTCTCTAGTGCTATCTCTAGCGCAGTTTCCAGTACTATCTCTGGCACTCACAGTAGTGGGACAGCAATCAACCTTTAGGATAGTCATCAAAGACCCATCCAAATTGTGCCATTTGAGGTATGGGAACTTAAGTTTTTCTAGTTTGAGTTTATTGTCCAAGAAAGGCATGGTTAGAGGGCTACCAAACATTATAGAGCCTGATGGAAAATGTGAAGCCTGCATTTTAGGAAAGCAACATAGGTAACCCTTTCAATCAGGGTATCCTAGGAGGGCAAGAGCACCATTGGAGTTGGTACATTCAGATCTATGTGGCCCTATGAAGACCCCCACATTAGGTGGGAATGTATATTTCATGACCTTCATAGATGATTACAGTAGAAAAATCTAGGTTTATTTTTTGAAGAATAAATCAGAGGCCTCTGAGAAGTTTAAGGAGTTTAAGGCATCAGTTGAAAAACAAAGCAACTATTATATCAAAGCCCTAAGAATAGATAGAGGGGGAGAGTATATCTCTAAACAATTTCTAAATTTCTGCAGAAATGAAGGCATTCATAAACAGTTCACAACAAGGTATACTCCACAGCAAAATGGAGTTGCTGAAAGGAAAAATAGAACCATCACAAAAATGGCAGCAAGCATGCTGAAGGCAAAAGGACTGTCAAATGATTATTGGGGTGACACTATAGCAACAACGGTTTACCTATTGAATAGGTGTCCTACAAAGGCCGTTCGTGATAGGATTCCACAAGAGGCATGGACAAATAGCAAATGGAGTGTTGAACACCTAAGAATCTTTGGGTGTGTGGCATATGCATTCATGCCTAAAGAGAAGAGGCAGAAATTTGATGATAGAGGTGAAAAATGTATCTTCACAGGCTATAGTGAAGAGTCAAAACCCTATAGACTGTTTAATCCCATCACCAGAAAGGTTGTGATCAACAGGGATGTTGAGTTCATTTAAAATGAAGCATGGGATGGAATGGTGGACAGCACCATGGGTATTTCAATCATAATACCCCTAGAAGATGAAGAAGCTCCAGAGGATAGCAACTCTGGAGGAACTACAAAGAGAAGTAGCTCGGGGGGAAACTACCATAGAGCATTGGACAACAACAGTGTTGTGACCAAATCACACATCACCCCATTGCAAATGGGGACCCCCCTTTTTTTGAGCTTTGATGCTTTGCATTAGTTCTAGATGATGTCTTAGGTTCGTTTCCTCTGCCAATCTAACAAGAAGTCTCCCTCCTAGAAGGTTTTTGCTTTATAACTCGAGGTCTCATCTGGAACATGAACTTGCAGTAATGAAGAGTCCTGATCAATTTCCATCCAATTCATGAATACTGAGATCAATCTTGATGTATGTTTGAGATCCTAAAATGACTAATTCTCATAGCCCAAAATCCTGAAACACTAAAAAATTGACTAAGTCTGAAATCTGGTGGATCCTCCAAATTCAATAATCTGCATGTTAAATTCGGTGGATTTGAGACCTATCTCTCAACTTATACTTAAATATATTTTTCAATATACCTTGACCCTCAAGGACCCTGAAAAAATGACTAAGTACTGAGAGGGTGCAAATTTCCCATCTAGTGCGACAAAAGACAAAGGTGGCAGAAAATCTTGATAAACTACGCCAGCCTCAAGAAGATTTAAGAGACTCCATCTAATGTGCTAGTACTTAGATATCAAGGAGATCTCAAGAGTCTTATCCAATGAGCTAAAGGGTAAAAGGTGCTACAAGAGGATCTTGAAGTTCTTATCAAATGTGCTTGGAAGGAAGGTCCATTGCAAGTCTAGGCAAGTTTCAAGGGGAGCACGAATGTATGATCTCATGCGCCAATAACAAGATGAGATCAAATTTATGAACCATTGTGCTAAGGCCATGAGGGAAATGGCAACTTCATCCAGTGCACCAACCCTTATAGATTTGAAAGTTGATTCAAGCCACTTAAATCAGTGAGAAATCTAAATTATCAGCTAGTGCGCCAGCCTTATAGAGGAGGGTTTTGTTTAAGTAAAACATCTCTTGATCAAGAGTTAAAATCTAGATCCAAGGCACGCTTAAAGGGAAAAGACATTTTGTTAAGAGTTATAAGGCACATATTTTAAGAAGATTTTGTAACCCTTATCTAATGTGCTAGCTTGTGGAAGATTTTGGAGAGGTCATCTAATACATTTAAGGTAAGAGGATTTGAAATCTCAATCTATTGCGCTTGGGTTTAAAGGCAGATCTAAGGTTAATCCTATGCATCATATTCCAACCAGTTATATAAAGGATTCCAAAGTCTTATTTAGTGAGCCAACTGAAAGAAGATCTAAGATCTTCATTTAAGAATTCCAAAACCAAGGAGATCTCAAACTCTTTATCCAATGCACTGGCTTTAAGGAGATCAGACCTTTCAACCAATGCGCCAGCCATTTAGACGATTTAGATTCTTCATCTAATGTGCCAATAGGAGAGGGTTATTCTAAGTACCAAAATGCAAATTTTGTGAAGTTAAGATAAAGTCAAATCTCTCAACCACTGCGCTCATGTAGTATAAGGAGAATTTTGAGTTTTAAATGTCATTTTAATAAGGATCCAAAAGCTTGAACTGCTATGCCACCTAGGGGAGTCTGATTTAACATCAAAACAACTTTCAAATAAAGGTCTTAACATTCCAATCCAATGTGCCAAGGGGGGGATAAGGTTCGAGGATCTTAACATCATGATCCAGTGCGCCATACATATAAAAGGAGGCTGAGTGGTTTGTGATCCATTTCAAGAAGATCTGATTTTTGCCATTTAATGCACCAATACATGAAGAAGCCAAAACCTCAATGCAATGTTACCCTAATGTTCAATTCAATGTCCCTTAAGTCTCTAGATAAGATGATCTAGAAAACCTTAACTAATGCGCCAGTTTAAGGAGGATCAGAATTCTTCAACCAATGTGATCACCTTGGATGAAATCAAAATGCAAGTTTAATATAAGTTTAAAAGCCTTATCAAGAAGAGAATTTCCCATCTAATACACCTACATTATAGATGCATGAAATGATTCTTATGTATTGTAAAATCAAATGTTTATCAAGAAGATTGATGTTGTCTCTTTCCTTGTTGTAGGAGTGAGAATGGAGCTAAGGAGTTATCCAAGAACAGAAAGCTTGAACCACCTTTATGTTAGGAGAAGACATCATCTTTCAAAGGCATCCACTCTACTTCAAGTTCTTTCAACTTTCAAGGAAGAGTCATCATGTGGTTGTTCTAAGGAATACTTCAAGATCATCTTCAAGATCAGCATACTTCATCTTCAATTGCATCATGATCATCAAGAGCAAGTGCTTGAATCACCTTCAAGTTGTAGAGGAAGCATCATTCTGAGAGGCTCACATCCAGTTTCATATGCTCCATCATCAAATGTTTCAAGGAATTCATCCATCCAAGCTTTAAGACTCTACAATCTTCAAGTCCAAGAGAGATCCTACTTCTAATCATGAATCAAGTGTCATCATCTACTCTTACATGATGAAGGAGGCAGCACATCATATACATTACCCTTTGTGAAGGATCATCCAGAGAAGATCATCATGTATCCTACAAGAAGAAGAAACATCACAAAGTTAAAACCAAATGAAGCAACACATGTATTCATCCAGTTTACAAGAAGATGAACAAGGCAAGATCTACAAGATACATCCCAAGCATTCAAGATCAAAGAAATCCCATTGAAAACATCATACAAGGTGACACAAGTTGGGATCCATCAGATATGCTAAGGTGGCACCTACGTGGCAGACATACATCATCATTCAATCATAAATAGCCACATCATTTCAAATGCATTCAATGTATCATTTAATAAAAGAAGCCAAGAAGACGCCTATGTGGAAGATGCTCTAAAAGATTCCATCGTATCCTTATCTTCTTGGAAAGTGTGTCTTCATTGCCTCTCTTTTTACTACAAATAGCAATTTGTTGTAACTACCTGTTGAGGTGGCATGATATGAGCCCTTGGCTACTTGAATTGATCTAAGCCATTCATTGTAATCCTGGACCACTATATAAAGGCCTTGTTGCCTCATTTGTAATTCAGTAGTAGACTAGAGATATAGTTTTGTAGGAGTAGAATAGGAGAGACTCTCAAAATTCTCTGAGAGGGCTTGAAATTATTGTAAATATTTCTCAAGATTAATGCAAAAAACATTGGAGTTCATCACTTGGTGTTTAAGTCTTGTCTTGTGGAGTCACATGGTTTCTTGTATCTTGAATTGAATGAAGAGATGTTTCAAGTAGATTAAAAATAGATTAGAAGCTCTTTGACGTAATGTATGTTGTATGGAATATTTGATCAACTCCTAGCTCATGCTTTTAACATTCATCACCAGTGAAGTGTTGTGTAAAGCTAGTCTGAGCCTTATCATTTGCATAAGTTTGATTGTGGATGCTTGTTTGGGCTGCGCCATTTTATGGGTGCTTATATGAGCCTTCATAATTTGAAAACCATTCACCTAACCTTAGGAGATTGCACCAACTTCATGTAGTTATAGGTATCCTTGGCAAAGTGGAGTTAGGTTAATTTAGGAGTTTGTCTATTCATACATCATCATTGCTTCGTTGACCTTAGATTAGTTTCCTAAACCCTTTCCCTTTTAATTTTCTTTATCATTGAAGTCTTGTATATATGTCATCCACACTGAAGGAGAGATAAGCTAAATTAAAGAAGAAGAATCTAATGTAAGTCCCTTTGTGTTTACCAGCAGAATCATATCAAGTCACTGAGCTATCCCTTACAAAATCATAGAAAAGGAACCTTGGAGTCATCTTGTTTGATCACTTCATTTAGCATTCGAGAGGCTTTGCTCAAGAGAGAGTTAGATACTCTGTATTTTACTCTATTGTTGACTTGTCGAAAAACAATCATTAACATTTTTGGCACTAGAAGGAGGGCATGAGCTTGGATATTCTTCAGTTCAAGTAGAGCACAAGATACTATGAAGTGGTGGATTGATAGTTCAAAAATACAAAAAAAGTAGAAAATTCCAAAAAATACAAAAAAAGTGAAAAGTTCAAAAATCCAAAAAAACTAAAATACAAAAATACAAAAAATCAAAAGATGGATTTCTCAACCATGGATTCTAGTTTGAATATGCGGCAAGTTGTTGGGTATGATCCTGCAAATTTGACTCCAATTGTTCTCCAGCTATTTTGCTCATTGAATCAACGTCTTGGTGGCAAGAGTTTGAAAGACTTCGAGTGCAAGTATGGATGTTGTATTCATAATACAAATGATCATAGAGAAGTAGATTGTATAACATTCTTATCAAGGATGGACTTAGCAGTACAAAAGAAAATTTCATTTTTACAAGTACATGAGCCAGTAGCATTTTCAAAGATAGATCCTAATACTTCTGTTGATGGTGAAGCATTCAAGAAGTTGAAAGAGAAAGTCAAGAAGGAATTGAAGAATGCCAAGGATTTAGGTGTAGACAACATATTGCTTTCTAGAAATTGGTGTAGGGTGCATGATATAGATCATTTGGAATACACTTGTGAGAAATGCTGGGAAGCAATTCATCAAGCCAAACAGGAAGTAGAAGCTGGTATACCTATTGAAGAAGTCTTTACTACAAAGAATCTCGATAAGAAATGTACAAGTGACAAGGGATATGAATATGAGTTTATCAATCCTAAAGAGATAGAAGCATTTGGACAGAAGTTATCAAAAGCATTAGAGGATTGTAAATAGGGTTTGAAAGATGTTAAAGCACTTGAAGCAGCAATTAAAAAGGAAGAAGTTCGAGCTTGTGGCAAGAACCTGAATTCAACGAAGATAAGCTTCTTAAGGAGTATACATCTATATCACATCAAGAGATCCTTGAGAATGAGCTACAAGAAGTACAGAGAATACTGCTAGAAGATCATGAGCTAGAAGCATTGCAATAGAATTTAGATATTATCATTCAAGAGTATGCTGATGAAGAGCCTATGGATAGACAAGAGCAATTCAGGTCGATGCTCGACACTTCTATCATTATACAAGAAGATATCAAGCCAAAGAAGAGACAGACGGTTGAAGAACATGTTGTTGCGATGAATGTTGAGATCAAGAAGTTGTTGACACCATTGCTAGAGATCACAAAAGAGCTTGACGATGAAATCATGCAATATGAAGAAGACAAGAAGCTCATCAACCATCAATGGCGACCTCTTGACAGATGCTTAGAATATGATCAAATGCTTGGTAGGCCATGGCTCATTGAAAATAATGAGCATCAGGTTGTATCTTTCCCTTCTATTGATTGGAGGATTTTTTAATTTGAACATCATAAACTTCTAATTGATAGCATTGATAGCACTGATGATATTGATGATAATCTTGAACATATTGAACATGTTGAATATGAATTTGATTATGGAGGTTTGGGTAGAACAACTTGTATTTGGATAAATCATGGTCCCAACGAAAATCCTCAGTTGATCATAATACCTCTAGAAATTTTTCCTACAATTGAGGTCTGTCACTTGAAGGATCAATGGTCTAAATTCAAGGATGAGTTCACCTAGTTGGGGACTATCACTGTTGCATTACTACTTTTGTACATACTGAATAATCATGTTAGGGCATGTATATACTCTGTGTCATGTGTTGCATCTCTGTTGTTTGTACATAACCAGGTTAGAGTAGGGTTTTATTTCATGTTGCATCTTATAATAGATTTGCTTCCTTAACTCAAGTGTTGGTTTGCTTAGTTTAGTTTTGCTTTCATGTTGCTTGTTTGTTCTTGTCCTTTCCTTAGCTTAGTTGTTTTTGTTTGTTCTTCTTGGTTGTTGTCATTTGTTTTCATAGGGGTTAGTTGTTTTTTAGTTTGTCGTGTCAGGTTTCCCATTTGCAAGAAGGTGATGTTATCTTAAAAACACATGCTCTAGTTTCAATTTGTTATAGTATGTTAGTTCATTTCTTAGACATCTATTCATGAAGGTCTTAGAATTGGAAGACGTTTTTCTTTTAGTTTATCATCTTGTTAGACTTTGGATTTGACTTGGAAGTTAATCATCTATTGTATCTTGACACTATTATCTTGGATCATAATGTTTTAAAATGCCAGATCTAAACTTTATGAATTCTTAGTTGTTCTGTTGAGAAACTTGGGTCATGATTGATGGATTTCCCATGGATTCCATTGCTAGTGTCAGATAGCATGACTGCTTGCTCTTGGGAGATGAGTCAATTGTTTGGTATTGACTGAAGTATTTTGAGGTTTTATATCTTACACATCTTAATGATCCCGAAGTTGCTAGGAAAGTCTTTGTGAGTCTAGATCAAGTGAAATCTCAAGGTAATTCATGTTCCCGCTTCCATTCCATAATAAGTATTTTTCATACTTCCTTCTCATTCATTCCGCTTATCACACCTCATAGTACAATAAATCCTCCATCTACATTGCATTCTTCATCCAATAATGAATTTAAGTCTGATGTCTGAATCATTTATATAGTCCTGTTGCTTGTTGCATACTCCAAAAGGATACATTGAAATCCTTATAAATGAAGCATTTGGAGTGTATTCATGTCAGTATCTATTCATATGACCTTGGCCACTTAAGATATGAGAAGTTCACGATGTTGGTATTTCTATTCTGCATTAATCCATCATTTTCCATTATCCACCTATCATGTGTTTACTCTGTCTTCGTTATCATGCAAAGTCTAAAAGCATGTAACTATCCATACATTCCACCATCCATCTTCCTTCTACTTATCCCAAATCCCATCGTCATATCCTTTATCCCTTTCACCCATTTCCTTATCATGGTCAGCGAATGTGAGTGTCGTCTGAATTAGAAGCTTACAATTCCTTTCGCCCATTTCGTAGTTTCATGAAATAAATATTCGGATGCCTTTGCCCATGAAATAAAGAAGTCCATGAAAATTTATAGATCTTTATGCCTCATGCTACAAATGCCAGAAATCTAAGCCAGGCATGTTCAAAAGCTATTTCATTTTATACTTCCAAATAAAGAAATGCATAAAGAATGAAGTTCTGGGTACATTAAGCCGAATCCAAAGAGGCTCCTGCATCCGAAGAATCTGCTTTCATTCCATTTCCATTCCATTCCAATTTTCTTCATCCCACGAACCAAAATCAAAAAGGAAATTCTAAGTTCATGAAGGTCATGAAGATGTCATTATTACTTTCTAAATTGCCATTTCTGTTCCCTGTTATATATCCCCTTCTGCTTGCAAGCTTCGAAGTTTAGGTTGATATGAACAAACATTGATCATGATTCCATTCCATTTCATTCCACTGTATACCTTCTGTTGTCATTTCCCTCCATTCAACATATTCCATTATCCATTTGGTTTATGATTGAATACACCTTTCACTTACCTATTTTGTATAATCTATACCATACTCCATTGTTTCCATCCAATCATTTTTTCCTACCAACATCAGTGAGTGTGTGCCATAACTTGACATGGTTGTGTTTGGACTATCGTGTCATCTACAGAATCAGACTCTGAAGTTCCTCATGTTCGTTACCATGGTGAAAACCTAGCAAATGGGTGTCGTGTGTAATGGTTATCCAATAAAAAATAAAAAAGAGAAAAAAAAAAGAAGAAAAGAAAAATAAAAAAGAGAAAAAATTTCATCCACTAGTGAAAACCACCTCTGGTGGCACCCTGGATAAGTACCATGATGAAAACCTAGCAAATAGGCATCATGGTAGAGACACCCCATCTTGTTTCACTTCTTTCCATTTCATTTCTGTTTCCATATCATCTTTCCATCATCGCCCCATTCAATGTCATTTATCATTTGCCCATCTCATCCATATATATATTTATCCATCCATCCATTTTTCATGAATTTACCTAGCTTGAGATAGGTTAGCTTAGATAATTCTAGTTTCTAAGGGATGGGAATTTACATAAGTGCTCGCACTTTAAACCTCAAAATATGGATAGTCACGCTGGCAACTAGTTTTGATTCTTTGATCAGGTAGTTGTGTTTATTTCATCTAGTGTGTGGGTGTGCATGGAAATGTTGAAACTTGATTTTTGTTTATCTTTGGAACATTTAAGAAACTATTTTAACTGAAATCTATCTTTAATCACACATCAAATGATGTAGTGTCTTGATCCAATCTATGCTTCTTTTCCTTTTCGATTTCATTGTCTAGCTAGTTGATAGGTAGAAGAGGAGTCTCTACAGTTTTTGAGTCTGGATTGAGTCTTTGTCTCTGAAATGTTTAGGAACGTTTATTTCGATTGACGCTAGATGTTGTGACCAAATCACACATCGCCCCATTGCAAATGGGGACCCCCCCTTTTTTGAGCTTTGATGCTTTGCATTAGTTCTGGATGATGTCTTAGGTTCATTTCCTTTGCCAATCTAACAAGAAGTCTCTCTCCTAGAAGGTTTTTGCTTTATAACTAGAGGTCTCATCTGGAACATGAACTTGCAGTAATGAAGAGTCCTAATCAATTTCCATCCAATTCATGAATACTAAGATCAATCCTGATGTATGTTTGAGATCCTGAAATGACTAAGTCTAGTAGCCTGAAATCCTGAAACACTGAAAATTTGACTAAGTCTAAAATCTGGTGGATCCTCCAAATTCAATAATTTGCATGTTAAATCTAGTGGATTTGAGACCTATCTCAAACATCCTGAAAGGTATATTGAAAAATATTTAAAGTATAAGATTAAATATATTTTTCAATATACCTTGACCCTCAAGGACCCTGAAAAAATGACTAAGTACTGAGAGGGTGCAAATTTCCCATCTAGTGCGACAAAAGACAATGGTGGCACAAAATCTTGATAAACTGCGCCAGCCTCAAGAAGATTTAAGAGACTCCATCTAATGCGCTAGTACTTTGATATCAAGGAGATCTCAAGAGTCTTATCCAATGCCCTGAAGGGTAAAAAGTGCTACAAGAGGATCTTGAAGTTCTTATCAAATGCGCTTGGAAGGAAGGTCCATTGCAAGTCTAGGCAAGTTTCAAGGGGAGCATGAATGTATGATCTCATGTGCCAATAACAAGATGAGATCAAATTTATGAACCATTGTGCTAAGGCCATGAGGGAAATGGGAACTTCATCCAATGCGCCAACCCTTATAGATTTGAAAGTTGATTCAAGCCACTTAAATTAGTGAGAAATTTGAATTATCAGCTAGTGCGCCAACCTTATAGAGGAGGGTTTTGTTTAAGTAAAACATCTCTTGATCAAGAGTTAAAATCTAGATCCAAGGCATGCTTAAAGGGAAAAGACATTTTGTTAAGAGTTATAAGGCACATATTTTAAGAAGATTTTGTAACCGTTATCTAATGCACCAGCTTGTGGAAGATTTTGGAGAGGTCATCTAATGCATTTAAGGTAAGAGGATTTGAAATCTCAATCTGCTACGCCTAGGTTTAAAGGTAGATCTAAGGTTAATCCTATGCATCATATTCCAACCAGTTATATAAAGGATTCCAAAGTCTTATTTAGTGAGCCAGCTGAAAGAAGATCTGAGATCTTCATGGGTAAGTGCAAAAAGATGGGGGGCCAAAAAGTGGCCAAAAAATTTTCAAAAAAATTTAAGGCAAAACGCGAGTGCGTTATGGCTTGGCAATGACAAGCCTTAGGCTCGTCATTGCCGAGCCATAACGCGAGCGCGTTATAATGCGCTCGCGTTATAAAGTGCTATTTATAAAAAAAAACCCGCTGTCATTTCATTTCAATGAGTTTTTCCTCTGCCCACGGCATAAAACCCTTCAAAAATGCGCTCGCGTTCTACAAAACGCCATTCAACATGAAAAACTTGTTGATTCATCGCCAAAATGTCGCCGCGACGTCGAGCACGCCAAAGGGGTGAGTTATCTTTGTTTTTTTGTTTGAATTTCTTCCTA